>OZ037755.1:13811210-15011210 GCA_964035475.1 Salix caprea | reverse complement strand
TGATATTAGCCTTGCTAGATGTGATCCTCGGGATGGTTTCGAATTTAAAAAGCTGTTCGTGCACCTTCTCTTAGTGATTCCTATGCTTTATAAGAACTTGGTTTTTATTGTATATGCTTGGTGCAATGACTACATCGATCGAGTATTTTTTTGAAACTTGAAACCGATGATGCATGCGATTTCTTGTTACATATATTGTTTAATTTAATTAGTATAAAAACCTGGTGTAGCAAGGAATGAAAAATTGAAAATTGTATCGGCTTCATCCGCATAACTGATCACACTTGCTTTAGTCACTCGCAGATGAATTTGATCCTAGCTAGGATTTCGAAACCTTGTCAAATGAACCGTGGATTATATTGAGATTCAGGGTTGAGTTACTCTGCTTGCTAGAGAAAATTGAAAGATTTTCGTACATCGATTTATCAGTATCTCGTCATACATTGATTATTCATCATGCTTCCTCACCATGGAAGATGAACGGAGTCTAAATTGGATATATGATGAGGAGCAGAACAGTTCCATGCTCCATCCTTTGCCAAAGCATCTTGGTGGAACTACTTAAATTGTAATCAATGAAGTGTAAAGCTTTTTTTTTTTTTTTTTGGATTTGAGGAAATCTCATCCTCTGGAAAACGCATTTTATGGGCTCAGGTGAGTGAGTAAAATTCTTGTTGTCCCAGATTCTTACAAGAAATACACGTCCTGACTGGAGCTGAAGACCTGCTGTGTAGATCTCCAGCTCTTTGCTATCTAGTCACATCTTTTAAAGAAAATGAGGTGTAAAGCGCATAATACTTCAAGAGACAATATATATATATATATATATATAGTAGCTAGCGCAAGCGCTTGCACACTTGATGAAGCACTATTGGAGAAATGAGCAATTTGATGTTCCAAGTTTGATGTGAAGCCTGAAATAAATCGATGAAATGCTTGATTTAGTACTAGTTCTTTGAATGCTTAATCATCAGTAAATGTCCATTTCCCATACTGAATGGACATTATATATGACTTGTTCTTCCATTTCATGATAAAGGACAGTGGATATATATATATAAATTATCTGAATATCATATATATGCGCATATCGATCATATAAACACCTTCTTCTTTTTTTGTATATACAAGTTTCTGATCTCTGGTCGTTATCCTGTAAGGGATTTAAAGTGTTAATTAAGTCGTATATGCGATTTAGAATATGTGGGGAACCTTCAGCTTCGGTTGATTATTTAATTGGGAGTTTCTTGCTTCTGTCTCTGCATCCAATTTCGTGCACAAGATCAACTTGGTAGAGAAAATTAATGTCGTGACCTTAGCCTATTTTTGGTGAGAAATAATTCCATACAATTGGTTTTTATTTGCTAGATTTATTACAGATGTAATAATACAAGCTATCTATGCTGTCCGAACTCTTACAAAATGGTGGTTGGTAATTTGCTAACAATTAAAAAATTAAATGGTTGTTCATAACTTAGACAGGTAATTAATTCTCCAAACCACGGTAGTTTAAGTGGTTGAATATATATATATATATATATATATATATATATATATATATATATATATATATATATATATATTTGAGTCACTCCTCTTCTAAATTAAATTAAATTCTTGGATTGATTTTTGTTTTTTGGGCTGTGAAGTAAGCTTGTTAACACACACACACACACACACACAACACACACACACCTATCTATCTATCTATCTATCTATCTATCTATATATATATATATATATACACACACACATCTAAATACATACATACATATATATATATATATATATTAAAAAAAAAACATTAAATACTTGTAGAGGAGTTCATATGCTCAATCCCTTTCGGGTTGAATTTAGCAAATCCAATAGATAAATCCTTGTAGGCCCCTTTTGTCCTCTTTAAGTTTCCTACATTTTCAAGGCCCATTTGAAACGGACTGGGACTCTCCGGGGGCATCGACAGTCATTAGACATGGTCACTCTTCAGCCCAATAGCAGTTCTTGGCCACAAAATAAATAAATAAAAAAGGGAAAGAAAATGCAGTTTCAACTTGCATGTAAGGACAGATTCTCCCATTCAAATCAACACGTCATTGACCCCACAATCAAACGGCTAAGTTTGGACGTGCGAGCAAATTCTCCTAGTCAACACTTCGGTACTCTTTCCTTTTTCTTTTTATTTATTTTTCTCCTTCCCATTTATTTCATCTTTCTGCTCCCCTTTGTCTTTTTTCTATTTTTTAAAATAATTTGTGTATTTTTTGGGGGGGGATTAAATCGACACATCACAAACACTTGTCTGGCTGTCATGTGACTGAAAACTGCTTTACAACAAGCCAATTGTACTATAAATTCCCTTTTCATTTTCTTAGGGCAACACAATTTTATTTTATTTTATTTTGAATGAATTAGATGGTCCACCCGTCATACACTTCTGAAAATCTCGCCAGCTTGCTTTTAAGGTGCATTTTTTTTATTATTATCTTTTTAGAAGGTTAGACCCTTGCACTACACCATGGAGGACAATTATTTACCCCCTTTTTTTAATTATATATATTATAAATGATTAACATTATTAAAATCCTAATTTATCTCAAGTTGTTTAGGTCTACATGCCAAGTGATGATTGACCAATTAAATTTAGCCAGAGCCCGTTTTCTAATTTATTAAAATACCCCATCTTCTCTCTGCCTCGCAGGCTTCATCAAACAGAAGACTTGACCCAAAAATTGTGCCCTTAAATTATTTTGACAGACATAAATAATGGTGGTAGGAACAAGTGTTCGTCACGGTTCCAACACCATTAGCATGCGCTCCTCCCCTTTAAGAAGAGGCCATTCAAAAGATGAGGGAGGCCATGTAGCTTCTTTAATTTCTCTTTTGATCTCTTTAAATAAATAAATAAATAAATAAATAAATTTGTTGGCTGTGTTTAATAAAGTCGAGTTCTTGTTTCCTGTCTTCTCTTTTTAGGTTCTCAAGCAATGAACTTTCTTGAGACACAGCTCTTTCGAGCCCACTAATTATCCATCTAATTAATTAATGGGATGGAAACCCTTTCGAATAATATGATTATCACTTTCTTAAGTTCAACTAATCTGAATTTAATCAGATTCTACTCTCTCTTTTTCTCACCTTTTTGTTTGTGCTCGGTTGTCCAATTGTAAGGACTGGTTGTGAAAGTTCTTAGTCGATGCTTGACTTGAAATGCTATAACTTATATATAAATCATGGTCATGGGCTCGAAGAAGTCGGGATTTGATTAATATTATTCAATGCCGCTTGACTGAGTAAGGCTATCGATTCTTTCTTTTTGAACGCATTCTTTTCTTTTAGGGTTTGAATCTTGAACACTTTTGTTGCAGAGGACAAGCTTCGATAGTTAAGTGCAACGCTCGTTACCTTTTCTTCTTCGCTGGAACCCAAATTTTTTCACCTGCCAACACTTTGGAGAAAATAAAAAAATAAAAAAAAGGAGGGGGGGACATGGGTTTTCATTAGAATTTTGGAAAATGTGAAAATAGGTCTTCAAGTACAGCAAAGTGACAGGCAGGTATAGCAAAGGACCTACATCATATGCGTACCAAGAAACAAGAAACAAGGAGTGGAGGTGATGATCGTCTTTCCAATCCTGCTAATAGGTTATTTTTAAAAATATTTTTTATTTAAAAATATCAAAAAAATTCTAAGTTTTTTAAATATAATTTTGAAATGCAATACTAAACAACCCTCTCCCCCTTCTTTTAAAACCTTGCAACAATGAGTCTATAATATCTTTCTAAAGGCCTCTAAAACCCATACTTGCTCTTGATTTCTCTTTTACAACTTGACTCTAAGCCGCTTTATAGATTTTTTCCCCTATGGTCAGAGATATCAGGCCATAAAACTTCCTATGTGTTGAGGTAGTAGCCTGAAATATACTTTTTGAAAATAGGAAGACATAGATATAATAAAGTGGTGAGAAATTTAAAATTGATTTTATGAGACATAAACGACTAGCTAGGCTTAAAAGTTTACATTTCTACTTTGTTAAACTTGCTATGATCTTAGTTAGAGCCGGATTCAAGGTTGAAATTCTGCTTAGATTAGCCTTTAATAGTAAATCAAGATATTTACAAGGAAAAAAAACCACTACGACATAGAATAGAGTCTGTCATACTTGGAGTGTAAACACCATCCAGGTTGATACCAAGAAGGGCGAATTACAAAATACACTTTCAAGTTTGAAGAGAAATTGACATAGATCGCAAATTTTCTCTCCCGTTCAAGGCCCTCTCAATCCTTTTGGATGACGGGTCAAAGAATCATCTTATCTAAAAGTTTATATTGTTAGGTGAGATTTTAGAATATGATTTATGTTATTCTCTCAAATACACCCTCAAATGAAAGTTTTTTAAACTTGAAACTTTAACAAGTACACACTATCTTGTTCTTGATTTTTATCAAATAAAATGGTATGATGAGATTCAAATTCGTGACTGTTAAATCAACAAAACTCATCTCACCTAAAAAAAATTGTTGATAAAGTTCTAGAATAGAAGTTATATTAATATAGTGGACACACAACACGATATCAATATCGAAGCTGCAAGAAACAAGTTCGGCAATGTCGTCTACCTTCACAATAGTAGATACATCTTGTTTCTTGGACAATGTCTTGTTTGATTTAGCTCGTTTCTTAATTTTCTTCTCATTATTTTAAGATTTTAGAGAGCAGGACAATCCCTCCATCTTCTTACTCGGTTTAATAAAAATGGTTAAAGCTAACGACTTGATCATGATGTAGCTCAATGCATTCAATAAAGGGAACACGTTGTCTACATATATGGACACAAGGGCATAGAATTTACGTCCTAAAATCGTAAAAGAGTATTTCTGTTAGGTAAACCTACTTATGAGGACATATAAACCCTAGACAAGTGGGTCCATTAATGGGAACTAACCACAAGGTTGCTTGCCTATGCCCTTAACTACAATCATCGCACTCGTCTCCTCTCTAATTACCAGATCCCCATATCTTGAGATGAAATTTTCCCAAGTTATAATCAAGTTTGTCAATTTGTTTATGTTGGTGGTTTTTTTTTTCAATTGAAACGGAAGGTTTCAGTTTTGAAGTGTTTCGGCGTGTTGTTTTGGGATTATATTGTTTATGTATGTATGTATATATAATTAAATATATTAATTAAAAAAAAGTAGTTCAAATCCAAAAATAAAATTATTTAGAATTGTGTAATTTAATCTAAAAAAAGACACAGTAAAATGATTTTTCTGAATAAAATTATGAACATGTATAATATTATGAGAATATCATCATTAATTTCGTAATATCATTATATTCTCTGATTGCTCTGAAATTTTAACATAATATATATAAATATGTCAAGAGACTCCTCGTAAAATTTTATCGCAATCTAACGGTTATATTAAAAGATATGATTGATATTGTAAAATTATTAATTATTTAAAAAAATCACTATTTGGCTGAAAACAGAATGGATGGAACGAAACCGGAATATTCTGGTTGAAATTTGGATGAAATTTCTAGAACAAGTCAAAATTTTAAACAAAATAAAAACTATATTATTTTATCTTATTTTTTTAACTAATACAAAGCATTTTGACGATTTCAACCAAAAACAAAACAAAATTAAAGTTATAATTGGAATCGATGACAAGGACAGCCGGGGCCAATAATCTTGACAAAGAAGGAAGATAGATTAACCTCGGGATTCCAACTACAAATTAATGTAAGACTGTCATCTCTGGTTAACACCTATAATAGTGGTGGTATGGTATGTTTTTTTTGCAAAAAGACAACAGAAGGTTCAAATTTGTATCTATCTACACCTTAATTTATCCCCCAACTTGATAGGTACTGAAGAACATATTATATTTTCTCCAAATTATATATAATATTGCATTGACAAGTAAAAATAAAAAAGGAGGTAATTAAAACAATTGAAAGTTCCCATTATTGTTGCTCAGTGAAAACTAAATTATCTTCAAAAGGTAAGTTAACCACTCTTGCTTGCAATTAAATATTGGTAGAAGCTTACGAGAGGGATGGAGTTTCATTCTCAAGCTGTTACAGCGTAATTCTGTGCTGATTGAACAGAAGGGAAAGGCCTCTATCAGGCTTTATGACGATCAAAACTGGAGTAGTCTCTTTAGATGCGATCGGTCTCAGTATATATACATGATTTTCCATCTGATGAACTAGCACACAGATTAAAGAAACATGATGGTGTTCATGATGAATTACTGTTAATTAGTTCCTCATCATTCGAAGTGCCAGTGCTTGGAGCTCACCCAGGTCACTACTGTATGGTTTTTTGACCTTGGCGCAGGATTGGAATGCAAATTCCTCTCTGCTTTTTATATCTTGCATGTTCATCGTCCCATGATCAATATTGCTGGTGTTTAGATCGACTGAGTCGAGTGAGCTTTGTGGAGAGATGGGATTGATGTAAGTTTGATAAGATGGAAACGATGGCACCCCAGAAACGTTATTTCCTTGCCACCCATGATGCGTATTCTCTATATTAATGCGTGGTGAATCGGTTAGATTTTGTGCTAGTTGAGCCTTCACTTGCATCAACTGTGCTTGTAAGCATGCCACCTACAAAAACAATAACAGTTGCCAAAAATTAGAATTTACTTAATTTGTACACTCACACTACATCTGTAAAGATGATACCCTCTATCATCAACAGAGAAAGAAAAAACTTGATGGGTTTTCGAAATAAAACCCTCCCTTGCAAGCCTATAGAAAGAGTTGAACGTTCAGGCAGCTTTGAATTCACAGTAATGCATTAAATAAAAAAACATCCTTGAAAACACTGTATAATGCATTAAATTTCAAAGAAAATCACAAGTCCTTTTGGAGATGAATAACCAGACTTCTACAATCCCTTTTCCAACAAAAACAAGAAGCAGAATTCTGTGCTATACCTATTATGATCCATGGCGTGCTTGAAAAATATGCTAAAAAAAAGAAAAACATACATACATATTGGGACTAAGCAATATTCAAAGAACTCCACAAACCTGTTGCTGCAAGGAAAAAATATGTGCAACACATCCATAAACGGGGTCTCTGATCCTTGCCTGAGCTTCA
Organism: Salix caprea; assembly: GCA_964035475.1. NCBI lineage: Eukaryota > Viridiplantae > Streptophyta > Magnoliopsida > Malpighiales > Salicaceae > Salix > Salix caprea. Next base: position 15,004,093 of record OZ037755.1, on the reverse strand, counting down.
TAGGCGATAGTGACAACCGCCTCACAACGATCGGCAACCGGGACATGCAGCAACAACTTGGACACATTACTAGCACCAAAAACCTTATGAATGGCTGCAAACTGGGCAGTCCCTTGCTCGGAGCAAAAATAAGGTGCGAAGATACAATCGGAGGCGCATTTTCTCCGGAGAAATTTGCATGCTCCACAGGGAGAACCAGTGCCAGTCACAGATGATGCCATGATGGGAGAAACAGCAGAAAGAAACAGGGAGAGAAGAGAATCTAGAAATTTTTTTAAAGGCACACGAGCACACTAGGAAATGGTGTAAAACAAATGAATGAGGCTGGCTAGTGTGTGGGTGGTGTGGCTGGCTAGGGGATCAAGTGTGGTGGGGCTTTAGCAGTAAGGGACATAAAGGGGACTCTTATAAGAGTGTATGGGAGACATTGAAGGCCACCATGTAGGGTTTCGAGGGAACATTTATCAATGGAGTTATGCAATATGAGGCTTCTACTTTTTAACATGGACCAACTCAATTAACACGATTTCTACACTAACACTGCCTTATGATTTGATTAATTAATATATAATATATGGTTTGCTTTTGAATTTCTTACTGCTTTTAAGTTTGATTTTCTGGGAGGTTTGATTGCAAAGTTTTTATTTTTCCGCCGAACGCCGCACCTGGGAACTGATGTTTTTGTCGCTTTGTGGCTGTGGTGTTGATCCTCCATCTTCCGGTGATTGTTCACCGACAACTAATTTAAGACATCTTGAGTGATTAAGTAAAGACTAATTTATGTTAAAGGGACAAATTCATGATTACTTGCTTAAGTTTATAAATTTTAAAATTATTTTAATTCAATTATAAGATTTATTCTCGTCCCATTTTGTACATCGATAAAACTAAATTTTCATTCTAAACAATCTTAAATATATATATCGCTCTAGTATATTTTAAAAAATATAAATTAACTATAAGGAAACCAAAGTTTTACATAGAAAAACAAACAATGGGTAAGCATATTTCACATTAAAAATTTATTTAGAGGAAAATTTCATGTATAGAAGGTAAAAAAAAATGATTCATTATAAAAGCTCAATATATGTCAAAACCCATGAAAAAAAATGATTTGACAGCAAACTCAATTTCTTTGAGCTCAGCTACATTCTAGATCTAAGTGCATATGAATTTGATAATATGCTAACTTAATTATCTCGAGGTTAGCTATATACTATATCTAATTACATATAGATCTAACAAGATGTCCAACTTTACTTTATATAACATGTTCATTTTTTTTTGGCTCAGTTATATGTTATATCCAAGTGTATTTGAACTTTAAACAATGTGGAGACATGGGGTCATCATATTTCTAAATAATAGAGTAATCATAATAGAGTTTCTAAATCACAATTAAATAGGCTATTAAACAGGAATTCAAGTCTCTTTTACCAATCATCTGCTCTCTTAATTATATATTAAAAAAAAAAAACCTGCATACTTAGATTAAGGAGGTTCATGAAAAATAATGAAAACATATTTTTTTAACTATCAGTTCAATGTCTTAAAATTAATTATATTAAAAGTTAAATATGTAATTGGATATTAAAGTTTAATTTACGTACAGATTAAGGATTTATCTATAACCACTGTAGTTGCGTAGAGAAGCGAAGCCGACTTTTTGAGGTTCTGGAAACCTGAGCTCTCAAGTTGATCATGTAATGGGATTCGTGCTCGCCCGCCTCGTGCATGTGCTTCGATTTTATTACAAGAGACAAAAACACGAGGCAACTCTAAAAGCGACCCAGGACTGAGCCCATCATTTCTTGATTGATCCCTTAAAATGTCTTGGTTCAAGGATTTAATGACTTGAATTATGATTTCTTTTTAATTATGATCAATCACAGGGGATTTGAATACACGATGGCCTGGCAGAAAATATTTTATCAGCTTGAATAATATTATCAGAATAGCTAGCTTGTCAATTAAAATTTAATTTTATTTCTGAACAATTTTAATACACTTTTTAGTGTCTAAATTAAATAATATATCAATTTTAAAGCTAAAACTCATAGAATTATCACATCAACCTCCCATGGTTGGCTAGGCCTAAGTACCATAGTGGTCCACGATGATCTGTCACATGTATGACATTAATTACAATTGCTTGCAAGTCCAAATATCCAAGAAATGGATTGCCTCGTTCTCGAAAAAGAAAAGGGGGGTAAATATAGAGAGAGGGTGAAACAAAAAGAGAAATTGGTTGGTTGCTCATTCGTTTATGAGGCTTTAATCGAGCTCCTTAAAAGCATTTGTTCATGATTTTAAGTATATTTAATGCATTGTCTTGGTGATATTTTGAGATTTGTCTTGCCATTTCCATGGCTCTGGTCATGTTAACTTGGTGATCATTCTCATGTGTATTTGAAGTGATGCATGTTTTTGACAATAGCTCACAGCTCAAGGCATTGAGCAAGATTTTTAATTTTTAAATGCGAGAAAACTTCACTTCTGAAATTTTAATTTTTAAATGCGAGAAAACTTCACTTTTGAAAAGCATATTTTATAGGTACAGGTAAACGAGTAAAATCTCAATTCTCTCAGATTCTAAAAAATAGTACATGTCTTGACTTAAACTCAAGCTATATTGTACAGATCATAAACATTTTATTATCACACTACACCCTTGAGGACTTTAAAATTAAAAAAACAATTGAGCAAGACGTTGTGGAGAGAATATGCAAAGCATTATTGGCCCTTGCATCAGCACATGTGAAAGAGCTTCAACGCATAAACATTTAACAAAATTGCATATATTGCCCATCACGTGTGGCAAAGGGGCAGCTTAGACAGCATGAAGGATTCATCACCTAGCAAAGGAAGATGGCACTTTGCATAGAAAAGTGCTTGCCCATATCATGTTTCTTACCTCAGCTTTGACAGGGTGGTAATTGTTTGAGATTATTTTTGAGATTATTTTTTATTTAGAAATATATCAAAATAATATTTTTTTTAATTTTTTAAAAATTATTTTTAATATTAGCACATGAAAAAATAATCTAGAAATATTATTTTATTTTAAATTTAAATTAAAAATAATTTCAGATTTTTTCAAACACTTTTGAAATTCAAAAAATCCTTTGCATCACATCTTCCTTGCCAGCCCGTTTCAGACAGTTCGGGACAAATATTTCCAGATTCTAGTCCCTCAACCATGACATAATCATCATTGATTTTGGAATCCGTTTATAGCATCATCCTTGCACATGGCACACATGCAGGCTTTGAAGGCTTAGCCAACACACCACCCTCCATTCTACAGCAGAAACCACCCACCTTAATCATGCATGTATGTTCATATTTAGAAAACTCTGAAATATGATTTTTGTGATTTTTAGCCACTTCAGAGTGCCCTCCATCCTAACAGCAAAAACCACCCACCTTAACTTCGCTATCCGAGAGTGCAATCGCAGTACTAAATTTAAAACATGACTATATACCAATTCCCATGATCTGTAGAGAGTTATTATAATTAAACATTTTCATAATCCATGCTAGGGAATACCATTTACACATGCAAAATGCCCAAGTTGATAGATCTCCACCAAACCCAAAAATGAGATCCCATCAAAGATCCTGCTTACGGTGTCCAAAATGAATTTCATGATGCGTTTGATTATATCCTTGAAAGGCAAGAAAACCTCCCTTTACCTTCCTCATCTTCGCTTGTGATGAAACCTCACCTTCAACAAAAACTGCATCTTAACCTGTCCGAGAAAACCACTACTTTAAGGACTGCTCCATATATGGGCGCATCGAAAAGCATAATCATATGAAAATCATCACGTAATTGTAAGAGATAATTCATCATAAGAATTACTTATTTCAATTACTTAGCAGAGCCCAGATAGCCACTCTGATACAGCAGCAAATAACTTTGATTCGATTATTTTGATCAGGTTGTACAGTAGTCAAAATAAAGTTCTGAGTGGATCAGATCTTATAATTTTAATCCATACCAAACATCCATAAAAAAACTCCACTCATGAGAGAAATCATTTTATAATTAGGTTTTGAAAACCGAATATAAATTTTGAAATGACAACAATGCATCGGCAGGTTTTTAAAAAATTCTAGTTGTCAAGCAGATAGGACTTACTTGATCTGTATTATAAACAATGTACTCATTGTACATCAGCTCAGAGGCCTTGACTTTCGAAGACACTGGTTTGCCGCAAGGTACAATGACATCATTCCTCCACTTCACATATCCAGACTCCTCAGGTACCTTCTTGCCAAGCCCTTTTGTAGAGTGCTTTCCCTCCGGTGGTTTTTCCATATACTATGATAAAGAAACTTGTGGTTCTTATTAAGAATGAAGGAAAAAAAACAAATTAAAATAGAGGACTGAATGTGTCAGATTCCCCCTCCCCCCAAGCAACATTTGAGGATATTGGGTGACCAAAGAACGTTTCACTACTACAGAAGATCCAATGAGGAAGAGCTGCCATTATGCAAACTAAATCAGAAATCTTACAGCAAGTCGAATGAGGAGATTGTGCCAAACTTGCAGGAACAAGTTAGTATGTTTTGAGTAAGAACTTCATGCAACAAAGGGTAAGGCCAAGTATCTCTAGAACCCCACCTTCATGTCCACAACAGGATAATGGCCTTTGTTTTAGCATGATGAATGGTTACATGCACAATGTTAGTTACCAGCTCAAACAATGCATGTGGACTGGCACACGCATGCACATATACACACAGTAATAAACCATATACATCATGGGATGTGAACTTACCGCTGACTTCTTCAGCTCATAGACCTCACCTAGGGCAACTTCACTGAGAAGCATTAGTCCCACTGGATTTTTCTTATCAGTAAAGCAGTACTGAGCACTCTTACTGACCAGGTCAGCAAAGTAAACACCTTTACCAAACTGTAATGCAAAGTGTTCAATCATCAGCCTAGTAGAAGGGAGGGAGATAAAATAGGCATGCATGTGAAAATCACAAATGAAAATCCAATGCTCACGTACCCAAATATGTACAAGTATTCATATATATGAACAACTAAAACAAATAGAGAGAGAGAGAGAGAGAGAGAACCATATAGCCAGTTGTTGGTGCTTCAGGAGGAGCTATTCTAAGTCCTTGACTAAGTATTCCCACAAAGTTCGTCAACCGAGAACCTGTACAGGAGCAGCATTTTGGTTTCAATTACATATCTGATTCCGTTATCTTACTGCATTACCACAGAAGCTCCAGGTTTTAAAAGCAGTTTGTATGTAGATATAATTGATTAAGAGATACTTACCATGCCATAGCAGCATTCTGTTCTTAAGTGTTTCCCTATAAGGGGCAAATCTATCGAATTCACCTTTTCTCTCCAGCAAAAATACCTCTTCCAGCTCAAGACTCCAATCCTGATAATAACATCAAACACCAGTGATTACTTGTTAGTATGGAAGGGAAGAAAGAAAAAAACAAGGAACAATAACTCATCACCAGCAGAGCCCGTGCTGCGGGCTTGAACTACTAAGAAGGATAACCCACCGTATGAGTTGGTGCATGAGTTGTTAGGAGATACTTCTCAATCAACTGATAGTCGTCACTGTCATGGGGAAGTGGAGATATATCACAATGAAGCTTGTTATACTTATCATCAAGGGAATCATCACTGTCAACATCAAAGCCAACTAATCTTGATGCTATCTCAATATCCTGAAGAGCTTCTAACATTTTCACCTACAGTAGAAACAAAATAGTGAGAACTATATTGTTCCTGATACTGGCATGGTACACAAGGTAGATATAGTCACCATCAAACTACAGTTAATTAATAGAAATCGGAGAGTCCCTGAGGTGTGATTTTCTGGAGATGTCAAATTTTATTATCAACCTTCTGTATACAATGCATGAAGAAGAGGCAGCAAGATTTCAATTCTCTAAATTTGGACAAGAATAACTTGACTTTCAAAGAGGCTTAAAAGAAAAGGTTAAGATGAGAAGCGCATGGGTAAGTAATTATGATTGTACAGGACACTTTTTATTATATCTGTATGCTAGTTGACATGCACAAATAAAAGCATCAATGATGTTATCGCACTTGGCCTCCTGTACCTTTGACTTAAAATCATCTTCATCTCTGATAACATGAGGATGGATAGAAGGGATCACAGTAAAAAATCTATTGCTGGCATCGATTATCAAGCTTTCTTTGATAGAAGGATCACGTGAATTGCTACATAATAAATTCTGGATCTCTGTCAAAGCCTCAAAACCTGGAAAGTAAAAAACAATAAATACAAGGCTCTTTGCACAAAGAACTATGAATCAAATTTCAGAACATCATGGTTTTTTACAGCAACAGAAATAGACCTGCTTCAGTACCAGGAAGCAAATGAAAAGGATTTTATAGGTAACTACCCTTTTGGATATTATTTTTGCTCAGTTTTCCAAGAGGCATTTCTGACATATTAATCTCGAACTCCATCATAGCAGCTCTGCAAACCACAAGATCTAGTCTTTAACTATACAATTACCCAAAGAAAAAACAGTTAAAACTGAAAAGGAAAGTAGAGTATACCTGTATGTTTCAACATCAAAGAGTATCTTCATCAATTCCACCAGAGGAGGAGCTAATTTGCTGTCTGCATCACTCCTAGTTTTCTTTGTCACCTGTCTGTTTACTCCATAATCCTACAAATTTAGACATCAACAAGAACTAAGCACTAAGCATAGAGAATTATGAAGAATAAAAGTTTGGAAAACAAAATAAGCTAGTACAATATCCAATGGGAAGAATCTGCCAGGTTTCTTCTGAAAATTCTTTTTCTGTTCCCATGCTTCCCACAGATTACCAGTCTTCTCGAGGAATAAACGCTTAAATTCACATATGGCATCTGATTTTGACATCTCTTCCAGTTTCGTTCCTCCAATTTTCTCATTTCCCACTCGGCCCCATTTACGGAACACATAACACTCTAACCCTTTGTCATCTTGTATTATCTGAAGGATGTAGTAACTTTACACAGGAAACAAATTGAAGTTAGAAGGGAGGGAAAAATCTCAGAAACAAAGTAGTGAATCTAAATCAATTCTTGCATTAGCTGGTCATCTCAAACTTCAAAAGTCTAATTAGCACTGGACACAACTAAATGAGCACAGGCCATATAGTCACTATCCTTTTTCAACACAAAGCTTATTGACCCTTCAATGTCATTTCATTTTCAAGAATTAAGCAATAAACATGGGCAAACTTTTAAAAAATCAATAGATGAATATCACTCAAAACCAAGCAAAACTAAAGACATTAGCTGGAAAAAAAGGTTATAACACAACAGAAAAAAAAAAAAAAAAAAAAGGCATGATAGATAACCTGTTAACACCAGTTGATAAGTCAGACATGTTCATAGTTGTGTTATAGATGCCTTTCCCAACCTCAAGGATGTGTCCAGTGTCTTGCATACCAGAAGCTTCATGGACAGCACTATGCCCTTTCACTCTGACAGTGACCATACTAGAAACCCCACCCAAGGCTTCAACTTTATAAGAGTCAAATGGAAGCTTCTTTTGTCTTTTACAACAGTCAACCAGGTAATCCTCTCTAACAATTGGCAATTTCATCCTCCTGTCAAGCCAAATGACTCCAAGTCAACTTATGATGAATAAAGAAGCCATTTAGTAAGATCAACAAATGGAAAGCACCTTTACCTTGCTTTCCTCGTCTCAGCATCTTCAGAAGACATTACACCACTCACAACAAAGCAGTTTGTATCTGCAATGCAACTCATTAAGCAGAATGACTAATAAGAAATGTCTTAAATCACAACAAGAATCAACCTCTTCATTAACAGAAATGGTTTGAATTGTCTTATTCTCCTGCTATTACTTTCTAATATATTAGGTAGAATACATAATACATTAATTACAACATCTTTCTATATATGTTAAGCTATATCTAGGGGGGTTGTTTATGGGAATTACAATCCTACTTTAATTGAGTATATTTTCCAATCTCCTAATAACTGCAACATGCTTTCCTTTCTTATCCTTTCTTACTGTCATCCCCCCTCAAATTGATATTGGTTTGTCCGGCAGCATCAATTTGTCCACAAGAAATTGATGTCTTTGTAGAGTGAGAGTTTTGGTAAAGATATCAACAATTTGAAGGTTGTTGGTCACATGAGGAAGGGAGATAAGCTTGTCTTCAAAGGCATTACAAATGAAGTGGCAGTTTACTTCAATATGATTAGTTCTCTCATGTAAAATAGGATTGACAATAATATGTATTGCAGTGGTATTGTCCCTATGAATAAGAGTTGGTGTATCCTATGGAAAACCAAGCTAAAAAAGAAGTCCATGTACCGAAACTATCTCTGAGCAGGCTTGGGACATAGCCTTATATTCAGATTCAGTTAAGGACTTAGACCTATCTTGTTTCTTGTTTTTCCATGAAATGAGTGCAGACTTAAGGAGCATACACCATCCATTAATTGACCTTCTAGTGTCTAAACATCCAACATAATCAACATTATTATAGACATGTAGAGTAGGAGAAGTACTAGTAGGATAGCATAGCCCTCTCTGTAGAGTACCATTCACATACCTAATGATCCTTTTAACAACAGTCAAATGAAGATGTCTAAGGGAATCTATGAACTGACTAACCTGTTGAACTGCATAAGAAATATCTGACCTAGTATTTGTTAGATGGATCAGACTGCCAACAAGTGTTCTATACACTATTGGATCAATTAAGAGCTCTCCCTCATCCTTTCGAAGCTTGACATTGATTTCCATTGGTGTATCTAGTGGTGGTAAATCCTAGAGTCCAGCTACAGCCACCAAGTCCATGACATATTTGTGTTGTGATATAAATAGGCCATGTGTGCAAGTCTGAATTTCCAGACCAAGAAAATAGGCTAGATTATCAAGGTATACCATGCACGAGGAGCTTATTTAAGTCCATACAAGGACTTACATAATTTACACATAGCAAAGGTAGGCGTAGAAAACAAACCAGCAGGAGGTCTCATGTAGATATCTTTAGTTAGATCCCTATGAAGAAAAGCATTCTTCACATCCAATTGGTGTAAACACCATTGTTGTGAAGCTGGAATGGCCAAAATAGTGCGTATTATAGTCATTTTGGCCATTGGAGCAAAGATCTCCTCATAGTTAATTCCATATTGTTGGTGATTTCCAAGGGCTACAAGTCTTGCCTTATGTCTGTCCAGGCTGCCATCAGCCTTGACTTTCACTAAATATACCTATCGACACCCAAGAGGTGTTACACCTGCAGGGAACTCAACAACATCCCAAGTGTGATTAATTTTTAGGGCATGTAGTTCTTCCTTCATAGTCTGTTGCCAACAAGGTTCTTTAGCTGCTTGTGAATAAGTTGTGGGTATTGCAGTAGCATGGAGTGTAGCAGACTAAGAGGATTAAGTCTTAGAGGGGTTAAACCCCTACCTGTCAAGAGGGGCAGAAACTCTAGCAGATCTTTGTAGAGAAGGCATTACAAGAGGTAAGTCATTTACCTTATAATCTGGAGGATGCCTGGAATCAAATGCCAGGACTGTAGTTGAAGGGGGCTACACAAGTGGTTGTCTACGTCTGTACACTAAAAGTGGTTGACCGATTGGGGACACCTGTGGTAGATTATCAATAACAGGAGTTTGTAGTGTATCATCCTGACTATTTAAAGTAGTGAAGGAAGGTAACAAGGCATGTTCGTTGGGTGATGCTGAGGAAAACATAGGAAAGAAACACTGATTTTCAAGAAATATGACGTCTAGAAATATGGATTCGATTAGTATGGGTCAAAACAGAGATACCTTTTTTGATTGATACTATACCCAAGAAAAAGCACATCTAATGGACTGAGCAGTGAGCTTGTTCTTGTGAGGGGGAGGCATATGCATAAAACATACACCCAAAGGTGTGTAGATTCTCATGTGGGCTGGCAGTGATGAAGCTTTGATATATGGGGAGTCTAGACCTAATTTTTGTGAGGGAAGTCGATTGATTAAGTATGTAGCAGTAGTAAGGGCTTCTACCCAAAACTTTGGTGGAACAGAAGTGTCAATCAGCAAGGTTCGTTAAAAGATGTTGATTCTTATGTTTTGCTACTCCATTTTGTTATAGAGTATAGGAACATGATATGTGATTAATAATAACTTTATTTTGCAAGAATGCCTAGAATTCATTGGACACATACTCTCCTCCAGAATCTGATCCGAGGGTTTTGACAGTGGCAGCAAACAGATTTTATATTAGTTCTAGGAAGAGTTTGAAAAATGTGAATACTTCTGATTTCTTTCTTAGGAAGTAAACCTATGTATATTGACTATAATCATTTATAAAGGTTATAAAATATTTGTAACTTTCATGAGATAGAACAAGACTGATTCCTCATACATCACTATGGATAACATCAAATGGTTTTATGGCCCTACTGCCTTCAAAAGGAAAGGATAGTCTCTTACTTTTGCCAAGCTTACATGTAGCACAATCAAAGAACAAGCTAGAAGAGGAATGCATTTTATTGTTTATCAGTCCAGATTTCAGAAGATAGGACAAAACTTTATGATTTGGATGACCAAGGCGCCTATGCCAAACTTCTTTAAATACTTTTGGAATAGTACAGACAAGAGATAAAGTAGGAAAGGAAACTAAGTTGCGTGGAACAACAGATTGTAAGAGAAATAGACATCCATGCTTAGACCCCTTCGCTATTAACTGTCCTGTCATTTGATCCTGCACAATACAACTTTGTTTAGGAAAAAAAAAAACCTTACAATCATTGTCTACAAGTTGCTCTATAAAAGCCACATTTACAACCAAATTTGGTGAGACATAGACATCTTTTAAAGGAGGTTTATCACTAATAGCTACAATGGGAAGAATACTCCCATTAGATATTTGGATTTGTGATGTTCCATAGTATTTTCTAAGATTTCTCAATCCTTTCAAAGAATTTGTCATATGATTAGAAGCTCTAAAGTATAATATCCAAAAAGAAAGTGCAGAGGCATCATTACCTTAGGGCCAAGCATGATAAATGCACTTACAATCATTTCTTGCACCATTTATTTGGTTAAGCTGTTTCTATAGAAGACACATTACTAGTGACCACATTTGCAGTGTTGGATGTGTGATGATTCTTATAGAATCTTGAAGGTGGTCGAATGGGACACTCCTTAATGATGTGTCCAGGATGTTTGCAATAATTGCAGACTTTGTTTGGAAAGTGTGGTGCAATATGTCCATACCTCTTACAGCTATAACATTGTGTTTTCCTCATCTCAAACCCTCTCCCTCTGTTGTAGGCAGCATAAGCCACAAGAGCAACTCTTGTTTGTTCCATGGTGTACTGAGTATGGAGACGTTCTTCATGCAAGAGTTCTCCAAAACAAGCATCTAGAGATGGAACTAGATCTTTATTCACTAGAGAGGTATGAACTGGTTCATATTCAAATCTCAATTTCATCAAAAATTGATTTCTTTGGTTGATCTTATGAACCTGTTGCACTACCAATACCCCTTCTGCAGACATCTTGGCTGAAACAAGATCAGAATAATCATTCCATAGTGTCAAGAATCTAGCATAACACTCCTGGATTGATAGATCTCCCTGAATGTAGTTTGCAATGCTCAATTCAAGCTGAAATCTTCAAGCATTGTTATCTTGGTTATAGACTTGTGTGAGATGATCCCAGATAGTCTTTGCTGTTATATGAGGTCTTAAGGACAGGATTAAATGTGCTTCCACAAAACTTAGGATCCAGGACATGATTTTTGCATCCTTTGTTGCCCATACAACCTTTGTACTAGCTGATCCTTCAACATCTAGGTCTTCCTTTTCACTATCATCTACATGATTCCACAACATCTTTCCCTTGAGGAAAATCTCCATTTAAATGCCCAGGCAGCATAATTTTTGCCAGCAAATCTGACAAACATTATCTGCCTTCTCCATCAAGCTAAGACTCTTAAACTCTAGAGTTTCTAAGGATTCTAATAGAGAGGCTCTAATACCATAACAGAAATGGTTTGAATTGTCTTCTTCTCTTGCTATTACTTTCTAATATATAGGGTAGAATACATAATACATTAATTACAACATCTTTCTATATATGTTAAGCTATATCTAGGGGGGCGGATTATGGGAATTACAATCCTACTTTAATTCAGTATATTTCCTCCTTTAATTTAGTATATTTTCCAATCTTCTAATACCTGCAGCACGCTTTCCTTTTTTATCCTTTCTTACTGTCATGCATTCTTTCCTTTCTTACTGTCATTCATAGTAGCAATAATTATTTAATTCAAAAACAAAACCATGGAGCAAATACCTTTCTTGATCTTGGCATGAAGCTGCCCACCTGCTGCCTCAATTTTCCCCTTCCATTCTTTCTGAAGAATTAGTTGAAGTATAAAATGATCAAAATTTGCAAGTCAACTACAACAATATTTGAAAAATAATTTCACCAGACTATAGAATATATGCCGTACCAGAGATTCCTTGGGTAACCCAGAAACAACAGCTTTTAAATCTCCCAGATTTTCACTCTTCGAAGACTGAGACTGGCTGCTGGTAGCTGGATTTCCAGAAAGGTTGTCAGATGATAGAGGAGCAAGTATCCTGACCGGTTTATTACGCTTTTGTGATTTAAACCACTGCAAAGCAAGCAGCCAGTCAATTTACCATTAGCATAATAACTGCATGAAACAACTCACAATAATATACCTTGACAAGGTATTGATTATCAGTTTCTTCAGGAATTTTCCACTTTCCTTTAAGACGTGCTGGTTCACAAGTTGAATATGAACATTTGCTCCATTCTGACAGGTACCCACCACACCTATACATACCTCCAGAATAATGAAGAGGACCAGAACACATCGAGCAACAGCCAAGCGCTCCAAAAATCATCCCATCAGCACTATAAAGGAATTATAGCATTAGAGATTGCATCAAAATTCCATGCAAGGGGAATCTGTGGTCTATAGTGATGTCATAATGACAATCATAAACTCATAATAACTCAAATTAATTGAGTATATCCATCAAGGGTTTAATAGCAACAATTATCATATTAAGAACAAGCACTTCCATGTGTATTTAATTCCAAGCTTATTTATCAGGGCATTGATAATTCCATGATCATTAGTGGTGGGAAATGCATTAAAAACCTAGAGGATTACAGCAAACTATCGACTGGCTTGCATAGAAAAGTACATGACCTTTCACCATCTGTTGAACCAACAATCATTTCAGCAGAACATGTCCCTAGGTTCAAACCCCAGCAACCAATAAAAACCTATCCAGGGATAGTATTAATTTTCTCAAAACATTAGAAGTTTATCCCTTTTAAGTCTTAGTAACATGAAAAACATGTGCAGTAGCATTCATGATAAAACGCAAAACTTGTATATAGATGGTAATGCAGAAATCACACATTCCATAACATGCACGCCTCAAATTGTTTTAAAAGATATTACCAACGGTCCCGCAAATCAAGTTCTGATCCATTAGAAATTTGGCTATTCGCTTCCAGCATTGAACGCAACTCTACTATTGTCACATGCTTTTTAAGGTCATCCTTTAGGGCCCACAATTCTTTGGATTGTGACTCGAGCTTGCTATCCAATTCACTATCATTCTTTGCAAATGCAGCGCTGCTAGTTGGTACATCTCCTTTGAATTTGGCAACTTTTGATTTCTGATCACCACTTGTATCTTTTCTACGTTTTGCTCCAGTTTTGGAAGATGATTGTTGAAGTTTTTCATCCTCTTTACCCTCATTTTTAATGCCTAAGAAGACAACAGCCATGAGAAAGAGACTGCATCCAGTGAAATGTGTATCTATATAAACACACAGCAGTCATGACAACATAGCACAATTAGTTCTATATTATACCAGTCTTAGCAGTAGAAGGAACCTTCTTAACCAGAGAATGAACCACCGCCTGATCTGGAGCTGCAAGGCTTTCCCATCCTGACAACTTATCCACTTGAACAGATGGGTACAAATCCATGAAACAATTGGCATGATGCCATGCCAGTCCTCTAGGTCCTTGTCCATCAGGTTTGGTGGAAACACGAACCTAAATTGAATTCATATATTTGAAGATGAAATGTAAGCAGCTTAATTAATAGCCATGTTAGCATGATCTAGTTATTAAAGAAAAGATTCAAAAGACCAAATATTCTACCAAATCGAAGTTGTTATTATGTGGAATCGAATCAACACAATAAAAGTGAAGAAATACATAGGAAGACCTTTACAGATCTCATGGTTTTATAAGATATTATTATAACATCAAGAGTTTGTCGCATTAATAGTAACAACCTCCTAATATGTTGGCATCTTATATGCTCTTATAACACACACATTTGTTAATTATGGCTCTTATACTAGGACATTATTCAAGGAGGATGGATGGCAGAACAAAAATTTGATACATACAACTCCCAAGTATTCTAGGAGGAAGGATGATAGACAAAAAATATAATTAACATCCCAAAGACCCACACATCAATTGAAATCACCCAACATTTTGTAAAAATTAAGATGGAGGGTTCTCAAGCACACAACTATTTTAATTAATAAGTTCAATTATTGGTTCTGACCTTAACTTACTTTAACCAAGAGACCAGACACTGGCTAAATTCTCAACTAGGAACAGGGCACAAAGAGCACAAAGAGTGAGACCCAGCAAGACTCTTTCTTTTCTCTCTCTCTATTTTCGTTTTTTTAGCCAACAAAAGCAATGTGAAGGCCTTGTAAGAGAGAATCAAAAACCACTAGTAAAACAAGTATAAGGTATTGCAGTACATGCTATCAAGAACTAAAGGAGGCAAATGCATGCAGATCAGCCAGCCAAAAAAAACACAAGTACTGACGTCGGAGTTGCAAAATAGAATGCAGGTGAAAACTCTGAACCATCCTAAATCGAATACCTACTCATCCATTAATAATCTGCAGCCCCTCAGAATTGAAGATCATCAAATAAACAATCATTCATTCCAATCATACCTTGCTGTACCAGATAACAACTGATATATGAACTTATTAATACAAGGAGTTTTCATAAACATGTGGATTAGTTTATCAATCTTGTTGTACAAAGAAGCAAAATTAGAAAGAGAAAACAGTTTACCAAAACCATTAAACATGTAAAGCTACCTCTCCTTTCATGATCTTTTCACTGCAACCCTTGCAGTGAGCACGTGAAGTTTGTGAAAGCTCAACACCATATTCCATATCCTTGGCAGCCTCCACACCTGGAGGACCACTACTATCATCATTACCACCACCTTCCTCAACATATTTTCTAATCCTCTGCTGATCTTCCCATCGAAGTGATTCTATACCTTCAACATCAGTAATGCTAATAGCAAGAAGATATACAGAAGTTAATCGATGCATCCATCCATATTATCTCGGAAATAACTATTACCAGCAACAGAAACGCTTACAATTTTATCTGATTAGCCTTCTTTAATATGCAACTGGCATGGTTCCACATCTATTCAGAAAACAGATGCACGTCACACTTCATTATTTCAGGTTTATGTTTTGGAAAAAAACAGACAAGATAAAGGATTTAATTCAAAAGGGTCAACTCAGAAAGAAAGAAAAAAAGAAATATAGAAAACTTTCTTGCATCTAAGAAACGCAAACATCAACAACTATATGAGTCCTAAAATATGTGTCTATCTTTCTTTGATGGGGTAAAAAAACCAAAAAACAGAAGTAACAACTCAAAGTTCAATTACACTTTCCTGTAGCAGTAGATTGTACATGGAACAGATAATAAAAATCAGGAGATAATTCCAGAGCAGCTACAGTTTCAAGAATGCGAACAAGATACCGGGGTCAATTACGAAGCCTGGTTCAAAGAATCTCATGCATTTTAAGGCCAAAAAAAATGGATACAGTGAATCAAGGTATGGAATTGTGTATCGACGGAAACTAAGCCTCACCGTATAGACCTAAGCCTCGGCAGGAAATTAACCGAACAATGAAGTAAAGGCCAGTGGAAGCAAGCGAGACACGTAAATTGACAATTTTTAACACTTTCTATTAATTCAAAAGAAAGAAAGCGTCGCGAAAAGCTAAAAAGAAAAAGAAAAGGGAGGGATGAATACAGGCATGACGCCGTCGAATTGCTTGGCCTGCACCATCTTGCCTAGCCTGAGAATTTCCTTGTCGATGATACTCTTGCAGGTCTTGCAGGAAGAACGAGCCGACTTGGCGTACTCCGCCTTCCATGCCTTCTGAGGGTTCGCCATTGCTCCCCTTCTATCTGTAATCGATCAGAGTGAGTGAGTGAGTGAGTGAGTGAGTGAGCGTGCCTCTGTATTTATATACCTGGGTGTATGGTAGAAAATAAAAAATAGGATAGAAATATCTGATGGATGGTGACGTTAGCGTTTCTCCTGTGCGTTTTGATTGCTTTTGATTTGGGGGGTTTTACTCAACTCTGCTTTCCCATTCCTTTTTTCTTTTATTCTCTTAAGAAAAATAATTTAGTTTGTTCTAATAATGAATTTTTAATATATTCTCGTATTTCTAATTATGTTATCTTTTCAACCTAAACTAGTAATAGAAAAGTAATTTTAATATATTTTAATGTCAAAAAATACCTTTTAACATTGATATCTGCCAAGGTTATGAGATAAGCATGTACTATTAAAATTTAAGATTTATTTTTAATATATTTATCTGTCATGTATTGATCAAAATACATAAAATAATAAATTATGTATTTGTCCTATATTTTTTAATTATTAAAAAGATAATGTTTTAATTTTAAAATTAAATTTAAACTACAATTAATACGTGTAAATTTATTTTATATATATATATTTCTTAAATATTTTTAAAGAATTCATTTATACAAATCTCCTATTCACCTTAAACCCTCCAGATTCCTTGGCATTTTACTTTCCCAGTCCTCTTGTAAAGTGCTTTAAATGCTTTCCATCAGTAGGGTTTCCCAGTACTGAGACAATGGCTTAAAAAGCTGCCCTTATCCGAGACTCGTGGGGTCAAATTTCTACCATTAGCTTTGACACCGTCAGTTTCGTTGGAAGTATCTTTCGTGCTTATTTTAAAAGGTATTTTTTATTTAAAAATATATTAAATTAATATTTTTATATTTTTTATAAATCATTTTTTTATCAATATATACAGATATCTAAAAACATAAAAAAAAAATTAAATATTCTTAAAACAACAAACAGTAAAGCATTTCCAGCACAATTTTTTTCTAAAGAAAACTGCTATTTTGCCAGCTAAATTCCAAAAACCTTGCAGCAAATTGGACAATAAAAATACTTTTGAAAAGTTTTGAAAGCTATAATAAATACTTTTAAAAATAATCATAATCATAGTCTTAAATAGACATGAAGAGCCTTGAGAGTATAATTGTTTTCACCACATTTTAAAAATATTTTTAAAAAGTTTTTTATTTTAAATTAATTATTTTAGTATTTTTAAATAATATATTAAAAATAATTTTTCAAAAATAAAAAATATTATTTTAATAAATTTCTAAAAATTAATTTTAAAAACAATTTCAATGACAAATAGTAACTGTATCTCTGCTCGAGGTAACTTCATTAAGAAGCAAAAGCCACATTCAGGGGCAGGTTGAAAACCACTTGAAATTTATTTTTGAAAAAAATGAATTTTATATTTTTATTTTGTTTTAAATTAATTTTACTTTTATAAAATCATTGTAATGTATTAATATTAAAAATAAATTTTTAAAACTATAAAAAAAATTATTTAATATATTTATAAACAAAAAAAAACTTTAAAAGACAACATCAAATAACTTCCCAATCAATCACGCACACTGGAGCGCACACAAAATTGCCGATTCAAATTTCAAACCTAGCAAAAGGACTAGGAACGCATGCACCTGTGATTGAGGGTATCTCTGCTCGAGATAACTTCACTAGGAAGCTAGAGCCACATTTAGGGACTGTTAAAAAGTACTTTTTAAAAAATTAAAATTAGTTTTTTTAAGAAATATATTAGATATTTTAATTTATTGGTATCAAAATAATTATTTTAAATAATTATTTTAATATATGTTTTAACAAAAATTACTTTAAAAACAGTAACAATATAAAGGTCAACATAAACCAAAGTATTGTTAGAGAATAATATAAATCATATTCTGGAGCCTCACTTACAAACTTAAGCTTTTGGGTGAGATGATTCCTTAACATGGTATCAGAGCCTTGTTGACCCAGCGGTCACGAGTTCGAATCTCACCACCTCCATTCTATTTGATAAAAATCAAGCACAAGGTGATGTGGGTCTGTGCAAGTTTCAAGCTCAAAGGGCTTTCACTTGAGGAAGTGTATTAGAGAATAATATAAATTATATTCTGGAACCTCACTTACAAGCTTAAGCTTTTAGGTGAGATGATTCCTTAACAAATATGACAGTCACGCACACTCGAAGTTGCCAATTCAAAACCAGCAAAAGGACAAGGAAATGCACGCACCGAGTGCTTTACATGAACACATGTCCGTCATGGTACGTGTACTTACAAATTGTCTTCTTCACCTCGGAGACCTCCCCTAAGACAATCACCTCGGAGACCTCCCCTAAGACAACTTCACTAAGATGTAATATCCTCAACAGTAAACATATAGTATCCGGTTAAACAGCAATGCCTTTAACTAAAAATTGTTTATCCGGTTGGGTTATTGTTCGAGCTCTATAATTGTTAATATAATAATAAATAGATATTTATATAGTTATTAATTTTAATATTTATATAATTAATTAAAAAATATACAAGCTGAGTTGAACATCTAGATAAAACAATATTACAAATAAATAAAAAATATCCTCAACAATAACTAAAACATCAGCTCAAAATAATTTTAAAACATAAATGAGTACACAACTGTTGTCTTTGTAATGATACTAGATCACCTTTAACATCATTCATTTTTCTTCTCTCTTCTTCCATTATCATTATCATAATTGCCATACTTTAACGTCGGCCAAGACTGTCTGATATTCTAGAGAAAAGCATATATCAAGAAAAAATCGGAGTCTTTAAGCTTAGGATTCTAAAATGTACATTGGCTCTTTTACTTTCTGGTTAAAGAAGACCCATAGTGTTTCAGTATCATAAGTAACTCCCATTACATGTAATCATGCACGTCTTACAGCCAACTTCACCCGCCAGATCTTTTTTGGCTCTGATTTTCTTATTCTTTCCTCGTGTAAATATCAGTGGGTTTTGAGTCTTTTGACATTTATAAGCTATCGGCGTGCATCACTCGTAAATAGTATTGGATGGTTAAAATCGGGTGCCTGGAACACGACAGCCCTTCTCGAGGTAGTGTTTTCTCTTACATTATCGTACATAAAAGAAAGCACAAGAGATTGCAGGATGGAGATGTCTCCACGATTGGATATAAAAGGACTAAAATAAGCAAAATCTTTATTTTGTTACAAGCTTGAACAAAATCATATCCCCACACAAGGTCATGACCCTGAAGAGGACGAGTCTCTGTATGGTCCATGACACTCTTCCCAGCTTACGATCCCAAAAAGACTGCCTCGCAGACGGAATTCATTGACTAGAAGAAGAAAAACTTGTACTGTGTATAAGTAGTGGATTTTGCATGAAGAGGTGCAGTTAATTTAAGCTTGTACGAGAGGGTCTCGCATGAAGAGGTACTGCAAAGATGAGAATAACAGTCATTTCTCCTGAAAATATGTTAAACAGTAAATATAATGTATTTCTAATGTTCGATGTTCAGATGCACACCTCAAATGATTTTCCTGATCTTTCAAATTCTAGCATGCTCAGAGCAACTTCACAGCTTTGTGCAACCAGAGGCTCAGGATCCTTCGAAAATTCCTCAAGAAGTGCAACGCTTTGCTCATCTATGAGAGTAAAAAAAATACCTATTAGAGTACCCCAGTCTGAATATAGTCTAATAGTCACGATTCAAAGGTCATTTGGCACGCAAACATGCAGGCAAATGAGGTGCGGTAAGGACCAGATTTAACTGCTACAAGAAAACAATGCCCAGACTAGGACAGTAAAGAAAGGGATTTAGCAAGAGAAGCAAAGAATCTTCGAGTATTTCAAAAATAAGAACACAGGTGCCTTTATTTCCTTCTCTTTTATAGTAAAACATCTATGTTGTGCAAAATTTCATGTTTGCGTAAAATGAGCAGCAATCATCAGCGGCGTGTAATAACAAGGAGTTGCTTTTGTGGGAAGCATCACGAGATTCTCCCATCTCTCTTCAAGCCTCAAGCAATAATTAGATGTTGATCACTAAAAGGATGTTATATCAAAGCATCGTCAAGTTATCCGACAACAACGTTATTCCATGTTTTTTTATAACATCTGCAACCATTTCAGAGATTTTCAACTTGAAGAATTTTTCATCCTTTTTGGTGGGTTACGATGGTGATCATAATATGAAAAATCATAAGAACATAACCAAGGGAAGATCAGATGATGTACCTGCAATGGAACCAAGAGCTTCGGCAGCCTCATGTCTAACCATTGGATGTTCATTTGCATCTTTAAGTATTCTACAAAGTGCAGCGGAAGTAACTTTGTTTTGCAATTGGCCCAAAACATAAGCAACCTGAAAAATTACAGAAAAAGTATTCACAAAACATACAGGGGATTTTTGCAATGAAAAAAATCAAATTGAAGCTAAAGACACATTGTGATTCCAAATAAACTCAGAAAAAAGATGATCTGAGGTGCTTTTCATTAGACGCTATCTCTATTTACCAATGCAGAACAACCACCAAATATCAGACAAGCTGAATTTCCACTAGAATATCTACATAATTATGTACACTATCCACTTGAAAGGAAACTGTAGGACAAACCACAATTAGCATAAACATAACTAAACTCAAGGAAGCTAAACAAACCTCATGCTTGAGCAATGCACTACTTGCAGCCAAAGAATCAACTATTGCAGAAACAGCTTCATCCCCACCGTGATTCCGAAGTGCAAAAAGAGCCCCATAGCGCTCATACATGCTTCTTTTTTCATCCAGAAGAACTCCCCTTAAAAGTTAATTGAGTTCAGTCAGCAACCTAACAAAATCTAGTGCGAATGGGGAAAAAATATCAAATCCATAAACAAAATACCTCAGCTCATCAACAGAAGAGCAAAACAAAGCTGGTGCAGCTGGGTCAACAGACATAAAGGGTGATTTTTCTGCCACTGATGATACATCAACATTGCTTGTAGTATTCATTTCCTCAATTCGCTTGAGAGCCAGTTCACAAGTTTCTCTAACCTCCTGAGCCGGATCGTCAATCAAACTATTCTTCAAAAGAGGAATATTACTCTCTAAGCCAATTGCACCAAGAGCTTCAGCAGCCTGAATTATAACAGCATAAACAACATGGAAAAAATTAGTACCATCAACAATATTACCAAGAAAAAAATTACTATAACTTGATGATAACGCACCTCATGGCGGACAATAGGATGCAAAGAAAGATCATTTAGAGCTGCTTCCAGAGCAGGGATAGCTTCAGCATCTTGCATTTGACCCAACGCAAAGGCAGCCTCGTGGGCCAGCAAATTTGAAGAATCCCTTGTTGCTGAAGAGGCAAGGAGGAAAAAAATAGAAAGAAAACAACTACTTAATTTACAATTATAACATAAAAATCATAGCTTTTAATCTCCAAAACAAAATAAACTTGATTTAGATAAAAAAAAAAAAAAAAAAACTGCTTAATTTGCAATTTAACTTAAAAATCAAAACTTATATCTCCAACTTAAGATTTGGATAGAATATTTTTTTCAGTATATTAGCAAGAAAGCTATCGAACTCTTCTTGCCCATAATGTATCTAACTAAGTTATCCACAGAGAAGAAATTCAACTTAAAAAAAATCGAAGACAGTAACTTTCTTTCGACGAGCGATTGCTGAACAATACATGCTACAGATACTCAAATTCCGTAATCATAATTTCTTTTCTAAGATAGGTCAGCAAAAAAAAAAGATTCGCAAAGCCCAATCTATCAAGCGATTCATAAGACACCTTTCCCTGGCTAATAAACCGGAACAAAATTAAAATTAATGTCAAGCAAGAGAAAGAAAGAGGAACCGTGGATGAGGGCGTTGCGGGGTCCAGGGCCTTTGAGGTTACGGAGAGAGAAGAGAGCTCTGAAGCGCTCGTGGATAGGCTGGGTCTGGTCGACCAATCGTTCACAAAGAAATTGCTCCATGTTGGACCGGGTTCCTGTTGGGGTGGCTATGTCCAAGGAACGCATGAGATTGCGGTGGTTGTGTGCTAAAAAGGCTGCTCTGGGGTTGTTTTTGTCACAGTGGCACCGCCGCAACACCCGCAGAATTGGAAGAATCTGCTGCTGCCGCTTTTTTGCAAACTACTAGTAAAGAGGACGATGCTCCGGTTTTTTCCCTCACCTTCGTATTAAATTATTAAAAAAATAAAAAAAAATAAAAGAGAAAAATAAAAACAATTATTTTTTTTACTAAAAAAACAATGTCCTCCTCAATTTAAATGGATTTGCAAATAATTTTCTGTATTTTTTTTTATTTTGTTTCGATCATAAATTGGATTTATAATATAACTATTGGTAATTATTATTAAAATACTCTTAAATTTATTATTTAAAATAAAATGGTCTTAAACCCCTCCCACAAATTTTAACCTTTTTGACCATTCAGTCCTTTCTTTGCCCTATAAATAAATAAATTCCAGAAACTACTCTCTTCCTTCCCCCCATCCACTACCTGCCGAAGCGTAAATTCCTGTTTCCCTCCAATAGGTAACATTTCGTGTCGTTTTCACCCTCTTCACCATCTCTTACTTTCTGTGCTATCCCTTCATTATCAGATTTTGATTCTCTCTCGCTTTCATTGATCATCAATCTCTTCTAACTCTATATGAATCTCAACTGCAACTCTAACTTATTATCTGTAACAATCACAGTTAGATCTAATATTTTCTCTCTGGCTGCAGCATTTTCAAAAGCTGAGTAAGATTGTTGCTATAAGAGAAGTTACAGGTGTTGTGATCTTCAAGCCATGAATTCACGGAGGTCAGTTAGTTAGCTACGCCCCCCCCCCCCCCCCCCCCCTTTTCATCTCAAATTGATGCAATTGAACGGTATCGATGAGTGATCGAGGGAGGCTTTAGGTTTTTGTTTGTGGAGTAGCAGCGCATGTTTTTTCAAATTAAAAGAGCATTTTCCTGCTTGAGCTTGTCAAAGTGGCTCGCTCATACCTTGTGCCGAGTCATAGTTAATTCTTGTACCAGCAGCATGTACTGAGGAAAACAAGTGATCTCTGTCTTCTGGATTTCGATGACACGTATCACACACCTGTATTACTCCTTCCCGCTCTAATTTGACTAGTTTTGGTAGTGAGTCTAACCATGCGATGAATGGCTAACCATGCGATGAATCTATGCCTTGGTATGTGCCAACTACCCCATGCTAACTTATACCACTCTACTCTTACTTGCATCTCCCTGATGTGATCCCATAACGATTTTCCCAGTAAAATCACTGGAAGAGCTTAGCTGCCATAAAACACTCTTCTTATTGTTAGAGTATGGACAATTTACACATCAAGCATCACTTTGAATATGCACCATGGTATCTGATCTAGCATGAGGCCAGGGGCAATTTTCCAGGAATTATTTTTTGTGTGTGTGATGCTGCCATCAGCAGTAAAACTTTGTCTGATAAATTCTTGTAGATGTAATTGTTTTTTTTTTTTGGTTTCTTATTTTCTGATAGCTAGAATGTAACATTGATGCTTCATTTGCTTAAGAGCCTTGGCCTAGGATAGAAAGTCCTTTACATATAGTATGTTATCACTAACTCTGGTCACTTGGGAGCATAAATTTACCACTCTCTATCTCTCTCTAAGGTTGTCCTTGTTATTGGCAGCAAGACACTGTCCAATTTTGTTCTTTCAGGTTTGCTTTATAAAACTAATCTATCTCTGCACTTATCTAATGCCACTAGGCGTGCTGTTACAAAAATTCCACCCGTGTTGTCTAATACATTAAAAGTTTGGTTCTAGATATGCATCGACCTTTTTTTGTGTAAGTGATGAAAGCCTTCCTGGATTGAACTCTGATGAAACTTATTCTATGGAAAATATGTCTTGGTGTGAGATGGTTTTCCACAACATGAATTTCTATAAAGTGAGAGTGCTGATATAAAATCATTTGGTAACACGCTTTACATTGTGCGCCCAATCCAACACGCTCATGAAAACAGGATAAGATAACACTGCAATTGTAGTTATTATTTTTTTGTTCCACCCTTTTGCTTACCAAATATTAATTCTCCTTTTGATTTTGCATTGCTACACAGGTCATTGTTCTAATATCCTTGTCGATCTTGAAAAAGCTATGCATTTCTGGTGGTTCTGGTATAACTGAAGACACGTGTTACTAGTCAACCATGATACAATTTCTTGGAAAACTGAATATGGGGACTGAAACTTAAACCTGATCTATCAACTACCCTCCTAGTTTACTTGAGTTGCACCTGATATCAGTGGAGGCTGCCCATATTTATTTACTTAATGTGTGCTGTTTGTGCCTTTGTGGCCTCACTTGATTTTTGGCATCTTACTAGAATCCTTTTCCGCACAGGGATATTCGTAACAATAGAGCTGCTCTTTTTTATGGCATCGAGGAGGGTGGCATCAGAGCTTCATCCTCATACTCCTCCCATGAGATTGACGAGCAAGATAATGAAATAGCTTTGGAAGGGTTGCAGGATAGAGTCAGTCTGCTGAAGAGAGTGAGTTTCCCAGCTAGCATAGTAGGCTGTCAATCAATTGATAAGGGCATAGTAGTATTGTTATCTAGCTAGTTTATGTTGCTTTCTGGATGTTGAGACCCGAAAACATTAGTCTACTTGGTTGCAAGGTTTCTTTGAATATACCTAAATTCTCGTTTTTCTGGATTTCATCAATCTGAATGCAATTGATGAGAGTATTGTAGTGTTGTTAGTAGGCTACTTTATGTTGCCATTTCATTGTTGAGACCTAAAAACATGAGAGAGAAAATAAGTGAAAGGTTTGCCTTACAAGTTGTTGTAGCTGCAAAGCTTCTGATAATTTTCCTAATTTCTTGTTTTCTCAGGTTTCTCAACAATATGAATCCAGTAACTAGCCTTTCTTGAAAATCATCCTGTGTTTAAGGAAGAACAGTTTATGATCTCTATATTTCATGCTAGCATGCCATACCTATATGATGAGCTTTTTATTCAGTTCAAATTTAAATTGTTAGCTGTTGAAAGCTTACCCAGTTTCTGGAATTAAAATGAAAGTTGGAAATAGTGTCCTGCTGGTAGAATTCATATAAATTCTCTTGCACATGAATTACACTTCTTGCTTTAGGAAAATATCCCAACATATGTTAATATAAGTTAATCATGCAGCTGTCAGGAGATATAAATGAAGAGGTGGACAACCATAACCTTACGCTTGACAGAATGGAATACATGCTGCAGCCAAGAGCTTACTTTTCTGTTTTGTTTTTGCTATTAAAATAATCTGATACTGTTCGCATTTAGGGCAACGATATGGATTCTTCCAGGGGAGTGCTGTCAGGAACCATGGATCGCTTTAAGACGGTATGTAGATTACTAGATTTCCTTCTTTTGCTTCTCATAGTAATTGCAGATCCTACTCTTTTGGGTTTCTTTCTCTTACATGTTTTCTTGCCAAACACCTTTCATTTAACGGCCGTGTGACTGATGGTTAGTTTGTTTTACTTAGGTATTTGAAACCAAATCAAGCCGTCGAATGTTTACACTTGTGGCGTCATTTGTGGTCATATTCCTAATCATATACTAGCTCACTAGGGAACTGGGAACACCCCATTCTACATGATCACTGCAACCAATGTCCAAGGCCGTGATATACTCACCCGGGCATGCTTTGTGTAAAGATTGTTCAATCTCTTAAAAGTGTGTTGAAATTATTGCACGTTGGCAGTGAACCGATGATCATTCTTTCGGACCAGGATAGTCGGGAATGAGATAGGTGGAAAGTATCAGTAGGAAAAAAAAATAGATTCGACACCTAATAATTTTGGTTACTAGGAATTGTAATTGGTCTCAGAGTTTGGACAGTATG
The DNA here is from genome assembly GCA_964035475.1 of Salix caprea. Lineage (NCBI taxonomy): Eukaryota > Viridiplantae > Streptophyta > Magnoliopsida > Malpighiales > Salicaceae > Salix > Salix caprea. The sequence continues at coordinate 14,977,931 of OZ037755.1, read as the reverse complement.
GGTAAAGAGATTGATTTTACATGAGTTAAGCTATATTGTTTATTTGTCTTATATAAACTAAAAAAATATTGTATTTTTCTAACTATTGGTCTGTTTCAAGTTAAATAAAAGTCCTCTTTAGCAAAAATATATTTATCTTATTAGGTTAAAAACCTAATCGTTCTAATGCTAATATAAAAATAAAATATTTTTTTTATGTAATATCATAAATATATTTTGTGTATAAGTTTATAATTTCATATATTGAAAAAAAAATGTTTGTTATTTTGAAATGTAGGCCAAAACCTTTGGAATTTCACAGATTTATTCTAAAATCCAACCAAAGTATTTTAATTTTTAAAATAATAAATGCGTTGGTTATTTTATTTTTTAAGAGATTCTTGGTTGTATGCCAAAAAAATATTCTTATTGTTATCATTTATTTTTCAGACTTGGTTTGGTAAAAACTATTTTTTTCTAAATAAAACTATCCAAAAATAGGTTAAAGAATGTTTAACAAACATACCTTTAAGTCACAAAAAAAAAAAAAATTAATAAAAACATGGCAAACCAAACTGGTTATAAACCTTTTATAACCACAGTTTTTGCCTCACTTAACCTGGTTTACTTAACTAGGTTGACCTGAAATTTTTTGTTCAACCATAAATTAAATCAAAGACTCTAATTTGATTAAAAAAACCTCAAATTAAATATAAAAAACATATAAAAAAACATAATAACTCAAAAATTCTTGAACAAAATGAATTAAACACTAAATAAAAATGAAAAAAAAATAGAACACTAAAACGAACCTAGTTACATGGAACCCAAAACATATTAGATTTTGTTAAAACAAAGACACATTCATGTTGAAAATCATGCAACGGACAATAATTTAGCATTCAACCACTTCAATTTTCATCTAAATCTCGTAATTTTAGTCAAAATGGATTTAAAACCAAAAATGTAAGATTAAAAATCATTGAAATCGTGTTATTAATACAAATAAGCACAATTATTTGTTAATTATGTATAAGAAAGGGTATAGACAAATAAATAAAACAAAAAAAGTCAAAATTATATAGCTAAAGTAGTGTTTTTGAAAAGAATATGAAAAACAAATGAAGAACATATTGATTAACATGTTTTTTCTGCTTCTTTATTCACGTGTTTTTTCAGTTGGTCCTTGGTTTTTTATTTTTCAAGAAAGTTATTAATTACTTGACAAACTTAAATATTTATGCAATTAAGTTCTTGATTTGATCAAATTAACTTTTAAAAATTACAATTCTATCCCTTCACTTTAATTTATTCCAATTAAAGCCTAAATTGACTTCCAAAATCAATTTTTCTTGCAATTAAGCCTTCAATAAATTCAAATAAACCTTGAAAAACTCTAATTGAGTCCTCAAACATCCAATTTTGAATTTTCCTCCTTAGATCATTTTTTTCTTGCAAATAGGATCTTTATTAGTGGGAAATATACTATTAGATTTTTAATTTAGTATACTATGACCTTTCTCAATTAATCTTCGATAATTGCATGGGTGTTCTAGTATACTTTTCTCAATGATATATATTTTTTGTTTTTCTCCTAGCGTGCTTTTATATTTGATATATTGTTTTTTTGTTTATGTGAAGCTCCAAAATGGGTTATGACAAACATAATGCATGGAATGGATGCAAAGTCGTTGCATCCATTGTTGCTGTTTTCCATTGCATTATTTCAGTCGGTTGCTTACTACTTGAATCCTGCATTCAAGCACCGTCCCAACCAGAAGCTTTCGTTGAAGCCAAAAAATAGCGAAATCATGACTCACTAGTAGCATGAAAAACAGCTGCGCCAGCACTCGAGATCTTGGTCTAGTGGGGGAAGGGGTTTGTTTCCTTCCTCTGTACCCGGATCCGAGCCTCTCTGTCCATATTTGTCATCCTTGTTGTTCCTCTGCCCCCGGGTCCGAGCCTCTCTGTCCATATTTGTCATATTTACGGTGCCTTACCTGTTCATTAGACTTGCAAGGTGTTTAATGAATTCGAGGATTAATTGTGCTATGCGCAAGTTGCCCGCATATCTCGGTTATATATAAAAAAAAAAACAGCTGCAGGCCATGGCAGCTGCATCCCTCCAAAGAGCAATTGAAATGTTAGTTGGACTTGTGAGGTCTGTAATTTGGAGCCTGGTCTTTGTCCCACGGCGGTTTTTGTAGAAATTCATCACAAAGTCATAATCAACAAGATATTATCAACGCTGGAGATATAATAAATAAGAAGATTTTGTATTTCGCGGTGTTACAAAACCAGGTGGACGTATTTCAAGCAGTAACTCCCAACTACTCCGCAACGATTATCGCCTAGTTTATAGAGATACTCGTTTGTTAGTCCAGTCGTCTTCATCATCCATCACCATCTTACGTCTTCAGTGGTTTGAAAAATACAGCACGACCCATCATATATTTAATTCAATGCCAGCTCAAGCATGGCCACGGGGGATGAGGTCAAAGAAAAAAAACAATGGGAGAATTTCAAAAGTTGAATGCACCAGCCGGGAATCGAACCCGGGTCTGTACCGTGGCAGGGTACTATTCTACCACTAGACCACTGGTGCGTTTTGTCGACAGGCTTTCCATTTTATTATATATATATATATATATCTTATTCTGCTTTTTTGATAATAACTTAATTTAGACCCTTAAATGTTAAAGTTCGGGATTAAATCATTTTGGACCTTCCCATTAGGAAAAGATGCGGCGATTTCACCTAGATTTTTTTTTTGGGTGGGTGGGTGGGGTGGATAATCCTTAAAAATTGAGGTTAAAAGGGCATGCCTAGTCCACCAATTTTGGTGATTGTTGTGGGCATTTCTTTATTTCAATGTCTATAAAATTACAGGTAAAACTCAGCCCGATTTACAAGAGCAGCTTAAAATAATATAGTTTCATGAATTATTTTTTAAAAGAAACATCAACTCAAGAGTTAAATCGATTAATTATTCAGTTGTCTCCTTTAAAAGTTTACAGCTATCAACCCAGTTCCTTTTTTCAAAAACCAAGGAAGGAAGTCGACGAATTTGATACAGTCCAAGATGACCACGTATATATATGTGTCTATATACAGCTGCAGGAATCATACGTCGCCGCATCGGACGCCTGGCTAGCAAGGCATTGATTTCTAAGTAGCTTCTCAAAGACCAAGTCCATTGCATTAGCTTAATTGTATATGGATCTACGTTCGTTGATCCAGATTTTCAGTTTCTTTTTTTATTATTATTTTATTTCTTTCTTTTACTTTCCATTCGGCTTTTGCTAGATTGAGTCTCGCCGCTTATATATTTCCGTAGCCATTTGAATTTATCATTTTGTAATAAACAAATTAAGTCCCAAGTCTTCAGTTAACATTATAAATAATAAACAACAAGGTTTAAAGCAAGCATGCATGCATTGGCTCTCGCAAATTGAATTGTATATTGCATTCTAAATAAAATCGACATATGGGAATTCATTGATAATTAATGGAAATTATTTCTCAAGTTGATCAATGGAGAAAAATAAAAAGAGACCTAAGATTTTCTGTGACAATGGAGCCAGAAATTGCGATTCTTTCTGAACTGGAAAAGATTACACGCCCTTAATGTACTATGGTTAAAAGGAGAGAAGAGAATGAAACAGAAACTTTGTTACGTTGTTGATTACCATGCTAGCTATATATATTGCTACTTGAAAATTAAGGAACTCTTTCGAGTGGAAGCTTGTGTGCGTAGGGATTAATTCAAAGAATGTTTAAATTATTTTTCCAAAGTTAAATAATACTGATTTTATTTAATTAAAGCCTATATATATATACATGTGTGTGTGTAAGTGTGTGTAAGTGTGTGTCCAGTAACCATATTTTATAAAGTCATTTCCCCCCAACAATCTAGTCATCAAATCCTCACGTACGTTGGAGAAAATGGTACTTTAAATAATTTCGAAGACTTCATTATATATATAGCAATTCTATTCCAGCTGTGGATAAGATGGGTATGTTAATTTGAGACTGATTACTTACTCTAGCAAAAGACAGAAATGATCTGTTCCTGTCATGACATGATATCACGCATGCCCGATGTTTTTTTCTCTCCCAGAAAATCATATATTTATTTTTTTTATTTAATTATTTAAATATCACATGAGAACATAAAACTCGGATGCCTGATTATAACCACTATAATTCCGAAATTAATTTGCTACGGCTAGGTCCAAACAAAAAAAAGACAATACTGCTATATATAATTTGATTAAGAAATTAAATAGTGATTTGAATTTGCTCACCATAGAAAATTCACACAACCATGCATGTGTGAAACAAAAACCATTTGCAAACAAAACTCTAGTTAGAGGGCATTGGGTAATAATTAATATATTACTCTGGTTACACAAAAAACCAACTACAATTGCTATTTATACTAAGCTGAAACATATCGATTTTAATATCAGTTTGTCAAAGTAGTGTTTTCAGTGTTCGAGAGAATGTATGAAATTTTATATTTGTATTCAGTCTATTTATGTCAAGTAATCATCTTACCTAAAAGCTTAAGTTATTAGGTAAAGTATGATTTATATTATTCTCTAACACATCCCTTCAAGTGAAAACCTTTTGGCCTTGAAACTTGCAAGCAAGCCTATACTACCTTGTGTTTAATTTTTATCAAATAGAATGAGAATTGTGAGATTCGAACTCGAGAACGCTAGGTCAACAAAACTCTAATATCATCTCAACTAAAAATTTAAGTTGTTACGTGAGGTCTCATGATATGATTTATATTATTCTATAACAGTTCATATACGAACTTACATACAGTGATGAATATCATCTTCAATTAAAAAAAAAAGACTAGATTAATGGATCATTGATCCGTATTATATATAAAAAATCTTACTTTTTGTATATATTTTTTCAATGTAAGATTTATATTTATTACTTACATATGCAACCTGCATCATAAAATAAAGCAAACTATATTGAAAATTATACCCAGATTTTCTTGAGCAAACACAATTTTTGCAAATAGAAAATCAAAATTATTATTGAATCAGCGGGCATATCATCAGTGTGCTAGATAGAAAAGAACAAGCTTCAAGTGGATCATAACCATTAAAATGTATATATACACATTGTTTAATCTGATAACAACCATGAAAAAGATGTTCAAAGTAGTAAGTATACTTCTCTTTCTTGCTAAATAAGATCAGAATTTTTTATTAATAATTTTTACACAAACCAACAAGGGGATATGGAAACACAACTAAGTCACCTTGACAAAGAAAAAAATAGCAGTTGAAACATAACAGGACATTTACCAATCCAGAGAATTTTAATCATATGATGAATCAGAGAGCTTCAAGAGAACTGGCTCATAAACCATAGTGAGATTCCATAAGGTTAAGACAAACTCATGCATAAGCACTGTGAACTATATAGATATAGACTGTGGAACACTGGAATCTTAGGGCAAATATTACTTTCTTTTCCTAGCAAGCATTTTAGATAAGAAAATAACAGCTCAAGAAACTAGCTAGTTCATGCATAAGTATATATATGCTTCCAACTTTGTCCCATCTCTGTAATTGAGAGAAATAATTCCACAAACACGCATGAATCTAAACATATATATATATATATATATATATATATATATATATATATATATATATATATATATATATATATATATATACACACACACACACATTACTTCCACTTTAACGAAACAATTAGGGTTTCTAGCAAATTTAACTTGGTATATACATGTTCACTCTTAATAATCAGCATGAACGGTTGCATCTAGTTAAGGGAAATTCATTGTAGGATGATAAGTAATTAAGCTTCTTAAAATATGAAATATTGCAAAACTTTATTCAGTACTGTTTAAATAAGCATGAAATAATGCAAAACTTTATTAAGTACTGTTTAAATAAGCAGAATTACATCTTAATTTGATAGCAGATGTAAGGAAAAGAAACCTTACAGAACCCTAAATGAGTCTAGGGTTATTTTTATACACTGAATGAAGGCTACAACAAAACTACCTTCAACATCAGTAGCCTGCAATTGATGATCACAGAGTGAAATAGTACCCCACCCTTCCATCTTTTTGAGGGGCCGGCCAGAGAAGAAAATCTCCAATTCCTTCTCCCTAGCTCTGCCCCGTCTTCTCGGCACATCAATCGCCACAAACATGTATTCCATAAATATACTACTTAATTACTAAAGCAAACTAATTAAACACCATAAAAATTTTGCACTGACTCGATGAAAACATCGGAAAATCCACAGCTGTACAATAAATTAAATACAGCTATATAATTAAGTAATTAAGATTCCAATACCTAATTTGAATATTACGGATCATGACCAAGTCTAAGCTCCAAATCCAGTTCATCATCTGCTTCCATGCCGTCTTCTATTTTTTCTCTGGTATTGCCATCTACATGGGACGGCCCGATTTGCAGGCTAAGACTCCTTCTCCAATCGTCTCCGAATGGATACAAATGGTGTGGACTTTGTACATAGAAATCACCGTTGTGTTTCTGTGCACATGGGGATTCTACACCCCATGTTGTGGACGCCGGAAAGAATGTGTGGTAATTTTTATGTACCTCATGAGGCGTAGGATAGTGAGGTGGGTAGCTTTGAATTGGAGGATAGCCTCGAAAACTTGCATAATCCTCGTCAACTTTGCTTGAGAGTGAAGGAACTGAGCCAGGCCTTGACTTGGCCCTATCTTTCCGATGAATATTCATATGCCCTCCCAAAGCCTGTGCTGTAGTGAACCCTCTCTTGCAAAACACACACTCGTAGGACCGGCCGGTGCCAGTATCTTGATCGGGCCGGTCGGTATTCTCTTCTTCGTCACTCGAGCTCTTCGAGTCTTCATCATGTTGGGTTGATTCCATGATAAAACTTGCAAAATTCTCACTTGAAATAGTGGGATGATGCTTCGTGAGCAAGGAAGACTAAGTGGAGATGGTGGTATATTATAGAGATGTAAAGGTTTAGGGGGCCGATGAGAGACAAGAGAGACAAAGAAAGGACATAGACATCACCTAAGTGATGAGTTCTAGTGAAGCTATTTTGAGAGAAAGTCTTAGATTTTTCCTATGAGAGAGTTTCTGTTAGCCGGCTGCAATCAGTGGATCTATCTTTCAGAGAGTCATTTTTTAAGGATAATTCTTCACAATTTGTCTCCTTATTACACCTCTTGTAGCTTTCATCCATGTTGGCTTTCTTAACGCGGTCTTAATTTTTGTCATTTCTCTCTCTAATTCATTTTTATATATGGATATATAGCATATTATACATATATTTTCACATCTATTTTTCCAACAGTTTGGTTAGCCTATTCACATTAGGGCATAGATTAATTTGTTCACGGGGACAACCGACCATCGAAGGCAATTTGTCACCATATAATATCGAATAAATTAGGAAAGCTTGATTTACATGGTAAATTTGTTTTTTCTTTTTATGAATCATCAAATCAACATTTCATTAAAAAAATAAAAAAATAAATATATTTTCACCATTTCCTTTTGATTTTGTTTTCGGTCGACAACTGCATATTTTGAGAGCATAAAGTCCATGCTAATTAAGGTTAAAAGTCCACCAAGGTTACATTACCGATCGATCATTAAGTTGTTTTGGATAGTCGCCTCAAGTATTCATTGCATCATACGTCTTGCCAAAGAACAAAGAGCTGGCTGCAACTCTCAAATAACGGGCTGTCAAATTTATTAATTAGGTCAAGTCGACGAAATGAATTCTAATTAAGCAGCTTTAATGAGCGAAATTGAAGGAGCCTTACGATGCTCGCTTGTTAAAGCAAGTTCCATGCCGCAAGCTTAGGATAAAAGGGACAAACCACATCCTTTCAAATTTCAACAATCTTATTGTTTTTAGTGCTTATTTCATGGTGGTCAACCATTACTTGTATCGCCTGGTCTGACCAAATTGCACAGAATATTTGCTGAAGCGCGAGTATGACACAGAGGGTTCAGCCAGGAACAAGAGCGGCACAGAATTTGTAGTCTTCTGCATATAATCACCCAGTCTATGATGTAATCGAGCTTGAATTTCACATATCACAAGGGAAAGATGCAGGAAACTTCGTAATGAATATCTGATGACCCAGGAACGGTGCGTTTTTGTAGTTTACACTTTGTCTTCTAGTATCGGCCATAACTAATGGAAAACACATCACCTTTGTCAACATCGCTTGCATATCATAACCCCAGGTGATTCATAATTATAAACTTCATAGAGTTGAAGGTTCGGTGATCTCAAGCTGCTTAATTTGGTAGGTCAGAGAGATCATAGCAATTTTGAGAAGCTAATTTGGTATATATATGTTGAAGAATAATATAAATCATATTCTGTGATTTTATCTAACAGTTTAAGTTTTTAGATGAGATGATTTCTTAATATATATATATACACACTTGGCTTTCCTAATTTAGCACATTCATCAATGAATATTTGAAAGAAAGTATTGTTAGTTAATCTAGTTCATCATATAAGATTGTATATGGACCAATTAGCCAATGAGTTTATTATTGTTAAGGAACCATCTCACCTAAAAGTTTAAGTTGTTAGGTGATGTCTCATAATATGATTTATATTATTCTTTAACACACACTCTCAAGTGAAAATCTTTTGGGCTTAAAACTTGCACAGACTCATACTCCCTTGTGCTTGATTTTTATCAAATAAAATAAGGGTGATGAGATTTGAACTCGTGACCGTTGGGTCAATAAAGCTCTGATACCATGTTAAGGAACCATCTTACCTAAAAGTTTAACATGTTGGGCGAAACCCCATAATATGATTTATATTATTCTCTAACAATTATAAACTATTAAGTTTATCCAAACCATCAATTTAATAAATTATATTTAGAGTATGAATACTTTTATATTTAATGACATAATCATAATTATAAAATGAAATAATTAATAACATATTAATTACAAGAATAATATGAAAAAAAAATATTAATTTGATCTATAATTTAAACCAGGCTCACCTAATTAATAATTCCTCAAAATTCAATTTTATTTGAAGTTGGTAACATTTGCACGTATATATATGTGTGTGCAGGCCGACCTTTTCTTCTTTTTTTAAGAAAATAATAAAAAACAAAATTGGAGCACAGATATTGTGCTTGGAAAATGGCAGCACTGAGATTGGTGGGGCGTCAGATCATTAAAAAAAACTGCATCTTACATCAATCTCGATATATAAAAATATTTATTCACAAGAGGCAGCCAGGGAATTATATCTTATACTTCAAAAATATTTCTAGATCAACTTATTTTATGCAATCAAATTTATTGTAAATACACACAAGGAGAAAACGTTAATGAATCAATTAGCATACCCTCTTGGTCATTAGTACTGAAGATCATGTCATTGACATAAGAACTAAGAAGATTTATTCAAATATAATATATAAAAGATTTAAATATTTTCCTTTTTCGTGATGTGGGCGACAAAAAGGGTAGTAGTGGTTCAAAAAACCAGAAACAGACACAACTCTTGAATCATTCGAGCATCACCTGGCTCCGAAATTCCTCACAGGCTATGATCAATTTGGTGCGAGAAATGGGAGTGTGGTTTAGGGCATTGAACTTGACCGAGTCTATAGTCCATGTCGAGAAAAAGTGCAAGAGGAAGAGTCCGAGCAGACAAGACGTGGACTGTGTATCGTGGACGACAACTACGTGAGTGCTGCCACGACTTTCATTTCTCTACCGAATCAACCTTATTTTAGTTCTATTGATGTAAACATGAGAATAGTTTTCTTGGAACTTTATAAATGTCCCTGGCCAGCCCCATTGACGCTGAGAATTCTTGTGTTCTTCCTGTTGTTATTCTTCAAAAAATCGCCTTTAGGGAGGCGGCCTCCCCAGCTGGTTTCGATAAGAGACTTGGAGCACATAATATTTGACATTTTCACTTGGAAATTGCAAGAATTCGGTGGGAATTTAATGGTGGATCATGGCAAAACCTAATATTCCTCTGAACAATGATGGTGGGAGGGAGAAGAAAGGCTGGATTCTGACCTAGCTAGTTGGAATCGATCTATTTTTCAATCGTAAACTAAATGCCAATTTGATTTTAAATCTTCAATACTATTTCCCCCTGTTTAATCTTCATAGTTTGGTCTGTTAGGTATCATAAATCCCTCCATTTATAGTCAATCGAATTTATTGTTATTATTTTTTCTTTTAAATATGGAGGAAAACGTGTTAAATTCTTATACATTGGTTCTAATTGCAAGAAAAAAATAATTAAAAACTTTAAGATTTTAAGAATATATTAAAAAACTGTTTTTTTTATTATTATTATTGATATGCATATTTATTTATGTTTTTTTAAGGGATGCAGTTTTTATTTTAAATTGTAAAAAAATGATAAAAAATGATTAAGTTTTTACTATCACAGACTAATTAGAAAATATTATAGTGATCGTATAAGTGGGTTTTATAAATAAAAAAAATGTTCAAATAAAATTCAATGAAAGAATTAATCTTGAAATTAAAAAAAAATCAATGCACATAAAAAAATTCCTGAAAAAATAATAATAATCCAAATGCATATATATACATTAGAAAATAGTATAAACTGCTTTTTTGTTTTGTTTTAACCATCCGGTAATCCGGCCACAGCCGACTAATCCGGATTCGAGCCGAGAGAGACCCGTTAAGGCGGCTAAAGCTCTCCCACAAAGCGTCACTGCATACCCAAGGACAAACCCAGTCTCGAACTCGTGATCTTGGTTAAGCCAGGACTGCCCTCTTGCCAGCTGACCTGAGCGCTCGGTGGTATAGTATAAACTGCTTGATTATTTTTCAAAAAAATAGTTCCAATAAGAATCTGACACGTGTCCTCCTACACCCTTGAGGTAAAAACAAATGGATGAAGGGATCTTTACTGTCTAACGTATCAAACCATATGAATTTTCTAAATCAAAACTAATCACCATGACTCTCTTTATTTTCTTCTTATTACTATGGTGCCATTCAACTTTCCGCCTTCCGACCATATATATATATAAAACACCGAAAACAAGTAATAATAATTAAAGATTTGAGGTATTAAAATTATCTGTGGGAGGCATTATATAAATAAATAGATAATATAGCAGGATTTTATAATATATGGACGTGCTTACACAAAAAGAATTAGAATTGTAAGAAAAGGAAATCAAGAGAATTGAAATTGCTGGGAACACTGGCCTGCTCGGTCAACATCTATGTACTGAAGCACGTAGATGCAAATCCCCTATCATTCAAACAGTCAATTTGATTTTGATTGAAGCAAGTAATTTGAATGGGCCTGGTCAATGGTCACATTCTCAGGTCAACTTCGTGAATCGTTAAATGAGGTTTAATTATTCAAAAACCAGACAAGTTATTTGAATTATAAAATAAAGCTCAAAATGATTTCTTTTTCTTTCCCCCTTTTCTTTTGAATATTAAAAGAAGCCATCCTCCTCCCAGACCAATTTTATAAATAGGACACAGGATATTAATGAACTAATTATTTTACTGTTAAATTTTATATATTTTTTGGCCAGTTTTAAGTTTATTTTTTTTGTTACAACGAGTATATTTTATTTCTCGTGGTCTATTTTGGTGTTTTATAGTGGTAAAAAACAAAGCAAATCATTATTAAAATAAATATGATTTTTAAATGATAATCAATTTAATAAACATAAGCAAATGCAAAATTAGTATTTCTCTTTTAATCATTGACGAGGTTAATTCATCAAAAACCCGTAAAGATGAAGTTCTTTATAAAATTGGCAGGCATGCTAGAAAGTTGAGAATGCTCGACTTAATCAGTTTAATCAGTTTTTTTTAATGATTTGATTTTTTTATTATTGTTTTTTATTTGCTCGATTTAATCGATTATTTTAGTTTGTTTGCTAATGTTTATGTCGTAAATCCAAACTTGTCCATCATGTTTTATCCTGCATGGCTCGATTAACCATAGTTGAAATTCTAAATAATTATTTTTAATCAACACACTCTCGAATACTGTTTTCGAAATCTACGATTAAATTCTCTTTCACTAAATTATGCACCTTGGCAGGTTCTGTTCTACACCACCATGCCCATTTTTTCTTACCCTCTGTTTCCTTCCCTGCTATCTACCTGACACCTCAAAGCTCATACCTTTTCGTCCTTCGAATTCAATGATCTTTCACTCACTCTCACCACTTTATTGATTATTTTCAAAGAGATTGACGGGATTAAGTCGTTTTCTTGAGCTTTGCACAGAAAACTGTGTGTCTTGTTAAGGAAATGTCATCATGATCCCAACACAGACAATGGTGGGAACGTGCGAAGGGTCAGATATTGGGAAGCACCATGTTTCTGAAGAGTGAGTACCACAGCATAAGCTTTTGAATCATTGTACGAAGGGAAAGGTCCCAAGTGCTAATGACCTCTCAAAAATAATCTCTCATTAATGATAATTTATTATTGCCTTTATTGTTTAATGTTCAAAGAAATAGAGATCGTTGAGATTCACCCGACACCCGAGTTATGATTTTAGCAGATCTATATTTATAAAAAATAATAATTAATAGAGCTGTAAAATCAAATCTCGTTTAGTTTCGTTCCAATTTAGAATCATGCTATAGATATTGCTATCAAATTTAAATTATTTTGTAAAAGGTTGTTGTGTGGATATCCCAAGCAATAATTTGTGCTGGCCCTTCATGATTAACATCGTATTTATCAATGTATTTCAAAAATAATTTTGAAAAAAATATTTTTTTTTTATTTCTTAGATTAAAAATATTTAATGTTTTAGATCATTTTCATTTGTTGGTGTCAAAAATAATTTTTAAAAAATAAAATAATATCATTTTGATACATTTTTGAATGAAAAATACTTTAATTTTTTTAAAAAAATAAAACAATATTTACGGGCAGGAAAACAGTTCGGGCCTTAAGTGGCAAGAGAAAAACTCAAGTAAAATATTGCTCTTCGTCTTCCTTGATTACGAATTATATGTAAACAATGAAAGATGTATCTCAACAACTTCATCTTCAACTACGTTACGGTTAACCTAATTAACAAGGACTTAACGCCTCCCCAAACTAATCATGAGTTTAGAATTAATTAAGAACAGACAATTACCATACGAAGCTGAATATGAAAGCCATACATAAACAGAATTGCATTATTAATGCATGGTAGATTATGAAGACGTACGGCAAAGATCATGCATGGAAGATGCAAGCTTAGGCTGGTTAGAAATAGAGCCAAAGATCTATCTAACTACTGGTGTGAACTTAGAGTGAATATTAATGGACACACACCACCTTAACTTTCTTACTAAAAACAGCCAAGTCGAAGCTCCAAATCCAAAACCTGCTTCGGATCTTCACATCTCATTTCCAAGTCAAGGCTAATATTCTCACTTGTCTGCTCACCTTCTTGTACGGAACTCTTCTTCAATTCTCCAGCCCCAGAGACCACAGCTGATCTCATATCGCTTATCTTCCTCGTTGAATTCATACTCTGAGGACATTCAACCATGGATTTCTTTTCTGGGCAAGAAGGTGAAGAGAAGGGAGTGAGGAATGGAGAGAGAGAGGAGCGATCATGAGTGTGATCAGGGTATGGTGAGAATTTGGACGATGAATAAGGTGAAGGTTTAGGGTTAGACCTGGAATAAGTAGGTTTTCGACATTCAAAAAACCAAGAGGGTAGCTGTTTTAGCCTGGCTCTATCTCTCCTGTGAACATTCATATGGCCCCCAAGTGCTTGAGCGGAGCTGAATTCTCTCTTGCAAAAGCTGCATGTGTAATTTCTTTGCGGCCATGAAATACCAGTTGAATGTTCTCCTTCAAGGATCACGTTGTTCCTGCTACTTCTCTGCAGATAGCTCCTGTCCATGGCTATATATATATATACTTTCGGTTCAATCCAACGTAAGAAGATATATCAGATTAACAACTATACCATTTGGTTTAAATGCAGGCTGAAAGAGGGAGAGAGAGCTCAGTGAAGAGAGAGATGCTGTTGCTTCATGAACTCCGGGCTAGCTAGTTATGAGCCAGAAACTGAAAATCCCATCAATGCAAGTGTACTCACCTGCAAATGTCTGCTACTATATTTGCATATTACTTGAACAAATTATGTAAATTGAAAACTTGGTGCGCCAGTGTTGTTCTTTTTTGCTAAATCCAGGGGAGATCTAGTGGAGGGTTCTTTCTTTGTCAAGCACCCCTAACTTTTCAGGACAAAGGGAACTAAATGTGTTTTATGTGTTAGGTTTAATCACACACACTATATATATATATATAGATTCAGGTGAAGGATTTGGTATTGTGAGGAAGTGTTAGCTAGTCCCTCCATCTATACAAAAGTGTTTTCTTTTCTAAATTTGACTTTTAAAGGTGCTGTTCAAGATTTTGTTGGTTAAATTTTAGAGAAAAATGATTTTAAAAAAAAGTTCAAAGAAAAGAATTTGAAAAGAATTTTGCTAGATTTTTATACATTTACTAACTGGAAGTATTTTTTTTCATTTTTTTTATTTACTCTAGCAATTGGGTTTTTTCTCGTACTTAATCTTAGTAAAAAAATTGATCAAAACGTTGACTATTCTATTTTTTTTAACTGATTTGTATTCTTTTATAAAGCCAAAGAAAAATCTTATGAAAGAAACAAATCTTATTCATGTAAGAAATAGAAACACTTGAAGATGAAAATTAAAAAAACATGTCTGAAAATCTACATGTTCACTACCATTAAACGCGTTCCATAAATACATTTATCTTATTGTCTTTCATTAGATATTATTAGATAATTTTTATTTTCAAAACTTAAATGATCGCTATGTAATTAGATGATTAGTTAGCAAAAATAATTATATAAAATTATCTAAATTCATTTTTTATTGCTTTTGACTTGTCAAAAAAAAAGAAGGAAACATCAAATTATATATATAAAAAAAGTTTACATAGTAAAATAACTATCCGAGACTAAACAGAAGTACCAGCTGATGATATATAAAAGGAAAGGCGGTATCAGATATAATTTAAAGTACGCATCATACTTGGAAAAATTGGAAATCCTTCATGTTTAAGACGATCTCAATGCCAAAGGAAATCGGCGTCTGAGCTGCTACTATGGTGGTGCTCCGCCGCATGTGCAAATTAACGAGAAAATCCTTTTTCTCATGCTGCTTCTCTTGAAATGAACCTGTCGAGTTGATGAAGCAGTGCAGATTCCGTTGCGCTTTTACATGGTTGAACAGTAAGTACGTAAAAAGCAATACAAGGTGAAAGGCAAAGCAAACTCACACAGCAAGTTGAGAGACCTGTGTTTTTCACTTTCAGCCCTTGTTATGAGAAAAGGTAAACTCATCCTGGATATTGGTAGTTCCAACAATGAATTTACAGTTCGCTAGAAGTAACCTCTTGACCGTTTAACCTTGGTAATTACTGTAGAAATATTGAGAGAAACACTAGCTATGTGTATGAGTATGATGTTGTGTGTAGAAGTTCAAGCGGAGGAGCCTAGTCTGTTATATGGAAAAGGTGGTTAATATCTTAGCCAGGAGGGATTTTTAGGAGCTACTCTATCATGCCACACGCACAAACTAAATATCTAAACAGCAGGGGAAACAAAAATAGGTTCCATCAGAAGTAATCATCAAACGCACCCTCTTTATCACCGTTCTCAGAACCTGCATGGTGAATCATCGATAGAAAGAAACGTAAACAATCTTTGTTGCTGAAGCAAGGGGGAAATAATATTGGAATGAATTTCTGAGTAATAAACTGTTTCGTGGAAGAAAGAATTTAATGAAATGAGCTTTCATTTTTTAATGAAAATCTGCAGATACAATTTCAGTCAGGAAAGCAAGCTGACCTGAGATTTCTGTTGTTGAAAGATCCTGAACTATCAGCTGGAAAGAATTAGGGTCAGGGGAAGAGAAGTCAACTGCGTTAAGAGCAGGAGCTGGAAAAGTGAAATCAGAGTCACTGGATGAGGCATCAGAGTTATCGGAAGCAACATCAGTCTGAACATCAGTTTTAATGGGTACAGATGTTGAATTTGAGTTCGATGAAGCATATAAGATCATTTTCAGCTCTGCAAATTGATCGGACATTGAATATAACATCCTGAAACACGCTAAAACAGGTCAAGCATTAGTCACACTAAGGATTAGTTTATAAATTGTCATGAATAAAGCAGATGTGACAGTGCAGAGATCCAACAAAGTGCTATGTGTGGTTCACACTGTCATATACACATAAAGCAACCTTATTTCATACATTACTTGTCAAGGATGCAGTATGATGAACTCTATAATTGACATACAACATAAATCTGAAAAAGATAAATCTCAAGGCAAAGTTATTCTTTTCAGTTTATCACACTATCCTTACTTGTTCAATGAGGCCTGAAGTTGATAGACTCTTCGTTCAGTTTCTTCTAATTTTTTGCGTCTTTTTTCACTTAATTTGCAGACTTCTGCATATGTCCTTTCAAAATTATCAGCTCTTTGTTTTTCTGACAACAACAAGGCCTGTCCAACATAAAAGACGGGCCTACATTTATTAGAATCCAAGTGTAGGATTTAAAAACGAAATAACACTTTTCTCTTTAACAATATAAATTACAAATTCTAGCTTGAATAGTATGCAAGCAAGGAAAAAAGATTTTGACTATCAGCAAAATCTGATCCAGGTCAGATGCTTTCACCATTCGAGGTATTCTTGCAAACCTACTCATACATTAAACTGTGAATATTTTATATTCGTTTTCTCAATTAGCATACCAAGTAACAAGACAGTAACTAGCAAAAACGAAAATGCTGCCTTTTAACCAGCAACACCCTGAAAGGATAAGGACAGGGAATAATTAAAGATCTGAATGAAATACAGGCATTCTGTTGACATTATTTTCATGAATTTCATGGCTGCTACAGATCATATAAAGCAAATAAAAATTTAAGCAATTCCACAATCAGACAAAAAAAATTCAAATAGATAAATACCCCATAATCTTTTAACATTGATCACATTTTCAACTTGAAAACCAAATTTCTCAGTTCTTTCCTCCTGAATATTGAATCTTTTCTATGGTCATTTTTGTCCCCGCATGTTATTATAGTGAAAGCATCTTGCTAGTTGTGTTCATGGCATCATAGATTTGCTTAATGATTAGCCTTGTTCCTGAGTAGGGGGGAACTTCTGAAATAGACGCCTTAATCACCTTCTATTTGGCCCTGCTATTAAATGTTAAACTGATCATACCCTTAGAGCCGAGTGAAATTGAAAATTGGCAGATAACAGATCTCTGAAGTGGATATCATCACCTTCAGTTTTTTCACTTCAGCATTGAGATTCTCAACCTTCTCAGTATCTGAGATTGGAGTTGAGATTTCTATTACAGCAGGATGGACTGCAATTGTTCTCAGCACAGCATTATGTTCTTCCAGAGGCAATGCATTTGTTTTGTCAACTTTGTTTGGGGAAGTTTGTAGAGAAAACAGCGACATATCTATTTCTTGTGCTTTTGCTTCTTCCAAGTCCATCTGAATATATAAATTTGAACATCAGAAAGATTGTCACTCATAAAATTGCAAAAATACTGAAGGCACATTCCTCAAACTCATGAGGGCTACAACCATTCTCGGCATGTGTTCGTAAGAAAAGATCATTAACAACATGATTTCAACTATGGCCAATAATTGTATGAAGCAATGGCCAATATTTCAGTCAATACAGTCCCCACGGAACAGCCCAAAACCAAAGGATACAAATCTTTTCCAAACAAAAAAACATGTTGCTTTATATGACATTTGTATCTTACCTTCGGGTGTTTTTCAGATGGCAAAAAGCATCTGAGTTCCTCCACTTGTTTTTCAAGTTTATAATTTTCTTCTTCATCTGAACCTGTTTCTCTTATTGCCTGAGGAAAACAGAAAATGAACAATAGCGCACTCAACTCAGGAAAGAAAACAGAGAAGCTGTATTCATAGAAAAGTATCAATCTTTGATACAATTACTTTATACGTGTTAAACATAATGCATTTGCACGCCTCTCAATTCCCAAGGGTTATGTTTAATCTTACTTTATATGTGCGTTTTCAATAAAAACTTCCAAAAAGAGACGTTAACTTCCCACCTTTAGATATAAATCTATCCAACCTGCGAACCACTTATCAATTCTCAAATTAAAGTCCATTATTGCTGATGTTCCATGGGAAATCCTTAATGAGACCAAAATATGACATGAGAAGGGAACCCAACAGGCAACCCACGATCATCTCAACTAGGAACTCACCTAGAACCTCACCACTATCCACTGTCTCATCCAACAGATCATCTACTGTTAAATATGCACGACTTCCAAATAAAAAAGACGAATTATTGTGCTGTACATTGAAGCATGCAGGGAAAGGTTCCAACAGCTGGTTTTGTAAGTTCTCTGGAGTTTTAGAGAAGTTTGGGGGCCTTTAATGTGGAAGCTTCAACGATGGAAGCAGAAGTTACTTGGAAGCCATTGTCCAGACTAGGAATAGCTTCTGATTTGAGCCAATCTAGGGGTACTAGGTGCTCCTATACCATTATCAAAGATTTAGTACTTATAGAACCTCTACAAGTACTCAAAGGAAATAAATATTTAAGTGTGATTACAAGTGATGGTTTCTAACTGGTACATCAACAGCCAAGAAAACATGATAATGGAAGCACGAACTAGTTACTAAAGATTTATCTTATGTTGACACCTACCATCTTTACATTTGAATGATCCTTCCCAGCAGTTCTTCTCCTCCATGTGCACTGAGAAATAGCTGATGCTTTTTTCAGTTTCTTATAGTAAGACACAGCTCTATAGCGACGCCAGTAAGCCTGAACATATCTTAAAATAATTATCATTCTGGCAGAACATCACAAGCAGCTAGGTATACAATCTGTCAAGGAGCAATTAAACAGAGAGGTAATAACCTGGATGATAGTTGCGGCCTCTGAATTCTTGACCATTCTTCCCCTCCATCTGCTTTGTGAGATAACTGATGCTTTCTTCAGCTTCTTATAGTATGACACAACTCTTTGACAGCGCCAACAAGCCTGCAAATGCTTAATTTAAGTAATAATCTTTCTGGTAGAACATGGCTAACAACTAGATCTGCAACTGCACTTGTCAAGGAACATCGAAACAGCAAGGTAAATAACCTGAATAATAGTTGCTGCCTTGGTTTGCTCTCTAAATCTGAAATCCTTACGTGCAGCCATTGCCCGAAAACCTGTTTGCACCACAAGTGCGGATATTCTAATACCGGTATATGCCCTTCTGGCCAATTGTCTACGCAAATTCTTCTGAATTTTGACTGCTGCCACCTCTTTTCGCTTGTACTTATATAATTCACGAGCAAGTTTTCCTATGCATCATGAATAAGAGATTAGCGTGAAATTAGAAATAAGAACTGATGATACTAGCTGATCAAATATCCAGATAGAAAAAAAATGCAGCGTTCAGGAAATAAGACAGTCAAACCATGACCAAGCAACCACAAAAAACATCCACCTAAATTCTATAAAGAACAACATCTAAGATATTTGGATACATGTCAACATCCAAGAAACAGACTACATGGTTGCTAATTGGCTCACCTCTCCAATGAGATTGTATATGAATAGAGGACTTCCGCAATATAATGTAATCTTTACGAGTAGTGTAAGTTCTAATTTGCCTTTGGATAACTCTAGCCGAGTTGCGAAGTAATCTTGCTTTTTTTGCATCTAGCTCAGCCATCTGTTCGGCTCTTAGAAACAACTTTGTTTTCCCCATCTGCAAAGCATTTGTCCCCGCCAAACTAATTAGTGATTTCTAGCATTGAAAGAATCAAAATGACAAGAGCAGTCGCAGCAATGCATATTTTGTAGCTTAACCATGCATCAACAGCAAATAAAGCTTTCATATTTTTTAAAATCAGTGTCGCAGTTCTCATTTATAGCATGATAGATGTGGGTGACTACTGATATGGATATCCAAAGCACTTGCGTCAAAGGTTATAATTGTAACTTCCTGGGTTGAAGATAATGAGAAGTTGAATAACATGTGAAAGTGGTTATAGCATTACCAGATATCCTTTGAGCTCCATCTTTTCCAGAATCCATTTGCATGCCACCTTTTCTTCATACCTGTTACGAAGCAAATGATCTCAGGACATGAGCCCAGAAATTCTGCAATTTTAAGTTCACCAAGAAGAAAACACGAGAATTATTTTTATTCAATTTGGAACATAAGGAAATACTTACTTCCCTTTCAAAATCTCTGGTGCAAGAATACCAAATCGAATTAAGAATTCAGAGAAGGTCCTGTGAGCAGGGTAACCGGCACATTTGATTCTGATTACCTCTAGAACTCCCTACATGAATTACTATTTCCTTGAAACACATACAAGTAACTAGTATTGGACAAGACTTCAAACAAAATTCCAAATTTTACTTACACCAGAACGTAACTGTTGAATGACATTGATATTGTCAAATGTGGCAGGTTTTAATAAATTATTTGGTTTCACACATCTAATATAGTGGGGCTCTGTGGAATTCAGTATATCCATCAATTGCTGTAGTTGGATCTGCATCAAATTAGGCCAGAACGTCAGTGTCATGATTCAAGGTGCTATGATCACTCATGATATATGAGATTATCCAGTAAATAAATGAAGCTTTAGTGTGGTAAAGTTTCCACCATGTTTCCAAAAGAAAAGATAGCAAAGAAGACCTTAAAACGGGAACAAATGGATGAGAACTTAGATGATTTGGCTGACTCCTCTGAAAGTGGAGGAAAGAGACCTACTATAAAAGAGCATTTTGAAGCACTCAACAAATCTTGATGTTCAGCAACTACGTAGTATTTGTTTTTGTCTAAAAATTGATCAGACTGATATTGAACCTGAAAAATAAGTGGATGAAATGATAATGGCTTATTCAAATTGATAGCCAAGTACTCATAAAGTATAATGCAGGAATAACAGCTCACCTCTCCAGCATAATGAGCAATAGTAAAATCCGAGCGAGTCAATTTTGGCTTAATGAACCGCTTATGATCTTTGAATTTTTGGTAGAGCTTCTGTGCAAATGTCTCATGAGTTGATTTTGGAAACATGCTGCAAGACAAAAATGTTCACACTTAGCATTTCAGTAACAAAAATTAGAGGAACCTGCAAAGAAAGAACCTTTAGTGGGATAACATCACAATGAAAATTGCACAGAAAAAACAAATTCCTATGATTAATTTTGCAGGCTCAGGACAAAAAATATATAAACATACCATGCTTCGTCAAGTAGAGCAATTATCCCTCCCGGTTTCTGCAAAAGAACTAATTAGAGATCTTATGCATCAAATTTCATTCACCAGATCTAACAGTTGAATTGCTGAAAGAGAAACTCATCCGCCGTCTTAACAGGATGATAAAGAAAATGCACCAGATTTATGTTTTTTTTAATGAATACCATTCCCTTTATCTTTTTTTCTTTATGATTTATAACCTGACCTGTGAAGCTAAAATCTACAGAGGGCCCAACCAAAATGTTGTCGCATCCTGTGACCTAAATATTGTTCAAATGCACTTCTCCATAGGGCAAACCCCTATAAACAAAATCAAGTTCCACTTCATGACTTGTACTTCTATTTAAAGGGAAATCAGGCATGTAGTGTAAGTCCAACCTCCCTCATTGATAGACTGATTTACAACTAAAGGGATATATATATATAGAACCATGTAGGAATATATACGATTGAAGAATTCAGAGTGCGTAAACCTTCTCAATGAGATCCAGAACATCTTGATTATCAACAAATTCCACATAGTTCCAATTGATTTCCTCTTTTGCATACTCCTCTTGCTCCATCTTGAATACATGCTGATTGGAACATGGCTTTCAGATTAAAGGATGAGAAACATGAGTAACTAAAAGGCAATCAAATATGACTAACCTCATACCTGGTTGAAGTGTTGTTGAAGCTTTTCATTTGTAAAATTAATGCAAAACTGTTCGAAACTGCCAAATGATGGTGAATAAAATTGGTCAGAACAAAAAATTTAGTCAAAAGGATGTAATATGACGGAAGATGTTGACTTAAGCTGTAAAATGACTACTCAAAGGTGGAAGGACTCCCAAGTTTCTTCGTTGTAGCAGGGAGGACCCCCTGTGGCTTTTTGTTCAATGACAAAATAAGAAATGAGATTCTCCACTATCCTAATGAGTTGTGATTCAGGCCCCCCAATCCTGAATAGCAGTATAATGCAACCCAGGTCACTAATTCTTGACAATTCAGAAAAAAATGTAAGCCTAAATAAAATATCACACCATAACTTGCTGTGAATCTTCTAACTCAAGCCAATACAACTGCACCATTGATCAAGATAGTGGCATACCGTGGTCCCTTCCTTCATAGGAATGCATTTTCATATCCAACTGCCTATCTATCCAAATGTGCGTGTATGTATATATGCATGTACCTACTTTTGTGTGAATGTATGAGCATTATGCATTCATATAATCCAGCACTACCTGTTAGCCTTAAAGCTTTCAAAACCATATATGTCAAGGATCCCAATCAGGCATTTTGAGCTAGGATCTTGCCCAATGGAGACATTAATTTTATCCACCAACCTGGACAGAATAAACAAAGATGCATCTTTAGAGGAAAATAGACTAAGAGATCACTTTAATGTTCTATAAGTTACCAAGCCTGTAACAAGGATCCATTAACTACCCGCTTACCAATCAAACAAGCGAGAATATATTGTCTTGGCCAAACCATCCCTGCTGACAGCTGCAGCATGAGGATCAAGACTCTTCTTGATGATTTCTTCCGGGGTTACCATTACACGCTTACATAGTGCATCTTCCAATGAAAGAGGATCGCACCTGAAAAAATATCAACCCATATGACATTGAAATATGAAAATGAAATGGAATCTAACAATAAATCTATGAAGCTCTAGTCTCACATGAGAAGCTCTGCTGTCATATGAAGATGAAATAGGGATTGCTCATCTTTTACTAGAGCTGAATCAATGTCTTCATCCTTTTCAAAATTGATATTACCAAGATGAAGAATTGCAGCCACAACTCTGAAAATAGCATCCTGGGAGAGAGATTTCAATTATCATTTACAAACAAGTTTAACACTTTCCTAGCTGATAAATTTTATTGGCAAAGCACAAAAGGCCAAATATAGTACATGAAATGCTTACAGATAATTCTATCACTGAAGGTATATCATCATCCTCAAGATAACAAGTTTAAATAATACAGGACAAGAAATGAAAAGAACAAGCACATTAGGATCAACTGCAGAGGCCAGACCTGCTCTTTCTCATTTATCCCGACAACATCCATGGCTCTCCTAGTGGCAACATATTCTTGGGCATCATTAACACCAACCAGCTCATAGCAATTGGATTGATTAAGGTAGTGAAAAGACTTGGGATTTCCCAGCTTATATTTCTCAATCTCCTGACAAAACTCAAAGTCTATTAGTTATAATGATAGCTAGAAACTTGATTGACTACAAAGGTAGTGAAATAAGAATATCTAGCTAAGATACCTACCTCTGGTGGTGCAGCACATAAAAGGTAAAAACAGTGATAGTTGCGCTCTGGGTCAGAAATTTGGCAAACACGAGACCTCTCGAGAAGATAAGTTCTGATAGCTGCTCCAGATATTCTTCCCATCTTATCAAACTGGATCTCAACAAATTTTCCAAAACGGCTGAAGCAAAAGAGTCAAGATGACATCAGTAGGTAGAGACTGCCAACTACAGAAATGAGCACATTCACAATCATCCACTCTCTCTTAACAGCTGGAAAAATTACATGTGAGAAAACAGAGGAGGTATAATCTGGATAATAATAGGTTGATGTTTTCTTGTAACAATTTCCAAAGTTAATTAGCAAGCCTGCAAGTATGTGAGGTCGCAGTATGTAAAACCTTGTGGTGCTTGTAGATGCAAAGACATCTTTAAATGTTTCCATCCTTTCAGGATACAAATAACATAAATCAGCAAAATGACTCTGAAAGGGATCTGCTACTATATACATGAATATCAAATTAGTAAATAGTGTCGAGCAAAGTATTTTCTGGTTAAGTAACAGTTAAAATACAAACTAAAAGGAAGAATAAGCAGGTATGATATTTCTCACCTAGAATTGTTATTTATAGCGGTCTTTGCGTTGCCAAATGCTTCAAGAACTGGATTTGACTGCATAACACTAGTTAGCACATTGACTTCAAATTTTTTTAAGTTAAAAATTCATAGCTAAAATGAAAAGGAGGCAACCATCTAGCATTCATTTCAGCTTCAGTTTTTACAAATGGTTTAAAGTTAATGAACTTTGGGTCTCTTTACAATAGGAAAAAGAAATGCCTGTAAGCATGGAAAATCCTACATTGAGCTTTGATATAGGAAGACATGTTTGTCATACATTTAGTTCTAGAAATCTTCAAATAAAGCTCAATCATATAAGGGATCAAAACAATAAAAACACAGTGATCAACAAAAAAAACACCCATAGAGCATTACATAATCAAACATGTTAAAGTTGCCAACTAGTCCAAGATATTGGTCCTTGATATTTCTACATAATGGCTTGCATAAAGTAGCATGTGTCCACCAAAATAAAACTGACTTTAAAATTTTAAACTATCAGCACATACCTAGGTGATCCAATCATGACCACGATAATTCATTGTTGAACAAAGTATATCCAAGCTATATGAAGTACTAGAACAGAATATCAAGCATGCCTAATTTTTCCTGTTCTCTGATATACAGGTCCACATCTGGGACGATGGCTTGTAGGATGCTATTAGCTAGTTTTGCATCATATGTGGTGCCTCAGGTCCTATTATGGAAAAATATCTTTACCTTGAAGCAGTTAAAAAAATATGCAAAGCAAAGGTATCCGCTTGATTTGTATGCTGTCCACTTCTTTAAAATTATTCATGAGTTTCTATAGAAAACCAAATTTGTGTTATTTCACTATTTTTATTTGTTCAGTACCACATTTTGGTAAGCAGTTTTGCATGCCAAATTTGCGCTCCAGTCTATGAGAAATCATTGAGGATTAGAACATTTATTTCCGTTACACAAATACTTCACAACAGCACAAAATTAGGACTTGCATGTTTCCTTTAGGTGTATGTTCACAGCTACACTAACATGCACGCATATGTTCACTCTTGGAATGGTGCATATTTAAATTGCCACCAAGTCATAACCTACCGTGAGTGCTGTGTTTTTTCAGTTGCATGCCATCTATATGTAAGAAACTTCATGCCTTTTACACTTCTCTGAAGAATTTAGTTCTCATTTTTACTTGAATAAAGCATAGGCCCTGTAAAATTTCAAAGCATTAACTAACATGAACCAGATATATATCATCCGACTTACTTCTAGAACTTGCTGTTCTACAGTCCGTCCTTCAGCACCAGAATGGCCACCCAAATATGCAAGGTAGCGCATGAGCATTTTAGTTGTTTCGGTCTTACCAGCCCCACTTTCACCGCTGACCAGAATTGAGTTGCTTCTACCCTCTTTGATCATTTCCCTGTTTCATGTGTTCATAGATAATTCCCAGAATCTGTCAAGCAAGAAATACAAAGTGAAACACAAATGATACATACTCACCTATATGCAACATCAGCAATTGTAAAAACATGAGGGCTTAGTCCTTCAATCAGGGCTCCTTTATATCGCTCCATGACGTAAACATCGTATAAATGTGAGAGTGGTTGAAATGGATTGAGAGCAATTAGAATGTTTCCGCTATAAGTCTGCGGTGACATCAAAACATTATAACACAGTCACACTTGATGAACCAAATGATTTCTCTCACTACAACGAACATCAATCAACACAGCTTCAAAGACAAGGTAATCTTACATATATTTCATTGATTTCATATCTAGTTGCCAAATTATGAAGGACTGCAGGCTCATGTAAATACTGCAGCCTAGTCATGTCATCAACTCCACCAGAAGGAGCCTCCACATCATTCGGATAAATCCTCGACAAACTTACAGCAACCTGCTTAACATGAGAATAAAATACACAAATCAGATTGCATAATAATAAATAATTCAAAACAAGTTTCATAAAAAATTAAATTTCACGACGAAAGAAAATCCCTTACTGTCTTTCCATCTCTAGTTTGAACCTCAACTTCATCTTTTTCAATATTAATTACAATTCCATCTATCCAAGCTACTTCAGGATCTTCAACCCAAACATGAGAGCCAATTTCCACATTCGCCGGCATTCCCTGCAACAGTTGAATTGACCAAAAAAATAACTTCATAATGCAAATATAATTATGGAATAAATTGAGATAATCAATATCATCAATTTTCATTTCCAATAAATATTGTAAGGAAAGAAATTGATCAAAAATCACACACCATTATAATCTTCTAGGTATCGACAGATTAATTCTGCATTAAAAAACCATTGAAATCTCTGAAAAAGAGAGACGTCATGTTCCAGTTCCAGCTCCAGTTTTGTCCCCAATGCGGCACCGAATTTACCCAAATTATCGTGAAAGAAATCATCATGGTGTGGAGCTGTCGCAGAGACCATCAATTTCTCCATTTTTTTGACCTCTTTCTTGAGCCGCTTTTGACGGAGAAGCGGGTTAACATGCCACCTGCCCCTAACTATATTTAAGTTAAATTGAATTAAAATCATTATTATTCTCTCATAAGAAGAAAAAAAAAGGAACCAAAAAGATTTTTTGGTGCTACAAGGGGCCAAAGCCCGAAATCAAAAGGACCCGTGGAGTTAGGAGTCCAGAGCTCCTCTGCGACTACATCAAGTCTTTTCATCGCTATCATCTCCAAACCTGGCGCACCAGTCAGCACAGATGTTGCCCTCTTTTAGTATGCGCGCATGCTTGAAAACTAACTCCGGTAGCCTTCCTCCTGGTTGAGAGATTTTGCAGAGAAAGGTGGGGTGAGCATCTTGCGACCAATCCCTATTGTGCAGCACAGTGATGACATGTTGCGGTGATTTTCTTTTAGCCCTTGTCCCGTGCAAGTTCTAATCCATGAATGACAGCCCAAAGCTCGGCTTTAATTGATGTGCAAGTGCCAGGTTAGTTTGCATGCGAAACCCCCCTAGAAATCTACCACCCACACCAGCCCCTGATAATACCTCCAGCACCAGCGTCTCCTGGATTGCCCCTGCTAGCTCCGTCGATATTGAGTTTTATCAACTCTTAGGGAAGAGGCGTTCATGTTATTAGTAGTTTTCAGTGTAGCTGCCTTGGTGATGTCCATGAAATTCATGATAGCAAAGTTGTAGAAATCCTTCAAGTCTCGCTTATTTCGCCATCTCTAAAGGCTCCAAACAGCAATATCACTGAACACTCACCCCTTTGTTCTTTTAAAGTAAACTTTAAGGCTGCTCATACACCAATCTACCCGATAAAATGAGAAAAATATCTTACTTTTCGTCATCAAGGAGGAACTTGGACCAGGACAATCATGAAGAACATGGAACACCGATTCAAAAATACCTTGACAACAATAACGATTAAGGTCTGGAGTAAACGACGGGTATTAATTAGTGCGTTTCAAAAAAAAATGTTTTTTTTAACTAAACTAAAGTAAAAAATATAAAATTAAAATTCTTTATTTAAATATATTTTTTTTCACTCTCTAAATTAATATGGAGTAAAAATATATACATTTTAAAGGTTCTTAAGGTGTTTCACTATTTTCAAATAAAAATAAAATGAAATGTAACTAATATAATATTTTTCTTTTATATATTTTTATAGTGATTTAAAATATTAGAATTATATTTTTATTTTATTATTAAATTAATAATATAAATTTATTTTTTTATTATAAATCTAATATTTGTTTTTTGTTTTTTAAGGTAACAAATATAATATTCTCATGATATTTCTTGAAATCAATGAAGTAAAATTAATATTCTATAATTGAATTATTACAAATAGATGATTGTTATAAATTATAATTTTGATTTTTTATATGAAAAAAGTTGCTATAATATTAGCTTCAATTTTCTTTATGAAATAATTCTCTTATGTTACTGGCAAATGAATATATTTTTTACTTTTTTATTGAAAAATAAAATTCGAGAAGGTATAAAAAAACAAAAATGTAAAAGGAAATGTTTTTCTTACTAAACATACCTTAAATTTTGCAGTTAACAAACATTTTTTAGTATACGTTATATTTAAAAATATTAAATTAATGTTTTTTAATATACTAGTATTAAAAAATATATATATCATATATAATATGATATTATCAAATACTCTGCAAACAGCAATTAGCCTTTCACAAATCTAAAAGTCGGATACGGATGTCGGATGATACTCACCTGCTTCCACGTGTCAAGTAAAGGAGAAATGTCAAACCCACAGAAGGCAAATAAATCACCGCTGCCTTGTGGCTTTTCAAAAATCTTCTTGCCCGACAAGCTAAAAAGCTGCTGCTGCTGCTGCTGCTGCTGCGGATTGCTTGAAAAAAGGAGGAGGAAGAAGGAAATGGAAACAGATGCCTCGTCATCGTTATCAAAGCTTCAAATTAGTGAAACCCGAGCCCTAATTCCAGGTCTACCAAACGACATCGCATCACTGATTCTGTCAATGATCCCATACTCGCACCATGCCCGCATCAAACCTACTTGCAAATCGTGGCACACCTTTCTCTCCTCAACCAAAGCCCTCTTTTCACTCCGCGGTCATCTCCGCCGCTCTAGCCACCTCTTAATAATCTTCCCGCAGGATCCGTCCATCTCTGATCCTTACCTATTCGACCCGCAAAACCTGGCCTGGCGTCCACTTCCACCCATGCCATGTAACCCTAACGTCTATGGACTCTGCAATTTCACTTCCGTTTCGATGGGACTTAATCTATATGTTCTCGGTGGGTCTCTCTTCGACACCCGGTCTTTCCCCATGGACCGTCCTTCTCCAACATCGTCTGTTTTTCGGTTTAATTTTGTTGATTTCTTTTGGGAGAAACTGTGTCCGATGTTGTCACCTCGTGGTTCTTTTGCCTGTGTGGCGGTACCTGATTTGGGGCAGATAATTGTGGCTGGAGGAGGGTCGAGGCATACGTGGTTTGGTGCTGCGGGGAGTCGGATAAGTTCGGTGGAGAGGTATGATGTTGGGAAAGATGAGTGGATGGCAATTGAAGGGTTGCCGAGATACAGGGCAGGGTGTGTGGGGTTTCTGAGTGGAAATGGGGAGGAGAGGGAGTTTTGGGTGATGGGAGGCTATGGAGCGTCGAGGATGATTTCGGGGATTTTTCCTGTGGATGAGTACTATAAGGATGCTGTTGTGATGGACGTGAAGAAGAATGGATGTGGGAAGTGGAGGGAGGTTGGCGATATGTGGAGTGATGCGGGTAGAGGGAGGCTCGGGAAGATTGTTGTTTTCGAGGAGTATGAGGGCCGGCCTGCTGTTTTTATGCTTGATGAGAATGAGATTTTCAGGTGAGTCAACAGATTGTTTGTCCTGTTATTGCTGTGAAATTTTTTGTATTGCCGTGTTTGTTCTGTCTTTGAAGTAACAGTTGCCAACTATCTGATTGAAGTAATTAACTACCTCCTTGGTATTTATAGTTTGGGTTTCTGCTTGTAATGTTTGCTTTTAGAATGTTCTCTATCGGATTCTGTTGTGCTACGAAGAAGTAGGAACAATTCAGTTTCATTTAATGAACCAGAAAAGCATTTTAAATTAAGTAGAGTAGATTGTATAATTAGACATGTAAACTATTGCAGCAACTCATGGGCCGTGGGACCCCCTGTTAGTAAGTAAAGGGAAAGCAGTTTCCAAACCTGTGAACTGGCTGAAAAGCACTTCCATTGCTTATAAGTGGAATTGCCAACGCATGTTTCTGATTGTTATATGAACTTCCTCCCTTCTGGGGGGGAGATTGATCAGTTGAGCAGCTTTGTCCTTCCAACCGGCTAGGAAAACTTATGTGTTCTTTATTGGTCCAATGGTTCATCGCTTCTTATGCATGGATTTCTAGATTTCCAGAATCGTGTCTCCAAGGCCAGTTGGCACAGGGTTGGGGTGGACAAAACTGCACAAATTGTACATGTGGTTATTAGATTGCCAAGTATTCTAGCGTTAGTTGATAACATGCTATAAACAAGTGTTTTTTTCTTGTATTTATATCATCTGTTGTCTTCATATATTCTATCTTATGTGTTTCCTTACCTCAACTATCTAAGGGATCTTATGAAAAAATGCAAGAAACTCATTCACCCTCGTATTCCATAACAGATTGTATAAAACAAGATGAATACTAAATAGGATCAATCAAGAATCTTCATGAATTAATGACACATAAAATGCAAACTAGAGTGGGTTATATTGTTTTCTTTTTTTCTTTGATATGCTCTCTCTTTTTGAGTTTTTTTATTAGTGATTGTGGTTGATATTAATATTCTTGGGTTATAATAAGTCCTGGTCACTGATTACTGACGGGATGCTTAGCTAGGCAATGTGGAGGCTATTGCATATGGCTCTGTAAATGGTTCTCTATCGTGAGTATTTTAGACCTTTCAGCTTCTTATATTTTGTGTTTTCTTAAATAGCCAGGGTTAATGTTTTGTAGGATTTTCTTAAAATTCAAAAACAGTTTTTAAGAACTTGAGAACATCACCCATACTGAAATGTGATCCCACTGAAGCAGCCTTGCTATTCAAGTTAGCATGTTGAAGCTAATTTGAAAACCATTCCTTTCAATCTCCAATTACCCTTGGATGTATCAGACTCTCCACTCATTACTCAAATGAAACATCAAATGATGAAATCCTTATTTTCTTTTCCCAGAAAAAAGAAATATTTTTCCTTGTTCTTTGGGAAATGTGAGAGAAACGTGTGTTCTGGTGTCAGGACTTGCATTTGAAATTCATTTGAAATGCTTTGAATTCATTTCCGTGTTTCTGTTTCCATTACAGCCCTCTGTTAAGTTACAAAATGTGGTCGAGCCTAGTAGCCATTTCTTTCTCTTTTTTCAGCATGGAGGGTAGTTGTTTTGCATATGTATATGGACTATTGTGTACACAAGTGTGTGTGTATCTTTGTTTTTTGTGTACATATATGTGTATATGTCTTATTGAATGAATACTTTCTATCTTAGAATTTTTTGGATTTTGACTGTTTATTATTAATTCACCCTGTCAAAGCTATTGAAAATTTAAAATAGAACGATTAGAACAACTGCAGCATCTGTTTTCAGGTGTTTCCAAATGTGATACGCCATGTTCTTTGAAAAGTACAGATTCTTGTTCTAATTTGCATCTCTATTATTGTGATATCGGAATCTGATTTGATTCTTGTATTAATAATAGTGGAAGGCTTAATTTGAAGATCTCCTTAGGTTGAGATTACCTTAGTTATACAATCGACATGATAGTGACACTTTTGTTTTTGGTAAGTACAGGTATAAAGACAATGGTGGTAAACAATATGGGCTGTGTTTTTATGTCTCTGTAAAAGTATATTTGAGGGCTTGTGTCTAATCGTGTAACAAAGTATACAATCATGTATTAAACATGGTCACTGACCCAAAAAAAAAAAGGACAGGCGGCACATGCATTTATGGGGTGGTTAGCTGCATTTTGGTGAGGTTTCCATTTCTTGTTGTCTCTAAATTGCAATTTCAATCAAATTTTATGCCTTTTAACCCATAACAATGGATCTTGTGTAATTACGAGTGTGTTCAGAGGTACGTCACAAGCATGTGAATATATTGGAACAAGCAAAAGACTGAACACACATGCAATTACACAGATCCTACTGGAAGGACCTCATTGAGTGCTTGCTGCAGCCACAAAACTGCCTGGATATTTTCAAGTTATTATCTTTCTGTGGGTTTTGTTATATGATCACCCAGAATGGCACTAAAGGATCCTTATAGCCAATCCAAACTAGTTTGGGATTGCGGCTTGGTTGCTGTCGTCATTGTTACAATTGACTTATTTGATTCTTTGGATGTTTTCTCGGTGATGCTAATTCATGTGTTCTCATTGCAGATATGACATGGCTTCAAACTCCTGGCAGAAAGAGTCCATTGTACCTCGAAAAGCTCCTTGCAACTCCACATGTGGTTTTGTTGCTGTGGGTGGGGAGCTACATGTAATGACTCTTCTGCGAGGTGGTGATTTAGTTGAAAATCGAAGGTCACGGCGGCAGAAGAGGGGAGGGACACTTTTCATCCAAATCTATCATCCTAAGAAGAAGACATGGAGATCACTTGTTACAAGACCACCAATCTCTCTCTCGTTGGATTTTAAGACTGCAATTTTGTGCACCATTCAGCTTTAGACAATTAGATCTTGTGAATATCATAGTTACAGCTACCCGATTTATGTAATGAATGTGTTCCTGAACCTTGTCCTTGGCACATGGCACATGGCACATGGTGCTGGCCAATATACATGTACCTATTTAATTTCAAATGAATGTAAGTACAACGTTTTCTTCCATGAATATGTAGTGTGCATAAAAGCAACATAGTGTTATTGAGCTTTTTGTAAAGAGAGTTGGCCTGATAAACTATTTGGGTGCTGGAAATAACATATGCCCGTTTTACAGTTCATCTCGTTTTATGCAACA
This sequence comes from Salix caprea, assembly GCA_964035475.1. Classification (NCBI taxonomy): domain Eukaryota; kingdom Viridiplantae; phylum Streptophyta; class Magnoliopsida; order Malpighiales; family Salicaceae; genus Salix; species Salix caprea. The sequence goes on along the minus strand of OZ037755.1, from coordinate 14,945,251 downwards.
TAGTGTCGTCTGGTGCTGGGAACTTTCTGCAGGTCAAGTTGTGAAACTTTAGATGAGTGTCGTTCAATGTTCATCTGGAGAGACTTGTGACCTAATTAATGGTTTCCTTTCTCGTGGTCATGTGAATTCACGAGTTGAAAAACTCGGATAGGATTTGAGTCGTATGCAAACCCAGACCACTCTTTCCTTTTGAACAGTTGTCTTCTCTAATCTCTTACGTTACCTTGTCAAGACTCAAAAAACCCTGCTATGAATTGCCATCTAAAATTATCCGGGTCATGCAAGTTCGTTAGTATTTTATACTTTCCTTAAATCCTTTTTGTTTTGCAAAAATAAAAATACCGATATGTTAGATCAGTCAATTTATGTATTTTTTATTTAAATTATGTATTTTAAGTCAATACTGATATTTTTTAAAATTTAAATGATGTAAAAAAATTATCTTTAATTTTTTTTAAGTTAAATTATGTATTTTACCGGTCGTTGAGTTTATTTTTGGACCCGTCAAGTCAAGTTAGAGGGGTTATATTAAAACAATTCTTATACAATTCGATTTTTAACTCCATCTAAATAGAGAGTTAAATCAAAGATTTCAAAACTAATTCATTAAATCAAGTTTAATAATATTATCAAATAGTTTTTTTTTAGTTTGAATATTTTATAATTTTATTTCTTTCTTATTTGAGTCGTATTATAGGAACCTGTGATAGCATTTATAAGATTTCTAACCCATGAAAAAATGTAAGAATTCTTTTTATATCCACCAACAAAAGAAAATAGCATTGAATGTTTTTCAAGTTTTTTTTTTTTCATTTTTATTTTAGAGCTCTTTGTTAACTACGAGGATATTTGGTAATATGGTGGCTTTATTTTTCTCAATCAAATGAAAAAAATCATTTGGTCGGGTAAATAGCTTTTGCTTTTTGTACTGGTTTTCATATATAATTGTATTTAAACTCTAATTTTATAGAATTTAAAATGTTTATTTATTTATTTAAAAACCGATCTCATAGCAGTTTTAAATAAACATATATTTTTTAAAACCATAACTATTTTTTAAAGAACTACAATCATAAAAATTATCATAATATCAATCCACAATAAAAGTTAGTATGATAAGCAGATAGGGATTCTCAAAAGAGAAAAGGAAAGATGTGAACCGGCAGATTGGTTGGCGACAAGTCCAAGATTTTGGTTTGAATTCAGTTTTGAAAACGCTCTCGGGACGTGTAATTTAATATTTGTCTCTTCGAAGCACACATGCACGTCTTAGCTGACTGAGATTGTCGTCAACTCTGACATTTTATTTTTTCTACCTTGTTTACCGAAATTCTTATTTTGGTTCTGATATATGTCAATTTAATCCACATTTAGTCGAATAATAATAATAATAATTTGTAGTGAAAATTAAAGGATCATTTCAGGATGAACTTAAATGAATGATTTAATAAATAAAAGCACTTGATGGACGAAAATTAAAATATCCTTAAGTTTAAAAAATGAGTCAATAAATCCATTATTTTCTGGTTTAACATCAGTTTTTCTTTATTTTACATCTCGACCAAACTTGAAATGGTCGGTCCAAACTCCAAACAAATCCAAGGAAGAAAAACTACAAATATATATTTATAAAAAAATAGAAAATTTGATTGAAGGCTGTACGGATTATGCCTCATCACCTCCATTTTTGGGATTAAACTTGCATTTGCACCGAACCAATTAATCAGAACGGCGCCAGGTCGAAAGAAGCAACATCAAGAACTTCGATCTTGACCACGAGAGCTTTCAGCAATGGAAGAAGAAGCCATGGGAGCATCCACAGAATGTTTGGAAAACGCAGGAGGTGAACGGGCAGCAGCACTCCCAGCCATGTCCATCCCACTCAATTTGCAAGTCCCGCAGCGTTTTTTCGGTACATAAGTGCGTGGATTGGGACTGGACGGAGTCACCGGACCTTTTGGGAGAGAATGAAGCAGCAACCCCTCTTGCTTTATCAGCTGCATTCCGAGTGGCCTCATTGCACCGAGCTGCAGAGAAGCTGAAAGAATCGACAGCATGAATAGGGTGACGAGCGCATTTTTCCGGCGACATAAACCCATGTCCTCGAAAATGAACACAGTCTTGTTCTTCAAGTTTTTATTCTTTTCTCCCCCCTCAATTTTTCGGAGATGGCTGGGGATAAGCTTTTGATGTGATGCAACAATGAGGATGAAATCATATATAGAGAGAGAGAGAGAGAGCCCAGCGTGTGTGTTTTCCTATGCTGAAAGTTTAATATTGTTTTGACCGGTGCCTCTGTGAGCTTACTCATGTTTCTGAGTTTTGACCGAGCCGTGGGTTTGAAGGTTGAAACTAGAACGTGTTAGAATTGATCAACATCCGTTTGCAGAGCTTAGACCCCGAATAAGCAGTCGTGCAAACCGAGGAAAGGTTTACGTTATAAATGTGATCCCGCAAAACAAATTTCATAATCGCAATTAAATATTTAATTATGTTTAACACTGCCAGAATTTGTTCCATTTAAATTATTATATTTTAAAATATTATTTAATAAGTTAAATTTTTAGAAAAAATAATTATTTAAAAAGACTAAACTGGTTCAGATTTTTTTCTTTGCCATTAAATTCCAAATTGGACAACAAGAAGTTACAGGATTGAATTCAAATCGGAGAACAAGAATCTACACGACTGCATGTGGTGTTTTGAATGTTGTGATTTATTTATTTAAAAAAAAATAGCCCTTTTGATTGAGCTTGTGGACATTGTACTTGGTGTTAGCGTGCTATAGTTGGCCAAAACTTTATAGGGTAATCTAGCCATGATCTCAATTGAATGAATGGATATTGCACAATTAGTAATAATATGAATAAAACGACACCAACCTGGGAGCAATAATTACATATAACTAAAACAGGTCGTCCTTCCTACTGTGCACCGTGACTCATTGCCATTATGGATTGGCAATTTGTCACGGTGAATCGCGGGTGTATGTGCACTTTTTTTTTTTGAACAGTGTATTAACGAAAAAGCCCCCCGAAAACGACAAAAAGCGCCGCCGGTTTCAGAGGCTGGACGGTCATTGACCGTTTCGGTCCGGTCCGGCTCGGCTCGGCCGACCGGTTTTTTTATTTTTTTTAATATTACATTGAACAGTGTATTAACGATTTTGTCCCTCGAAACGGACAAAAACCACGCCTGAGGGGGAAGGGCTTCACGGTAATTAGCCAATATTTTATTATTATTTCCCGCTGATATCTGCTGGCGCATCTCCGGACGCGCCGTTCGTTGCAGCGCTAACGCGTTCTTCGGACGGCGCTTGCGGCGTCATACGGCGTCGGAAAATGACCAACCAGCGTCTAGAATGATTTTCAGGCATGTTGTCTTCCACATGGGGCGGCGCGTGTGTCACTATGATGTGCGTATACGTGTCAATGGTCGTTTGAATTCCCCCCCCCCCCATTTCTCTCTCCTGCCTGCGCAACATGACGTCAGCTAAGCTGTTTTTTGTCAAAGTTCATTTCAGTCCCTGAACGTTATAATTTGTTTTTCTTGCCCTTAATGCTATTATATAGGTTTTGATTTGTTTCAATTTCGTCCTTCAATTGAAATTGATTATATCTTGAAGTTGCAAATCGGTCCTCATGCTTTTAATTTTTCGGATTGGGCCGGAATTCTATATAATTTTGGTTTCAAAGTTTTCATTGATTTCAATTTCATCCTTCAATGCAAATTTATTATAAATCCTTAATATTTTCAGTATCAAAGTTTGACTTCTTTCAATTTTATCCTTCTATGCAATTTTTTTATTTCAGGTTTGATTTCGGTCTTAATTTTTTTTTTCAGGTTTTGTTTTTCAATATTTGGATTTGCTTCAATTTTTTCCTTTGAATTAAATATATTATTTAAAGTATGTCAAATTAATTATATGTTTGTATATTTGTGTCAAATTAAAGTATGTAAAACTAATTAGATGTTTTAATATTTACTGGATATTATCGCCTAAAAATATTTAGATAGAGAAAAATAATGACCTAGAATACAATTATATATTTTGCTATTGTTATACTAGGGGGTGTTGAGCTATTTTATTACATTAAATTTCGCTTAAATAAAAATTAAATTTCGCATAAGTGTCAAATATTTTGCCTGTTTCGACTACACTATTCTTTTTAGACGGCAAATAAATAATTATAAACGAAAAAACTTTTCTATTTATTTTTTCAAAAAATTTGCAATATTTGTATTTATAATGTGTTATATTTAATATAACTAGGGAAAACAGACAACTCATATTTTATTTTTTTTTACAAATTCATCTAGGTTATCTACAATTAAAAAACTATAAAAATCACTTCCCATTTCGATCACACTATAGATTATGTGAGACTAAGTATATGTGTTGAATATTTTTTTAATATTATCGCCTAAAAATATATAAAGAGAAAAAAAAATGACCTACGATTTCTTACAAAAAAATTAATATCGGTATTCTTAAATATATTTAATATAATAATATGATGAAAAAATCTTATAAAAAAAAAACTTTGGCTTTGAATGTAAATTTATATTTTAGACTCTTTTTGTTTTTCCTTTTAAGAAACGGTGACCTTTTTTTCACATGTATTTTTTATTTTTTACTGTCCAAGTAAGCTGTTCTTTTTTAGCAGGTTTTCTTTCTTTGTTTTTTTTTTAACCAGAGTATCCGTGGCAACAAATTCCTAATGAATCATTTCACCTTCTTAGCAAATTTTCTAACAAATTTAATCAAAAGTTTTTTAGCAATAGCAATATTCAATCACATTGTGGTTGAAAAAAACTATTTTGAACGAATTTTATCAATTACAATTATACTAATTAAATATTAAAATTACAAAATACAATATTTTTAAAATCAATTAATTTTTTACAGTGATAAAAAAAAACCCAGCGAAGCGGGCAAATCGGCTCGTGTTACCTATCCCGGGTTGGGTTTAAAAAACATAGGTGGGAGTTTACTAATTAAATCATGATTTAACTTGCGAGTCAATCAAATCAAAACTCAGTTTATTTATAAATAAATAAAAAAAAAAAAAAAAAAAAAAAAACATAGAGGGAATCCGAGCAGCAAAATGAGTTATTGTGCATTCTACACAATACTATTGTCAGCAAAAGCAAGGATGATCAGCCCGTTTGAGCTCCAAATATTAAAAGGTTATTCTCAGTTAAAGGTTGCTCCCTCTTCTTGGATAGAATTCTTCTTCCTGATGATCAGCAATACAAAATTGATATTTGGCACAGCTCATATATTCCAAAACATGTGTTGTTAGCATGGTTGGCCTTGAATGATGAGTTACCTACAAGGGTTCTCCTTGCTAGAAGGAAAGTTATTTTTCTACATGAAGATCTTTGCCCTGTTTGTCTGTCTTAATCTGAATCTATCATTCATTTGTTTTTGCATTGCCAAGATTCCTGGTTGCTGTGGAATAGCTTTGTGAATTGGCTGGATTTGGCTAGGTGTATACCCCACTCTTTAGATGATCTTATGCTCCATTAGCATGGTCTTGAAAGAGGTAATCGGCAGGATTGTAAGAGTAAAGTTTGGGGCTGGATTTGTTATTTCATTCTCTGGTTTATTTGGCAAAAAACTAGGAATAAGGTTGTCTTTGAGGGCTACACTCCAGGTTGGAATTATGTGTGTCATCTCGTTTTTCATCAGGTTGCAGGTTGGGTTCGATCCTTTTATAGTTCCGGGTCTCTTAAGAAATCATGTGTATTCCTGGTTGGGATGTAGGGAGTTGAATCTTTTTGTAAGTTCTAGGTGATTGTTCCTAGTGTTTTATGGTGCAGATTTTCATATCACAAATTTTCAGTAGCATTCAAGTTCGATGCCTGGTGCGGGTCTTCGAGCAACATTGATTGTTTCCAGCATTTCACGCAAAGTTCGGAAAGCAGGGTCCAATACATTACGTTGAAATCCTGTAGATACAGATGAGAAACACATTGAAGCAAGAAAATAGACAGAACAACGTAGGTCGATGATTCAGACTGTTTTGCAATAATGGTGTCCACTTCCCAGCTGGAGCTTTCCTGAGGAGTAATTTCAAAGTGTTCTCCTAGTCTAGTTACATACATTATGTTCTGTCTATTTGGTAGCTTTTTACAGGACCATACAGCAAAGATCGTAACACGGATTGCTCTCCTTAAAACTACAGAAGCAAATCATCTAACGGTACAAAATCCCATTTATGACAAGGACTGGGACATGCATGAAATAGTTTGACGATGTAAATAGAAATATATGGTTAGATGGGATCATTTAGAAAGTCCAGACTCCAGTTTCTCCTTCAATTGCTCAGCAGCACCACTTTGTGTCCGGATAGAGAATGTGTGAACAATCTTATCACCCTCCATGGACACACTGCACTCCTGAGGTGTAATTTGATGTTCTCTGAATGTTTCTATGATGCTAGAAACTGGGTGAGAATCCAGAGGGCAGCTTGCCCTCACAACTGTATCATCCTGTCTAGGCTGAAAATCAATCTCTGGCATCGGCAACTGCTTTTGATTATTGTTTACCACCCCCCTTTCTGTTTCTAAAGCCCCAATCTTCTTCTGGAGATCAGTGATATAGGTAATGGCATCTCCAAGCAGAGAGGCCTTGTCCATTTTTGAGATGTTGGGGACAACAGCTCTTAATGCATAAAATCTCTGATTGAGCTTCTCCCTCCTCTGTCTCTCAGCTTCCACATGATTCAGTGGCTCTTCTCTTCCGTTGGCAGGCTTTCTTCCTCTCTTCCTTGGCTTCCTCTCATCACCCTGAGGGGACAAGTCATCATTTGGCTGCTCCAAACCACCAACCACTGTTTCAGTATTGAAACCCACAAGTGCTTGGTTCAGATGCGGAAACAGGTTTGCTTCACTCTTGTCACTGGGGCGTCCATTGGAAGTACTTCCATAAACCTGATTCGTACTTATCGCTTTCATCGCATAAGATTCTGAAGCGAAAACCAGTTCATCTTCAACCTTCGGGGAAAAGTTAATGCTAATTGATCGTGATTGCGAGCAGCCCAGACTCAGTTCACGGCCGAAAATTTTTGGAACTGCCTTTGCCTGTGCATTACTAGAAGCCCCAAACAGACCTTTTAACTTCTCCACAGAATCATGCTCTTCGGGAATTGATTTGACAGAACCAAGCTCTAGAACTCCTGACTTGACAGGTAAAAACACCACTGTTTGAAACCCAGCTGATCTGGCTAAAACTGATCTCAAATGGTAATGATCCAAACAGCTAGCCATGCTAGACGCCCAAGTGGGTCTACCAGACTTGAATGCCTCTCCAGGGCCATATGCTGAATCACACCGAAATGTAAAATACATCGAGGTTAGATAAAACATCTCCACATCCGAAACCTCATCCAAACTGGCAGCAAAACTACCATCATCTGATCCATTAAAACATGCATGAAGCTTTCGAAGCACACACTTCTTCACTTTTCTTTTCTCAACACCCTCCGATTCGCCATCCGCACTAGAGCTTCCATGTACAACCCCTCCACCCTTCGGGTCCTGACAAATCCCATCACCCCAGACCAATATAGACCCACCAGATTTCAATCCAGAAGCATGCCAGAAAATCACATAATTCCAATGAGAACCTTCTACAATCTTGCCAAGACCCTGCTGCACACCCAAATTAACAGGCGGCGAAACCAAATCATTCAATAAGTTTTTAGAAGCGGACGTGATCAAGAATTCACAGGCCTCAACACCCAACACTGATTCCACCATACCCTTTTCTTCTTTCACCCAGAATTTTTCACCCATGTTTGTCTCCCTCTCCAACAAGCCTCGAATATTTCAAAAACTGTATCCTACATAAATCCTGAATTCTCTCTTTCTAATATTCAAATCACCCTTGACTCGTGACCCCTCCACTCAAAAAATCAAGTAAGAAAATTACAGGGCATGGATTCTCAACAGACTTTTTAAGATCACACAAACTCGACAGAACCGCAAGAACTTCACATGTAGCAAACTGGATAAAGCTTATGAAGAAGACAAGAAGTTGACCCTATTTTTACAGCACAACAACAACTCGTCCACTTGCAGACAGTCCACAAATACCTGTCTAAAAGCAGAGAAGGAAGCCTCACCTATGCCTGTTGGTTCGTATGGTCGGATTTTTTCAGCTTTCAAAGATTCTTCAGTTTCACCTGCCTGAAATCTTCATGTGGTGTTTCAGATTCAAGATTTGATCTGATCTGATGATATATATATCTAGGGTGGTCCTTTTTTCCTTTTTAATTTTTATTATTTAAATGGGGCAATACTAATAACAGGTGTCATGTTACCAGGGGGTCACTTTTGCTTTTAGAATTTGCCACGTCCGAGTCACGTTGTTAGGGTTAATCCTCCCATCCGCCTGCTGGTCTTTTCCTCTTCTCTTTTTTTCTGAGCATAAGGAAGGGCCCAAATTAATCTGGGCCTGTCAAAGAAACCCAAAGCCAATTTCTAGACTAGCCCAATACAGAAAACTCTGAACTGAATACCATGATATTAAAATCAAGGATGGCACTGTCAGCATAAGTTGATTTACTTTTTTTATTATTATTATTATTAATGTGTGTCTGAATCACTTTGTGTATTTTAATTAATTCCATGAATTTTAAAATCAATAACTATATAAGTTTCTAATATTTGTGAGATTTGAATTGATAATCTGGAGAGAACTACACCCATTTAAGGTGAGCGTAAGTTTGTTTGTTTATTTATTTAATTAATTAATTAGCGTAAGTTTGTTTATTTAATTAATTAATTGATTAATTAAAAGCTAGTGTGCTAAGAGAACTTTTCCCAGTTCTTGCCCGACGATTACACCAGACAACCCCCTCGTCCCTCTAGCTACTTGATATACATAAACTGATACACCAACTGGGAATCAGATTCTAGTTTCAAGTTTCAACAGTCGGGCTCCTGTATTCTTGTTTCGAGGAAAGTTGATTAGCATCTATAAGGCTAGGCCCATAAGGCCCATAATCTCTACTGCTGTTTTGCTAATCGCATGGCATTTTGTCTTCAAGCTATTCCTCCTTTAATTGTAAAATACACTGACAGCATGGGATGCGGCAAGAAATCCGAGAGGTGGAACGTAATTTTGGAGGGATGACTGACGTAATTTCATAGCGATGATTGAGTTTGTTTTTCAAATTAATTTTTATTTAAAAATATATTAAAATTAATACGGCAAGAAATCCAAGAGGTGGAATGTAACTTTGGAGGGATGATTGAATTTGTTTTTTAAATTGATTTTTATTTTAAAATATATTAAAATAATATATATATATATATATATATATATATTTTTTTATATTTTATTTTTTGTATATGAAGAAACAAAAATATATATTTTAAAATAAAAGAAAAATAAATAAATTGCTTTTGAAATATATTTTTATAAATATACTAAAATTATAATGTTAATTGTTTAAAAATATTTTATATTTCTATATATTGAAATTCATATTATTTGACCTTAATTCACACTAAAAACACTAAGTTATCGTGACTATATTGAGGGCTGGCAAACGAAACTCCAATGAAGAGGGAGATTTTGACATTTTGTCCATATATCTATATCTATAAATTATATGCATTTCCCTCTCTTTCATTGCCGACATTTTTTTTGGTCCTACGTGGTTACGAGAAAGCAACCCCTGATTTTAATACTCATTGAAGCCCATTTTTTACCAGAGATGTTATATTTAAGATTATTTTTAAAAGTATTTTTTATGTAAAAATATATTAAAATAGTTTTTTTATATTTTTTAAAAAATATTTTTGATATTAGCACATGAAAATTATTTAAAATTATTAAAAAAAATTAATTTAAAATAAACAATAAAAAAATCATTTTTTACAAGAAAACTTTTGAAATGCAGTGTCAAACATTCATATTTATTTGTGCAAGAATTTTGATCTAATGAAGGAGCTAATTAATGCAAATTAAGATGTAGTTACATGTATAGAAATTAATCATAGAAAACCCATGTGTCACGTGTGACGATTTAGAAAGATATGAAATGGTTTACTATAAAATGATTTTTTATAAGAGAATAATATATATTAATATATTTTAAATTTTCACTTAATAATTTTTTATTTTTTTTGGTGGAGATACTTTCTTTTCTAACATTTTTCTTTTCTTTTCATTGTATTATTTTTTTAGTTGCTAAGTTTTTAGAGTTTGAGGAGTTTTGGGCATATTCAAGATCGTAAATGCCATAAGTTTGTAAGGTCCATTTAGAGCACCACCATTCTCCTACCCAGCAAAGATGACAACTCCTCGCCATAACGCTCCTCCATCCCTCTCGCCCATTACAAAACAATTTATATTTTTGTACGTTGAGATCAAAATTATTTAAAAAAAAGAATTCCTTTTTGTTTGTTTATTGTAAAATATTTTTTTCTAAGTGGTTTTTTTTTATGAAAAGTGAAATATTTTACATATATATTTGATAGTATCATAAAAAACAAGTTGGAAAATATTTTCAATGGTTTGATCATGTCTAGGAAAATAAACTGAAAATTCACTTATAAATATTTTAGTTTTTTTCGAGATTATATAACATATATGTAGTGTTTGATTATTATCCATGGATAAAAAAGATGATGCCAAACAAAGACAAGATAAAAAAAAACGAAGAAAGAATAATGTTTGGTATTGCTATATAATATAAAATAAATATTTTATCTTTAAGATATATCATTGCCAAATTTACATATGTTTTTTTTAAAAAAAAAATAGATTTTATATTTTTTTACTTTAGTTTATATTAAGAGTTAAAAACAAGAATATTGTAATAACTCTAATTATAAAACTAGAACTAACTGACTCGGGGTGTAGACTAATCTAAGTTTAAGAAATACACAAAGAAAGAAGTGACTCGATATGATCTATTAAAAAACCTAGGTCAATCTCAGATAAAAAAATATTAACAAACTCATAGTTTTTTTAAAAAACAATATAAAACATTGTTGTTTGATTAATGTTTTTTTGTTCAACCAAGTTGACCTTCCTACAAGTGAATTAAACCTTACTTTAGATCGACTTTCATATTAGATTTTAAAATTATAATAATATTTATATATTTATATATAAATTTACACACACTTAGGTTTTGTCTCGATCAACTTCTAAGTCAAAATTTAAAATTATTATAATAATATTTTGTATCCTTACAAAATTGAAGTATTTCATCATTTTAATTTCTAATTCTTTCCTGAAAAGTGTTTTTTATCTTTTCTTCATCTAGAACTTGCTCTTTACTATGCTCATCAATAGTTTTTTAGTATAATTAAATATAAAAATACTAAAATAATCTTTTTTTAAAAAAAAAACTTTTACCCAACAAAGCACAAAAAGAAAAGTCTAGCTCTCTTCAATCATGTAATTAAAAAAAAAAACAAATAAAAGTTGAAACTGATTATCTTGACTTTTGAAGATAGAAAGACATAAATCTTCGACGGCTCACCACCGTACTTCAAATCTTTGTTTAAAAACCAAACATTACTTGTTTTAGTAAAACAAAGCAGATCATCGTTATTTTTTAAATATCTTTAAATCGAATCCGACAAATTCCGACAGTGACACCACCGCATCACGGAGGTGACCACTTCTGGCACGACGAACAATAAATAAAACGACAATTGCCTGGTGTGATAATGACCTGGCTTTAATGGAATTCGAGCACTATTCTATACCCTTGTCTGCTTCTGGGGGCCCACGCTTGCTTTTGAATTTGGTTGGGGGAAGTTGCATGATAATTTACTGTTTTTCAGTCGCCAATGTGATGGACTATTTTGGGTTAAGAACTTTTCAAGGAGGACCAAGATTTTCCGTTTTGTGGGGGTTGATCAGGGAGCGCAATTTATTCACTCTGTATATAATAGAAATTCATTGGATATCCAAAACTTAGTGTATATTTTATAAATATTTGTATTTTTTATTTAATAAATATGTTATTAATATATAGATATTTGACTCCCACATACTCCTTTTCATCTTTATGGATGGTAATCCCGAACTAAAACAATAATCATACCTATTTATTATTGAATAAAAAATCTAACATATTAATTAGCTATTGTAATTATTTGAATTTAATTAATAAATAACTTGAACTATATTTAATTAATTTTTTTAATATTTTTAGAAATTAAATTTCTTTTGAAATTAAATTTTTAATACTTGAAAGAAAATTTCAAGCATGAAGTTTTATTAAAATCTCGAAATTGAACCTAATGAAGAGATTTCAAACATGAGATAAAAATATAAATAATGCTAATTATTTATATATTGAACAGCTAAATATACATACATGCACCCAGGCATACATATATAACCTCCATCGTTTCAATAGCTAATTACTATATAGGCACAAGCTACCAATTTATACCTTTTAAAGGTGCAGAAAAGAAAATCAAGGCAATTATAGCTCTTTAATCAGATCTCTCTTCGAACCTCACGGGAAAACCATCCTTCATCTTGCTTGTCAAATAAGCAACAAACACTGGCTCAGAACCATCCTCCGCCACGGGTACAACCTTGAACCTCCGTAAGATCCCAGCAACCACCCTCTTCATCTGCAAGAAAGCCATGTCCTTGCCCAAACAAACCCTTGGCCCGGCCTGAAAAACAGGGTACGTATACGGGTCCCTCCCCACAAAACTCCACTTCCCATTCTTACTACCTCCATCGGTAGCACTCTCCAGCCATCTCTCTGGCCTGAACTTTTCCCAATCTGAACCCCACAACACCTCGAGCCTCCCCATTGCGTAGGGAAGGTAACACACTCTCTCACCCTTCTTCACCACAGTCCCATCAGGCAAAACATCGTCGTGCTTTGCAACCTTGCTGTCAATCGGGACAGGAGGGTACAGCCTCATGCTCTCGCATAAAGAGGCATGCGTATAAACCATGTCCTTCACTTCTTCATAAACTGGACTCTCCGATTGCTCTTTGATTTCTCTAAGTACTTCCTTCTCCACTTCTTGGTTCTGAGAGAGTAGCCAGAAATACCATGTTAAGGCGGCAGAAGTCGTGTCCCGGCCAGCTAGTATAAAACTGATGACAATATCAGTGACAAAGTCTTCATCAGAATGGCCAGAGCTCAAGAACCGGGATAAAAGATCGACGGATTCGAGTGATGAGTTCTTGCTGAGTTCTTGCTTCTTTTCTTTGATGATGTTTTTGGCGAACTGGCGTAATCGAGAGGATGCTTCTTTGAGGCGTTTCTCTGATCCAATGTTCAAGAACTTTTTAATCTTCCAAAGATAGGGGAACACTGAATTGAACCTCCCGCTGCTTATCTCGGTAGCCTCATCGAAAGTTTTTGCAAATTCTGCTTCAGGGAGACCAGGCAGCAAGTATGCAGGGTCGTATCCGAAAGAGATCTGGCATATGTTGTCAAAAGCGAATCTTTGAAGTACGTCTTGCAAATCAAGAACTGCATTGTTAGCAGCAGCGGCGGAGAGAATCGGGATTAAGCGTTGAGAGAGTTCAGTATCGACAACGGTCTCGACGAATTTACGCAGTGATTTGGTGTTGAATTCATGGCTGGAAAGTTGCCTTTGAAACTTCCAAGAATCGCCATTAATGTTGAAGATACCGTTTCCTAGAAAATCGAAGAGAGCTCGCCGAGATTTGCTACCTTTCTCATAGTTTTGAAACTGGGTTTTAAGCATATGTTGGACATTTGCAGGGTTTCCTGTAAGAACATGGCTATCATCCAAGAAGAAGCGGTGGATAACAACCGTGGCAGAGGGGGAGCTTTGGATAAGATCTGATATCCACTGGATGCGCCGGTTTCTATTGGCAAAGATGGCTACAGATGATCCAATAAGGGGGTATGATTTTGGGGCCTTGGGATTTGGTATTGACGATGCTCTGGACTTGGAGCTTTTGGTGACAAAGATGAAGATCGAGACTAGTAAAATGGCAATTGATGCTACGAGCTCGGTCATGGACATGGCTTTGGTCTGTTAGCAAGTGGTGTCTTCTCACCTTATGGATGGATATCTGCGTGAAATTTGAGTTGCTATTTATAAGCTCGATGGGAAAGCTTTATTACCGTTGGAAAGAAAAATTAATGATGATGTCATCACTGATGTCATCAAGTTAAGTTGGGAAGCGACCTTTACTTTTTTTAGTGCCCTTTGTCTGTGTATTCTGCCCACGGAGCACCGCACAAACAACGAGGCCTTATCCTTTCATTGAATTTGGAAGTGTATATTAAAATTATTATTTTTAATAGCTGTATATTCTAAACGTCTAGTAAAGTCCTTGAATTTAACGTTTGTGCAAATTCATCCAACAATCATTTAATTTAACATGTAATTTGCATTTTCTTTCCATCTTAGATTCGTTGGGGTACAACTAGGATCTTGATTTTGTCCAAATTCTCATTTTGGTTCCCTCCATACATTCAAAACCATTCTCAATATATTCTAGCCAGGCTAGCAGATTTATTTGTTTATTTGTTTTTGTTTTTTTGTTTCATTTTTTAGAAGTAAAAGGCAATTGTGGGGGCACCCCAGATGGAGTTATAGCACTGATGAACCGTGCAATTTTGTTTTTGTCGATATAGAGTTTTTTTTCTTTTGATTTTTATCATTTCATATTATTTTAACATGTTTTTCTTACGTTTCTTTCAATTTTCAATATCTCACATCTTCTATGTTTTGAAAGATTCTCGAAGATGAATTGGCATTTGATTTTGCGAATTCATAATCTAATTGGGATTAAAAATAAAATTAAAAGAGCAAGAATCATGTTTAGTAAAAAAAATAATAAAACGTGCCCCATTTGGTTTTGTTGCTCTTTATTAAAGGTGGTCCTCATTCAATAAAAAAAAGCTTTGTCAGATTTTGACAAGAGAAAAATTTAATTTGATACTTGAAATTTCAATTTCTCTAACACTTAATAAGTGCTTTCTTGTTCTAGCCAATCATGTTTTAATTTTTCATTTTATTTTCTTCACGGTTTAGTCTTTTGATGCTGAGAGATAAGAGATAAAGTGTTTGAATAGTTTTTTAATTATTAGAGAGGGTGTTATGACAATAAGCTCATCTTCTTCTTTGAATTAAGTTCATTACAGCTTTTTGTTTTTCCTGCGACCATGCTGACAAAAGTAGAGAATGATCCATTTACTCTTTTGAGAATATTATTGTGGTTTATCTTTTAAGTTTTATATTTTTAATATTTTAGACAAATAAATTATATTTGCATCATGCACCGGTAAAAAATAAAAATTGTTTTCTCTTAGCTCCCATAACTTACCTCTGGAAGAAAATATATGAATAAATTTTATATCTATAAAAAAATATTTCACGTGTATTTGTTTTTTATTATAAAAATTACCCTTTTATTTTAGTATTTTACTAGTTAAATTATTCACACTATGTTGCAGGCTGAGTAAAAAAAAATTATAATTGATGGGATTGAAATAAGTAATAGGTTTTGATAGTTGAAAAATAAAATATAATATCTATACATGCAAGACATACCATATTATAACAACAGTAATATCAAGTTTTAATATCTAAAAATATTATTATTATTACTGTTAAATCAATAAAAAATATTAAACAACCCCAAGAAAAAAAACTCAAAAACAATAACAATAGAGGAGGTAAGAAAAAAAATTACAATTATTATTATTATTATTATTATTATTATTATTATTGCGTTAATAATGAAAAAACCAAAATTAAATCAAAGAATAAAAAAAAAGCCTAAAAACTTTAAAAAAAAATAACAAAAAAAATCATTAGCTGAAAAAATATATCATTTGATGTGAAAATAAAAAAAAAACTAATAAAAAAACTAAACAAAAGAACAACGGGGAAAAAAATAAGAAATATAAATTTTTAAATAATCGTAAACATAAACTAAAATTTAAGACAATTTTTTTTCAAAAAAAAATATTATCTTAACAAAAAAGAATATAATAAAAAACATTAAATTACTCCGAGAAAAAAAAATCAACAACATTAACAAAAGAGTAAGCAAGAAAGAAACTAAAAATAAAATTATTATTATTATTATTATTATTATTATTATTGCATTAATAATGAAAAATAAACAAAATTAAATGAGAGACTAAAAAAACCTCAAAACTCTTAAAAACAAAAAACAAAAATATAAAATCAATGATAAAGAAAAATAAAAATTATTAGTTGGGAAAAAATCATTTGACTTGAAAATTAAAAAAAAACTAATAAAAAACCTAAAAGAAAGATCAAAGAGAAAAAAACATAAATATCAATTTTCAAATGATCAAAAACACAAACTAAAATTTTAGAACTAGATCTTTCAAAAAAATACCACCTCAATAAATAAGAAAATAAAATAAAAAAAAAAACTAAAGCTAAGAGCACACACACATAAATTTGGACAAAAATAGAGATTATTTCATAAATATAAAAAAACAAAGGAATTAGAATCAAAACTTAAAAGTGTAAGGGCTATAATGAAAACAAAAAATATTATCAATTTAAATCAAAGGATAAAATTGAAAAAATCAAAACTTCTGTGCCGAATATATTAAGGGATTTAAAACCAACTCGAAAATTAAAAAAATAAAGAGCAAATTAAAAGCTAAATATATAATAAATGTCAATCGAAGGAGTCATTAGAAACAAATCAAACTTATATAACAAAAATCAGGATCATGCAAAACAATTAAAAGATAAGGGCTGAAATGAAAACACCATAAAAACAGGGGGCTATTCTGTATTTTAGCATGCAGGAGAGAGAAAATAAAAAAAAACTTTCAAACGATCACTATCACGAATTCATGAGATTCCAAATGGACATTTTCCACCATTAGACGACTCCTCACGCGCCTCCAAAGAGACGTGAGACCGAATACTGTTGGGCGCCTGTGGCACATGCATGCATAGTCTTCAACAATTTTTTTTATGTAAGAAATGGTAAATTACCAAAACACATCTACGGTCAACTCTTTAATTTTATCTTATGGGGTGCGGATTAGTATTTAATTATTTTCAAAAAATATGAAATTCTGTAGCACCCCTTGCGACTAGTATTATTTTTTATCTTATTGGAGGACATATTAGTATTTAACTACTTTCAAATAATATGATATTTTCGTGGCACCCCTCCCAGCCAGTGTTGTTTTTTTTTAATCTTTTTTGTGGGATATAATAATTAGTTTACTGTGTAAATAAATATAAAAAAATAAAAAATTTGGTAACCTGACTGAACTAGTTTATTTTATAATTATAATTTCTTTTTTTTATGATATTAGAAATTATTTTAAAATCATAGGGTTTCGTGGCTAGTGCAACTTCTACTCATGGGATAGAAACTTTTTTCCAGCACAGCGCTTTTCATGTGACGTGTGTGAACACGGGATCATTGAATTAATAAAGTTGTGGGCCCCTGTTTTCTGACTGACAGGTACATCAAGAAACGTGCATTAATAGATACGGTTCTTTGATTTGTGATGCTTGCGTGCAATTGATTGAAATTATTTTTTACAATGATTTTTATTTAGAATAATATTAAAATAATATATTTTTAGTTTTTAAAAATTATTTTTAATATTAATATATTATAATAATCTAAAAATACTAAAATAATAATTTAAAAAAAAAATATTTTTTTTTAAAAAAAAAACGCATTACAAAACACTCCGATATATGGCAACTGCTGACCAGAAAAGAAAAAACAACGTTTCAAATATGTTTTTTATTCTACTTGTGGTAGCTGTCATGAATGGACGTAGCTTTCAAATCCATTAGACCACGTGGAGAATTTTATTATTATTTTATAGTAAATTAGATAGTGTTTATTTAGGAGTTTGTTTAACGTTGATTTTTAAAAGTAATTTTAATTTATAAATATTTTAAAATAATATTTTTTTATTTTGTAAAAAGTATTTTGATATCAGCAAAATATCTAATAAAACTAAAAAATAATAATTTAATATTAAAAATATTTAAAAAAAACACATTTGAAACATAATGTCAAATAGTACCTTAATTTGCTATATATATATATATATATATATATATAACCTATCACCTGGAGAATAAAAGATGATACAGATATTTAACATGATGAGCTAATTTTTTTTATTAATTATAGAAATAAATATATAAGTTGCGAGCAAAACAATTTCATTAAAAAAATTCCATTTTTTAAATACAAAAAATAATAAAAACAATTTGACAAGTTGTGATCTATCTTGACAAAACAATCTTCATTGATATTTCCTCTCCGGGAGAAACTAATTGGCAACGGAATCAACCTTTTCAGGGGGTAGAATGTAGCATGTCACAATTCTGTTCCCTTCTCTCTCAACATACAAGGATGGAACACGAGATGAATGAAGTTTCACGGACAAGAAAAACATGAAACTAGAGAGACTAGGAATGGAAAAACACAAATAGGGATGAAATTGAACTTTTAGGGAAAATTAAATGACTAATAAAAACTTGAATAGATTTTTAGGACCGAAATATAAAAACCTTAAACTACAAGAACTAAAAACATAAAACTCTAAATATCTAGGGAGCGAATTGAACATTTTTAGAAACATCATGGATTGAATTGAAAACAGGATTCAATATCAAATCATAAACACCAAGATTACTTATAATAAAATTAAGGATGGAAAAACTTTAGGGATTAAATTGATTTTTTATAACATTTCAAGGACCAATTGACATTTTCTTAATATTTAGGGATTGAAATGTAACAAAATAAGTTGAGGACTTAAATGCAAATACCTAAGACTATGAAGAATATGAACATTTTATGGACTAACTTGAATGTTTTTAAAATTTCAAGAATCAAATTAGTTTTCTAAAGGCTACAGGGGTTTATCAATACGCTAAATAAGTTAAATTCAATTGGCACGTGTAGTAAATAGATATCTAATCTGGCGTCAACAACATTTACTTTCCCCCGTTTCATTCCTCTCAATCTTGACTCTTCATTTGAACCTTCAAATTTTAAAGGAAACCATTCAGTTTGTTTTCCGTCATATTTGTTCTATATTCTTTAATTACAATTTTATTTATTTGACATAATTTATAAATTTTAATTTATTTTTAATCTCAAACCTTTCAATTTTCTCACCTTTCATTTTAGCTCCATGTTTTCTTCATTGCTATTTGTTTTATTTCATATAAGTTTTAAATTATTTTTTATATATAATTTCGTCTTTCTTTAGATTTTTTCTCATCAGATTTGATCTTTTATTTTGATAAATATTTTTCCAAATTTATTATTCAACATTAAATTGTGCGGAAGTTCATCTACATATTCAAATCTGAGTCTAAAATTTTTTAGGTTTTTAGTTTGAGAGATTAACGGAGGTTCATCGAGGATGCTTACTTTTCTTTTTCGTTTTCTTTTTCTCTACTCATATTTTTTTTTTTAGTTTTATCCTTTAATATTTATTCAATTGATATTGGATGCTGTTATTTTATTTATTTCTTTTCTCTAATATTTACCATGGTTTTTAAAAATTATTTAGGTTATTTAAGGGTTTTTTATTTGTCTTTTGTTGTTAAATTTATCTTTATTGATTTTTTAATTAATCCAAAAATTAATTTATTAAATTAAACATCAAATATTTACTTCATGACATTATGTTTTGATTGATTTACAGTCGTTGCCTTTTTAACGCACGCGATCACTTTCTATGTTGTGATGTAAATTTTCACAATATCATTAGAAGTTTAGAACCATCTTCGTGAGGTCTTTTAGTGGTGGGACGATGTCCATGAAAGAGCATGAAGAGTCTTTAATATTTTTATTTGCTTTATTCATTGCCAATGTTTTTTTAATCATATTATTAAAGCAGCCAAACTTATATTAAACCAAAACGAGTCAATAAATTGGGTCTCAAATTTATATTGCTTCTTTAAAAATGATAGCATTGCCTATATATTTTTTTAGATCAAATTTGACCCGACCCGCGGGGTAGCATTAGCCACGCATCTCATACAACACCACAAGGAAATGCTTTACTATACATCACCTTATAAAATGAGGTACTTATTTATTTTAATAGTGTTTTGTTTTAATATATACGAGTCATTAATGTTTTTTGCATTAATATTAAACAAATATCAAAATATATAACTAATTTCACATATTTTTAAGAAAAAAACCTTAAAAATAATAATAATTATTATTTTAAGTGTGTTATCCATAAGAAATGAATATATATAAAAACTAAATAATTAAAAGGTTTATAAGTTGATTATTTTGCTGAGATGTATAACATCATAAAAGGACCATTAATATTTATTTCACTTGTTAAAAAATTTGGTTGTATATACGGCAAGACGCAGGACAAGTAACTCATTTATTTTTTCATTATAGATAATTTTGTGCAATTTTCCATTTGTTTTATCTATGCGCGGTTTCATATATTTTTTTAACATGATATTAAATCTGAAATATCATATATAAAAATTTATTTGACAACATAATACAAAAAAAATAAATTAAGTAAGAAATTGTATTTATTAAAGCTCTTAAAACACTAAATCAAATATAAGTACTATTTAATCATCTCTCTCTTCGAACCTCACGGGAAAACCATCCTTCATCTTGCTTGTCAAATAAGCAACAAACACTGGCTCAAAACCATCCTCCGCCACTGGTACAACCTTGAACCTCCGTAAGATCCCAGCAACCACCCTCTTCATCTGCAAGAAAGCCATGTCCTTGCCCAAACAAATCCTTGGCCCAGCCTGAAAAACAGGATAGGTATACGGGTCCCTCCCCACAAAACGCCACTTCCCAACCTTATTTGCTCCATCTGTAGCACTCTCCAGCCATCTCTCTGGCCTGAACTTTTCCCAATCTGAACCCCACAACACCTCGAGCCTCCCCATTGCGTACGGATGGTAACACACTCTCATACCCTTCTTCACCACAGTCCCATCAGGCAAAACATCGTCGTGCTGTGCAACCTTGCTATCTATTGGGACAGGAGGGTACAGCCTCATGCTCTCGCATAAAGAAGCATGCGTGTAAGCCATGTCCTTCACTTCTTCATAAACTGGACTCTCCGATTTCTCTTTTATTTCTCTAAGTACTTCCTTCTCCACTTCTTGGTTCTGAGAGAGTAGCCAGAAATACCATGTTAAGGCAGCAGAAGTCGTGTCCCGGCCAGCCAGTATAAAACTGATGACAATATCAGTGACAAAGTCTTCATCAGAATGGCCAGAGCTCAAGAACCGGGATAAGAGATCGACGGATTCGAGTGATGAGTTCTTGCTGATTTGTTGTTTCTTTTCTTTGATGATGTTTTTGGCGAATTCACGTAGCTGAGAGGATGCTTCTTTGAGGCGTTTCTCTGATCCAATATTCAAAAAACTTTTAATCTTCCAAAGATAGGGGAAAACTGAAATTAACCTCCCGCTGCTTATCTTGGCAGCCTCATCGAAAGTTTTTGCAAATTCTGCTACAGGGAGACCAGGCAGCAAGTATGATCTTTGAAGTACGTCTTGGAAATCAAGAACTGCATTGTTAGCGGCAGCGGCGGAGAGAATCGGGATTAAGCGTTGAGAGAGTTCAGTATCGACAACGGTCTCGACGAATTTACGCAGTGATTTGGTGCTGAATTCATGGCTGGAAAGTTGCCTTTGAAACTTCCAAGAATCGCCATCAATGTTGAAGATACCGTTTCCTAGAAAATCGAAGAGAGCTCGCCGAGATTTGCTACCTTTCTCATAGTTTTGAAACTGGGTTTTAAGCATATGTTGGACATTTGCCGGGTCTCCTGTAACGACATGGCTGTCATCCAAGAAACGGTGGAGAACAACAGTGGCAGAGGGGGAGTTTCGGATGAGATCTGATGTCCATTGGATGAGTCGTTTTCTATTGGCAAAGATGGCTACAAATTACAACCACACTTTATTTTTTATTATTATTAAATTCAATTTTTTTATAAAAGATTCTTGTCTTGGGAAATGTATTTGATCTGAGTAAATATTTTTTTTCTTGCTCCCTATTTTTTATGTCAAGTGTGCAAACAAGTGATAGATTAAACTAATAAAGATGTCGACTACATTTTTGTTTTTGATAAAGAGCTCCAGCTGCCTTGGAAGTATGCAGGAAATGCTAAATCCAACCTTTAAGATGGTGGTAGCGGGTGCACGGAAATCCAAATAAATAAATGTTGCAAATATTTTCTTATCCTCCTTGTGGTAGCTATCATGGATGTACATAAATATAAGGAGGGGAAGAAAAAAAATTAAAAACAGGTAAAAATATTCCTTTTGAAACTCCTCTTAAAGATCAGTTCAAGTTAAAAAGAGCAAAAAAATAAAAATAAAATAAAAAATAAAATTGGAATCGGCTGCTTGCTATTTTAACGTGATACCTAAATTCTTAAATGAACGCCTTCTTGGCTACTCTGCCAACTTAATTGTTTTAAAATAAAGTGGATAACATGAAAAAAAACTCTCGGATGCCAGCTTAATTGTTTTTTATTTGAAGATAATTCAATCATTTCATTGTGATTAAAAAAAGAAATATGAAAAAGCTTTTGATTTACCCTGGTGACAAGTTATTTTTTAATAATCACTGTTATAATCCTCACGAAACATGTTTTGATTTACATTAATTTTTTATTTTTTTTTGTTAACAACGACCCTCTCCTTTTCTACTGCTCGATGACAGGAGCAGCACAATTTTGACCAGTTTATTATTGGGAATCTAGGGGACAACAATAGTCTCCTCCTCCTCATCAATGAGCCGGATTTGGTTCTCTTTTTTTAAAAATAATATTAATCATATTATAAAATCTAAGTTTAAATTTTTAAATAAAATAATTTTTTAATATAATATTAGAATCTTATTAACTGTCATGATTTTGAATTTTATCACCTTTTATATTATAAAAAAACCAAGCAAAAGATAGAATGAATCATATTTTGAAATCTCAACTAACAACTTAAATTTTTAAGTGAGATGAGATGAATCATTAAAATTCTAAAAAAGTCATGTAAAATCCAAACATGGCAAGATTTCAAGAAGTTCCAGCCAGTTGAAAAATACTTGCACTAACATTTTCATTGGCAAGAGTTAGTGGTAAAACCATTTACCATGCCAATGGGAGAGCTTTAAAATTTGCGAAGGCTGATCATAAGAATCCCCATGCCAGAAAAGATGTAGACTGTAGACTCACTGATATCTGAATAAGCACTTCAGGGTTGTCCTGGAGTAATTCATGGATTATCTGCTGCTCTATCCATAAACTGCTAACTTCTTTTTGATACTGCAGATCTATTCATAAAATTAACCAGCAGTGTTCTTGCCTTGTTAATCAAGACACGG
Organism: Salix caprea; assembly: GCA_964035475.1. Classification (NCBI taxonomy): domain Eukaryota; kingdom Viridiplantae; phylum Streptophyta; class Magnoliopsida; order Malpighiales; family Salicaceae; genus Salix; species Salix caprea. The sequence continues at coordinate 14,921,883 of OZ037755.1, read as the reverse complement.
AACAGTATCATACTTGTGGTGCAGAATGTTTACAGGAATCGTTATATTTATAATTCCAGTTCATCTTCTGGCGTAGAAAAAAGGGTTTTGTCAGTGTTAGCTCTCATCAGTCATCTTGATCTACTGAAGAATCGAAATTGCTTCCATGAGGAGGCTTGATATGAGATGAAAATCTGTTTGGAACAGGATTATCTAGGTTTTTCAGCTAGGAATTGTAGAAGCAGTTGGAACAATAACATGCATAAATGGAAGGAAAATGAAATATTACAATGAATATACTAACCTCATAACGAAGAATGTAAACTCAAGGAACAGGTTGGTCACTATTTCTCATCCCCATTTCCGCAATTTTTCCAGATGATGAGCAATTTCTTGAACAAATTGCAGTCCCTCCTTTTCAGATTGAAGAGAATTGAAGGCATGCTCCAGAAAATTCCTATCAAATTCAAGTGCTTCCAACCTTCCATTAAGGTCTGAGATTTCCTTTTCAAGAGCAACCAAATCAATCTTGTTATGTTGCTCGGAGGGTTCTTGTCCATTGAAAACTGGATGGTTACTTTCGGTACAAACATCTTGATCTTTGGCACTTAAAGCGCTGGACGTTTCATGGGCAGGAAGGCTTCCCTTAGATACAGGTGAATCCTTTTGCATCGAAATATTATCCGCCATTGTCGAATCATTTGTTCGATTCCCCTCATCGTCGAGAGATTCTCCCTCATTAGACACGAATTGTGAAGCCCCGTGAGATGCAAATTGATGAAGTTTCCTCTCCAAACCCTTCAAACGTTGTGAAATGAGAAACTTTTCATCATCATATTCTGACAACAAAGATTTGACAGTAGCAGGTTTTCCACTGTCATTCAAGACCTCCCTAAACGAAGTATTCTCTAAACTCATAATTTTCCCTTTCAGATCGTAGCTTTTCTCATCGATTGTCTCTGCCATTGGTTCATCGGGGGTGTTTGATTGCAAAAGATCTATCTCTGCTTCCAAGTCCTGTATTTGTTTCTCCCTCTCGGCGAGAAGATCATTAGCTTTCTCAAGAGCATCTAAGTCATGCTCTGCCTGCTCTTCCATCATTCTCAGGTACTGCAGGGCCTCCATATGAAGTGCTGCCTTCTCCTCCTGCAACCTATTGATCATGGCCATTGCCTGATTTGTAGCAATCGCAGAAGCACTTCTTTCTTCTTCTAATTCCTCATACAATGCGCTTATGCGTTGTTTATCATGCTCCACTTGCCGCTTCAACCGATCAACAATACTTTCCCCTTCAATCTCACTGACAAAGCTTCCATCTAGAGATTCAAGACCAGATGATTCATCTCTTTCAGTCTGGAGCGTCTGACCAGATAAATCAGGCACTCCATTCATCTTCAATTCATCCCCATGACCTTCCACCCCATTGATTTTATTATTCAAAGATAAATCAGGCACTTCAGCGAAAACTTTTTTTATTGGCAACTCCAAATTTTCATCAACTCTTTCATGTTCATTTGCAGTCTGTTTTTCTGCCATCAAAGTGTGTTCTTCTCCTTCCTCGCTGTTGGCAGAAGGCGTCCACACGTCAATCAGATCCACATTACATGAATTTATGGAAGGTACTTCAGCAGCAACTTGATCACCTCCTCCGATTGATGTAGTTAATTCGGAAATTTCCTTGTGCTTGTTGATGGATATATTTCGTCTGTCACCTATTCCAGTACTGTAGTCTGCTGCTAGAAAGATTCCAGGATGGAAATAAGTTGCATATAAAACAGTTATCCTCCAACAAGCACACAGAAAAGACAAGTAGAAAGATATGGAGAACTTACAATTCCTTTCTGCTGCTTCCAGAGAACCTTCAACAGTACTTAATGATGACATGAGATCAGAGGGTACAGAAAGATTGTAGTTCTGAAAGAAAGGAAACTTCAGCTCACTTCTCACTGCTGACACTCCAGGAGGAGCCTCCATTACTCTGGATGAAGGACAATCATCTAAAGAAATAAGCTCAGGTAGTGCAGAAGGATAGTTTTCATGACCAGCTTGCTGCAGGTTCAGATCAACATCAGAAGCCAAGCTTCTCAAGGAATGATGCGCCATCATCTTCTCCGAGCTTACACCACCAGTCAGAGTTTTGGGTGGAACTTTGGACTCTTCCTTGAGCTCCTTCACCTTGTCATCAATACTGCCTTCATCATCATCAAAAAATGGAAATTCATTCTCAGAATCAGAAGTGAACGTGAGCTCAGTGTACCCTGCATGGGACCGGGGATTGTGATCACACCTTACAAGACGGTGAGATGTTACAGGCCCAGGAAATTTCTCTCTCTTTTTTCTAATATTTTCACGGTGGGTCAGATGGCGGGGCAAGGGAATATTAGGCTTAGTCATCCCACTCCTAGGTGATTTCAGTTGGGCTATTCTGCTGGAAGTTTGTCTTGATCTCCGAGGCTTGTTGCAACATGAGCACATCCTCGTACCAACAGAACCAGAGACAAGTTCCCTGTTCTGCAACGAGTTCTGGAAACCAAGAGCACAGATATCAAACCCAAACTTACCCATCAACTGCCTGTTCATGTCTGGGCTTGATATGCTTTTCATGGCGGATGACAATAGACATTCCTCGCACATACCGTAGCCATCAGCAAGCTTCCCATGAATGTGACAAGAAATCAAGGATGATATTTCAGATCTATGGTCGCTGCAAATTAAATTTTTATAAAAACCAGGTTTGTCACTTCCCAGAAAATGATGGAGCCTGGAACAAAACATGCAAGGTATTTGCAGGCCGCAATAACTTGAAAATTTTGTTAGCAGATACGAGAGTACAGCATCAATAAGCAGCCAAAAGAGCAAAAACCATTCACAAGCTGCAGATTGCAGAACTGCTGTAAACCTCTGCAAATTCCTCTTTACTTTGATAAATGAAGTGCCAGCTGCAGCCATTTCCACCTGAAACACACCAACACTTGATGAATTTCTGAATTCACTGAATAGGAAAAAAGAGAGGCTATTATTCACCAAAATACTGAATTCATCAATCATCCAAATGCACGTTGTCTAAATTCAAAGCAGCAAGTTGCCAAAACCCCCAGAAACAATTAAATCTCAGAAATAGCTAAATTACAAATAAATCTGCAGCGATGCTTTTGAAGGATTAATAAAGTAGATATATCTTAGAAATAAAAGGATACCCAACTCTACTGTCCACTTTTACACATGTTTAAATGTAAAATAAGGCACACATAAAAGGATCATGAACTGGGCAAAACCCTAATAAAAATGGACAATGGGAACAAATTCTTGAATAACCTTCAAAGAGATGGAAACCTTGCTCTGAATTCAAAAGAAAAACAGTACAGATTTAGCCCTATCCAGTTGCACAATGCAGTAATGAAATCAACTGACAACCAATAAGAAGAATACTAATCACCATAAAGAAAAAAGATCATCCACCGAACCCAACTACACCACATAATACTAGAATAAGCTACCAACCACCATAATGATGACAAAAATCAATTAAATTTGCAAACCAAACCGATTGATGCTAAGAAGTCAAACCAGATTCACTTTTCAGATTGCCTTTATACTTACCCCCCCCCCCCCAAAAAAAAAAAAAAAAAAAAGAAAAGAAAAGAAAAGAAAAGAAAGATAATTGCTTCTGAATTTTTCATAATCATGAATTTACTAACATTTCTCCATGTATGATCTGCACATTTTCAACGTTAAAAACACAAATGCCGACAGATTAAGAACGGGCTAAACCAAACATTATACATGCAAAGCAAGGGGGTCAATGAGAAATAACAACTAAAACACAGATTTGTAAGAAAAAATAATTGCACTTTAGAACATGGGTTTCGATGATAGGCAACAAAATGAAAACCTGTGAAGGAAAATGTACCTGGGCCACGATGGAATCTATCGAGGAAGAGAATAGAAGAGCATTGCCATATTAAAAGATCACAAACCTGAGATAAAATTAGAAAAGAGAGAAGAAAGTACTGATAAGAGGAAATTTATAAGGTGGCTGATTATTAATGTGAAAAATGAGTGACCGTGTCTTCGATAATTATATTGTTCCCCAAAAAAGGAAAGCTTTAGAATTTAAGTAATAGTTTGGTGAATGCCAAAATAGAAATGTAAACGCCATCTGCCAACAACGTCCCATCGCCATTATTTCGACAGGTGCTTAACCTTTCCAGGCTTAGAAATATCGTTAGATTTTGCATATTTAGTGAGATCAAAGACAATCTGCTTAGAAATATCATTAGATTTTGCATATTTAGTGAGATCAAAGACAATCTTAAACATACATCTTGATACGTTTTAATTTTAAGCTCTGAATTCAACAGGTTAAAAGTAAAGATCAAAACTTTTTAGCCGAAATGTTCATGAAGATAGAACTTGTTTTTTTATTAGCATCTTGTTTAGGGCCCTCGGCTTTGAATCGGACTTGTAATAATCATAATTAATATCTTATGCTTCAATGGCTACATCATCATGCAAAGCAAAGAAAGAAAATGGATCTCCACTACTAGTCCTCGGCTTTCTTTTTTCTTCAGAAAATGGGTCTCCACAACTTACATTTAGCCGTCTTCATAGTGGATAGTTGAAAGCAGCAATGGAACATTTCAAAGAGTTCTAATCTGTTTCTTTTCCGGTTTGGAGAATCTTTCAGATTTCAATGATCGATTTTGACAAATCATTTAGGTTTAAAAAATGGGTCGGAAGATCAGCATAATCTTCTAACATTGCAATTCTGTCATTAGAGGTTGCTACAAAATGCCGACTTGTTCAAATTCAATGTTGGACATCATTAACTGTAAACTAAAATATAAAGTGACTTGTTTTCTTCTCTTTTTTTCGACATTTTTCAATTTTTTTTTATCATATATTTTTTTTTTCTTAATTAGTTATCACATTTTCATTAATGCGTTAGCCCGATTGACTAATGTATTTTTTTTATTAATTTTTTAATTAGACTTCATGATTTGTTTAATTTTATTTTTAATATTAAACTGACTTAAAATTAAACTTCATGATATATTTTATTTACTTCTATAATGTTATTTTACCATCACATATTAGTCTCACTATCAAGGTAGTCTCACTATCAAGGTACAAGTTTTGACGTTTCAATCTGGTTGAATTGAGTTATTTTTTATTTTTTAAAAAATTATCTCAAATTCATCACTCAAGTTATTAGTCCCTTAACAATGAGTTTGTTTTGTAGTGGTTCAAATAAAAAAAAAAGTAAATTTGTGTACTTAAAGAAGAATTCTAAATACAATTTGAATTAAAACATGAATGCTGATTTTCATCTAAATAAAAAAATATTTTTATTCATGTTTATTAAAATATATTATTAAAAACAATAAAGCTTCTATCATGCATGCACGCACATGAAGATCATTGGAGCTAATTCCCCCTCCCCCCCCCCCCTCTAATTTCTCCTTATTAATGAATTCGAATATTAAAAACGAAACCTTGCAAGAGAGGAGATTAAGGAAAGAAGATCCAAGGAACCAAAGCTGATCGTCAAAGATTCCTAGACAATTAACAACACTTCGAAAAAAGGTTGCAGTCTCCACTTGAACACTCTCGACAACAACAAGAGGAGATAAAAGAACATCCTTAAATATTAACACATTCATTTTTGAAAACCTGAATTAGTATTTAACTCGTTATCTTAAGAATGACATGGGAAAGCAATTGCATTAGTGGCCCATTATATCGGCTGTAGCTTGGTTGTAGAAGTGATTTCTTTTATTGAATATAAAAGAAAAAGAAAAAAATTCCCTAAGTGGGACCGACTGGTCAACGCTAGCAACATGATTTGAGTCCGGCACTAACGGGTGCAAATACACTCGCACCGGCCGATTACCATACGAGTGGCTGTACTGTAAACAGTACACGTACTTTTCGAAGAAGAGTCGTGTAAGAGAGGAGGATGACCTAAATACCCTCGAAATTGGATAACCTTAACGAGTCCATCTCCCAATAATTATCAACGCCCACAGCGCATAGCTGCCCCCTTTTGTATACCCCTGCAATCTATTAATAATTCCCCGTCTTCTCCTGCACTGCCCTCCCCTTTGCTCGAACTCCTTCTCACCCACCCGCCAAAAAAAATACTTTCCGTTTTATTCAACTCTTAATCACCTACTAATCCCATTATTCCCCCTCTTAATTTGTGCCTCGTCTTCTTTAAATCTTTGATTTTTCTGCTTCTGCAAAACCTTGCTTACTGCAGAACACTACAGCTTTTTTAACGTGAGCTGTTTTTTTCCTATCTCTGTTTGGTTGCTGAGAAGAATCTGAGGAAAGCTGGGCATCTTTCGTGTTGTTTCTGGGTTTAAAAGTTGCAGAAAAGAAAAGGGTTCTTTTTTAGAAAAGAGATTGTTTATTTGCTTTGGAAAACGTTTTTTTTAAGCTGCACCCTGTTTGGCTGCTGAGAATGTGTAAGCTGAATTGAACTTTATTTTTCTCCACAAGGTTGTGTATTTAAATTTGATAAACAAACCAAGTGTTTAATGTGGCTTTTTGCGGCCAGTGCTCTCTGTTCTTGTTTTCCTTGATGAAACCAAACTGGGTATTTGAGTCATATTGAACCTTTTTTTTAAATTCGTCAGAGTTCATTTGGTTAGTTTTATTTCGTGTAATTGTTGTTTGGTTGGTTTAGGTGGAGTTCATTTAGAGTGGTTTCAATTCCAGTTGTCTCCTGGGAGTCTGCAAATTCTAGATAAAATTATAGTAGACTTTAATTAAGCATTTGTTCTTACGAATTTCTGATGAATTTCGTATCGTTTAGCTCTAAAAATTGGTAGAAAAGAATGATGATTTGCAAATGGATTTTGGGTACAGGTCCTTGTTAAAAAGGAGCTTTTTTAGGTGTACGATTGAGTCATGGAGAGCAATGATTTGATGATTGAGCATAATCGGGATTTACTACTGAGGCCCGATTTGAAACCGGGTAATAGTGGCAATTCAGTTTTGGATCAATGTTTGGGAGACATTGATGATTATAGTTTGAATGTTCAAGAATTGGGTTCGAGTCATATTGATGATTATAGTTTGAATGTTCAAGAATTGGGTTCGAGTCATATTGATGATTATAGTTTGAATGTTCAAGAATTGGGTTCGAGTCATATTGATGATCACAGACTAGCTGTTAATCAGAGCAATCAATATAACATGGTTCTGCGTCATGGAAATGTTCAGAATTATGAAGAGAATGGGTTGGATTTTGATAGTGACGTGAAGCTGGATACTGATCAAGAACATTCCGATGTTGATGACCAAGAAAATCAGTTGACCCCTATCTCTCAGAGAAGGTTAGGTTTAATGGAAAAACACGAGTTGGCTAATCAAAAATACTGTGTTTCTCACGAAAATTCAAGTTCGGCTGTAAAACAAAATCAGGAGACGTGCCTTGTAATTGATATTCCTGTTATTCAGTCTCGTGTCCATGATCCTGTTCCCAATCATCAGCTGACTGTTGGCCAACAGTTCCCTGATGTGCACAGCTGTCGGAGAGCACTCAGAGATGCGGCCATTGCTAATCACTTTGAGTTGAAGACAATTAAATCTGACAAGACTCGTTTCGTGGTTAAATGTGCTAGTGAGGGATGCCCTTGGCGAATTCATGCTGCAAAGCTTCCAGATGTTCCTACATTCACAATTAGGACGCTGCCTCATGAACATAATTGTGTTGGAATAACACATCTTGGTCACCAACAAGCCTCAGTCCAGTGGATTGCAGACTCCATTGAAAGGAGCCTCAAGGAAAACCCTCATTACAAACCGAAGGAGATACTGGAAGAAATTCATCAGGCTCATGGTATCGCATTATCATACAAGCAAGCCTGGAGAGCAAAGGAGCGGATCATGGCTGCTGTTCACGATTCATTTGTGGAAGAATTTCACCTCCTCCCATGGTATTGTCACCAGATTGGAAGGACTAACCCAGGAAGTGTAGCTGTGGTTTATGGGAATCCTGTCGATCGTAGTTTTGAACGCCTATTTGTTTCATTCAAAGCTTCAATTTATGGATTTTTGAATGCTTGTTGTCCTCTTATCGCTCTAGATGAGATGGTTTTGAAAGGCAAGTACCACGGAACCTTGCTTTTGGCCACTGGTTTTGATGGAGAGGGTGCTGTGTTTCCTTTCGCATTTGCCGTGGTTGATGATGAAAGTAACGGTGAGTGGATGTGGTTCCTCTCAGAGCTGCATAACTTGCTTGAAGCTAACATAGTAAACATGCCAAAGCTCACAATTCTATCAGATAGACAGAAAAGCATCATAGATGGAATCGAAGTACACTTCCCAAGTGCTTTTCATGGATTATGCGTTCATCATCTCATTGTCAATTTCAGCAAGGAGTTTGACAATACCATACTAGCCAACCTTCTCTGGGAAGCTGCTTTTGCTCTCACAGCAAGTGAATTTGAACAGAAAATCACACTGATCGAAGAACTGTCAGAGGACGCAGCTCGTTGGATTAGAAGAATTGACCCTCACTTGTGGGCGTCAGCATATTTTGAGGGAAAAAGACTCGGACATCTAACAGCTGACATAGTTCAATCATTAGGTACTATGATACTGGAAGCATCTGGACTTCCAATAATTCAAATGATGGAGAATATCCGCCGACAGCTGATGATGTGGTTCAATGAGCGAAGTGAAACTAGTTCGCAGTGGACAGGCATACTTGTTCCACCTGCTGAGAGGCAAGTGTCTGTGGCAATTGAGCACGCACACACTCATCAGGTTCTCAAAGTAGATGATGCGGAATTTAAAGTTATTTCTGCTGAGGGTTCTCATATAGTAAATATCTGTAGCCGCCACTGCTCATGCTGTAGATGGCAGCTATGTGGGCTGCCCTGCGCTCATGCTGCGGCAGCTCTTCTCTCTTGCAGGCAGAATGTTTCTCGGTTTGCTGAAAGCTGTTTCACTGTGGCAAATTATCGCAAGGCATATTCACAAACCATACACCCAATACCAGATAAAGCCCTTTGGAGAGAACTATCAGTAGGATTAGACAATGCAGGCTACAATTCTGCTGAACTCGTTATAAAACCTCCGAAGTCTCTCCGGCCACCGGCAGCTAAACCAGGAAAAAAGCGACCGTGTACAGAAGTTTCGGGCCACATGAAACGGCCTGTGCATTGCAGCCGCTGCCATCAGACTGGACATTTTAGAACAACATGTACTGTCCCTCTATAGATGCTGGTATCAATTCCAGCAAACCGTGTACAAAAGTTGATGAATATTTTTGCTAGATTACATAGAGCTTTGACACTGAATCTGCTCCTAGTGCCCAGATTTTTTCCTTTTGTTTATAATGTTGGACAAAAATTATCATGACATGGGCAATATTTTGGAATACTCACAATTATTATCTCAGGTTCAGTGATCAGCTCTGTGTTATTTCTCATCCTGGCTTCTTACCTGTCCTTGTACACAAGCTACTTGCTCTTCCATAGGATCTCTATGTTAGACAATGACAGCTTTTTAGTTCGCAATGGACGTTCCTATATGGCTGCAAAACTAATCCATTTTTATCAGAATTCAATCTGATCAATTTGTACTAAGAAGACAACTAAGTTTCTTTATCATACATTTGGATGATTGTTAATACTACGATTAAAAAACATTTTTGAAAAAAAAATAATTTAATTTTAATGTACTGGGCTCAAGCTTGGACTTTACGTCTTCTCAGGTGAGTCTTTTTTTCGGTCAAGAAAGCTAGGTAGCTATACCTAGGCGTGTCCATCGGACCGGGCTTTACCACAGGCTTTACAAACCTTCAGATATATCGGAGCAGCCCACGGCACAGAGACTGCCTGAAAACGGGTATTATCTCAGAACCAAAGTTCGGAGCCGCACACCTGACCTTAGTGAAGGAAACTCCAACCTTAAAGAAGGGTTTCTCGTATCTTTATTTTGTTTTGTTTACCAGGAAAAATAAGAAGTGAAGGCACATGGATTAAGAAGAACGATGCAGACATCTTTGACCCTCTGAACCAACATGAAAAACTGCGTGCTATTTTCACAAGAATCATATCTTGTTAAGGAAACATCGAAGTCAAATAACTCAAGCTAGCTGTTTGTCATAATTGTAACCAGCAATGGTTCTAATATTATAGACTTTTCTCTTTATGGATGATTTATTTATTTATTTTTAATAATGGATCTAATTATCAGATCAAAGCTTACAGCATGAGATCACCCCAAGCAGAAAACAGAGGTTGCAATGATGCTTTCAAATCTCGTCTAACGAGCTGCCTGTCTCTCGGTTTGAGACAAGATAAAGCAAAATGCTCGAAGTCATAGATTTCATAATCTTATACATTGAATGATATATATAAAGTCATACATTAACACAACTCGATGCTTTCAGTTCGTTGATTACATTTGTTGACAAACTGATGGGGCAATAATAGTTCCTAAAAAGTTGACTTTTCGATCACATTGAAAAACAAAAGGAGATGTTTTGAGTTTTGACTTGTGAATTGGGCTCTCTGGTGTCTTTTGGGAAGAAGAAGAAGAAGAATGGGCATCGTGTTAACTTGACTTGGGCTGCATATTTTTTTTTATCGTTCGATTACTATGATAGAAGAGACGAAGATGATTAAAACAAAGAGGATATGAGTGTGTGTATATTTACTTCAAAACTATTTTAAAAATAAATCTAATTCATTGTTGAAACAAAATCATGAAGATCATGATCTGCGATCAACAAACAAAATCAAGACCCCTACTCCATCTAAGTCATTGTTGAAACAAAACATTCTGAACTGTCACTTCTGCAACAATTGGCTGTTTTAAGCTGAAGTGACACTCAATTACTCAAGATCTTTGTAAGTTGTGGGCAACAAATATGAACCTATCTGCGCAGAGGGACATACTTGTTACTTATCATCCTCGGGAATTATCTCCTAATAATTATTGCTGGCCTCAGTATGAGACAGAGACACCCTACCAACTGCTAAAAGTGAAAGAAGCCTACTCTGTTTTCGAGAGGCTCTGTTGCAGAAATGTTCTCAATTATGAACCTTCCCTACCCAAGAATTATACGACACCATACTTTTTGAGAACATGAATGGCTTGGAACGAAGAAATTGAATGCTATCTCCAAAAGGGGCTCTGACTTTTCATGTAATTAATCTGTAAAAAGGTGATGATTCCATTTACTTTTTAGCAGTTCTCACTCTAATTGTTGCAGGTAATAGCTACATTATGATAGACTTTATTATTCTGTCATCATTTCCAACCATAAGGGCCCCCAAAAAGCCTAGTTTGACTCCACATTATTGTTTTTCAATCTAAAACTGTATGTTTTTACGTGTGTTTTTCTTCATGATAGATACATTCATGGGACGAGAATCGTTTGGCTGTATTTGGCGGTGTCTCTGATTGAACCTGAATTCTATGGTGGAACGACACAAGGACTACCGTCCACAGGTATGTGATAATGACACAGGGTACCTTAGCTGGATCTCATAATTGCTTCGAACTTGTCTAGCTTTGCTACTTGATCTCCAGCTAGCTAGCATGCATTCTGCTCTAACATGGGGATCGAACAGGAGATACGGTGATTGTAGGATATACTTTTAACTGAGAACTGGTCATGCTATCCTCCAAATTGTTATGAACCGCAAAACAGAGATGCCCATTTGACAAAAAAAAAAAACACTTAACTATTTGTAAGGGTGTTTGTAAGGATATATTCTCCCAGCTCCTAGCCATTTATATGCTTCGGAAGTTCATGAATTATTCAAAGTAATATGCTAAATCGTCTACTTCATTTGGAAACAAAATTCAAGCTGTCGGTTGAAGCAATATTGATTTCTATATATCTTTCTCACTTTATAAAAGCAGCTTTATACCTGCAGCTACCTTTGTCGAATTTCAAACCTGATAGTCTTTTACCTGTTCATGGATTATTTTGTTCTTAATTAGTCACGAGCATAGTCAATTATATATATATATATATATATATATATATATATATATATTTGCTGATCATACACTATACATCTTGACGTAGTTCAGGCCAATCTGTGTTAGGCTTGGGAATTAAGCTTGGAATCGTCCATGCTGCATGTGCCACCAATGGTGAAGGACCTCCCACAAGGTTCAAGATCTCGCAATCAAGGCTGGTATCTAATTAAAATTAGGTTTTGTTTCAGCTATGCATGGCTGCAATTTACAGTTCAATTATCAACATGGAGTAGCAAATGTTTGCCTTGTAAAGAAAATGTCGAGAGCTTATTAGAAATTAGTGTGATCATCCCTGATTATAGCATGCAATCAAATACATATGTGCCATGCCCTGCTTTATTATGAAATAATTCTTGAATTTTCATTTAATAAAAGAGCAGAGCTAGCTAGAAATTTGAGATTAGGTGAGCCAAAGAATATTAATATATATATAAAAAAAGTATACGATAGTTATAGATTTCGGATTAAAATATATCTTTTTTAACTGGGAAGAAGCGATTTTACGGGGAAAAAAGTAAGACTTCTATGAAATAAGTATTCATAATTCAAGAAAATATGAAAAGTAAAACTTTAATTCTCAACCTAAACTAAAGTAAAACCTATATTTTGAGTTTATAATTAAAAAGAAATTATTATAAAACACCTTAATAATGTTTATATATTCTTTATATTAAAAAAGATAATCTGACCGTACATGAAAATAATGTAGTTGTAAACGAAATGGGTTTGAAAGGAAAATGATGAATTTACACGACATTTTTGTGCCGGATCCCTAAAAGAGGCTCTCTGTTAGGGTTGACCTGCTCAACATCAAATGTAAACACTCCCTGTCAAGACCAGCTGAAATTACCATGTTCGAGAAAAAAATGTAGGTAAAGTTAAGTCAATTATTCTGCCCAGAAAACATTTATCATTTGGATCTTTACCAACGTGCGAAAAGAAAGTGGATGCCAACTCCATCTCATGTGACTCAAGCTAGAATTTCTCTATCATCCCTACGTATATAAGGACCCCATGAAAGAATAATCAATGCATGGCCAAATCAAAACCTCCACAATCTCTCTCTCTCTCTCTCTCTCCCTCTCGTGTATTTACTGTTGAGGGGATTGTTGTCTGGTTCGATATCATTCATGCGAAGCTGTAACATAAAAGTAATATTGAATGATTTCGGACCAGGCTTCATTCCCCCCAGCTATATTTCGGAGGATGTAATGAGATTTTTGTTGTCATATACTTGTGATTTTGATCAATTTGTTTCGCTGGTGAAGATAACACGCACCACAGATATATAATTCAGCTATCAGAAGTAGCAGTACTAATTATCGGTGTGATTTCATTTCCGGCCTCCTTTTCATGTCTGATCAAGCCTCCAATATAAATATATCTTAGACAAAACTAAGTATATAGTTCTTATACACATAATCTTCCTTATGTTTTGGGTAAATTTGGCTTGTATGGTTTCGGTTGAAGAGATTAACAATAAAATGAGTATTTTGTTGCTTGTTTATGTCATCACCATGTCCAGGAACCAGGAGAGCAGGAAAGTAGCTAGCCAGTCTTGAGGTTTCCAAGGTTTGGCTTTTTGAGCTTTTTTGCCTCTTTTAATTAGTTTGAAATGATCTTCAGGGATATCACCATGACTTCTGATCATTTGTAGCAGGTGGGTCAGATATTAACTCTTGTGGGTCAACTTTAAATAAAATTAGAACTGCCATAACAGGGATCAGATTTACATTTGAAGCTCATCATTTCTGGGAGTTCGGATTTGATATATGTAGAGGAACTGCAGCTCCGTGGCTGCTTCAACTTGATACTAGGAGGATTGTAAATAATCGAATCGTGTATAAATTGAATCAATTAATTAGCTAAGATGAACAAGCAGATGTAAACTGTAATTGCACTGTTAGTTAAGAAGAAGAAGAATAAGAAGACAATATCAATATTTGCTAGTGTAGAAATAGCACCATCTTTTGTGGGGATTCTCATGTTGAAAGTAAAAATAAAAAAATAAAAATTGAAAGATTCGAAACGAAGTACAGCTTGGTGCGATGTGAAATCGATGAAGATGGAAGATCAAAGGGGGGCAAAGAAAAAGCTCGATTGGAAGATAACCTCTAGAGAATCTGGTCTGCTTAATTATGTGTTACGTGCCCACATTTTGATGTACCTACTTTTCCATGCATCAACATTGAAAGGCTACTGCTTGCTTAAAATCTAGGGTTAGGGTTACCACAGAACTAAAATATTTTTCACTTCATATTATAATTTGTATAAATAATCTTTTTACCTTTAGAATTATTAAAAAAATGAAAATCTCTGATCATTGCATGTATGGAATAAAGGCAAAGATGGGATGAGTTGAGAAATTAGGATAAATCATTTTTTAAATGAGGAAAAGGCAAAGATCGATGGAGAGAAATTTAAGATATGCATGGACGATAATATTGCACCTCAAAGTCTTTATAAAAAATAAAAAATTACAGACTGGCTGGCTTCTGACTTCTCTTTAAGGCTTACTCACGTGATTATTGGATTTATTTACGTTATTGCCTGAGATTCGAATCATTTCAAGAAACGTAGTGCATGCAAACCAAAGGGACATTTAGCTTTGAGAAATAGTTTAAAATATATAAAAAATACTCATATCACCAAAAAGTAAATAAATAAATAAATAATTAGAATATATCCTTACATTAATTTGGGTAAAGACTCAATATCACATGACTCACGTCTAAAGAAAAGCTATCAAACCGAAGTTTTTTAATATATAAATTTAAAACAATATTATTTCAAGTTGTTTTTTTTTTAAATAAATTTTATTTTAATTAGATCAATAAGGTTATTAATCGACTCGTGGATTGATTAGATCAACTTCGTTTTAATTTGATTCAAGTTTAGACCAAATTTTTTTTATCAAGTCATCATAACAAGCTAAATTTAATAACAATAATCGAAAAGTGATAAGCATGCGAGCATAAAAAAAATTCATAAGAGAGACTTTTTATACAAGAAAAGAGAAGTCCGTGGAGGGCATAGGAAGGCTATTACAGAGCTAAGACTCGCCCAAATAATCTTCAATTACAATGAAATCTAAAAAAATATTTGGGCAATGCAAATATTTTTTTTTATTTTTTAAAAAGGGTATAAATCCGATCGAGAGAAAAATGAGTAGCATGTGAAAAACAGAAGACTCGAAAATAATTGAAATAATTTCATGTCCATCGAAGGACCAGTGTCCTCGCATCCTTATAAATATAAATAATTAAGTAATAATTATGAAAGAGTTGTCTCCACGTGTTACAAGCCTTGTATAATTTTGTCAAAAGGTGGGCAATCAGGGAAAAAACCTCAAGGGCCCATGGGATTGATTATGTCACGTACGTGTTGGACATGCAGCCTCGTCAGGTAAATAGAGACGAGAGGTCCAAATCTAAAGGTAATTAGATACCAGGGAGATTTTGAGGAACATTTTTGCTAAAATATATTATTTTTCTTTTCATTTTTTCAAATTTATACAGGGTTTTATAAATACATTTTTAAAGGTTTTCAAATTCTTATAAATGAAAAAAACAGTTATAATCTTGATGTATTTTTATTTTATTTTTTCAGTGAAAAGACTCTTATTTTTCAACAAATGAAGTTTTTCAGTGATCATTATCAGGACAGCTTTAATCTCTGAAATGACATGAAAAGTTTATAAATGATTTGGGTCCAAAATTCATTGGATGGAGAGTGGAAAATGGAGGGAGTGGATATAGCCATATTTAGGGTCAAATTCTCTTGAAGATTTTGCTATTCCCTTTTTTATCCCAATTTTCATCCCATCAGAAGTGAAAGAAAACTGTGATCTTCTCCTGTGAGCTTATGAATCTAACATGTGTGAACACCATCTTCTCCTTTTTGCTGTCCATCTCTTTTGGATTAGAATAAATTCCACTTCATTACTCTTCCCCTGGTTGTTGCTTTCCAAACCAAACAGGGAAGACTGAATGATTTTGTAACAGTTTCCTTTCTTGTAACATGAGTTGCTGTTTCTACCTTCTGCACTACTCGCCATATGCTGCACTCACGTCGTACTCAAATGAACATAATTCTGAAACCGAATCAGAATCAGAATCAGAAAAAATGTGGTTCCCTAGGAATGTTGCGTCATTAAAATGAAAAAAGTAGGGAGAGGGGACACCATCAAGCATCAACTTTAGCTGTCCTTGTAGCCAATTTGATCACACTGCTCCTTCAAGCTGTCTCGTTTGATGTATGCTGGTGAGTTGACATCCAAAAAGATCAAGAAAGAGAGACATTACGATCCAGGCGGTGGGTTTTCTTCACACCTGATTCAAGAATTCCAGGAAAAAACTCATGCAAATCTAAGAATTCAAAGACGTGTTCGTAAGCTAAATGCAGGAGATGCTGCCTTAAAACCAAACAAACACCTTCAACTATATAGGGTTTTGATATATCTAATGGAGAGACTTGTAGGTGTGCCCATCATCCTCTTTTACTGTTCCCTTTTACCAGGCTTCACTAAAGGAAATATCAGTTGATGCTCCGATAACTCTTAAGCAACTTTATCCAGATTCACGTGAAGTGAATATGTCAGAGCCAATACAGTATAATCTAAAACAAACCTCTCGACATGCAGAAATCAGTGTTATAGAAGTACAATGTGGGATTTTTGAAACCACCTAGAATAATAAAAAACAAATGCAAGCAAATCAAGAATCAGTTGCAGAATTAGTAATCAACAGCCCAATAATCCAACTACCAGTATATCATTTAATAATGTCAGGTGATCAAGATACATGTTTCCAATGGAAAAAAAAAAAAAAAAAAACATAAATTCACATCTCCTTGGTGTTCTCAGTGCGTTTTGTCTGAATGCTCCAAAAATTCTCAAAATGGCACGCCTTCATTTCACTTGTTCCAGCTAATGCCTAGTCCAGATCAGATTAACCTGCAATCCTCTGAAAATAAGCTCTAAGCATCGAAACCAAACTGCTCATCCAAACAACTTATGTCGGGTTACAATTACATATTTTGATCTTTGAGAACCTCACCAGGACTCCAACTAGTTTGCGTTTTCTCTAGGATAAAGGATCAATCAACATAGCTATTTCCTTTTTTCTAGAGACATTCCGTTGATCTTTTCTTTTTTTAACTGCTTCCATAAAAAGGTCTGCGGACTAATGTTTAGAATAGAGTTTCTCCTGTACATCCAAACCATCAGTTGCTTTAGTCTGTTACTAGTGCATGAGGGCTCTTCAATACGCAACTATTTCTTAAATAAGACTGGTTACATGATTGAATTTGACAATTGCACTTAACATCAGGCTCTCATATTTCCTCATTTCCATCAGAGACAGAATATGGAAGCATCATCGTCCATTAGGAACATCGACAATGTATCAGACTATTTCCAATTGAATTAGGATCATCCAATTTTCCACCAGTTATGCATATTTGCACACAATTATAGATGTAAATATTTGCAACTATCAGAGAGATGCAGGCATAAGTCTCACTTGATTAGAAATGATAGCCACCAAAGGCAGTTCTTGTATCCTCTACTACAACACTGCTCAACAAACTTCACAATCATCTGGTTCCAACTATGAAGTTGCATTTTCTCATCCAGCTTTCCAATATGGTTAAACTTTCAAGTTTCAAATGCATTATACTCTATGGATAGAGATATTACAACTTCTAAAACATATTTTCACTTGCAGTTGTACTTGAATCAAAATGACAAAATTGAAGACACGGGTGATTCACTGCCTTTCTTGTGAATTCTTATCAAATTTGAATTGGATATCTAAAGTATCAACAAGTAAGCGGTCAAACATAAGTTCCAATGATCATATTCAATGAAAAAGCAGTTATAAATAGATTTGTACGCCATGGCTATTAAAGAGTTTACAGCAACAGTTCTGAAAATTAATTCCACAAAGACAGTACAAAGGTCATGCATACCTGTACATAACAAGGTACAGTTATTTTCATGACGAACTTGACGCTACAGGTCTTAAGAGATAGAGTGGTTGTTAGCATCCCCTTGCATCTGTTCCTGTTGTCAAGCAATAATTTTCAGTAAGGTGGTAACAGATATGATTTTCAGTTGAGTTATCAGCTTATTACAATTCACAAGTGATTATCATAAAATTTGCCAAGCTTAAGGGTCTGTGTGACCTATCTCAAACTAGCAGGATATTTGCTCCATCAATGATTCTGATCCGCCATGCCCATGCTACAACTTCTGTTATGACTAAACATATTGATTCAAGAATCCTATTGTGGTCAGTGATGTAAATCAAAACCTGATGTCACAACTCAACATTTCAGACCACCCTCTGATGGACTTCGACAGATTTACCCCATCAAGGAAGCTGTCACTAATAAATTCAATCAAAAGGAAAGACAACAGCAGGCCATAATTCTGTGCAACTTCTGGTTGAAAGATGAACTCCGGGAAAGTTCTAATAAAGTTTTCTTCAGCCAAATCTCACAAAAGAGACATTCATCATGTAGCTTTTCTGTCAGCTCGAGTATGAAATTCAGGAAGCATTTTTATATGTTCATGGTAGTTTTCATCCTTCGAGAGTAATTCTATCACCATTGAGACAGTGGATGCATCTGGTGACAGTTCTCTTACTTTCATCTTATGAAGAAAGTCGATTGCCTTTTGCGTCTCATTATTTTGGAAGAAACCATGCATGAGCATGTTAAATGCCACTGCTTTTGGAGCACAACCTTTGCCCTCCATTTCCAATGGCAGATCTTCCATTAAGTCTTCTTTACAAAGTCCACGTATCATGATAGAATATGTCACAACAGTTGCCTTTAAACCTTTATTAGACATTCTTTAGAATAGGTCCCAGCAGTTCCGAGCTTCCCTGCTGCCTGGAAAGAGCCACCCAGAAAAGTATTGTGTATAATAATTGTTGGTCTAATCCTTCATCAAGCATTTACCGGTGAAGGCGTGTAGCTTGATCTACCTTCTAATTTTTGCAAAGCCCATTAATCAAAGCATTATAGCTAATAACATTATGTTTATACCCCTTATTCACCATAGACACAAAGGGCTCCCTCCCATCATCAATCATACCAGACAAACAGTATCCATCTATCAAAGTGGAATAAGTAAAACCATTCGGTTATATACCTCTCTGAGCCATAAGTTCAAACAATTCACGTTTCTCTTTCACCTTCCCAGACTTGCAAAGCATATGTACCAGCACATTACATGTTTCCACATTAGGCCACACACCTTGATCTATCATCTCAATAAAAAAAAACCTTTAGCCTCCTCCCACTCACACATAGAACACAGACCATGCATTAGGGAGCCACACACCACCACATCAGGACAAATCCCAGCACCCTTCATTTCCAGAAAAAGCTCTTCCGCCTTCACCACTAATCCATCCTTACAAAGATCAATAATACTGGCATAACAAATCAAATTAGGCTTGCAATAAATACAAAATTTACCATTTCTACTCAGCATTTCTTCATGTAACCTCAGAGAAACACCCATTCGACACAACCCATTAATCAGAATACCATAAGTAATCACATTTGGCAACAAACAAACAAGCCCATTTTCTTAAACAATCCAACAGCCTCACCAATTTTATCCTCAACAAAATAAACCCTTAATCATAGAACTAAAAGTCGCAGTATTTGGCATCAAACCTCACCTTAAAATCCTCCCAAAAACCACAAGACTCACACTGACCCTCTTCAAATTACAAAAACAATTAAGCAAAATATTCAAAGTGATGAAACCTATCAACAGCCCAACTTCTTTTACACAATAAAATAACATCAAAGTAAAGCTATTTCTTAGCAAGTGAACCTTTTAAAAGATTAAATGATGCAATTGGAGGGGTGGGGTCCATGTTAATCATGTGATCAAATAAGTGAGTTGTTTCATTGAGAGTGAAATTACCTGACTTGCATTTTCTCTCGAGGAATCCTTGAATTGGCATTTGGTTTTGATCGCTAAAGCTTGTGACTTTGGGGAAAGTTTTGGAGTTTGAAGTGAACTCTTCGTTTGAAGTTTGGGTTTTGAAGAAGAGAGTTTTTGTGGGTTACTGAAGAAGAAGGAGGGAGTTTTACCTATAGAAGAAGCAGCTGTTCTTGATGATGATACATGAGCAACAGAAGAGGAGGAGGAGGAGGAAGGAAGGAAGGGTTTTATGAACCCCTTTGGAGGGGATTTTGGTTGTTTTATTGGACTGTAGAGCCGGGAAAATTAAACCGAGGAATTTAGGATCCGAGAACTGAAACGGGTACACTCCGAGAGATGGTCGGTGCTCTCTTTATGGGTCAACCCGGCCTCGCTTTACCGGTATACTATAATATAAATGGACCATGAGCCTGGCCCAAAACGTTCAAGGATTTACTTTGATTTATAAAATTATTATTAGATAATATTCCTGCGTATTTACTTTTTCTTTCACTTAAAATGTGGAATCTATAATGTATTTATGGTATTATTTTCATGTGAGCAAAGAAGAAATATGTTCTCATAGTTCTTTATACTCTTCTATATGAATGTTTTATTCTATTCATTTTAAAAATAAAAATGTCATGCAATTTTTATTAAATAAATAAAAACATTTTAATCTTACTATTCTGAATAAAAAATGTTTCATTCGAAGTTTAAATTTTGGTATTAAGCAAAAAACATTATTAAAGTTTTTTTAATATATCAGGTTAATATGAAGAATGTGTTTTTTAAATCATTTCGAAATATATTTTAATATTAATTAATGCACAAACTATTTGGGACAACACGGGCTAGATAGCTAATTAATAAGAATGTACATATCGAAACCTATTACATGTGGCACCACTTGATTTTATTTTGATGGAAATAACAAGGAAGTGTCGCTTTTATCGGTGTCTCCAGACAAAAACAACGATTAACATGCAACTACAGAGGAAAAGCAATGACAAATAATGTAGTTTCCTGTCGTCACGGCATGAAATCAAACAGAAAATCTTCGTCCCTGGAATTCTAAAACATGCCGACAGGTAAGTCTTAGAGGAAAGAATCTGGTCGGCTTCTCATCTCTTGCAACATTGATAACAATCGCATGAAACGTTTCTTTACTCCTGTCTCGATATTATTCATCAGATTACACCAGCAAAGAAACCTATCTTATTATCATGGTGGCCTCTTCAATAGGCTTGATCATAGCTGCTGTACATTATCGTCTCTGGAAGTTGAGGGATCGAAAGATCATCCTACGCCTAAGACCAATAGAGGCAGGCCATGCCGAAAAGCTTGAGAGATTTCCCCATTATGTAGGTAATTATAACGTGATCCAACGACAAAAGCATACATTAATTCGAATCCCCCCCCCCCCCCCCCCTGTAATTTGAATCATTCCAGTCTTTTCAATCGTTGTAATATGTCTCCCTCCTTCGTTCATGAGAGCAGCGCGGCAAATGGGGTTTGCAGATAGGAGAGAATGCCCGCATTTATGTAGGTTGGCTTCCGAATACATCCGAAATTGTGATGGGTGTGAAGAAGACATTTATGCATTCTTTTCTCAGGAACCTGACGCCGATTCACTCTTTGTAAAGCTGGTAGAGGAGTTCGAGAGGTGTATTCTCAGTTATTTTGCATTTCACTGGAGCCATGCTGATCTTTTGATTGGTCAGGTAAACGAGACCTGTTCGACCTCCATGTATATATCGTCTCCTGTATTTCATTATTGTTGCTTTCTTACCTTGTAATTTCAGGTGTTGAATTCTGACCCGGGGCCCAAAAGGAAGCTCAAACAAATCTTCATGGCAGCAACTAGGTGAGTAATTCTTCCCTCTGGAAAATTCAATGAAATTGATGTTAAAACAGAAGTGATCAGCTTGCAGAACAGGTAAGAAACCGAGCACTATAAGAAAGATCAACTTGAATTGCACGAGCACATTCACTTGAATGACTTAGTATCAGAACAAACCGAATTTCATAGGATGTAATGCAAATCTAACTACTATCCCAACCGTCAAAAACTACTTAGTATATCTTTCTGGCTTCAATTCTACGGACACAGCTGCCTCAACATTTGTATGAACACTGCTCCGCGAGAGAAATAATCGAGTCTCCTTCTCGTTCTGGTTTAGGGAACGGACTTTCGAGAGGGTAACAAAAGATCTGAAGGTTGCTAGGGTGTTCAGCACATTGGTGGAGGAAATGAGAGCAATGGGACTCGCGTCAAATGATGACTCACAATGTACAGAGGTGATGGCTCCGGTAGCTCACTGTGATCGGAGTCCAGTCCTCCTCTTCATGGGCGGTGGTATGGGAGCTGGGAAGAGCACAGTGCTCAAGGACATTCTCAATGAGTAAGAGCATACTTTTCTTTTATTTCTCAGCCAACACACCATGTTGCTATATTTTCCGGCAGCTCTCAATAATTAGAATTTGTAGGGAGAAGTAAAACAGGCTAACATGTATATTTTCGATGAATCATGAACAGGCCGTTCTGGGCAAGAGCAGCAGGGAATGCGGTGGTTATTGAGGCCGACGCCTTCAAAGAATCAGATGTCATCTATAAAGCCCTAAGCTCCCGAGGACACGTCGACATGATCCATACGGCTGAACTGGTGAGCAACTTTCACTGTGTTTGGATGGAAGGAGGGTGAGGGAGGGGTAGGGTTAGTCAGGGTAAGAAAAGGAAGGGAATGGGTGGTTAAATTTTAATCTTTTTCTTTTATTTGGTTAAAAAAAGAGAGAGTAAGATTAACTATTAAATTATAAAAATAATATCTTTGTTTGTTTCATGGAAGTTATTTCTCTAGAAATTTTTAAATTTTCATGTGTTTATTAATTTACTATTAGAATTCTAGACTTTCATGTATTTATTCAATATTAGAAAAGTTAGTTAAATGAAAACTTGGCATGGTTTTCATGAAAGTTCTTTTTAATGAAAAATACTTTCCAGAATTGCGTTAAAATTAATATTTTTTTATTATATTAAATTTAATTCTTAATTTTTTAATCGTTATGCATTTTATTTTGATTTTTTTTAATTTCATCCATTATAATTTAATTTTTATATCAACTTTGATGCTCAATTTTTTTATGGTTTTTTTTTTTTAATTTTTGTACTATCAGTTTCTAATTAAAGTTTTTTATCTATCAAGATTCAAGCAGATGCTTGTGAAGTCAACTCCCAACCTGAACTTTTATAGTGCCAGTACAAAATAGTTTTTGAATATATTGTAGCTTCGTATTAGGAATGATTTCTCTCTCCATGTAGGTGCACCAGTCGTCTACAGACGCAGCATCTTCTCTCTTGGTGACAGCACTGAATGAAGGGCGGGATGTGATCATGGACGGCACTCTCTCCTGGGTACCATTTGTTGTGCAGACGATAACAATGGCCCGAAACGTCCACCGTCGTCGCTACCGCATGGGAGCCGGATATAAAGTAGGTACTGGCGGAGCTGTAACTGAGGAGTACTGGGAGAAGATTGACGAAGAAGAACAGTCACTGCAAGAAGGATCCACAAAAAGAAAACCATACAGGATAGAGCTGGTTGGAGTCGTTTGCGATGCTTATTTAGCTGTTGTCAGAGGCATCAGGTATGTGTAGCAAATTATTACGTGACAGCATAAAGAGCACAGGAATTTCTTATTCCTGACGTGACGAATGACAGTGGGACATTTTGACTGCATGTCATCAGGAGAGCAATAATGTGTAGAAGAGCTGTCAGGGTGAAATCACAGCTGAAATCCCACAAGAGATTTGCAAATGCCTTTCTGGAATACTGCCACCTGGTTGACAATGCCAGGCTGTACTGCACCAATGCCTTGGAAGGCCCACCTAAGGTACACCATCTGTCTCTCTGACTTCATTCTTCTCATCAGGTTTCTTTAAGCTCCTAACAAGAACACAGAAAGTAGTGCGTAAGAACACAGAAAGTAGTGCGTAGGGGTAATCCAAACGCCATTTATAAATAAACTTCAGAGGCCTGAGTCTGAGGTAGGAATTAGGGACTTGACTTGAAAGTTTCTTGTCGAAGTCAATTTACTGGATGCTCACAGACGCGTGCCATAGTTGATAGCCACCACAAACTGAACTGGGGTTAAGGGAAAACCTGAAACTATCAAACTGCCAATAGCCAGACCTGATTACAGCTCAATCTCAGCTTGAAGAAGACACCAAAAGAAACTGATAGGATGGAAAGATATAGATTATGGCTGTCGGGTTTAGACCTTGGCAGAAAAATATTGAACTAGCAGTAGGTGAAGCTGAGTTCCATGGTGGGGGGAAATACTAACACAGCAATCTTTGTGAAGTTGATAGGATGGAAGGACAGGGACAGGACTCTGTTGGTTGATCCAGATGAAATAAACTGTATAAAAAGAGTGGGCTGCTTGAACGAGGAAGCGGAGTCTATTTACGAACTATACAGGTACCCTAATCCAGCTTGTGAAGAGGGTTCAATTTGGAAAGACATTGTATTATCACCATCAAGGTTAAACATTCAAAAGGAGTTGAAGTATTCCATCCAGAAAGTTGAAAGATCAAATGACATGTTCAGAGTAGAGGGAAGATGAAGTTCCAAGATTCTTAAAAAATCCAAGGCCTTGCTAACTTTACAGCCGACGAAAATATAACATAGGGTTGTTAAAATATGACTGAGCTAAAGTGTAAGTGCAGAGTTTTATTTACTGGCAAAGCACAGGTCAAAACACAGAAATGCAGAATAATTCTTGCTGGTAGTTAGAGCTGCTCGAGTGAATTTAAAAAAAAAAAATCATTCCAGAAACATAAGACGTTTTCCAAGGCTTTTCTTCCATTATAATCATATAAATTCAAAAGACAAGAACATGAATATTGAAACTTGAAGCAAGATGCATATCAAATAACAACGTCAAGACTCGAGGCTTTTGGATTTCAAAGTTTAATATCATTGAATCAAACCTGCATCCTCGAATGTGTATTTGAAAAGCTAATCGCTAGCACTGTGCAATTGATTGGAAGTGATTTCAGACTTTTCACCATCCTTTCTGCCCAGAAAGTGAAGAACAACTTCCTCGAAATGCCCAGAAAGACACTTGTGAATCTTGAATTACCTTCCACCAACAACAGAAAAGATAATTCCACGAAGATACTTTGATGCATTACGTGACTCAAACAATACTTGTTTGGAGAATTCAAAAGACTCTTCTTAAATCTAACTCGAATGTTTGCCAACAAAATCATGATGGATCGATATCCCTTCATTCTATTACCATGGAGAACAGAGCACCTACAATATTCCAAATATGGAAGAAATTTCCATGTTTTTTAGATCACATACTTCAGTAATCTGTATTGTATAATCCAATGCCTGTCATCTCTTAACATCAACAAATATTTGTGATCCCGTTCTTCAAATTTTGCTCCCACTTTTTGTCACACACTTGCAGCAAACTATGTTCATGCTCCCCTTTACAGAAAGAATAAGATAGACTCCCAGATTGCTGGTCCTTCCTAATTTCCATACACATGATCGACATTCAGTTATAAGAAGTGTCAGGCAGAGAATACCCATATGATTTTACTCTTTTTTTTTTGGATTCGAGGAAACTCCATCCCCCGATAAACATATTTTATGGATCTAGGTGAGCTAGTAAAACTCTAGTTGTCTTAGGCTCTTGTAAGATATGCAAGTCCTGACTCGGATTCAAGACCTGTTATGCAAATTTCAAGCTCTATGTCATCACGTCATGGCCTCTTAGAGAGTCATATGATTTTACTTGCTAATAGAAAGGAGGTAAAATGAACTAGATTTAGCCATCAGTGCAAGTCATAACCAGAGTATATGCAAGTAAACATTCTAGAAAGGTGTGAAGCCACAAATTCAACATTAGAGCAACTTCAATAGTAAAAACTATTTTGGAGAGTTAAATCTCTAAAATGGTTTTTTGAAGGGTATATATATAATTTTTTTGTTGATGTGTACTCCAATGGTAAAAGCCATTTTGGAGAGCTATTTTTTTATATTATTTTAAATATAGTGCAATTATTTTGTATATAATTTAATTATGCAATTAATTATATAATTAATAGAAGTAAGTTATATAATTAAATAATTACTTTTAAAAAACCCTTCAACAATATAATTATTATTTTTTAATTATATTTAAATTAAAAAATAAATAAATTTTAAATTAAAAACCCCGCAACAAGTTCAGAACTATACTTCTTATCATCATAAAATAGCAGATGAAATAACTGTTCTTTTGAAAATGAAATTGAAGACCAAAGAATTAGAGGAATAAAAATGTTTATCACCGAAAAGATACAAAAGATCATGATTAATGGGACATGATATAAAGCAAGAAATATGCTTTTAGAATGATCCATGGGTGCGACTAGGAAAAAAAGTTCAGAATAAAAAAGATCCAATTTCTCAGTATCTCAGTAGCACATTAACTGGTGTGGTGTAAATAAATTGCATTTTATAATAGAAAAAACAAAACTTTGAATCTACAAAGAAGAATAAATGTAATATATGTATATGGCTTTTGCCATTTGCTCATGTCATATTTAGCATTTGGGAGCGGGACAACTAAGATAAACTAATAGAAGAAAAAAAATTAAAGATAACCACAAAATCAGTTTTTTCTATAAAGATTAATGTAGAATAAAACCAAGAAAAATCAATCATACAAAAAACTATAATTAAAAGAATGAGGGTAAAAATAAACTAGAGGAAATAAAAATAAATAAATTTAAGGGTTCAATTGAAAAACAAAAAAGAAAAAAAAAGAAGGCTACGTTACAAAAAAAACTTTGATTGAATGATAAAATAAAATAAAATCAATAAAACTTTAACAAAAAAAACCTTGCAAAAAAAAAATCGATAGTTAAAACAATATGAAGCCAAATGGAAAAAAGAATATATGACAAATTGTAAATTAAGAACTAAATTGAAAACATAATTTTTTTCTTAAAGGTCCAAAAATGAAAATGAGCAATCAAAACCAAGGATTGAAATTGAAAAGGAAAAGAAAAATATATCAAACATGCACTTTTTTTGAAAGAGAAAAAAAAATGACCACTAGCAATAAACCTTCTATAATTCATTGTCATATGTCATACTATGAGAAAAAGGTGAGACAACGCTTATAGAGACATGAAGAAACAATAAATTTAATCATTTAAAACTATTGCATATAACACCCAAAAAGTTATGGTGTCTCTCATGCGTTGACGCGTGAGGCCTACTCATCTGAAGCTTTTTTAATTAAAAATTAATTATTAAATAAAAATATCCAAAATGCCCTTGATGATTCTAAAATTAACCACAAAACCATGTGAAATGATGAAATTATCCTTAAACACTTGCTATCTTTTTTCTTTAGTTCTAAGGGTGGGGAATTTATTTTATTGTTTTGTAAATACAAAAGAACATAAAGACCATTGTCGGACAATTCATTAATTTTTAATTTAGAGGTAAATAAGTAATGTAATTGTTCAAAAACTAGTTAAAAGGGATGAAAATAACACTTCACAATTATTTAATGACCAATTGATCATTTGAAAATAAAAAAAAAATCCTAAAAACCAAAACACCCCAAATTTTTGATTTAATAAAAAAAATTGTTGCAATGAATAGCTTCTTTTATCTAGCATAGTGTTTGCAACAACATTATTTAGCCTACATGTTTGCTGTTAACTAGATTTTTTTACTTACGCTACGCCGCAACCGCATAACAGGTCAATTTTTTCTAACATAAACAAAGATATTCAAATGATGATAACCTGAGTAAACTCAAGTTAAATTGATTAACCAATGATCTGAGTCTATATAAAAAAAAATAGAAAGTGCAAGGTCCAATAGTTTAATGTCAAAATATAAAAAAAGAATATATATATATAAACCAAAGTTAAACTAAGTTAATCTACAAAACTAGCAACTTTGGTCATGAGACCCAAATGACTATACAAAATATTAAAAATAAACCTTGAATTTATTCTTAACCATCAAAAAATAATAAAAAAAACAAATAGTAATCAAAACAATGAGGAAGAAATCTATAATAAAAATTAATGAAAGAAAATAATGAGGGACTCAATCGAAGAATAAAATTTATAAAAAAAAAAAGCATAAAAAAGTAATTAAAAAAGAGAGAAACAAGATAGGTTAAAAAATAAAATAAAAAAATTAAGAAAACATGATAAAACTAAAAGAGCAATTAAAAGAACAAGAAGTGAATCTGGATAAAAATGAAATAAAAAATTGAGGGACAAAATTGAAAGGAAAAAAAAAGAAATGGATAAAAAATAATCAAAAGAATGAGCATCATATCTGATATAAAAAGAAAACAAAATCAAATGGAAATGGATGAAAATAAAAAAAAAATCTAAAAAAGAATCATTTTTACTTTTTAGTTGAATAAAAAACCAATCAATTTGTAGGAGAAAATTATAGCATCAACTATTGTTTGTCATTATTTTTTATCCAAATAATATTATATTAACTTATTACATGATAAAAAATCTAAATAACCCAATCTGGACTCTAGAGTCTAGACATGATGGGCGCTGAGTCCCAGGTTTTACTATGAGATTGTGTTCTATTATTTAGTTTTTTAAAAAGAAAAATAGCATTTTTAATGTGAATTGCATCATTCACGATACACGGCAAAACACTGACCAGATTGACTGGAAAATGCTGGTAAGCAGCTTTTGATAAGAGTTTATCATGTCTACCCCACGTGTTATTTACGCTTCCTGCCCCCCCCCCCCCACGGGAACGTCGAAGAAACACGTGGCATGTGAGAGGCTCTGAATTTTATACCATAAAATTATTTAATCGAAAATTACATCTAGTACTGTTTCGAAACCTAGATAAACAACTCCTCGCATTGGGGAAAAAAGCCCTCACATCCGATGCCAATAGCTAAGACCTCTTATCAAGTGGGCATTACAAGTAACAAAAATTACAAACCCACCACTCAACGACCACCGAATTTACAGAACTATCCCTACAGACACTACTCTCTATAACTTCCCTGCGTATCATTTCTCACTTCTTTCCTTTCTTCGCTGCTGCTTTCTTCGCCGGGGTCTTAACACTCTTTAGCTTTACGATCTTAACCGGCGCCTTCTTCGGAGCGACTTTGGTGGCTGCCGCTTTCCTCCCAGGAGATGTTCTCGTTGACGTCCTCGAAGCCTTAGCAGGTCTCTCCTTGGCCTTAGGCTTAGCCGGAGCTGCCTTAGGCTTTGCAACAGAGGTCTTAGCCTTAGCTGGAGCTGCCTTTGGTTTTGCCTTAGCGGTAACTTTTGGCTTGGCAGCTGCAACCTTTGTCTTAGCCTTCGGCTTCGGCTTCGGCTTGGCAGCTGCTTTAGACTTGGATGGTGACTTGGCCGTCGACTTGGCAGACTTAGTTTCCTTCGACTTGGAAGCAGCTGGCTTAGGTTTAGCCTTTGGCTTGGCAGCAGTTGCAGTCTTCTTTTTAGCCGGAGAAGCAACAGCTGGTTTAGCTGGAGCTGATGATTTTGCCGATGGAAGCTTGAAGGACCCTTTGACTTTAACAATCTTATCGGAAATCACAAGCTTCTTCAAATGAAACAGCAAAAGTTTCTTAAAATTCGATGGAAGCTGCTTGTGTTTCTCCTCTAGAAACTTAGTAATCGCGTACTGGCTTGAACCTGTCTTCTCCTTCAATGTCACTATAGCATCCTTAATCATCTACAAAATAAAATATGATCAGATCTAAAATTCAAACAAAGAAGTATTAAAATCAAAATTGGATCAGATGTATTCAGTATTACCTCTTCGTAAGGAGGGTGAGAGGAAGGTGCACGATGACGGGGTTTTTTGGGGGCAGGACCCTTCTTGGCTTTGGATTCTTTAGTTTTCTTGGTTTTGCTGGGTTTGGTGGCTGGCTTATCATCAGCCTTTTCAGAGGATGTTGGTTCGCTGCCATCGACGGCGACGGTGGGTTCGTCGGGTGACATTTTTACACAATTTTGATTGAGATTTTAGGGCTAGGGTTTGAGGGAAGAAAGGGAATTGAATCAGAGGAGCAGATAGGATTAGATTGGATCTGGTGCTCCTGCGAAAGCTGGCGATTCTTAAAAAAAAAAATTGTTTGTGTGGAGAAGATGACGGAAATTATGGGAATTAAATAGTCAAGAAGGGGAGGCTGGTATCCTAAAGTTGGGTTCTGATTGGCGGAGAGAGTTAAGACGCGGATCGCTCTCCTTGTTCAAGTTTGAATATGAGCCGTTGGATTTGGGTTTATCTACGGTTGACTGTGGGGATTTTTGGGAGGTGTGGATGAGAGGACTAGGAGGAGATGGTGAAATTTTGTTGGTTTAGGTGTGCTTCTAAGCTCAATTAAATTGAGCATAACTTGAGCTACAGTTAGCGAAATTTGCTGATATTTTTTGTATTGTGTAGGGAATTATATGAGGTTTCCATTGAGTGGTGGAATGTTTTCTGAGGATGAGCAGTTTGAGAGAAATTTGAGTTTGAAGCCGTGATGGTCGAAAGTAGGGTTTGGTTGGATGTCACTGTGGTTCAGGGGGGATTTAGAAGAATGCTAGGGTTTGATTATGTTTTTTTTTGTTTCCATTTATAGTAGGGTAGTAAGGAAATACATCGGTCCAAGAATCATGAAAATCTATTGAGATTTGGGTGGGAAACTATTGACTGGAAAGACAATGAAGTTGAACACATCATGTGAAGGTGTTCCAAGTGCACAACAACATTGTGTGTTGTGTTTGCATCTGCTGGATAAATGAATCGATTTGTTCTTTCCAGTTTCTCGAGGCATTACTGGTGATGATCAGTCGGAGTATAAATTTGTCCGAGTACATTGCAATTGAATCGGTGATTCACTCAAGATCATCTAGCCAATCATATTTCAACATCATGTGGAACTTTCTTCGATGCATAGTCCCCAGTATGATATTGCATCGCAGTAGTGCATCCTGCCCACCCTTGCCTGAAAATCATCCTTTCGATGGAATATTATAGCTCTCGGTGGGAGTTTGTCGTGTTAAAATTTACTCTGCATGATCTTCAAAGGCACTGAACACCATCATGACCTGGTATCTGTGTAGTTCACTGGGTTGCTATCAGAAAACAAAAATCATAGACATTTCTGCTAAATCATGAACTATTATTGCACGAATGTTCATATATGTAGAATTTTTATGAATGTTAATTGGATTGAAAGTTGCAAGCAGTCCTTGTTCTGTCCTTACGAGTTACGACTAAACTAAGAATGAAGATGGTCATCATCCCGGCTATACACGGCATATCTCTTAACATGATCATGAGAGTTACGGGGATCAACCATGATCCATAATAATCTATGATCTTGTATTTATTTAGTTGCTCAACATATCATATGTTAAACTTTATAATTAACAAGTTAACATAACATCCATATCAAATTGAGATTCATGATTCATGGTGAATTTATCGAGCTAACTGTATATGGTTTTCTGGTTCTTGGTTAACATTTTTATTGCCCAAGCTAGCTAATAGTGTTTCGACATATCCCAGCCGTATAAAACTTTGTTTGAGCTCCTCAATGGCAAGGTAAACTCAAATTCAGCGTGTTCACATGAAATGCCTAGAATTCGATGTTTTGTGGTTCATTTGTTAGTGTTTTCTTTTGAATTTAACCTAGGAATTGACTGGTTAAGAATTTCAAATTTAGACAAATATTGATTGTCTTCTCGATAACATCTCAAGTCTGTAATGTTCTCGATTGATCGAGGTGTATACAAAATACAAGCAATCTTAATTAAAACAATGAAGATAAATCTTGCAGGAATAGTCATTGACTGTAGAGCTCATGTGGCAACTGCCATTATGTTATGGAAAATCAAGATTAAGCCCGAGTCAGAGCATCATGTCCAGGCATGTGAAATTATTGTAACTTCGCCAAGTCAATCCTCACGAGCACGTTAGCTCATGCTTGTTTTTATCACCAAGCTAACAAAATTACTTTGTAATATCATTTTTAAAATCAATATATAAAAATAATATAAACATATTAAAAAAATTAATCCAAAAAAAACTTAATTTTTGAGTTCATAGAATCTCGGTGCCAACTAAAGCAAATGTTTGGCTTCCACTATTCCACTAACCCATCTCGAGGCTAAAAGTCTTTGCTTGGCTTGATGGTGTAACACAGTTTCAACCGCAATGTCAAACATTATGGTATTGTAAAATATATTTGTCACTTGATGATGGTTTCATCGGCTTTCTCCCAGTTCTGTTTCGACTTTCCTTGATCACGAGAGCTTTTCTTTTTCTTTTTTTCTGTGGAACGAAAGGTTCACGAGAAGTTTTCGATTTGCTTTTTTTTGGTCGATCTGGCATGCGAGGAATGAGGTTATCTTCCACGACAAAGAGGTTAATTCGGAATGAGACGAGGTATTCTCTCTTGTTCTTATTAGAACTGCCACATCGACTAAGGCTGTATGTGATAACTTTTGCTATTCGGCTCGACACTTGTTAAGAGATTCCAGTGGTGAAGTGTGCACGAGTTCATAATGTTAATTTCCTGGATGGTGCCACCTGTATATATAATGTTAAATAATTAAAAAAAAAAGGTTCAAATTCAATTACTCGTTGGCGTTCAGTATTCCATATCATTGAAGGTTTAATTTTAAAATTTTATTAAAATAATTAAGATATGTGTAAATTGATCCGGACACCCACATAGTCGTTAATTTTAGAGTTCATAAAATTAATCAAAATATGTTAAAATTAACTCAAACACCGACGTTATTTAGAAAAATATGCAAATTGAGATGCAAGATGGATTTTTTACAGAGTTTAATTGCTATTTTCAAATTGGCTGGGATAAATCAATTGATTTAGGCTGTGTTTGTTTCCTGGAATTCACTTTCCGGGAAACCATTTTCCAAACTTTTTTATGTTTTTTTAAATTGATTTTTTTGTTAATTTTATATATTAGATTACTAAGATTTGAACTGTGTAAGAGTTTATTTTCCTTCACATCTCAATATCTCATATCCCAGATTATATATTAATCAAAATATTCTTTTTATTTATTTATTTTCAAAAAGAGCTCGGCTCGCCACGTAACATGTCTAGTTAGTTATCTGTGAAACAGAGGAGTTAATCGCGGTGCTGATATTGTCCCATGGATTTAATTTTTTCATAAATGTTAGCAAATACACAATTATGTAAATGTACACGGGGCAAGATGGCTTCAAGATTTCATCACTCTGTTTCAAGTTTAGAATTCATTGCGGAGTTCAAGGCAATTTATCTTGCAAAAAAAACATTCCAGAATGAGGGGAATTGTTTGTCATTGAATTTTAAAAATATTTTTGAAAAAAAATAAAAAATATATATATTAATTTTTACTTGAAATTAAAAAAATTAATATTTTTAAATCATTTTAATGTACTACTGTTAAAAATAATTTTTAAAAAATAAAAAAATATATTATTTTAATTTATTTTTAAGTAAAAAATATTTTCAAAAATAGACTCAAGACCCAATATTCTTCTCCGGTGAATAAAAAAGAAGAAGAATATCCAGGCAATAGAAATGCAAAAAAGTTACATGGAACCGGCATGGTTAATTCATAGTAACATCGGACTGCTCGTCCAGGAGATGGTTTCTATAAATGTCGAATAAACTGAATCGGATCATTGAAATCAATTTTCTGTATAGTAGTAATATGGTTGATGTTATTTTTAAAAATAATTTTAGTTAAGAAATACATTAAAATAATTATTTTTTAAAATATTTTTCATATCAGTACATGAAAATAATTTAAAAATACTAAAAAAAATTTTTTTAAAAAAAATTATTTTCAAAAATACTTTTAAATACAATCTCAAATTGAACCTATTATGCTATCAAACGTTGTATTCCTATAGTCTTGCTCCTTTTATACCTGTTATTCTAGTGGGGGTGGCACTAAGTCATGTTCAAATTATACGATTTCTCAAATACATGTAGCTAGTGTAAATAATAATTTTTAAAAAAATAATGGAAGGCCCGACATCTCATTAGATAATATATGATTATTTAGGGTTTGGGTGGAGATTATATTAAAATCATTTTTTTTCGGGCTATGATTATTTTTTTTTAAATAAATTATTGTAAACAATAAATCATTCAGATATTTGATCTCAATAGCTATCCACAGTAAGTGCATCTAGAAAAACTTTTTAAAACGTTTTTTTCAAGGAGAGATGGATCATCATGTCTCTGAATATTAACTCTATGTATGTTATGTAACAAAACTACAAGGCGTGACAAAATATTTATTAGAAAAAATAATAACATTTTAAATGATAAAATATCACTTGATCCTCTTAATAATATTACATATATTATTCCATGGTATTTTTAAGAGTTTATTCAAGAAAAATCTGCTTGATTTTTCTAGGTTTGAAGTTGTAATTTTTTATACAAATTACATTTTATTCCTCATTTTCTATAATTTATTTATAATCAAGTCACTCTAAATTAGTTGTCCCTGATTGATTTATGGATGGTAATTAGATGCCTGGTAAGTTGACTCAAATATAAATCATGATAATAAATAAACTAGGATTAGATAATTAAGCAAATGAACTTACTATTAATTCAATAATTAATTGATCTATATTTAAAAATCAAGTGTATTGTTCAATAACGTGTCATGATCTTTGAATGATAAAAATATATTGATGGTGACTTAATCTCTCAACAAGCAATATATAAATATAATTGTTATTCATTCATCAGTAATATTCTAATTTAAATATTATATATGTGTATGTTATGTCAAAACATGTTTGTTCTCAACACGCTGCAGTTATTAGTTCTTTTAATAAAACTTGAAACTCTTTTCAAGTATCGTTTTATTATGTCCAAGTGCTTCACAATTAATATTATTCGAGAACATACAAAACATTTTTTTATATATGTAATTTACATGTGATAATAAATTCTCTTTTGATCACTTAACTATCTTTATATAGTCCATGACATGACCAAATTTTGCATGTGTATTACTCTTAATCATGATAACATGTAACTACGATAAAAATAAAACATTTATTATATAAAATAACTTAGTAATATACAATTTATAGATCATTTGAATAAATGTCATGCAATTTTTTTTTCTTTCAAAACGACGGGTAATCTCTTCATATAATATCTTTATATGAATTAATTTAATGTACATGTTATGTAATAAACACCTATATATTAGTAGAATTTAGTCAAAATCTTAACATGATTGAATTAGAAAGCTTTTCGGTAACAAGATAATACATGGATATAGCTTGCCCTTTTTTTTATATAGCAAAACATATTTTTCTCTACGAAAAATAAATAAATATAGCAAGAGGTTGATTGGATTTTTACTTTTTATGTAGTCAGTGGTTGGTTGGGTCTGCCAACACGGTATTATGGAGTTGTAAGCACAAGATTAGTGTAGAATTTTCAAGACTTTTAAAGATAAGGGATCGAATTGTAGTTTAGAAAGCTAAATAGGACTATTAACATGAGCATTAAAAAGTCCAGGGGGTCGATTCAATCAGGTTTTCTCCACGGGCATTTCCAGTGCCATATAAATTCACCACATAACGATGAAACCCTAGCTACTCCCAAACGCTCTCCAGTCTAACCCGCACACGAGGAAGGCTTTTCCGTGTCTGCAGTCTACTCGTTTAGTCATGGTAAGATCTCAAATCCAGCCTTGACCTTCAATGTCCGCCACATCTAGATATTTTACCGGGAAAATTATCGAAACGCGCTGGACTTTCTAAAATCGATCGGTCATTTTCTCGTAAATCAAACTGAGTCTTCGAACTGTTATCGTGTGGTTCTCTAATTTGATTTATTTTCCTTTCTTGTTTTTGTTGTGGTGATGAATTTTAGGCAGACGTTGAGACCGATGTCACTGCAGCAGGACAGCCAAAGAAGAGAACATTCAAGAAGTTCAGTTTCAGAGGAGTTGATTTGGATGCTCTTTTGGACATGTCTACTGATGAGCTTGTCAAGCTCTTTCCTGCGCGTGCTCGCAGGAGGTAAGCGAAGGGGAAATTTAACTCTTGTTCTTCTTATGCCCAAATATGTTTTTTAATCGTGATATTTGTGTTGGTTTGATGTCAGGTTTCAGAGGGGCTTGAAGAGGAAGCCAATGGCACTTATCAAGAAACTGCGCAAGGCTGTACGTTTCTTCAATCCCTGTAGTCTGCCTTTTTGGCTTAATTTGATTCCAGCATTTAAGTCCGCTGTTTGGTTCAGATTTGTTTTGATTTATTTTTGGATTTGTTATTACTGTTTTTCCCTTATAAAATTAACCAAATTAATATTCCTGTTGCCTTTAATCTGCTTGCACCACCATAGAGTTCCTTATTTCCATTTATTAAGTTACGGATGTTGATTGCATCACATCGCTCAGATTCCCTGGTCTACATATGACGGTGTCAATTTAAACTCAGCATCACTATTCCTCTTTTATTAGGATTGAGTAGACTGGTCTAAAAAATGATCTAGCCAAGTGATGTTACCAACTGATCAATGGCTGAATCAAATCAAGCATCTGGGTGGAGGCGTTTAGAGACAGGACCATAATTATTTTGACTAAGGGGACACTTTTGGTGGGAATCTGTTTTGCTATATCAAAACAATAACAATAGCATTTGGAAGGCGGTGCTTCCTATTGCCCTGTTATGTCCATGGGAGCAATTCCTTCACAGAATAGGCAGTTGATTTGTTCTGAAGTTATGACCAATATGCATTCCTGTTTTGCCTCAATTGTAGGCATTATTCTGTGGATATTGTCCTTGGGGATTATTGCATGATTGATCGTGAGCTAACTTTGGCGATGTTTTTCGTACAATTTGTTATGGTGGAAAGAAAATGAAGGGAAAGAAAGTTTGGAGGGAAAGTGATTTTATCCCGTTTGGAAATGTCAAGGAAAATGAGGAGAATAGACATACATTTCCTTTATCTACAAACCTAATGGGAAAGTAGAGAGACAGCTTACAAACCTTCATTGATTTTACATTTATACCATCTGATGAATGTTTCTGTGCAATAAGTTCACGGGTGTATAAGTAATCTCCTATCATTGAGAGTTCTTCTCTCCATTTTCCAATAAGTTAAATCACTCTCCCCTTATTTTCTTCCTGTTCATTTTCATTCCATCCAAATACGAGGAGAAATGTTACTTTCTACCCTCCCAAACATAGTGTCAATGCTGATTTTGCCAAATTCAACGCCCATTGAATGTGACAATCGATGGCAGTATGCTTTGGAACTTTTGTTCATTGATTTCTGTGGTATGAGTCGTGCTTGATTTTGGTTGAAGGGCTTTCTGTAGAACAAAGAACTCACACTTTGGTTTACCTTGTCAGTCAGCAAGGTGTTGTAGTTTTGTTCACCTCTATCTACCTTGGTCACTATTTTATGCCACATGGTCGTATGATGTCTGCTCAAGTTTTCTACTATATTACCTCTTTCGACATGCTAAATGAAAAGAATGCTTTTTAAATCTTTTTTCTGGTAAATATCCTGAACAGAAAAGGGAGGCACCACCTGGCGAGAAACCAGAACCAGTCAGGACTCACCTTCGCAACATGATTATAGTACCTGAAATGATCGGCAGTGTCATTGGTGTTTACAATGGCAAGACCTTTAATCAAGTTGAAATCAAGCCTGAAATGATAAGCCATTATTTAGCTGAGTTCTCAATCTCCTACAAGCCCGTTAAGCACGGGAGACCTGGTATCGGTGCTACCCATTCTTCCAGGTTTATTCCCCTCAAGTGAAGATTTCTCTTATGCAGTAGCTGTTTTGTTTCTCTCATGGACTTGCCTTTCGTTTACCAGTCCTTAGTTTATTATTTTTAAATTTCTCAGCTTGTCTTTAAAAGTGGAACAAGTTTTTGGTTTTATTTGAACTTATATTGTGCTCAAGATACTGAAATTCGACATGTCATGATGCTTGCTTGTATTTTTCTATTAAAACGAAGATGCCTTGGCTAGTGCTCCCCTCTGACAAGTAGAGAACCATTACAGTATTGGCGGAGACTTCAACCTGGTATATATTGTACCAGATTGAAAGGATGATGATACTCTCCGGAGACTTCAACCGGGGCTTTTCCACTTTGTTTTATTTTAAAAAAATAATTGAAAAAAATCGAGGTTTTGTTTTTGAGTCAATGGATCAATCAAATGCTGTTAGTTTAAGCAATTTGAGAAATATAATTTACTCTACATAGGGCCTTTTCGGCTGGGCCCAAGAGAGAAGACGTCGGGGAAGGGAATCTGTTTTCGTTCCTTCATTTCCAGTGTTTGGTTAATTGTGATAAACGCATGATAAAATTTAAGGAAAGCTTCGCTTCTATTACCTGGAATAATTGTGGGTTGGAAACTGGTGTTTGTTATTTTTGTTGCGAGGGTTGGAAGCTTCTAATGTGGCTACCAAGTGAGCAATTCTCCGCCCAGATGACCTTATTTAAGTTGTTTACTTAGGTGTGCTGTTTACTCTAAGAGGAGTGTACTCCTAGTTATTTTTTAAAATATTTATTGTTTAAAAATATATTAAAATAATTTACAATTTATATATATATATATATATATATATATATATAAAATTATTTTAAACTCAAACTAGATGATACAAGGGGAAAACACATTTTCAAACAGTAATGAGAAAAAAATTATGGTGCGCGTAAACTGACCCGGATACTCCGGTCATAAGAGAAAAAAAAAATGTATAAGTGGAAAAAAATGTTAAAAAAAATTGGGTCGGGAGATTAGTCGTGGTGATAAGTTGCCATAGATACCCAGTTTTAAGAAAACAAATAAAAAAATTATAAAAAGAAAAAAGAAAAAAAAAGAAAATTCCTTTCTGTAACAGTAATGAACAGAGATGAATTGAAATGCATTGAACCGGTTATAAGAAAACAAATAAAAGAAGCATTGTAAGTTATAAAAAGAAAAAAAAAAACGAAAATTTCCTTCTGTAACAGTAATTAACAGTGATGATTGAAATGCATTGAAATGAATTGAAATGAATTGAAGTTATGGTAACGGGCAGAGTGGGCAGCTTTTGTCAATTTGCAAATACAACACAAGATTTTAAAAAATTAATTGAAATGAGATCAAGGCTGCACAGTTCCGTCCACAGTGCATTGAGTGTTGGTGAACAGTGCAGCCTTGATCTCTTTTAGCTGTTAGGATAAAGTAAATGGGTTTTAAACTCAGCATACCCGGGTCACGTCGGATTTGTTTCGAAAAAGAAAAAAAAATGTAGCGAGTAGAGGCGATCCGGTGGTATCAGCTCGGCAAAAGATTAGCCGTTGAATTCACCGCTCGAATGTTTTCCAGTCTAAAATTATCACTAAAAAAATAAATTATTATATGAGGGTGTGAACAGATGAGCGACCATCAATAGAATCGACGAGCCAGTGAATTGGGATTGGAACCCTAACCACCTTGCTCTTCAAGTCTCCTGGTAGACATGCTGATAGGAAGAAAAAAGAACGAGAAAGTTAGAAATATGCCGAGTCGGCTAGAATCTGAGTTTGGATGAATGAATGTGATTATGTGAACCATAAACGTACTTGGTTGAAGATAAATATGCTTCTAGAATAGTTTTGTTGTGAATTTTTGTATTTTCAAAATAGAAAATACAAAGAAAACATGTCTTTAAAAACAAAACAAAACAAAAATTATTTGCTATTCCTAAAATGCACCTCTAAAAAACTCTCAATTTCAAAATTACAACACTAAGATATGTAAAAATGGTTATTATTATAATTTTAAAACTTAATTTGGAGGTTGATTTGAAAAAAACTTCGAGTCACTGGTTGAGGCGTGGACCACAATTCGAGTTGATCTGTTTGCATAAGAATAAAAATAATTATCATAGTTTTCAACTCGATTCAGAAGTCAAATAGGGTCAAAGACTAGGTCAAACAGGGTCAACTCGATTCGGAAGTCAAACAGGGTCAATAATTTTCCCCTTGATATTTAACTCTATTTGGGTTTTTTAATGGAGCTAAATTTTATCCTCTAAAACAATTAAAATATTAATAACTTAATTTCTAGCGTATTTCTCATGATATAACAGAATAATGGGAAGTATTTTTAAACTTAGTTTTCATAATACATAATTTATATAAAAAATCACTTTCTATAAAAAAACAAAACAAAAAAAAACTTTTCAACAAATAAATGTCCAGTAAGGATCTTCACGAGAAAGAAAGGGAGTACTATATTTAATGAAAGATCTGACCAGAGAGGCCCAGGTCGGAATGATAAAGCATGGGCTTAGGCCCATTCATTCCGCAGAATTAGAATGGGTCGCAAATTTTGACAAACCTAAGAGGGTGGCATGGGCATAGGGCCCACGATTCACTTGGTGTTCTCGAAATGGCTTCCTTGTGGATAGTTTTTTAGCTCTTGCTAGAATTTTTAAACAATTTAGTGCATGAAAAAAATTATACAATTTTTTAAACTAAATAAACTGAATTTTCTCATGAACCTTGTGTTCACATTAAACAATAAATGCGCTGGCTTTTTTTTTTATATACTTTTTTTCATATTGTTTTTGAATTTATCTTTATAAATTATACTGATTTATTTTATAAAAGTTATTGTAATTATAAACAAAACATCTTGATATATGGTTTGAACTAACTTTTACGAGTGTCTAAATAAAAAACAATTAAGTGTAAAACCCATGTCAATCCAGTATATCAATATTAAAAAAAAAAAAATACCTTTTTTTTAAAACCAACTTTTCTTTTACCTTTCATTGTAGTTGCTTTTAGACCCTAGGTTAAATTGAAGAAACTCTTATATTTATTTAATTTTAAATAAAAAATAGATAAGAAATTAGATTGGGAAATTTCAATATTAACTTATTGATTCAATTTTAATAGCAATACTAAATAATTATGTTATTGTTTGAAATTTTGTTGATTTGAAGTATGGCGACATTGTTATAGTCTATGTGCTATTAGGTTATGGATTCTAACCTAAAGATACTATTTTAACTCATAATTGTCACAAGCTGACTTGGTACCAAAAAGATGGTTGCAACATACAATTGACTTGAAAACAGTCCATCAAATTGATTTCCCCGCAAAGAAAATGGTAGAACAAGTTTCTGTTCTCACCAAAATTAGAAGAAAAAAAAGAGAATATATATGTAGTCAAACTAGAAAAGTTGAAGATTCTGTTCATGGTTGGGAAACGATTTTCGTACCAAAAAGGATTAAGAAAGGCTACTTGCCAATAAAAACTTAGCAGTGGTGTTTTAAATAGCTGATTCTTTCTAACCAACTGGATATCTCACTGACAGGGCATTTCTCAACTGCAACAAACCAATATCAGCAGCTGGTCAAGATCTCATCCACTTCCGTCCCCAGGTTGAAAAAACCCTAGAATTATGCTTCAGCAACTATGATGTATTTTTTGAATCATGAGTCTGACCCTATGAAAACTAGGTGACAATCATAACTATGATGACTAATTGACTAATATCCTTCACTCCTCAACGATACACCAACCTCAGTTCAATCAACCAATCGAAACCTTAAAATGTATTGTTTTTTCCCTGTTAAGGCTAGCAGGTGGTCAGGTAAGACAGAATGTTTTGCTTTGTAACTTTAAAGATTTGGAATTTGTTCTAGGACAGCATAATTGCCAGTGGAGGTTCAGTAATATCGCGATGGATCTGTAGCAGGAAAACTCATGTTGGTTCCTTGTATGTCACATGCCTCGTTGCAAAATCCTCCCTTCAGCAGTTTGGGTTGCTTGAAAAAAAATTCCTTCACAACAGGGATTAAATGGTAGGATCGATGAAGCACAGGTGCAGATTCTGAGAATGGCTGATCTCTAAGATCAAACCACCTAAACCAGGTCCAAGATTTTACAAGAACAAGCTAGCCAAATGCAGAAGACTTTGGTGACTGAACCAGAATACGTGTTTTCATGATTATTTCATACGGCCCCCTTTTCACCTTCAAAAACCGAGCCAGACAATAAAAAATAAATGATACAGCTAATAATTCAAGAGCCTGGAACAAGATTGAATTACACGAACATTCAGAAACATTGTTAGCTCCTTGCATGCATGTTTAATTTATCTTGCAAGAGACATTTTGACCATTTGTTCGTGGCAAATACAGTATGTCATGCCGGGTCCATGCAAACAAAAGCATCATCCGCCTTCGAAACCCCACAAGCACTGTAAACCAACCATTAACCATTCAAATTAATGTGATGAAAAGTCGATCAAAAATTAACGTCAAATCGGAAAGAAAATTACACCAATTGAGCCATTTCAATTTTCAACAACCCCAGAAAAAGGAAACACTTCTTTTGAACTGTTTAAGGCCAGCCATTGTGGTTACCAATCAAAGACTTCTTACAATCTGAAACCCCAATTTAAAATTTTTTATGATCAGTGCCAGGCATGACTGCCAAAATGCTAAAAAAGCTCTGGAAAGCCAACTTCCCAATGCCCAAAATAGAACCTGCTCCTATTATATCCCCAGAATTGAACCATGCTAAGTATGTACAGGAGCCAATCATGACAAGTTTTCATTGAACAGTGAGAAC
Source organism: Salix caprea (assembly GCA_964035475.1). Classification (NCBI taxonomy): domain Eukaryota; kingdom Viridiplantae; phylum Streptophyta; class Magnoliopsida; order Malpighiales; family Salicaceae; genus Salix; species Salix caprea. Next base: position 14,879,293 of record OZ037755.1, on the reverse strand, counting down.
CTTGAAAGTATTGCATGAGGCTTTAAGTGTTTGCAGATTGTGCTGGAATCCTCGGGTGGTTATGTTCACCTTCATAGGTAACAATAAGCATGGACGGATCTTCCAAGCACCTCTCCACATGCTTCCTTGCAGGACAACCTCTCATACTGCTACACTTGTAGTATCCCCTGCACAAGTTTACGACTCCGTATGAGCAAAGTTCCTCAAAGAAGCGAACGTGAATATTAAATAAGATGAACACAACTGGATAATCAAAATCATGGGATGACTGAAAGCAGATTTCTCTGGCGTGCAAAGGTCAACCCCCCAAAGCCATGCGTGATAAACTAACAGTATTTGACTACCAATTCAACCCGAACCATCTACTAACTTTATTCAAGGCTCTTGTTCAAGAAGTGAAAACAAAGAGTGCACTTAGTTCTGTTTGACTGGAGACCACTTCACATATCCCATAACCAAAAGGTTGCAATTCACGCAACATACACAATCAGCTGACCAATTAATATGCATCACATTGTTTAATCTTTATGAGAAACATATATAGATCATACATTCACACTAAGTAAACATCTGCAGAGTGAGTGTCGGCAAATTAGAAAAAATACAAGTTCATTCAACAGGAAGTTAAGGAAATCACTGAATCACAATTCCACTCAAAGAGACTAGAACCATGTTTGAGAAGTAGAATAAGCGAGGATACCTAGGATGAGGAGAGCCCTTGATGGGCTTTTGTCCATACTTTCTCCAGGAATAATCATCAGGGGGGATATCAGCAAGCTTGTTGCTAATAGCAGGTACCTTTATCGACCTCTTTACCCTATTTTTCCTGCCACCACAACACAAACAATGAAACAAAAGTGTTAAAAACAAGCCTAAGGTCAACATAAAAGAAAACAGGCACGACTCAATTAATTTCTAACAGCAGAATAATTAAACAGACACAGCTTAAGGATACAGATCTAACCTCTTCTTTGAGCAATGACATCTACCACTGCTTCCACATTTCACACTTCCATCTTCTCCCCTTCCAGAACATTTCCTCTTGTGCTGCTGTGAACTCTGATCCGAGGAGCGGGCCGCCCCCATTAAATGGAATGCACTTCCTTCCAAATTAGCCACACTACCATCTATACTCAAGGAAGATATAAAAGATCTGGTGGATGTAGGTGTGCAGCTAGAACTATCAAAATTCAAGCTGATTCCACTATTGTTTTTTCTAAACATCATCTCAGCTTGCTGCTTCATTTGCAGCTGCTGCTGCTGCTGAAGCTGTAGCCTATGCAGCTGTTGCTGTTGAAGCTGAAGGAGCTGATAAGTTGCTGCTGAAGTAGGTTGCCCAAGCTGAAGAGGGTTTTTCCCAGCTGAACTCATTTCCAAAGATGGGGTTCCCAGAGATAGACAATTCTTAGCACTTGAGCCTAGTTCTTGAATCGGTTGGCTTTCCAGGTAACTACTAGACTGGAGAAACTGAGGTGTTTTGGATGAGTGGCCTATTCTATTCAGTGGGTTATCTAAAAGGATGCTTTGGGATAAATGGGTTGGTAACTTCTTAAGTTTCCGAACTCTTGCATGGCCTAAACCAGTATTTAAAAGAGAAACAACTTTCTTGAACCTAAACACAGCCTCGCCAGTTTCCACCATCAAATTCCTATATTGAACCTGATCTTGAGGCTGAGACAACAAACTTATAGCTCTATGGCAGCTCTCCACGGCTGCTCTGTTAGCTTCTTCAACTCCCTCCATGTTAAAAACAACCGAAAAACTCCAGAAATCTTGATCAGTCAAAACCCAAAGGCCTAAATGGTCAGTTTTTAGTAAAGAGCACAAAAGGGATAAGCTTTGAGGATATAAATTCCAAGAAATTAAATTTCTTAAAGGCTTAATCTTTCAGATTCAACAGGGTTGACTGAAAAAACCCAAAATAAGGAGCAAATTTGTTGTTTCTTCAAATCGACAAATGATCAAGAATTTGAGTGAAAGAAAGCACCAAGCAAACAGACCTTGTTGGGGTGTTCAGCCTATATTCTGCCTCCATGGCTTTGAGATTGAAAGGTGTGAAAGAGGAGAAGACTTTCCTCTGCCTTTGTTGCTTTAGAATTCACACACAACGCATAAGAATACAAAGCTCCCATCTTTAATTTAATCTATCCCTCCTAGTTTCGTTTTTCTCCTCTCTTTTTATCTTTTTCTACATAGTGAGAGAAAAACAAGCGAGAGGTGAAAGGGGCATTTAAATAAGAAAGTGCAAACAGTGAGAGTTTGTGGGGGTGCTTGAGAAATGAAACTGCTGTCTTTGTCACAGATTTGAAGGTCGGTCCCATGCCAAGGACCTTGGTTTTATTCTTTTCTCTTCAATACATTATACTATACAATCCCAGCATCAGTTTGGTGTGTGCTCTCTCTCTCTCTCCTCCCCCCCCCCCTCTTGCTGGGAGAGCTCTTGCAAAAATAGTTCTTGCCATGTATGGGTGTGCTAAAATTTAAAGCTCATGCTCTTACAGATCCGACTATCACCAAAAATCATCAGAAGGCTCGTTGATACTAGCAATTTATTATCTTTCCCTTAAAGTTCAAATCTTTTTGGCATTGTTGAGCACATGTCGTGGATTTATTAACAAACTAGATGTTTTTTAAAGTGTTTTATATTTAAATTATAAATTTAATATAATAATATTCACAGTAATATAATTACACGTGTTTTTTTAATTAAAAAAAAAATTAGTAAGCAAATACACTAAATCTCGTACCAATATATTTATGATAAAAACAAGAAAATCAAAAATTATCTAGTTCAATAGAATTATGGTTTTCTTAAAAAAATATTTTAAAACTTTCTTATATATATATTTTAAATTATTTTGATGGGTAGATGTTAAAAATATTTTAAAAAACAAAAACTATAACCCTGAAAAACTCACAATTAATTAACAAATCTCATCATTTTTTGTATTTTCACCTAGTACCACTGTAATAAGACTATCCTTTTTGATACTATCTATATATAAAACTCATATAATTTGAGTTATAATTTGTTTATCGATCTTATTTATATAAAAAAAACCCAATACAATTTTGGATTTTTATTAATTTTGTATCAAAAGGTACAAATGTATTGCACGCTTGTGCATTTTCACTTACATTTTTTTTTAAATAGCTAATTTAGTGACATTAAACAAAGTAAAAAGATTCATGAGGTCGCTACTTCAAACCTATCACTCAATATTTAGAGCAAAAATTCAAGATAAAATATTTTTTATTATTATTGTAGGTATTTAGATTAGCTCGTATGTATTTTAATTCATTTCACAAGTTTTAATATTAATAATTATATAAATTTTTAGTGATTATTATATTAGTAAAATATAAAATAAAATATAGACTACTCAAAAACAAAATTCTTCATTTCAAATTTTGTTATGGTTCAAAAAGGTAACACGAGAAGATTGCTGGAAAAAGCAAATACTAGTACAAAATCTCTCACTTTTCAATAAAAACAAATTATTAGCATAAGAAAAGGAAGAAATAATAATAATAAAAAATATATGTGGAAAAAAAAATACAAGCCAAGCCAAGCCAAGCCAGTAAGGTGAGTGACTGGCTGAATGCCGACTGGCTTGTTAACCACAGGCAAAAACCCAACCAGCTACTCCTTTGTTTTTTACCTTTGCTGTCAACTATTTTTCCTTCTCCATTTGCACGGCTTTTCGATATGTCCGCCACCTGTGGGACCCTGAAACAACCTCCACTCAGTGCTCCAAGAGCATCCTCCTATACAGCCGTTGTAAAAACATTTTCAACCAACCGGGTCTCGACACGTTTGTCAGGCTATCCCTACACTCTGACACGTACCCCGAGGTGTCCTTTTGACAGCCCGAAAAAATAAACTCCAATGTCTGCATCGCCTTGCCTTGTTGCTATTCTGCGCCGGAGGGGACACGAATTGGGGGTGTTCTGTTCGGTGACTGACATGAGTGGGGCCCGCTGGGACCCATTTCCGTTGACTTCATGCTGCGACCTCTCTCTTCCTCGTTTTTTCTTCCCCTATTTGGACCGTTAAACATTAATTACATTGATTTAACGTGGAGCCATCTTCATCATTTTAATTATTTTTATTAACAGATAGATAGCGATTATAGTACCCCATTTTTAATTAACAGGGGTACTGGAAATATATATATATATGTATGTATGTCCATTTCTAATGATTGGTTCCTTGTTTAAGGGTGTTAAAATGAATATCCTAAATATGATTAATGCCTTGTTTATGGGCAATAAGGAGGTTACTTTGAATAGAGTAATACTTGTCAAGAGATCATCGTAATTAATATGAACAAAATGTAAAAAATAGATTTAAGTTGCTTGTTAACTTAATTCCTAATGGATGTGTGTACTTTAGTTTTGTTTATTCAGTAAAATTTATTATATTGTATTAAGAAACTTTGGGTCATATTAATTAATTAATTAGTTATATAAAATAATTTCAGATCCTCGCAGTTTTATTGGGATTAATAAATGACAAAATTCTTGCCTTCTGTATTTTATATAAAAAAAAATTACTCTATTTGCAAGTTTAGATAAATATTTTATATAAATATTGGGATTGTTATTGACCCAACTTAAATAGTAAAAGTCAACTTAAAAAATAAAATGTTTTTTTTATGATAATAATTGAGCCAAATAATTATTATAACCAACTAACCACTTACTCATGCTTCGTCGTGGTTGGAGTCATAGCAAAAAAATATTAATTGTATGAATCTTTTATTATAATATAAATTTGGAAAAAATAATAAATACATGCATAATTCATGTGAAGTCCAAGTTTCTTATCAAATATATTAATTTTAAATCGATATAAATTCATCCGTTTAGTAAGTTTCAATGAAATTACCAGCATAAAATTATCATTATTATTAAACAAACAAAAATATTCGGATACTTGAATTATCGAATTCACTGTATTAAGATTAATTCATTTTATAATCCAACTTAAACAAAACACAACAAACAAGATATAAATTGTGAAAACACCTGCAATAATCAAATAAAAAATAAGTAGTTGATTTTCTATCCCTACGTTATCATCATTATCATGACTATAACAGTTAAAAATATTATCAATATTATTTCCCAAACAATTCATATTATTAAATTGCCCAGAAAAAAAAAGCAAAACATTTATACAAAAAATATTAATAATCACTGAAATTATCATTATTATTGTGCAAACAATAAAATCATAAACTTATCTGACCCGAAAAACAAAAACAAATAATAGAAAACACAAAAAAAGAAAAAAATATTAATTTTAAAATGAACACTAATATAAATTAAAATTTTAGGATTAAACCAAATAAAAATAAAATCATAATAAAAATAAAACAAAAAAATAAAAAATAAAAACTAAAAGTATAGTTACATAAATACAGGTAAAAATAAATATTGTCAAAGAAAGACCAACAAAACAAGAAGAATTACCATATAAAAAATTGAAAGAATAAGGGTCGATACAAAAAATAAAATACATAATTAATTCCAATATAAAAAAAAGAAAAAATTTAAACAAATAAAAACCTTGGTATCGAATCAAAAAAATTCAATTTTAAAAAAAATTACAGTGTAATTTTGTTAAAAAATTAAAAAAATAAAGGCTGAAATTAAAAGTTCCATATATGACCAATTTTAATTAAAAAAACAAAATCAAAACACATTAAAATATGTGTACCAAAATAATTAAGGAATCCAAAAACAAATCGAAATAATAACAGCAACAGATACAAATCGATTCTATTTCGCCGTTTCATTTTTTACCGGCGTTATTTCGCCAACCCTATCTGTGACGGGGCTGACACGGGTATGGAAAGCGTTGGATCACAATCCACGATGGCGGCAAGCACAACTTTTGCCCCCCCCTGACTCCGCTAGATGCCCATGCATGTTTCCTCATCTCAACACGACACCGTTTTGGACTCCTCTACCGATGAATCTCGTTTGCCAAATGCTTTTTTCTCGTTTGTGAAGGGTTTTCTCAGGTCATACAAACCTCGTCTTGGAATTACACGAGCCAGCAACAACAGGATCGACGATCGATCACCTCATATGTATTCTCTGAGATCATGGGATAAAAAGATTCATATTCGAGACCTCATTTTAATATTATATATTATCGATATTGAATGCACAAATTCGTTTTACAATTTTAAAAGTTTGATCGAAGTGTGGATTTTCTATGCAGCAGCATTAGTTTCATCGTGAGTTGTTTCGTGCTTGCTGTCCAAAAGAAAGCACATGTAGAAGGGAAGTCTATATATGCTCTCTCAACAAAGGCTAGCTAGTGTTGAATAATTAGGCGAGGACAACTGGGGTATATAAGCATTTATGCAGAATTATGCAACTTGGACTCGAGGAATTTATACTTTATCAACAGTTTATTCCCAGAATGAAACGAGAGAGAGCTTTATCTTAATTTATTCAGAAATTAATTCGTACATAGGCAGCATATTCTTGCTCCAACTCTCTTCTTCCGGTGTGTCTTGGGAATGCATTGGAAAATACTTTTGAAAAAAAATAAAAATAAAATATTTTAATTTATTTTTAAATAAAAAACATTTAAAAAAATAATTGGACAAAGATTCCAAGAGTAGAATCGAATCTGCTAGTCATCATAGAGACGCGAAAGCAGACGTACATGTGTAATATAACGTTCAGCAGCATTTTCCGTTTTTAATGGTAAAGTTCAGGAATCCTCGGAAGGGCATTCATTTCGATTCTTTCTTTTGAACCATTCTAGATCAAAGGTCATGGAAATCTCGAGCAGGACCAGGCTTTTCACGATTACGCATCTCCGAGTTCATGAAGTGGTTTGACTTGGCTGGAGTGACTCGGAATAGAATCGTGTCGAGTCAGTTAGTGAGATGATATAATCGTTGCCTATAAAGACAAGTTCTCTGTCAAAACAAGAAGCACTATTATGCTGGAATTAGTAAATATAAAAGAAGTATAAAGCATGAAAATAATGTGAGGGGTTGGAAAAAATGCATGGAAAGAGCAGAGCAAGGGAAAGTAATGATTTTATGGCCTGTGTGCTCTTCCCCCGGTAAAGTTCTGTTTTTAATATGTTATATTTACCTATTAATCTAAAATATTTATAAATTTTAATCCTATCATCTTATCTTATTGGTTTTTAATTTTTTTTATGACATTTAACATTAATGATATCAAAAATATTTTTTAAAAAATAAATTAAAAAAATATTTTAATAAAAATAACGTTAAACACTCTTAACAGAAATAAAATGATTAAAAAGTTGCTGTTAGGTGCGGCCGTCTGGATGGAGGTTGCTAGTGGCGAGAAAAGGGAAGCGGCAGTGACAGTTTGTGAAACAATTGAGGAGACGGCGCGCCAATATTTATGGGGTTAGAATGAAAGGGGTGTCCTGTTTTTTCTTGGCGCGTGAATCAAACACTTGGGCTTTTTAGGGGCCCAAAGCAGATAAAAAAGCAAAGCCTAGCATCGGGATCTGAAGATATTGGAGACACTTTAAACTCACTGGGGTACGGCCACAAACAATACATGGTCCCTGGGTCTTTTTATGACGGTGATTGGGAGTTGTTCTGAAAAATTATTTTAACGTAATAGTACGTATTTCTCTCAGCTGAAAATCAATTAGTAAAAAGCATGTTCAATTGCGGATCACAGTGAAAAACTTACTCATTTATATTTCTAAGTCAAGGGTGATTTTTTTTATTTATTAACATGAATGCCTGTATAAGTGCAATTTCTCGACTAATTCACGGATTTTAAAGTTAATAACCATATAAATTTTCAATAGTTATTATATTAAAAATTACATGATTCAAACATGAAAAATAAACTTTTCAGGCTAAATCTTTTATATGATTCAGACTTCAGAGAGGGTGAATTCTTAAAGAGAGAGAGAGAGAAGGAACTAACAATCTCATGTGCCGTTTTCAACTGCGGACATGGCACCGGGAATACATGCACGGGCTAGGCGAGCAATAGCCGGAAAAGTATCAATAATTCCGAAAGCACGCTGCCGTAAACAGAACTCCGAGGTTTATATCCAACATGTAGTGGACGGTAGTAGATGATAATACAGAATCATCAACGACAGAATTTTGATTTGAGCCCTGCCTTGCTGTTAAGAATAAGAAGAAACATCCAAAGGGTCGCGACTGTTGCCCGTTGCTAGTCAACATTCAAAGATGCAAAAGAAATTGATCGATGGAAGCCTAATCAAACAAATATCAATTGGAAAGAGGGGAAACAAACGTGAGGGGTGTATTTAGAGACATGTAATATCAAGAATAGTGAAACAAACGCGAGGAAAAACGCACCCGTAATCAGTAATAGTGAGAGGTCAAGAAACCTGGATTTTAGGAAATATCATTGCCAGGTTAAAAGTAATCAAAGAGAGCAGAGTTTTTCCCAGATATTCGATTAATTCATCAAATAGTTATCTAAAATATGTCCAAGTCCTATTTGTTTAGCAATAGCTCGGTTATTGTTTCCTTCCCCTCCCCCCTTTCTTCCCGGGCTGTGCTTCTGTCTGTTCTTTCCCTGTAACTTCTGACAGATCCGCTGCATCAAGAGAAAAAACATCAGAAACGAGCACTGCTTGGACACAACAAGACCCCTTAGATTCTATCAAATCTAATAAAAGAACTGGATTTTAAACTATAATATATACATATCCCAGTGGAAGTTGGAAACAAAAGACATTCGGAGATTGATTGTACCATCAGGGCCCCGAGACATCAAAGTAAAAAACAGGCTGTTTAGCTTCTCCATCTTCTTAGCATCCTGTGCCTGGTCTGTCTTGAACTTAAGACACTGGCAAAATAGCACAAACATGAACATAGAGGGAGGCATTACTGAAGAGAATACATAGAATTCAGATATCGTGGCATATGCATAGCGAAAGTTGCTCGTTATCAACTTGTTTCCAAAAGGGCTATAAATTGTGCATAAAGGCAACAAATGTTTGAGTTGATTTTCAACAAGACACAAGCATTCAAATTCAGGAAATAAACATAAAAGGGAAATGGGAAGCCAGTATACAGAAGCATTGCTAAATTCCTTATCATCTTTTGTTCATCCACACTTGCTGTTGAGAGTTGGGGAAGGCCAGAAGGGGAGTCATTGCAGTGGGGAAAGGATGCCAGATGTGAATAAGAATGCCATCAAAATTAACCATTTGAGAACGAGCATCAAAAGAGAAGGAATGTAAGACAAACATGAAAAACCATGGTTCTGGTTAACTTTCTGCAGCGCGTGCTGGTTGTGTAAGTGACTGCCATATTTGTATAATAATTTCTTTTACAAGTAATCAGCGAGTTTCGTAGCAAAGAGGCTATAGGCACATCAAAATCATAGAAAAGGCTGCAACGTCAAAACAGACTACTATTTAATTTAAGGTAAAACAGAAATGAATCCTATTGCACTATCCATTCTCAAACGAGCATTCTTGATCCTGGCATTTGTTGAAGCAAACCAGTCATCATCAGGGCAGTTATGAACTCACCTCAATCTCAAACTATCTGTGGGCAACCTAATCCAACAAACATAGTAATAACCTCGGAAATCCAATCTGATTCATTAAAAAATATAACATCAAAACCACATTCGACATTAGACAACAGAAAACACCCACTGTTCTGACACAGCTTAGACCAATTTTCCTCTAGTTTCACAAAGTTGCATTCTAAACCATACACAACTCGTCGCAAAACAATAAGAATCTGATTCTTATATAACCTAAACTCAAATGCACAACATTCATCACAGAGTAATAAACATTGCAACATTATACATATAATCTATGGCAAACCCATATAAAATCTAAGTACGGATTCAATCACATGTATCTAGAAAACAGAAACAATTAAACTGAATTTGATCCGTACCTCTTTGTTGTCAGTGACCTTGAGAACCAACTTGCCATCACAGTGTCTGTACTTCATGACATACCGAGTCTACATCCCTCCCCAGTTCAATTGCGCAAAATAAACCAATAAGATAATTAGAAATATAAAATAGTATAAAAATCGGTATGATTTTCGAAAATAAAGAGAGAGAAAAGTAGAATCAATAATTCGTTCAAAGGGTTCACTTTGATCGGAAAATTCAAAAACAAAAGAGTCTCCCTCAAAATACACCCATGATGTGTTCCAAACCAAAGAGAAAACATGAAAGAAGAATCAAATATGATTCTATTTACTTTTTATTTTCCAGGCAACCAAACAGCAGCAAATTGACCACAAAAACGAAGGGGAAAGTGTAGCATACAGAATCAGGATCGGCACGAAACAACTGTACGGATCTATCAACGAACTCGTCCCATGAAGCCATGTAAACCATTGCGTTGAGAAGGAAAGAAACTGAGAGAGAATTGCTTGATTTTCAACGGATCGAGGACTGCCCGTCAACAAAGCTGAGGTGAAGCAGGACACGGAGGTTTCGCTGGGTTTTTAGGGATGGGGCTTTTTTCAATTACAATCGTATTATTTTAAGGTCTGGTTTACGAGCCAATTGAATTTTGCCATGTGAGCAGAAGAAAATGGATGGGACCGGACACCCTTGATGTGAAAACGAGGTCGTTTGGTAAGGCGGCAACCCGTTCGGTTAGAGAAGAAAAGCATCTGGGCCCAAAACTCCATTATCATCCTGGAGACTATTGATTGCCTCGCCGTGGAGATGGAATGAGGGGAGTGTTCAAATCATCAAACGCATTGCTTGTTCCGTTTTGTAAACGGGATTTCTATTTTTCTCTTTAATTTCTTCACTATTTGTTTATCTGAATCTTGAAGGATTCTGGGGTTACTGATCCATGGCTTTCTTTTTTCAGCAGGTAGCTTCTGGGCAATAACATGCATGGCCATTCAAATTGCTGTATTCCTTTTCTCTGCAGGCTGTTTTCAAGCATTATGACAAGGATTGTAAGCTAACCTTACAGCACTTCATTATCTTCCCTGGACCCTCTGAACTTCCACTCTCGCATCTCCTCATATGTCATATCCACTCTTTAAGATGGACTAACGCAATGTGTACGTTCAGCTCATCAAGATCCTCATTTCAGCGAGTCAAGCAGTTATACATAATTGCTGATCAGTTATTAATATATAATAGGAATTTTCTTCATTTTACATGATGTAATGAAAACTATCTGAATGCCAACAAGAGAAGTTCCACTTGTGAACTGCGAAAGACCTCATAACCTGAGCTTCCAAAGAAAGCATATCAGTTGCTCTGCATGATCAGGATTTTCATGTTTTTCGCTTTCCATGCAAAGTTGATAAAAGCATGCCGACCTCGCTGAAGCTTCACGTACATGTTAGTCGTGTAGAATTTGTGCTTCTCCCTCTCTCCAATCTTCCCCATAAGCCCCACCACCAGCTACTTTGGTTGGCACTGGATGTAGAATATGTGCTTCTTAGCCCCTGTTTTGGTATTGCATATGTTTTAAATTTTTTATTTATTTTAAATTTAGTTTTTTATATTTTTAAATATTTGAATGCACTAATAAAAAAAAAACAGAGACAATATGCGATGCTTAAAGTGACAACTTGGACATTAAGTTATTCAATGAACTCTCTCTCTCTCTCTCTCTCTCTCTAAATGTTTAGGACTCTCTCTCTCTAGATGTTTATAAAATCTCTTCGATTTCTTGCTGAAACGGCATCACATCTTTTTTTGAATGCCTAGCACGGCGGCGTCTTCTCTGCCCTCTGCCCTCTGCCCTCTGCCCTCTGCTTTCTTTCCCGACAAATATCTAGCCTTTAAAAAAGAACTGTCACTCACTCTGTAACAGCGAACCGATATCTCTTCTCTCAATGACTTCTGCAGCAGCTCCAGCTTCGTACGGTCCCCTCCCAACTACCGCACCCCCGACCACCTTCGCCACACACGCCAACAATACGACAACCACCTTCTTCGCCACACGCCGCCCATGGCGCGAATTAATTGAATTGCGCCCATTCTCCCTCGGCGACACCACAATCCGCATCAAACATAACCTCTCCTACTTTCGCGTTAATTACACAATGATAATCCTCTTTATCCTCATCCTAAGCCTCTTATGGCACCCTTTCTCGATGGCTGTCTTCTTAATCGTTTTCGTCGCCTGGTTTTTCCTTTTCTTCTTTCGTGGCCAGCCATTGGTGATTTTTCACCGCATGATTGATGATCGTGTGGTGCTTGGTTTGCTCGGTGTCGTTACTATTGTTGCTTTGATTCTCACCCACGTGTGGTTAAATGTCTTGGTTTCGCTTTTGATTGGAGCTGCTATTGTTGTCTTGCACGCTGCGTCTAGAAGAACTGATGACTTGTATTTGGATGAGCAAGATTTGCCTTCGCATATGGCTCAAGACATTGAGTCACCTGTGGCTGTCCCGTCTCGGGCTATGTCTCCATCAGGATCTGGAGAAGAATATCTATCAGGATCTGGATCTGGAGAAGACTAAGAGAGTAATATAAATTATATTTAATTTAAATATTATATTATAATTTTATTGATTTAATAATTATGAATTTAAATTTTATTATTTTTATAATTAAATATAAAAAATTATTTAGTAGTTTCAAACTTAAAAATCTTCTAACTTAAAAAGAAGTATATGAAAAAATGATATAAATCTATCTAAGAATTTAAACTTAAATGAGATGATTCCTTAAGCTTGGTGATTCCATTAATAGTTTTTGTTTTATTTACAGCAATAAATGAGTCAGAGTGAGAGTCCTCCGAGAGCAGTGTAAGATTGTTAGCAGTGTATTTCTTATTTTTCTGGTGGGATGTAATTTCTCTGCTACAGCATACATAATTTCGGCAGGAGCAGCTCATCTCTTTCTCTGCTTAGATGATCAACCTTGATTTGATTCGTTTTTATTTTTTTATTTTTTTGGTTTTCTCTTGATATGGTAGCGCTAATTTTGTGGGATGAAGGTGTTGTCAATGTAGTGATGATCGAGGAATCAGTGAAGAGATAGCCAGGTTATAACATGGTGTTTTGTTCCTTCTTTAGTGTTGTTAAAGGAGGTAGAACTTTTCTTGTCTGAAATAAATGATTTATTTGAATTTTAATGCAGGAATGTGTTCGTTTCTTCTTTTTATTTTTATTTTTGTCATTTTCTTTATAATATTGATGTTATATGATGCTGGTTTTCTCCGTACTCTTGAATTTGTTTGAGTCTTGTTAGGTTAAATTGAAGTTGTTTTAGAATGTACTGTATAATTATTTATGCTGTGATTTAGGTAAAATTAAATTTTTTATTGAACATGGAAAAAATATTTCAAGTTTATTAACATGTTTTTTAATAAATAAAAATTAAAATTGATTTTATATGACATTAATCAATTTTATTGGCTCAATGACAATCCAAAAAATAAGTGAAAATATAATCATTTAAATGACATTAATTTTTTTTTATATAGTGGTAACATATTTAATCTAGTTGGATTTACACGGAATGATTATGATTAATATATCAAATCTCTAACCCATGTCACAAACCCTAATAACCCTGTATAAAGAAAATAAAAATAAAAACCATGAGGCCAAATTTACAATCAATACAATATTGAATTATAAAATTAAAATTTAATTATAAATATAAATATAAATCGAGTCAGCTTAGGTGTCAAATCTTAGTTATGAGACTGGGATGACCGCATAAAAAAAAATTATGAAGTTCAATTTTCAATCAATTCAATATTGATAGATAAAATTAAAAAACAAAATTATTAGAAAAAAAAACATGAAAAAACCATCTGAGTGAACCAAGCTAACAAATCAAACTTGTACCCTGAATTATGAGAATGAGATAACCTAAAAAAATAAAAATAAATTATAAAACTTAACTCTTAATCAATCAAATATTAAAAGATAAAATTAAAAAAAAAAAACAACCCGAGGTTATTGGGCTAACCTATTACTAGAATTATAAAACTATGATAATCTTATTAAAAGTAAATAAATAAAATTCTCAATTAATCTAATATTAAAATATTAATTTAACAAAGTAATTTTTCTCTCTCAACTTGAGACTAAATTTCTAGCAAATCTTGTATTGTCACTCCTGTCCCGATTCAAGGATTTTTATTCCTCATGGAAAGAAAAAAAAAATAAAGTCCAATTATCAATCGAAAGATTTAATTAAAGCAAATAAAAGATTTATTCATCTTTAAATTCATCATGAAGATGGAATGGGTGCTTCTCCCTCTCTCCGATCTTCCCCGTACGGCGCCGTGGCGGTAGATGACCCCGCATTGCATTCAGTATTTTCCATTTCTTAAAAATTGTTTTCATTTTTTTTTTAAAGGAGAGAGGGTGCAATGACCATAAAGTGACAGCTTGGACATTGATTACCCGGCCAAGGCTTTCTCTCTCTCTCGAATTTTGTAACGTATTTTCATCATGGGACCCCAATGTACTTCCCTTTCCTTTCCTTGCTGGCCTTCCTCTCTCTCCCCCCCAGCTCGCTAAAGAAGCCGAAACGACATCACATCCTCTTTAACACGGCGTCGTCTTCACGAGCTTCTGCCCTCTGAGCACTTTCCCGGCAGATATCCAGCCATTGAAAAAAGAGGAAACGCCTTCTGTATAGAGATCGACAAAACCACCACTCACTCTGTAGCAGCGAGCCCGTCTCTCTTCTCTCGTCTTTCTCAATGACTTCTCCATCTCCAGCCTCGTACGGGTCCTTCCCGACCACCTTCCCCACACGCGCCACCAATAAGTCATCCAACTTCTTCGCCACTCGCCGCCCATGGCTCGAATTAATTGAATTCTCGTCCTTCACGCGCCCGTTCTCTTTCGGCGACACCACAGTCCGCATAAAACGGAATCTCTCCTACTTTCGCGTTAATTACACAATGATAATCCTCTCCATCCTCTTCTTAAGCCTCTTATGGCACCCTCTCTCGATGATTGTCTTCTTAATCGTTTTCGTCGCCTGGTTTTTCCTTTACTTCTTTCGTGACCAGCCACTGGTGATTTTCCACCGCACGATTGATGATCGTGTGGTGCTTGGTTTGCTCGGTGTCGTTACTATTGTTGCTTTGATTCTCACACACGTGTGGTTAAATGTCCTGGTTTCGCTTTTGATTGGAGCTGCTATTGTTGTCTTGCACGCTGCGTTTAGAAGAACTGACGATTTGTATTCGGATGACCAAGATTTGGCTGATGGAAGTTTGTTTTCTGTTGTTGGGAGTCCTACAAGAGCTGGCTACACTAGCGTTTAAAAGTAAGGTTTCTAACTGTGGATTTCTTATATTTCTGTTGGGATGTAATTTCATACGCACAAAAAACATGCATGATTTCGGCAGGAGCAGCTGATTTCTTTCCCTGCTAGATGATCAATCTTGACCTGATTCGATCTTTTTTCTTTTGTTTAATTAATTTATTGGTTTTTGCTTAATAGGGTAGTGTTAATTTTTTGTGGGACGAATGTGCTGTAAATGTGGTTATAATTGAAGAAACAGTTGGTTCATGACAGGGTGTTTTGTACCTCTTTAGTGCTGTTAGAGGAAGTAGTACTTCTTATCGGGGGGAATAAATGATTTCTTTGAACTCTAATGCAGAAGTGTTTTCACTTCCTTTTATTGTAGTTCTTTTCTCTATTGCTGTTGATGTCATATGTTGTTGGTTTTCTACATACCCTTGAATTTGCATGAGTTTAACCGAAGTTGCTTTAGTATGTACTCGTATACAAGGCAGTAAAAATGAAGTTTTTTTAGATGAAAATTGTGTGTTTATCGATCCGAAATCCTAGCTCTCGTGTTGTAAGAGAGGGCAGATGAGATTGGTGCTGGTGCTTGTGTTGTTTCTTTTGATGTTAACTTGGTTACACTACACAAACATCCCGACATAGCAGGGTGCAAGGTTGGTGTCCTAGAGGAAGTTTGGGATCTGAACTTAGAAATGCAAGCGAAGGATACTGCTAGTACTTTTTTTTTGTGTGTGTAATATTTTTTTGGAAGGTGGGACTAACACTGAATCTCCCTTTTTCCGGGCTTAAAAGTAGCATGAGTGCTTGATGGTCTCCTTTTGGCTTCCTTTTTTCACGAACAGAGATGGTCCAGATGGTTGCTTGCCCATACGTCTAGAAGTAGAAATCTTTCTTCTTAAGCAGTAATGTCGAGTCTCTTGAAATTTATCGAAAATATTACGGAAGAATTTTCATTTAAAGGTGTATATACCGCATTGGCTCCGTTTAAGGAACTTGCAAGTGAAAAATTGACAAAGTAAAGTTAGTAACATTGCTGTCACTGGCCATGCAAAGTTAGTGGCTTGCCTATTGTCACAATCCATGTTTTGGTGACTTTAAAAGTTAGTTTCACCATGGGTCTCACTTTCCCCGCTAATTTCTCTGTAGATTTTTTGGTTCCTTAGCTTGCTTTGTGCCTGGTTGCAGGAGTGGTTCCAGAAGTCTCTCTTTTTACTCGGTCCTGGGAATGTCTAAGATTGTTTTCCTGGGCAAATAATGATATGATTCAGTGGTGATCTCTTTAATTTCTATACTCATAATATCTGCTTGTGCTTGAACATGAATCCTCTCATGTATTCTTAGTGCATGTTGCTATGCCTTTGTGTAATTCATTCAAGGAATCTGATGGGCTGGTGATTTATTTTTCAATTTTATGTTTGATAATAACAAGGTCCTGTAAATCACCTGTCTTTTTAGCATTTGAAGGTAGATTTTTAGGCTGTTTTACTAAATCCTATCCCATGAAAACTGATATTTTTTCGCACGACACATCTGAAGTTGCCTCGTGATTTTGTGATAAGAGTAAAACCCATGGTGTCTTCTCTGAAGGGAAAGAGATTAATAGAATGAAAAACAGACAGAGTGTCAAGGCAAGAGAGAGAATAATTAAGAGAGTAGGAAAAATATTGTTTATATCAAGAACAGGGTTTATTTACATTGTATTGTATGAGTTGGGTCGGTTGAGCGGGTTTTAAAAACTACACTTGAGTTCGAGTTCGAGTTCGGTTGAGCGGGTTTAGAAAGTCACATCTTGCACTCAACAAGTGATATTTATTTCTTAGTTTGTTTTTACTCCTTATGTATATTATTTAATTTTGGCGGGTTAGATAAATATTCCAGATAAACAGCTGATACCTCTCCGAAGAAGAGAGAGTTGTAAATTATAAAGCGTTTCCTGATACAAATGAATCTTTTTTCGTTTATCTTTTCCTCCTTGTTGTCATCTAGACGGGCCGGAATAATGAACTGGCCCAGATGGCTTGAGGACTGGGCGGCCCATCTACTCGATGCTTAAATATAACGACGCAGCCCGAGCAGGGACGCTTTGCTTTTGAGAGTGCCACTGCCGAAACCCAGCGAGTTCGTGCAAAAAATCACGAGCTAATATTGCTGTTAAATTCGATTTAATGTATATATATATATTATGTGACATGCTGTGTATGAATTTAACCAAGATTGTAAATATACTAAATAAAATGTAGAAAATTTGAGTGAGGTCAAATTGATAAACTTGTACTAGTTACCAATTAGTATAAAATCTTATTAACCAAGAATAACTATTCTCTATCACACATAAAGTACTACCCAATACAAATTTTAAAAAATATATATATATATTATTTTATTGGTCGGCTGTATCTATCTCTTGTTTATAATTTAAATTAATTGCACCGATATTTTTTTAAAAATTTAAACTCTTATTTACTCTTTATAGACCTACATTAAGCCAGGCACGGAGATCAAAATTAAAACGAAGTAAATCTGAAATTTCAGTTCAGTCGAAAACTAGGCTCAAAAGATAAAACTTTCTATTGTGGAGGGCAGCAAACGTAGCAGGGTCCATCTCTGCCTACAATGAATAATCATCCATACAAAATAATGGGAGCAAAAGTCTTATTAAACGAATGGTGTACAGCATCTAGCACGCAAATCGTGCAACATGTAGCCAAGAAAAAAGTGCTGGTTTCCGTAGAAAGTTTTGCACTAGGTGGTGTGTAAGCATACAACATCTGAAAGAACACACATGGGATTGCACCTCATCACTGCAGCAGACCAGCTTGTGCAGATCGCCTGCATTTATATAATCATGAATCAAAGAATCCCTTTTCACCCCCTGTTTCCCTGTAGCAGCCCGGTGTGGATACAGAAAAGACTCCCATATATCGTGGAGGAACTGGTCATGAAAGACATGCTCATAATATACAAGCCGACGAGAAAATCTCACTTTGTTTCACCGGGATTCAAAGAAGCATATGGATTATTGATGATGTGGTGGAACAACTAGTTGGAGAGAAGTGCTAATATTGGTTTGGGACCCTTCGAGCATAGGCCAGCACCATCACAAAATCCTTTGCCGAGAAACCAGCAGATACCGGTACTTGCTCCGTCTTCGGCACTGTTTGTAGCCACTGATCAACTAAATTATACAGTTGTAATGTAGGGATCACTGGTCTTCCCATGCATCTGATCTCAATCTGAAAGAATACCAATCAGAGGAGTTACAAGGATGAGAACTAGACAAGCTTCTTTGTATACTAAAATACTTAACGAATGCCCAGCAAGGCAAAATGATAATGTATTTGCTATAGTTTCTACTGCTTAATTGAAAGGGCTTCCTTCTGATTTAAATAAATACTTATTCAACCTTTACTAATGGCAGAATACATCAAGAAAATTTGTTTTCCTAATAAAGCAACAATTTCTGAATTATAATAATTCTGCTCACATTATTGCATGAACGAAGGCAACAGGACTTTAAGAGGAGACATGACTAATGAGATTGGTTCATGAATAATGCACGGTCATGACAAATGCAAGGCTCAAAACAAGAAGAATAAGAGAGCAGCACATGCATTGTTAAAGACCAAATTTGATGATCTTAGTGCTTAATTGAGATCTCTTGTAATTGAATCTTTCTAACATGACAAAAACTTGTGCCTAAGAACACAATAGCACGCTAAACTTGGAGCTGATAGAGAATGGAAATCCAAGGTCTAAGACTGTTTTGTAATTGCATTAAAAAACACCTAATTGACACTGAGAATGATCTGAATGTAAAGCTTCTCAATGACATCTCACCTCGGCCTCACTAGTGAGGTCTAGCTTCTTCATCAAGTACTTCTGGATGAAAGAGACAGGTACATTTCCATCCCTGGCATAGAGCGAAATAAGTGAGACATCTCCAGGAATTAGTTAATTTCTTATTCCAAATTTTACTTACTGAAAAGTAGCCAAGAGAATTGCTGAAAAATGACGGCAAAATCATAGGTAACAGACATAAATTAGCACTACAACAGTGCACAGAATACATTAACTTACAAATTAATATTCCAGATTGTGTTTATGAAGAATATTGCCTAGTTTGAATGTGAGAAAACTTGTCAAACAATTCAATAAAGATAAAAGCAAGACGATAAGTGGTCTATTGCAGTATCTAAAATGGGCCTTGAGTTTTGGGAGGAATTGGTGGTTTTTCAGGTTGTCTGAAGCACCTTCCATCAGGTGGGACTGAAATAGTTTTGATAACAAGTTCAGCTGTAAGTTACAGACCGAGACTATCTACATATATCCTAAATTGCGCATAGAATCTATTAAATAGTTGGTCAATTTAGATAGCATGTCTGTATCAGGATTGCTAACATACATCCCTAGATACACTCTCTGAAATTCATAGGTCAACTGGCTGTCCCACCTGCACTTTCCGTACTGCAACCTCCAGACCGCTAGAAGGAATGAGTTGTGTAACAGAGGAAGGATGACTTAAGATCAATAAGATGCTTCAATAAAAAAAAATGACTGTTTTCACAAACATGTTTTCTCACAATTCTTACCACCTCAATCACATCCCTGGAGACCTTCCCTTCATCTTTATCTCTAAGCCTCTAACCTAAGCATGATTAAAGGTTAAGCATACTATCTCAGGAAGTGACTGTGTTCTAGCATCTACCAGCATAACACAAGCAAAGTTTTTCATTGTACTCCCAGCTAACAAGTACCAGAAACTTGGAATAATATCTTCACAATAAAAAAGCCAGGGAGGAATCTTCATAAATCATAACAAAACAAGAAATAAAGTATCCAGCAGATGTGATGAAGCGTGCAATATTGCAATGAAGATAAAAGAAACTCACTTTATCCTTAAGTAACTTGAAGGAATTTGTGGCAAGGGTGCATCTCCTTCCCTGAAAAAAAGTGAAATAACTATATGAACACAGTGAAAGTACATTTAAGCAAGCAAACACGTTCCAGTATTCTAGACTCCTGGCACATAAATTTTCTTCTAGTTAAAGAGCTGGAGTTGGTTCTCACTGTTCTTCAGAAGCCAATAATGAAAACCAGACAGGACCACTTCTTCTTTCTTGCTTTGCAGCAGCATTGTTGAGCACTGCTGGGGATGAGATGTTATTAAAAGCTGCCCTCTTTCGACGTACTCTGCGCAACCTTTTTGGTTCCACTTGTCCCTCAGAGACATTATCGATATTATTATTTTCCTCCTTTACTTTTGATTTGTATTTGTCTCCCTTAAATCTGGTTTTAAGCGCTTGAGGTTCATTGCCATGGACAGATCGAGATTCTGATTTAGCATCATTAACTTGTGGACTAGACTTGAATGGCTTGGTCCTGTTCGCAACTTCCACCAAAAAATTTAAAGGTTGCCAGAGATCTGATTTCCCATCCCTTGGTTCAGCCCCATTCTCTACTTCATTAGGAGCAGGTTGGCCAGGTTCAGAACAGGGAGAATTCTGCACTTGTTAAATATGCAGTTCTGAGACTTTTAAGAAAAATGCACTGCTTGTCAAGATACTAGAAACGAAAGTGGATGTTTATATTAACAGACAACTAGAATGATACTAGGCATCCACACAGAGTAGATATGATGGTTAATATTTACCTGCCGCGTGTTGTGATTGATTTTTTTCAGAGTTTCAGGTGAGCTTGAGCTCTCTGGACTATCATCAACAGAAACATGTTCCTTGTTGTTGGGTTTTTCAATGGAGAAATTGGCACCTCGTAAAGAAGCAGCCTTTCTTGGAAAAGGTTTTGTTCTTCTTCCTGTTGTAGTAATATTTGTGGAAACTTTAGGAGTGCTGACCACCAATGATGAGAGCGATCTTTCCTTTCTTCTAGTAACTGGTAATGCAACTAACTCTGCAACTTCAGGTGCCTCTACCTTTCTTCTTTTGTATGGGAAAATCTTGGACCTCACATCTTGCAAATTGTGGTCTGGCCTGTTAATCATTTACCAATACATGCACATCAAACGAAATACACAAAAAAACCTTAATTTTTTTAAATAAAATTTGCAGGTCCTCTACAACTTATAATCTATATTCTGCATGTATATGTTGTAAAATAGTAATCTCTATATAAGTTACAGAAATCAAAGACAAAGACACAATTTTCAGACAATCCTTTGAGCTATTTTGACATATGTATGATAAATGAAAAGAATTCTATTGTTGCCACAACGGATTGACCAAATAGCAATTGCATTCCATGGCAGTATAAGCAGCAGCCCAGCTAAGCATATTGGAAAACCATCCACTCAAATCTCTCCCAAACAAAAACAGCTAATATCTTACCTTAATTTTTCCAAAGGAACACAACCCAGATTGATGTTGCATATTGGGCAGCTATCCAATCCTTCATCTGATATCCTCCGATATATACACTTCCTGCAAACTGGATGCAATACAAAATGTCAGATAATTTTTCATTTACTGACTTGATAAACTTCAAAATATCAGCATTCAGCAACATTTAATCCGCATGAATAATACAGAGTTCATCGTCAAAGTAGCACACAATACTATTGGAAGATGAAACCTGTAATATAATTCTACCTAAAGGTAGCGGCTAGCTAGATATATGGTCTAAGATAAATAAAAATTGTACTAAAAGAGATCTAAATGACTCCCCAATTAGCTAAAATATGTTACTGTTGGCCCAACATTCGAACATTGATTTCATCAAGCAAAGAATCCATATAGAAAGAAATCGATATCATCAAAGATCCTAGTGCAGAAGAACGTGCTAAATGCCCACTTTCTTTAAAACACAATTACAGAAATACCGAGTCAAAGCAAGACAAAAGGGAAGAAGAAGCAGGCCAACAAATCCAGAAAAAAAAACCCATCGATGACCCAGATTAGATTATGAACAAGGCAAAACATAACATGGATTTGAAAGCGAAATGAATCGGGAAGGAGAGACTGACACGTATGTAGACATTCAGATATGGTAGTGGCATCTCTAAGTAACTTGTTGCAGAGAAGACATGTCATGCATGCTGCAATCGTTTCTCTCCTCACTTTCACCACCTGATGATGGCGCTGATGATTCTGATTTCCCATCGAAACTTTCTCAATTCCTTCCTAACCCCTCCCTCCCTTCACGTCCACATCCACCTGCTGCATGCTTTATTTTACTAACTACAACACACGATTGATTCACGTTCATCTCTCTTTCCATATCTGCATTAAACCGAAGAATAACAGTGCTACATAGAGAAGATAGCTACCGATTCTAACTGCATGAGATCATTACTATTTTGTGTATAGCTTGGATCGGTGGAGACGGGTGTTTTCTTTCTTTCTGTTTATTTATTTATTAATTAATTTTGAGGGAATATTAAGTATTAATCGCAGAGAAGGGTGAGATATCATTGCACTTGGGTTACAATGTTGATTTGTGGGGTTTCAGTGAATGGATTCTGGACTCGAGAAGGGGAAAAAAAGTTCTTTTCTATGATATATTTACAATAAAGGAAATATAATTATCTGCTTTTTTATTTACGAAGCAAAAGACCATGATGAACTATTTATTTATTGAAGAAAAAAAAGAATGGTAGTAAAAAAAAAGAAAAGAAAAGAGCATGGATCTAGTGTAATTTAGATTAATTGCTGATTTATTTATTTATTTATGTTATTTCTTATAAAATTTTATTATTTTGTTTTATTGTAAGTTTCAATTAAATTTAGATGTTATTTGAAGTCCGGTAGTAATTACTCTTTAAAATATTTTTATATTTTTTATATCAACCTATAAAACAATAAAATATTTTTAAAGTAAACAAAAAATATGAAAAAAAATAATTTCTGAAAAATATATAAAAGAAAACAGTAATTTTTAAATTTAAATATTAAGCCACGCAAGTACAACTAGACAGATGGGTTATTTTTTTACCATGCGCAAACTAGAGACAATTCAACAGCTTAGTTTTGAGATGGGGAGCGAGGATAAAGTGCGCTGGGGTGCGTGGTGGGAGAGGAGGGTGTGCCCTGGGCTAGGGTTTCGTGCAAGCGACGGCGAGTATTGCGGGTGTTTGTGGTGCTGTGTGCATAGGTGCATGTTAGCAAGCCTGCAAGTTGGATCCCTATCCATCATTCATTCAACATGGCAGGGACTGTTGGAATTGATTTAATTTCCCATCTCTATTCATTAATAAATTAAATCATACCGGTGTGAAAGAAGGACCGTTTCACGATAATAATAATGACAGCAACGACGACGTTTTTAATTGAAGGGCTTCTTCTTCACCTACTGAGGAATATTGTTTTCGCTCAAGAGTTATATTAACCATTGTTATTATTAAATTTATCAGTCCATGAGATCTAGTTAATGGGTTGTGTGTATTAGCAACCATAATTTGATAAATCTAAAACAATATTATTATTTTATTTTTTAAAATAGAACCAATTTGTATTGGGTGGATGAAGTTAATATTTATATCATGCTTAATTAAGTTAACTCCTTGGCTGGCTATAAATTATTTCATTCTGTTTAACACTATATATATATATATATATATATATATATATATATATATATATATATTGACTATTCGATGTTTTATTGATTAATAAATATATATATATATATATATATGTATTGACTATTCGATGTTTTATTGATTAATAAATAATGGTAGATAATAGTTATTCATTAAGTACCCAGAACCCAGTAAATAATTTATAAATATCTAAAGTTTTTATCAAACTAATAATAAATTTAATAAACCCGGCTCACGATTAGCCAATGACATCACTGATATAGCGTCGCTCGGCTTCAACATAGCAACCCCTTCTCTACGCTGGACGTTCAAAATATTTGTTTCGGTCAGAGGTACGATTTTGCGGCATGCCCAGTCCTCTTGTTTTTTGAAGGCATTCCTTTATTTTTCCTTCTAGTAGATGGAAGACTTGGTAACACGAAGACTCGGTTTTATCAATTTAAAATTAAATTGTCTAGGTGGTTGGCATGTGTGTTTGCAGTCTCTTTCTTTCTTTATTTTTATTTTTAATAAATATTGCAGCGAGTACCTATCGGTTATGTTTTAAGGGTTTAGCTTGTCGGAGTAAGTGAGAATTTTTTTTTTCACTACTTTTTAAAATCGTTTTTAAAAAAATTGTAATTTTTTTATTTTATTTTTATTTTAAATTATTTTTTTGTTCTTAAATCATTCTTATGTGCTAATGTCAAAAATAATTTTTAAAAAATAAAAAAATATTATTTTAATGTATTTTTTAACAAAAAAAAACATCAATCACACTCTCAAACAAACACTAAGTGAATAGCTTTCACTGTTTATCCCTTTTTATTTTTATTTTTAGATTGCTATTTAAAAAAAAAAATCAAGTTATATTTACACATACCAAGTCGATTAAATCATGTCGTCAAAGTAACTCTCATATAATTTAAATTTTAAACATGAAACATACAAAGAGTGAGGTGATGATGTTTTTTTCTGTTATTTCATTTTTTTTATTTTGATTTTTTACTAGTTAATTGAATTGTCTTTTAACATGTTAAGTCAGTAGGCAACACAAATACAACTTTCATGTTATTTAATTTTAAACATGAGCTAAGTAAAAAAAATTAAATTGTAGAGTTTTTTTATGTCAATTTCTTTTTTATCACTTTTATCCCTAAAAATATTTTTACTAGTCAGCTAGCTATGATATTTTTGAACAAAACAAATCAAGTGGATCGTGTCTTTTATATAGTATTAAATCTAAACTAGACAAGAATTTAGATTTTAAAAAAATTAAATTGATTTATTAAACTAAATTTAATAAAAATATCAAATATTTTCTTGTTACCTTCATTTGTTTTAAATCTAAACCCAATACCCAGATAATTTGTCAGGAATTCGAATACGTGGCATATATTTTTTAGCAATTAAGATATATATTATTTTAAGCGAGAAAACTAATAGAGAAATAACATGTTCTCGCTAACTAGCAAGCTGCGAATGATTTATTTCGTTCACAAGTAAGAAGATTCTCATTTCATTATATGATCACACAAATACTAGACCATAATCATTTGAAATGTCAGTAGATCCAAAAACTTCTTCAAGTCTCTACAACTTAAAATTTTATACGGACACTTTTAAAAAATATTAAATTAATATTTTAAATGTTTTTATATTTTAAATATTCTGATGTTAAAAATAAAAATATTTTATTTTCATTTTTTTTTTAAAAAAAAAAAACTTCTATCTACCGTTTTACCAAGCACACATGTCACGCGACAATTGCAACCGCGCCATCCTTGTCCAAGCCAAAATTTTGAACCCACCAAGCAACAATGTGCAAAAACTTGGCTAAACTGATTGTGGGTGCATCAAATTTGTTGGACAGAAAATGTTAAAATGAGATAGCATGCAGCAGCAGCAATGTAATTATCTAGTAGGTAGTTCAGTAATAAAATTTTAGAATTAAAATGTTTTTTCTCCTGAAATTTTGGATTTAAACGTTGTAGTTACTAATATAATTATTATTAGAGACTTATATAATTATTAATTTTAAAATTGATAACATTAATCAAGATATACGTAAGCTGAAAACACCAATATTAATAAAATAAAAAAATTAATAGCCGCGTGCAGTCTTCGCCGAGAGTGGGTGGGCGTGACAGCTACAAGAAGGTAGTTCGTGAAATCCTACTAGATCGGTCCCAGTAGTCTGCCGCAAGTGGTTGTTATTAACTTGTTAATGTCAAATGTGGAAGGACACGTCATAAATCGAATCCTACCTACCCATCACCCACGACAATGAATTATAAGTCGTTCGGCCTAAATTTCGAAGCCCATTTTCATGCTTAAAGTCCATTAATAAAAGCTTTTCTTATATTAAATTAACAGTTGATTATTACTCGAAAATATATTTAAATAATTCATATATAATGTAAATTAAGTCTTTTACCAGCAACCAGAAAAGAATGAAGTAACCGGAAGCCCTTTTTTTGCTAACTCTATTTGGTAGAAGCTGCCGAGAAATTATTCCATGGCTTTAGATACTCATCACTACAAAATCAGGGTCTTCATACAAAATGTGATAAGAACCAATGAAGAAAACAAAAATAATTAAATAAAATAACAGATTATGTAAAATTAATGAAATTTCCGGTTAAATGTTTAATTATGGAGAAGAGGAGGGGGACTTTCCGAAGAACTAGACACAAGTTATCCTTGTAGTTTTATATGCCATGCTCTTAAATAAAGAGGGCAGGTGACGAGGCTGCGAAAGTCAAATCTCTTGAGAAACTTAACCCTTCAGAAGTTGAACAACACCTAATTAATTTAAATCTTGTAGCTTTAGAAACCACCTACTTAGTTCTTATATTTTTAAATTATTATTATTTTTATATATATCGCGTTTTTTTTTTTCTACACAAAAAATATTTGTAATCCCTATGTATCGATACCTGAAGTGGGAGACCATACAGTGTCCGCTTATTTCATTAAAAAAATGGTCTCTTTATGATTTTGATGCGAGATAGAGAGGATCCAGCAAGTTTTTGTACTTGCTCCTGGAAAATTAGCATGACATGAAACATGTCTCCACTAATTTAAAGGTACATCGTATTAAATATGTGGGTCAACTCTTCAAGGCAAGTTTGGAGCGACGTCGAGTAAAATATTTTATTATTATTTCTCAGTGTTTATTTTTTATATATAAAAAATAATTAATATAAAATATTTTATAATCAATTTTAAATTTTAGTTTATTTATTAAAAAATAGCCGTGAAATTTGATAAAATATTTTGAAAACAATATTTCATTTACAATATTACCATTCAATAATATAAACCATAATTATTGCAATTCCACCACCATAACCTCCACTACTATCATTGATTTCCCCACTCTATCATCACTCTACAACCACCATCACCTTCACTACTAGCACTGCTTTATCATCATCGTCGACGTGGCCAACTTTTTTTTCCTGCTCCAACTAATATTGAAATCACCTCTGCTAGCTAGCACTGTATTTCTACAGCCGAGGGACTGAGATGGCGAGCTTCGAATATTTAGCTCGTATCCAATCCTTGACTAGTCAACCAGTTCGAACAGAGATTCATTTCTAGGAGAGACATGGCTGATGGGGACCAGGGAGAACTTGTTTGGTGATCACGGGATGTTGCAATGGCTGTCTATTCTTCGAATATTTGAGATTTTCCTTTCTATTTCCTTCGGATTCCGAAACATATTAAAGACAAAGATCAAGGTGTGAAGAGCTGAGTGATTCTGTCATTAATGTAATTGTACAGAGGATATGTATTTGTATGATTAGCAGGCAATTAGCTAGGAATTAGCCTTAGTTTCTACTTTTCCTCTTTTACGTTCATACTTTCCTAATATTGTTAGGACTGTTCCTGTATTTAAATCATGTAATATGGCACTGCCAAAGTAAGTTTATACAGCAATTATAAACATAAACTTGTTTATGGTATCAGAGCAAATACGATCCTAGACCTAAAAGCAAAACCTAGAGCAAATCTCATGGCAGAAGGTAGCGATACAGAGGCAAGGTGCAAAGCTGATTCCTCTTCAAAAGTGCACGAACCATGGGAGAACTCCAATCATGCCCTTTATCTACACCATTCAGATCAACCCGGAGCTGTTCTTGTTACACAGCCCTTGATGGAGGATAATTTCTCTGAGTGGACTCAATCAATGAGCATGGCACTCAAAATCAAAAACAAACTTGGTTTTGTTCTTGGAACTCAAACCAAACCCCTTGTTAACCTTGAAGAGCAGCAACAATGGGAGAGGTGTGACACACTTGTCAAGACATGGCTCATAGCCTCCATGTCGAGAACTATTTCTTGTAGCATCAAGAATTGCAAGACATCTCGTGATGTTTGGACAGATCTCCAGGAAAGGTTTGGACAAACCAATACCGTTCAACTCTTCAATGTTGAGAACGGAATCCATGCCTGCATACAGGGGTCTGATTCTGTCACCACATACTTCACAAAGCTGAAAAGCCTATGGGATGAAAGAGACGTCTTGTGCGGAATGGAGTCTTGCACATGTGCAGGAGGAGTTAAGATGGTGGAGTACATCAAAAATCAAAAGACCATGAAATTTCTCATGGGACTGAATGAAGGATACGACACTCTCCGTAGCAACATCGTGGCCATCGATCCTTTGCCAGCGGTAAACAAAGCATATGCCATGGCTTTACGCCATGAGAAGCAGGCAGCAGCCACTCTCAGCAACAAGTCTATAGTACAGCCAGAAGGGGCTGTGTTTGCTGTGAAAAACAGTGGAGATGGAGAAACCAGCAGCGATGATGGAAAGAGGTGCACCAAATGCAATAAGAAATACCACACAGCTCAAAATTGTCGAGCACATCTCAAATGCTCTTACTGCAATTGGAAAGGGCATGACTATGAACATTGCCGCAAGCGCAAGGCAGCAGATGCATCTCGAAGCAATAACGTGATCTCAGGTATTGAAGGGACAACCGGGGCACCCAGCTTTCCTTTTTCCCAAGAAGTCTGCCGACAACTAATTGAGATGTTGGGTAAAAGTGCAGCAGCCTCCACCAACCACATTGGTAACACTCCTTCCCATCAGAATTTATCAGGTAAAGCCATGTACTTTAATTCACACAATATGGGTAGTGCCTGGATAATCGATAGTGGAGCAAGTAATCACATTACATGTAACCCACGACTCCTTTCTGCCATGAAACCTGTCTCACACCGGTATGTAAAATTACCAGATGGAACCACGGCAAAAGTAACTCATGTTGGAATGGTGATTTTTAACCCTCAGCTTATCCTTCACAATGTGTTATGTGTTCCCATGTTCTACGTGAATCTCATATCCATTAGCAAGTTAACACATGACTCACTTTGTATATCCATCTTTCTCAAAAATGCTTGTTTCATACAGGACCTACGATCGGGGAAGATGATTGGGATGGGCCTTGAGAGGGAAGGATTATACTGCCTTGACCAAGCAAAACAAGTGACATGCAATTCGGTGATCAGTACATCTCGCAATCTCTGGCATCAGAGGTTGGGCCACCCGTCCAGTAGAGTATCACAATTATTTCCCTTTATCTCTAATAACTCTTGCGACACAGACACATGCTTCATTTGTCCTCTGGCCAAGCATACCAGAACACCTTTTCCTTTGAGTTCTATTTCCAGTCAATTTCCTTTTGAATTAATTCATATAGACATATGGGGTGGATATCATGAACCATCAATTTCCGGGGCACAATATTTCCTTACTATAGTTGATGATTTTACTCGTAGTACTTGGGTTTATTTAATGATTCGCAAATCAGAAGCTAGACAATTACTTACTGATTTTATCCGGCTCATCGAAACCCAATATGACACACATGTCAAAATAGTTCGGAGTGATAACGGTCCTGAGTTCAAAATTCCCAGTTTTTATTCTTCAAAAGGAATCATTCATCAAACGAGTTGCGTCAACACACCCCAACAAAATGGTGTTGTTGAACGCAAACATCGTCACTTGCTTAATGTAGCTAGAGCACTCCTATTCCAAGCACATTTGCCAAAACCATTCTGGGGAGATGCCATTCTTACAGCTACCTATCTCATCAATCGCACTCCAACACCTCTCTTGAATGGAAAGAGTCCTTTTGAACGATTGTTCAACAGGGTACCCACATACACACACCTCAAAGTTTTTGGATGTTTATGTTTTGCTTCCACTCACCCTCTCAAGCCCACAAAATTTGATCCTAGAGCAAAACAATGTGTCTTTGTTGGATATCCACACGGTCAAAAGGGTTATCGGGTATATGACATGGAAAATAAGGAAATCTTTGTGTCTAGGGATGTATTGTTTCATGAAGAGTCTTTTCCCTTTCGGGATACAAATTCTCAGCCTCTGGAACGGCCAGCCTCTGGAACTTCTCAGCCACCACCAATATTCCCACTTGCTTCCCATTCCAGTTTTGACATCCATGCCGATTCCTCTCCAAGCCCAAGCCCAAGCCCAAGTGAACCGATTCTTGACACCAACCCAAGCCCAACTCTTACACCACCAGATGATCAAACTACATCACAAAATTCCTTACCCTCATCCTCATCAAATCCACCTGATCCTTCAGCACCTGACATCGTCCCCTTTGATCAGCCAAGACGTTCATCACGACCCACAAAAACTCCAACATTCTTGCAAGACTTTCACGTGGAGGCAGCTCTTCCCTCTCGGTCTACCTCATCATCTTCACCGGACACAGGTACTTTCCACTCCTTAGCCAATGTTTTATGTTATGACCATTTATCACCTAATCATCGAGCCTTCACTACCCAACTCACCATCCACAAAGAACCGAGTTCTTTTGCGCAGGCAGTTCACATACCTGAGTGGCGGATTGCCATGCAGCAGGAAATCAAAGCTCTCCAAAGCAATCATACATGGAGCTTAGTCCCTTTGCCTGCACACAAACAACCCATTGGCTGCAAATGGGTGTACAAGATTAAACTTAATCCAGATGGGACAGTTGAGCGTTACAAGGCACGCCTTGTCGCGAAGGGGTATAATCAAGTTGAAGGGATAGATTACAATGAGACTTTTGCACCTGTGGCAAAATTAACCACCGTCCGTGTTCTCTTGAGTCTTGCTGCAATACGAAATTGGCATTTACATCAACTGGATGTCAATAACGCGTTCTTGCATGGTGACCTTTCCGAGGAAGTCTACATGAAACTTCCACCTGGCTTCGGACGAAAAGGGGAGAATCGAGTCTGCAAATTACATAAGAGTCTCTACGGTCTCAAGCAAGCAAGCAGACAATGGTTCATTAAGCTTTCCACAGCATTGAAAGCGGCAGGTTTTAAACAATCATGGGCAGACTACTCGTTGTTCGTCCGAGCACAATCTGGAAAATTTACAGTCCTACTCATATATGTGGATGATGTGATTCTAGCTGGGAATGACTTGGAGGACATAAATACTACCAAAGTGTTTCTATCCAACAGATTCAAACTGAAAGACTTGGGGCAGCTCAAATATTTTCTAGGAATTGAAGTTGCACGGTCAAAACACGGCATAGCACTCTGTCAGCGGAAATACGCACTGGAGATACTCGAAGACAATGGTTTTCTTGCAGCCAAACCATCCTCCTACCCAATTGATCAGAATTTGTCCTTGACTAGAGCTGATGGAGAGTTGTTGCCTGAACCTTCGCAATATCGAAGGTTGGTAGGTCGTCTAATATACTTGACCATCACAAGACCAGACTTGGTATATGCAGTTCATATCCTCAGTCAATTCATGGACAA
Source organism: Salix caprea (assembly GCA_964035475.1). Lineage (NCBI taxonomy): Eukaryota > Viridiplantae > Streptophyta > Magnoliopsida > Malpighiales > Salicaceae > Salix > Salix caprea. Next base: position 14,847,717 of record OZ037755.1, on the reverse strand, counting down.
GCCACGACAACCACACCTTGATGCAGCACATCAAGTACTTCGATACATGAAACAGACCATAGGCCAAGGGATGTTCCTACCAGCAACCGGAAAGGCAGAACTCACTGCCTATTGTGATGCAGATTGGGCAAGATGCAAGGATACACGCAGATCACTCACAGGATACTGTGTTATGCTTGGTAATGCACCCATTTCCTGGAAAACGAAGAAACAAAGCACCGTTTCACGAAGCAGTGCTGAAGCCGAGTACCGCTCTATGGCAGTAGCATGCTGCGAGGTGACATGGTTACGCAGCCTGCTCAATGACTTGGGTGCAAATCAGAAGAGTCCAGCAAGATTGTTTTGTGATAACCAAGCAGCAATATACATTGCCACAAATCCAGTGTTCCACGAAAGAACAAAGCATATTGAGATTGATTGCCATGTGGTTAGAGAAAAATTGCAAAGAGGTGAAATCAAACCACTTCATATCGGCACCAAGCAGCAGGTAGCAGACCTCTTCACGAAGCCCCTGAGCACAACACAGTTTGGGACTTTGCTTAGCAAGTTAAGTGTGATTAACATCCACTCCAACTTGAAGGGGAATATTAAAGACAAAGATCAAGGTGTGAAGAGCTGAGTGATTCTGTCATTAATGTAATTGTACAGAGGATATGTATTTGTATGATTAGCAGGCAATTAGCTAGGAATTAGCCTTAGTTTCTACTTTTCCTCTTTTACGTTCATACTTTCCTAATATTGTTAGGACTGTTCCTGTATTTAAATCATGTAATATGGCACTGCCAAAGTAAGTTTATACAGCAATTATAAACATAAACTTGTTTAAAACAAATAGTTCATTTTTCTTGACGCTTTCACTAGATTATGACACATGATCATGATTTTATTGCACGTCTTTGCATATATTAAAAGTTGAAGTTTAATATATTGTTTATTTTTATATTTTAAAAAAGGTTATTATTACTCAAATATATATATATATATATATAAAAGGTTATTATTACTCAAATATATATATATATATATATATATATATATATATTCAGATTATTTTAATATATATTTAAATAAATAAAATATATTTTAAAAAACAATCACTCTACGGTATTACAATCCAAATAAAAATTAAATCAATGCAAGCGTGTACGTACAAAAGGTGAAGGGGGGTTAACGTTCTTGTCATCTACAGTTTTAGAGTAATATTTTTAAAGTGTGATTAAAGTTATTTTTTAAATTGTTTTTAGTTTATAAATATATTAAAATAATATTTTTTTTAAAATTATTTTTGATATCGAAATAATTACAAATATTAAAAATAATAATTTAAAAATAAAATAATTTATTTATTTTTTAAAAATTTCTTTAATTTTTTTTTTTTTGAAATTGGGAATTCGAACACATGGCTGGAGTGATAACAAACCTCTGCAAAAATTCACAAAGTTATGAGTCTTGTGGATCGTGTGCCGGTGATGATAAATTGATAATACCAATATCCAAGGGACAGGTGGCTAGAAGGTATGTCTTCATTTGATGGATGGATATTTTTCTTCATTATTAGCAGTGGGTAGATAAGAGTTGACGCCTTGAAATATGTTTAGTTTATAAAAGCAAGATTGTAATTGAAAAATAATTACTATAAATTGGTTGTATATCATGATATAAAAACTTTAAATAAATTTTATAAACCCGAGATAAAAAAATTAAATCAAGTATAGTTACATTAAACAAGAAAAGAAGGGTATGTATTTGTTAAAACACTTTAAAGTAATGAGTTTTTGTTGCTGTTGTTATTGTCAATGATGATTTTTTATTTATTAAAACTCTCTTCACTTGTATAATTAGGATGTATACGATATGTACATTGAGATTCAGTAGCATCATTTTGATCTAAATGCATTTTATAATCAATGTTTTTTAATCGAAAAATATAAAACTCAAATATCTCTCAATTATATAAAATTAAGTTCTAGATTGGAGAGGGAAAAATAGAGCATAGAATGAGAATAAAACACTAAAATATAAATCGGTGAAAAATGTGTAAAAACATGAGGAAAAAAATAAACATCTCATTTTATTTTATTTTATTTTATAAATTTTAAAAGGTTAAATAGTCAATAAAAATCATAATTTTTATCATTATAAATATTAATTTAACCATCCTAAATCAATAAATAAATATAAAAAACTATTATCCACCATCAATGTTTTTTGCACAGGACACCTTGTTCAAGTTCCATAAACCCTTATTAGATCTTCTCGTCATGATTTTCTATCGCATAAATAACTTACTAGTTCATTTGCATCTTTTTTCTATAAAGAACCTCTCAATCCCCTCCTCACATAACTGTATCAAAATCTCTCTCAACCATACTTATTTAATATACAACAATTAATTACTAGAGATTATTGAGCTCAAATAAACATTTTATACTATTTTTAATCAAAACTATCAAGAATTATCAAACTACAATACTAACTAATATAAATATAAAAAAAATAACGAGATTTGTTATAGTTCAAAACTTTTAAAATCAACAACACAATAATAAAAAAAATATTTAGATATTTATTTTGATTAATAATTAAAAAGAGAGAAAAAACACGGGAAAAAATTTAAGGAAAATATTTATTTAAAAAACCCTGAAAGGGACACGGCGATATGTTTATCTGACATTAAGTTTTAAAAATAATTTTTTTAGATTATTTTTATATGACAATATTAAAATTATATATTTTATTTTAAATAAAAAATATTATTTTAATATATTTTCAACTATTCCCCCAAACTGTTCCGATACTTGTCTGCTAAATCATTGCAACCTCCCGGACCAAGAGCAGCACTACATATAAGTATATAACAAAGCCCACATAAAAATATAAGGCAGTCATCGCCAGCCACGTGCCCAGAAGATTCCAAATTCGTTTTTCAACTGTAACGGAGCAATCAATGCTCGTCCATTAATGATGATATAAACGAGATTCACCACCTGATATCAAGATTTGTTTTTAATATTTTTTTAGTAAAGTATCACAATTCAACAAATATTGAGGAACTTGTATGGAGCCGGCTATTTGGGGAGTATTTTCACCTCTTTGAGGCTCACCCGGTGCGAATGTGGATTAGTCTGGGCCAGCGCTTGGGACACCGCGTGGCTTATACAAAAAAAAAAACAAATATTGAGGAATTACTACACAATAAAGACCTATACGGGCATCATGAATTCCATCTCGAATTAAACAGGATAAAAAGATTATTACGTCATAATAATTATGAATATATATACAGTTAATTTATTTTTTAATAAAATATTATGTAATTTTAAATATCAATGTACAACTAATAATACGTGATTGTGTGAATTATTGTATTTTTGGCAGGAAATTGATGGTATAATAGACGATCCCTTGAAAGCTACACACACACATATATACCGTTTACGAGCACCAGCATCTATTAACCTCTCATGGTAGCTCAGTTGGCAAGAGTGAGAGTTCCCTGATCTGATCTGATGCCAGGGGTTTCAATGCTGAGAAGGACCAATGATGGAGTCATGAAACCATGGCCGCATATTGGTACTGACAAGGACAAGACTTACTGGAGCAAACATATCAACTATGACCATCGTTTCTAAATCAGTGCAACATCCAGGAATTATACAGTTGACATTAATACTAATATTTAACTAAAATATAAAAATTATGGCTAGTGGATTCAAATAATAAAACTTATCATTTTATTTCTAGAATCAAAAAAATTAACTCCTAGAACCTAAGATATTTTGGACATTTCGCCTTATAAAACTATTATTAGTCTAATATTTATTTATTATATCCTTTTTAAAATTGAAAAACATTAGTTTAATATATTTTTGAATAAAAAAACACTTTAAAAAATAAACTTGATAAGAGTCCAAAATAGTCATTTAATAGAAAAACAAATAATTCTCTACGGTGCTGATGTTTTTTTTACTTTCAAGAAAATAATTCTCTACAGCGCTGATTTTTTTTACTTTTAAAAAAACCGATTTATCACACAGGTGAGTGGACATATAATCTAGTTTTTTTTCCGCTTCACACCAGAAAATGCCCCCGTATATCTCGAGATCAATCACGTCCCTACCAGCCAAAGGTGAGGCCCACAGTTTTCACCGGCGATAACGAACGGAGCCTGTAGCCGGTTCGATGATCTCAGGCAGCTATGGAAACATGCGGCTCTTTTCGTATGTCACTGACTCACTGCTTTATAATTAGCTTGGCCTCATAACTGGATTATGTCACACGTGGAAGAAGTTGGTTGGACTCCTACGGATACCGGATATGTGGATTGTGGACACACTTTGTTTGGATACAAAATATTAATTTCTAAAATCTTGCTGTACCCTTCTTCTTTGGTATCCTCGTAGTTGCACAAGCGAGTTTCTTCCAAATTGAGGAAATATGGCCACCATCACTGCTAGTGCCGCTACATCATCAATCGTTCGTGCAGCCCTTGCACGCAAGCCGTCTGTAGGGCTCTCTTCCTCATCTGTTCTTGGTAAACCATCCGCTTCCTCTCATGAATTTAATTATGGAGTGAAATTATTGTCGATTGCATCCTTAAATTCAGTGACTTTTCATTACATCGCCGAGCTCTTCTTATCAAAGTGAATACCGCATCTTCCTCGACAGCAAAAACATAGATCTAATGACTGTAATAAGTGGACAGGGTGAAGAATTGATATATTGACTTGATCAGAGTTATCGTCATTTGACTGGACATTCATTCTGTTCAATTTCCTCTGCTTTATTCAACTTCATTGATGGATCCAGGTCTGCCTGCAATGGCAAAGAAGGAAAAAGTGAGCTGTTCCATGGAGGGGAAGCCTACCGTAGAGGAAAAAAGCAAGGGAATGAGTGCGTCGTTAATGGCAGCCGTGGGTGCCGCAACCATATCAAGCCCGGCCCTGGCTCTCGTAGATGAGAGACTGTCCACTGAAGGAACTGGACTTCCCTTTGGTTTGAGCAACAACCTTCTTGTTTGGATCCTGCTGGGTGTGTTTTCTCTCATCTGGTCTCTCTACTTTGTCTACACATCCTCCCTTGATGAGGATGATGATTCAGGATTGTCCCTCTAAAGCCAAACTCATTTCAGTGCTGAGAAGGAATGTAAAAATCCCGCATAGAGTTGCCTTTTTTTCCTTCCTTGTGGAGAAACTTTCTGTTGAAATTCAAAAGAGTTGCTTTTTGTATTTCACTTTCTTGATTGATTACAATTGAACAGAGTTCATAATCACAAGAAAGGTGAAGAAGGCTATTATCCACGGATAGCAGCAATACACTGATAAACCGTTGGACAACTTCCAATACCTTCTTAAATTGATCTGCGCCATTCATGTATTTGTCTTGCTTCTTGACTCTTCTTCTCTCCCGTTTAGCTCTCGTAAGTTGTTGCTGTTGTTTGATGGGTAGAAAAGCGTAAGAAGTTCAGTGAAGATAGAAACAAACAGGGTAGCCATGCATCTGTACACATCAAGCTGATGACGGTGAAGTGTCAAGATACTAAAAGGTACTACCATGGAAGCACACTACTTTCACATCAATTCTAGATATCGATAGACCTGATATGACCAAATCTGCATTTTTCTTTGAATTGACAATGAGCTCTGCATTACGCCGGTCATTATACTATCTGCAGATGAATTTATTTCCACATTACATTTACAATCAAGAAAGTAAGACTGATGTGGAGGGGAAAAAAAATTCAAACATCTGACATGAAAGTTTGAAGATGACAGCAAAAACAAAATGAGGCTTACCCGCCATTTTGAAACATCTGGAGGCTTTCCTGTTAGAAAACATAGAATTAAAATCACAAGACTTTCTTTCCTTTCCCTGGTAGAACTGAGGAGCAGTCACTAGTAAAACAGAAAGCGGCTTGCGGTGAAGGCGGGGCACATTTCCAAGATGGTGCAAACAATTCACCCTCCCTCAAAACATTCAGGTTAAAGTCATCATCTGCTCGTAACAGTCTATACAATTCTATTCTATCCTTTGGAAAAATCTTGTGTTAAAAGTGGAGTTGAAAAAGATGTGGAAAAAGGTTAGCAATTCTAATTAACTTCCGGACTTGATCTTCATTTTCTTGTACTGGATCTCCAGCACCATGATCCAAAGATGGTGCATCAACTGGTCATTGAAAAGTTTATCATGATTCAGAAACACATACCATTGCCAGATTATCACAAAAAAAAAAAAACACTATTGGCAGGTATATGGTATTCTCTACTAACCATCTCCAGATGAGTTAAACCGAGTTCACAGCACCATTTTTGACTATCAAGATAATTTGTTTCAATATCTGCAGGTTTAATGTGATGAGAGGTTTTTTGTGATGATTGTTTAGAGCTTAAATGTTATCTGAAAAAAATGTGTAGGTCGAGAAAGATAAATCTAACTCAATTTAATTTCAGATTTTGAACCATTTTAGTTTTTTTAGGTTGATGGATTTGTTTGTAGGTGTTTCGAGAGTGTAAGAGAGGTTTTTTCTTGGTTGAAATGATTTAAAAATTAAGGTTTTATAGCAAAACAAAATCATTTTTATAATTTTCCAGCCACCACAGCGCTCGTTGAAATTTGGGTTTACAAACAATAATTATTCAATTTAGTTTTTAAAAAATAAAGATCATTCAACCATTTAAAAAATTTAAACTCAACTCAGGCAAGTGGACCTGGGCTGGGCTCGAAGGCCACAGGCCCACAACTCAAATTATTATTAAACTCAACTAGTTTAATGAGTTAAGCCACAATAATCAAATTATTATTTTTTTCTTTTAATTTTGTTTTATCATTGGTATCTTTTTCAACATGTATTTTTTATAATGATCATCAGTTAACAACCGTCCCATGTATCTTTTTTTCTTGCTAATTTGGCTATTTTATTTATTTTGTGTCTATTTAATTTTTGAAGATGTTATTTTGATTTTTTTTAATCTTTTATACAGATGAATTTTATTTTTAAAAATAAAAATATTATTTTGATATAACATTTCTAAATTTTGCAACCATCGCATATATATTTTTTATTCAACTACTTTAATATGTATAACTGTTTTTATTATTGTTTGAGTTAACTTGATTTTAATAAATAAATTTAGTAAACAAATCAAGTAAATATCTCTTGCAGCGAGATCAAATATTATCATCTATATTTATCATTTGATTTTTACTTTTTAATTATTATTAATATTTTTCTTTATTTTCACAGATAATTCTAAATTTATTTATTTAAATATAGACATAAACTTGTCATTTTATATATTTTTTTATGCAATAAACATGTTAAAAACACCTCTATATCTTTTTCTTTCTAGAAATAAATATCTGATATACAACGAAATATAAGTTAAATAGCCAGTAAAATACAGCACGACCAATAGAGTCGTATACTTTTTCACTGATCATTCGTTAAAAAAATTGCTCTTTTTTCTTTTTATTATATTTATATATATTAAAAATAAAACCGCGCAATTTTTTCTTCCTTTTCCTTTTATTTTTTTTATTACTGTGTACCTAAACCCTATACAAAATGCAATTACAAAAAAAAAAAAAAAAAACCCGCCTCCTCCCCCTCCCCCTCCGGCAACGCTCCTTTCTACGGCAAAACTCTGATTTTAGCTCCTACTGGTCGTGTTTCAGTTTAACAATGTAAGCACCTCTTTTCAGTGAATTTAATATGAAGAAGACATGTAGTATTTTCTGTTCAATTTAATTACCCGCTGTTTTTTCTTCTTCTCTCGTTTTGGTTTTATGAACACTAACTAGTAAGCAAATTCAGAAAGAAAAGAAAAAAAGATGTTCTATCTGAGCTTGATAGAGCACAAGATGCTATTGCCTCCTCGTCTTCTGAATCTTCCTCTCCAAGATGCTATCAAGGAAGAGCTTCAAAATATCTTCTTGGATAAGGTAGTTACTATTTCCCTTTGTATATTTCTTCCTTTCTGCCCTTGAATTTTTCATAGCACTTTGAAGTATTGAGTAAAAATGGAAATCATCGTTTGCAATGAAGGTTATATCAAAGTTGGGACTTTGTATTTCAATCTATGACATCAGAAAAATTGATGGTGGCTTTATATCTCCCGGTGAAGGTGCTTCAACCTATACGGTATGCCATGGCTTTTCTTTTTTGTGTTTGTATTTTCCCTCTTTTTGCTAGCACTTTGAGTCTAATAGATGTGTTTTATGTGAATATTGTCTTAAGCATAGGGAATATCTATCCCCTCTGAATTTCAAATCTTTGTCTAGTCTGTGGAGACTTTTTCCATTTTATTTATCTTTGTTTCTTTCAATAACGTTTCGTGTTTACTACCCATGGAAGATGGTAGTAAGTAAACCCTCATTGATGCTGTGAAACTTATTGTGGATTCATTAGTTCACAGCTCAAGATTCACTAGAATTCGGTCCTTCCTTAGTTGCCTCCAGGAAAAGGGTAAATTTAATTGGTGCCTATGTTCCATCTTCCACTTTTCTAAAATTTTAGTTGTAAAGCTTGTTTCTTCTCCTTGACAATGGTTTCAACTAGGCTGTTGAATTGTAGAACATGTGAGCTTGCTGGGACGGCATAAGCTGTCACTTTTGTTGAATATCTATGTAAAACTCGTTCCGTGTACTTTGCAAGAAGTGTCTGCTTTTACTAAAGAACGTAATCTGCAGTGAGTAAATGACTGTTTTGTTAATTTGACAGGTGGAGTTTAGAATGATTGTTTTTCGTCCATTTGTGGGGGAGATTATATCTGCTAAACTTAAAGAATCCACTGCAGATGGTTTGCACTGTATGTTTAACAGTTACTTCCACATATCATTTGTTTCTTTGTCTTCCTCCTCTTTGTTTACTAGTACAATCTTTTTTATGTTGCAATTTTTCTGTGGCATGGTATATTGACTAGAGGCTATAGTTTGTGCACCGTGTTGTTGAGGACTACATTAATTAACTGGCATGATGCTTTGCGTTTTTATATCTGCGGGGACAGAATTGTAGAGAATCCATCTGTTGCTACACGGATTATAGTTTTATATAAGCTCTTTTTTTCTAAAGTCATATCAGTGGTTGACTTGCCTATGCAAATTCTTAACTTTGAAAATGGCCCTTTTTCTCAATGAGCTTGTTTCACAGAAAAGCAACTGATTGCAACTGCAGCTTTTCATTTTTTGGCATCTTCCACCTCTTTTGGCAACAAGGGAGGTGGGGACACTTTGGAAGTTTCCCTGTCATTGTATGTTCTATAGGCCAGGCTGCTCATTTTTTCTGGGCTCAGGAACATGAATAGTCATTCCCAGAGGTTATCTAGGTAATGTGCTGGTGTATGTTGGGTTTTACAGGTTTCTAGGATGGAAGGCTATTTAATGGATCCATTTTCTTACAACATGATCTTGTTTGTTTTATCAATGTCTTTTTGGTTTTACTCGTTGCAAAAATTAAGCCAACATCTTGCATTATTTAATTTCTGTTTTGTTTCATTCCATTGAGCTATATCCTCACGGTTCCTGCATACTGATGTTGAACCATAATCGACAGTGTCACTTGGATTTTTTGATGATATTACCATACCAGCCGGTCTTATACAAAAACCATCCCGTCATGTTCCAGACCCTGAGAATAGGTAAAGTTCCCCATCTAGTTTCCTGCTTTGGGATAATAATTGGAAATGAATTCCTCTATTTCTAGGCATTTTTCTTCTTTTTTCTTGCCTCACATTTTACATCTATGTTGATAAATAATGAATTTTGAATCTTCATAATGAAAATTGCAGGTATAAGGTCCTATGGGTGTGGCAATTTAATGGTGAAGAGTTTTTTGTAGATGGCATTGATGAGGTTAGTGTTGTCTCTTCTTTTATAGGAAAATGCTCTAAACTTCAACTTGTTTATTACTTTTTGTTTCCAAATGCCAGATAAAGTTTAAAGTTATCAGTGTAACATATCCCCCAACTCCTATTGAGCAACAAGGGGAGCCATTTGCACCGATGGTGATTACAGTAAGTTTGACCTCCTAACTTCAATGTAGAAATGTTGTAGTATTGCATGTAGGACTATGTTTCTTTAAAGACTTCTTTTATGCTGAGTCAAAGAGCAGGTTTTCTTTACCGCCTACTCTTCCTCCCAACACTCTTACCAATAAAGAGGCAGGTCACCTTTTGTAGATATCTATATTAGAGTCTTTTGCGATCAACACAGTCCATCCATCTGTTTCCTTGATTTAGATTTACTCTTGCTTGTATTTTTATTTACAGTATCGTATCTATTAAATTATTTCAAAAGTCCAATAAAGTACTGGAGGGAGGTGCTCCTGTGAGGGAGGTTTTCAGAATTGATTTGTATTTGATTTTGTTGGACATTGTTTAATGAATAAATCAAATAAGAGCTCACAGTATTTCAGTTATGCCTGTTTGAAAGTGTGATTGAAGTTGTTTTTGAAAGTGATTTTTATTCAGAAATGCATCAAATGTTGTTTTTTTTATTTTAAAAAAATCATTTTTGACATCAACACATGAAAATGATATGAAAACATAAAAAAAAAAAAAAACTATTTTTTTTTGTTTTTCAAAATCGTTTTTATAATGCAGTGTCAAACAGCTTAGCAAGGCAAATGGAGAACTTGGACAACCTAAACTTTCTATCCTTGTTTTCTTTTTCTTTTTTAGTCTACTATTAAATATTCTTTAAAAGGTCGCATTGAAGTGGAGCTTTGTTAAAAAAAACAACTCAAGAACCTCTCCCCCTCTCAGCCTTTCTCCCTCTCTTAAGGAAATAGTGGCCCTGGTGCATCTCTTCTCTTCTATCCATTTCATGTTCCTTGGCAAACAACAATGTTTCTCAGGAACCTTTTCTAACCAGTTCTTAGTTCTGCAGGGATCAATTGATGGTGACGGTTTAGGTCCAGTTTCGTGGTGGCAGTGATGCAGGAGAACTTGTAATCTTGAAGCCCTTTTTCATAGGTAAAGTAGATGAAGCATGTATGCAGTGATTGTACCTCAATTGACAATAACAGGCCATCTTTGAAACTCTTCGATTTTTTTTTCCTTCATCTTAGAAGTTCAGCATGTAACTTTCAGTGTTTAATCTGACATAAAGAACCTGACTGTTCCTTACGCAGATTGTGATACTTGGCTGCGATTGAAAGTTCATTGTACAATTATGGTCCTTTGGGAATAGAGTTCTGGCCACACCATCTGTAACCATTGCAGGTGCTTTGTAATTGATCGATCAATCTTCCATTCTCAATTATAAAGGAAATTAGCCACGAAAATCGGAAGCTAGAATTTATTTAACAGTTGCAGTATTTGAATATGTTACCTCTGTTGGTTTCTTTTATCTTCCTAGTGTTTGCATGGGTAATATAATCTTCTGCTATATAGCAAGCTGGAGAGTGGTCTAGGTGATGGCATGGCACTACATAAAAATCTCTTTTCAACAGTGAATAAGAACAGGAAAAACCTAGCCATCAAGCAAATGCAAATGAGCCTCCAAATTGTGTGCACAAACGGGGTCGTCCGTTTGTTTAAAAAATGGAGAATTCTTTTGATCCAAAGCCAACTTCACTCCAACATGCGAGTAATACCATGGCAATCCCTCGAGTCAACTTCATTAACATAGGCGGCATTTGTTCATTAAAAAACAAACCAGGTGATTTAGGCACAGCATATTAACCACCCTCGAAACTTTTTTTTTATACGAGAAAACTACACCTCCGAAAAACATATTTTATTAGTCGAGATGAGTAAATAAAATCTCGATTGTCTTAAACTTTTATAAAAAATAGACATCCTGACTCAAACTCGAGACTTGTTATGCAGATTGCAAGTTTTTTTTCATCACGCCACTTCTCTTGAGAACAACTACCCTCAAACCCAAATGACTCGTTCCTTTCCTTTAACCGAGCATTCCCGACCCGAGGACCTGAAAAGGAAAACACCGAACGCCCGACTATCTTGCATCACATGTAAACCCGTTTCCACAATATCGGTTCACTCAGCATAGCCAGAGCACTGCCTGAGCTGTGACCGGTAAGTGTAATGCTCGTTTCCTCATCAGCATACATTTCAGTCAACCTTTTAACCTCCGACTAAAATCTGCTCTCTGGCTGAATGTTCACAAAACCCACAATTCTCTTCTTTGTCCGTGTAAAGATCCAAGAACCCGGATTCGACTCTAGCAGTAGGATCCCGACACGGGATTTTATTACCACTGACTGGCTTGAGAAAGTCCATTAAGTCAGCTATCCACTCTAAACGTGTCACCGTGCCCCTCCACGCAATAGCAACGTCACGACGGCCGAAATGTTTTGATGTTTTGTCGTTGGAAACGGCAACGTATCCGATCCAATTGCCTACGTTGCTCCGAACTTTAGGCCAGCGAGATTTTTTGAAAAAAATCGGAAGGTTGATATTCGATGTGGCATACGAGTATCTAGCGAGTGACCTCGTATCCATGTCGTCTCATTCCTAGAGACTCGAAAAAACTACTATGACGCATAAATCTGCAGCTGCCACGATATTTTGAAAAAGGATCAAAAGCGAAAGAATCGTAGCAAGCTTATGCCATCTCGCCATATCTGATGAGTTCTGATCGTAAGAGAGGGTCCGTTGGATCAAGAAGGCCAACCCAGTCATCTTTTCCCTGGATTTCTCTCCACACATCGGCCATTTCTCGCTCTGGTTCTTTGTTGTTTGTATTGGTATTATTATAGTCTCGCTTTTTTTCAAGTTCGGTGATCGTGGATGCTGACTATGACTGTAATTATGTTGTTTTTTATTTAAAAATATATTAAAATAATATTTTTTATTTTTTAAAAATTATTTTTAATTTTGATACAGGAGAATAATCTAAAAATATCAAACAAAAATAAAAATGATTTTTTCTAATATTTTTCAAAAACTTAATGAAAAACAGATCACTTGTCTGTGAGGCATGCAGTTAGCAGTTGTCGCCCAGCAGGATACGAAGAAAGACGATCATGCTTCGGGACTTCAAGTCAGCGGTCAATTTTACTTAATTAGATTCAAACACAGCGTGCATGTCATGATAACATGGCTTCCCTGTTAGTTTATAACCCTTGAACACGTAAGAAATATAGAGGAATGATATATATAAAATGTAAAGGAATAATATAGATTATATTTTAAAGTGTTTTTTTATATTAAAAATATATCATAATAATACTATTTTATTTTTAAAATTTTAATTTCTCATACCAGTACATCTAAACAACTAAACAAAATAATAATTTAAAGCTAAAAAAAATTACTCTTCATAAATAATCCAAGTACTTGCAAGCGTGATGAAGTCTATCACTAGCCCAATTACATGACAATTATCCCAGCACTAGTGATTTGTTTTCGAAATTTATCTTTTCGAACCATACAGGGCAAAACTGTCATCCTGCTATTTTAAGAAATTTATCTGATATTAACTTAATTATTCTGAAATTTATGTTTTTTTTTATAGACTCGATGGGTAATAAACCTACGACTGGTGGGAATTATTTTGACTAACACGGTAAAAAAACCCGGGTTAATTAGGTCATTTGTTAATTCTGCAATTATTTTCTTTTGTACCGATGTGGTTCTTATTTTTATCTACAGCACAGGTAAGTTTTAAGAGTGTGATATTTTGTACGCCACTTTAAGAATACCATGGACATCGTGAAAGTGCAGAGCATCCCTAACCCAAAGAGAGCGCAAAATAAAAATCGGACAGTAAATTTTATTTTCCGTAAAACACCTTCCATAATCGGAAACAAACAAAAGAAACACGTTTTTCAGCCGCCAATGAAGGCCAATACCGTCATTAAATCTCACGGAACCGCGCTCCTCCTATTTTCTTATACTTTAAACAAATTACCATGGCGCGAAAACATGACCAATCTCCCGCTCCTTCTCTGACCAACCCCCCCTCTCACTATCCAACCCCGCGCCTCGCTCACCTTTATTTCTCCGCCTCTCACAACCCTCTCCCCTCCTCCCCCTCCCCCCCTCCCCAGCCCTTACACAATGCACTTCGAAAACCAACCTCATATCCCCCCATCCACTCCCGGCGGATCCACCGCCTCCTTCACCTCCTTGGATATCCCCCACCGTGTCAAAAAGCAAAGAGGCAGTTACAACTGTGGACGTTGCGGTCTCCCCAAAAAAGGCCACGTCTGCCATCTCCCTCCTACACCCGGCACTACCACTACACCAACACAAACTCCAACCGACTCCTCCGTCTCAGTCTCCACCTCTCGTCCTCCGCCTCCGCCACGCCAGCAGTACTCGAATCTCCGAAGAGCGTTGTCATTTGATGATAGTGACTTACGGTGTGACTCGCCGGAGGTTGAAATCGATGAATCGGAGTTGGATCTGTTTGGTTCGGGCTGCGGGAAGTTGCCAGTGAGCTGTATGTGGGAGATTTTGAGGAGGTTGCCGCCGGCGGGGTTGGTGGCGGCAGGTAGTGTGTGTAAGGGATGGAGAGAGACAACGAAGAGGCTGTGGAGGGCGGCGGAGGAGCTTAGACTTAGAGTTCCACCCAGGTCCCAGCCTGGGTTTGTTGGATCTGTGTTGCAGAAGTGTCCTGGACTTAGTAGGCTCAACCTTAGATTGGAAAGGTTAGGGCTTGTTCCCGAGAGGAATGTCTTTTTTTCAGATCCAGGGTTTTATGAAGTGGATCGATTGGGGATTATTGACATTTTGGTTTTTATGACGAAAATTGATAAAATTAGCATGATCTGAACAAAACGCTATCAAGTTTTTCGAGGATTACAAACAGCTAATTAAAAAACGTGGTTTGATTTATGAAGAGAAACGCTAAAATTACAGGGCTGTTTAATCTATAAAAAGCGACGAATTTTGATATCATGGTACTGTTTGATCTATATGCATCAACGCAGGATATAATCGCGCTCTCGTTGTTTGAGATTTTTAAGAGCCAAGGTTTTTTATTTCATCAGGCCATTTTTTTAACAAATCAAACTGCTGTGAGAAGTTAAATTGATTTTGTACGTTTGATTTTTAATTATTTTTTTCTCTGGCTGTTGCAGTGATGTGGATTCGACAGTGTTTGCTTGCATTGCGTTTTCTTGCCCTAATTTGGAGGTGATGGAGATTTCTACATCTGAAGCTGCAGTCAATAGGATAACTGGGTATGGTTTTTTCCTAGTCAAACTCATTATTGTTTGATCTGTTAGTGTATGGTTCATTTTCTCTTTCAGCAGAGTTTTATTTATTTATTTCTGTATTGCTATTTTGCGATGAATATTAATAGTGAGCCAACTGGCAACTGGCAGAAAACCATATGCTAACTTTTTTGTTGATATAATGCTTGGTGGCAACAATGTAAAAGTGAAGCATTGGGTTATGGATTCGGGACTGATTTGTGATATTGATCCAATTTGCATATGCTTTACATGGTCCAATTTTGCTTATGCTTTACATGGTCTTCCTGGTCATGAAATGTGACTATGCCTACCGTGTTTAAGAATCTGCTGCATCAGTTAAAATAATTTCTAGACAATCATAGGCTTATTAGGTTTTATTTTTGAAGATTTATGTGAGGCAACATGCTCCCGGCAGACTTATTTTATTATTTGGGAATGTAATCAATATTTTTTTTTTCATGTTCCAGTCTTCAAGCATCATGTTTTCTGCCTAGGGTCTGCGCTGTTCATTTCTTGTTCCTCACCCTATCAAATGTTACGTGATTAAAGTGTGAGTGTATGCTATTGGAGAAATGGCTGATAATTGGGTCGAATTTCTGGTTTCTCTATGCAGTGATGAATTGGGTCGTTTTGTTGCTGATAAACGTTGCCTAACAAGTCTTAAGATGGAAGGATGTTCTAATCTAGGAGGTTTTGTTCTCTGTTCATCGAGTCTCTCTACACTTTGGCTTTCAGATCTGCATTGCCTATCTAAGATGGTAATTATTTATTTCATTTCTTCATCTCATTTGGTGTGACTACTCTTCTAATTTGAAGCGCTTTTTGGTTTATACGAGAGGAGGGCATTTAAGGATGGTCTTCTGTTGGTTCATGCTTCTATGCTGTTTGGAAGAAATGTTTTGGCATTTAACACAGGTCATTTTATTCATTTATCTGTGGCTCTGCTCTGTAGGTCTTTAACTGTCCCAATTTGAGGGAGATTTCCCTTGACTTTTCTCGCCAAGAAAATGACAGCACTGATCTAATTGCCATGGTTGATGGTTTGGGAAGGAGTTGCCCTAGGCTACAAAATGTACATGTTGCATCAGTTCGGCTTTCTCATGCTGCAGTGCTTGCTCTCACAGCTGCAAACTTAAGGTTTGTCAAACAGTTCTACTGTCATCTTATATCCTTGAACTACAAAGTACCTTACCGCTATATAATGCTCATTTGCTGAAATATTTGTTAACACAATGAACGTTGTAGAGGTTTCTAATGCCATATTCTTTACATTTCTCTAATCTTATTGGACAACCTGCATTTATCTAGTATAAAATTATGTGATGAAGCATATCTGATGTTTGGTTGCTCCATGATTTCAGGGGGCTGCGGATGCTTTCACTTGTTCTTGGAACTGAAATTACTGATGCATCTGTTGTTGCCATTTCTCAAAGCTATTCAAAATTAGAATTGCTTGATCTGAGTGGGTATGTTTTGGAACAAGTGCCTATTACATTTGTGAAACTTTTAAGTCAAACGGTGAATCAAATCGATCTGTTTTTTAGATAGAATTTTTATACTACATGTTGATTTCAGGTCTAGCATCAGTGACAGTGGCATTGGAATGATATGCAATGTGTTCCCTGGAACACTTTCAAGGCTTCTTCTTGCGCTTTGTCCCAACATCACTTCAAGTAATCTACACTCAAATCTCTTCTTCCAAAAGCAGTCTAGAATCTGTATTTGCAACATGCTTTGTCTCTTCATAAAACTTTTGTTAATTGTCTTGCTTTTTAACTCCTCTCAGGCGGAATTCAATTTGCTACAGCTCAATTGCCTCTACTTGAACTCATGGACTGTGGAATGACAATTTGCGATCTGAGTTCTCAGTATCCAACTTGTGATGAAAGTGGTGATTTTGAGTTGCAGACGACCTTTAAAAACAAATTACATCTTATATACCAAAAGCTCATCATTAAACATAATCGGTTAAAAAAGCTCAGCCTATGGGGCTGTTCTGGCTTAGATGTAAGATCCCGTTATCTGACTTGTAGTGCATGGTTGCATTGATTTTCCATCTCCTGCTGTTCTCAGAATGTGCGTTTAAATGCAGGCCCTATACTTAAACTGCCCAGAACTAGTTGATTTGAATCTGAATTCCTGTAAAAACTTGCATCCAGGTATATTATTTTGCTCTCTTCAGGTGATAATTTTTGAGTTTTGCGAATTCTGCTTTTTCTTGGCTAAAAATAGTTAATTGGTTATTATACTTGTTTCTCCAGAAAGAGTGCTCCTGCAGTGCCCCAGTTTAGAAAGTGTGCATGCATCAGGATGTCACAATTTACTGATTGAGGCTATTCAGAGCCAGGTGAACAGCTAACTCCATTCAAGTTTCTTTTTTTCCCCTTATCTTGCTGTACAAGGCTTGGTGGTTTTTTAATTGTTGAATAGGTGATTATGTACCAGCTGTTCATGTTATTTGATAGCATTGTATCTGGCAAACCAAGCAATGAACATGCTGGTTGCACCCATAAATTGATTTTAGTTCCAGTTAATTGTACAATCTCTTCCATGCGAAAACTCTGATATCCCCACCACCAGACTGGATTTTTTACTGTTCATTTTAAGTTTGGGAAATATGTTGATATTCTCATGTTACTTGTACCAGAAAGCAGTTAACATGCAACACTATAACAAAACTTTAGGGATTCCAATTCTATACCATTGGCAGTCTCTTTCCCACCTCATCAAAAATAGTTTCTATTTCCTTTAAATAATTGCAAAAGGCTGTTTGGGAATTGGGTCTATAGTTTTTGCAGTACCATCAAGATCATGGCAAGACTGTCCAAAAGACGTGCACTTCTTCAATAACATTTGTATAATATTTGACGAAATTTTGTCATCAGAGCTGTGTTTACTACATCGGTCATATTTAGAACCCATCCATGTTAACTGCTTCCAATGTTTTGTTTTAATAAGCTTCTTATGTGTCAGTGTGCAATTGGAGTCAGTTGAGTGCTTGCCATTGAGAAATTTTGGTATTTGTATGGAAGTTGAATGTTTTAGTTTAACCTTTAGTGTAGATTCAAGTCGTAGTTTAATTTTCGTTTTAACTTTTGGTGCTTTAGTTGAATCAGTTTAAGTTTCATTTTTTGTGTTCTTACTCTTTCAAAATTGTTCAACTTACCTGCAGGTCAGCAACAATTTTGCTGCTATGGAAAACCAATTCCCAAATAAACGTTTGGCTGATGGATCAAAAAGGGTCAGGGTCCCGCAATTCATGAGCCAGCAGGTAGGTTGACGACCATGTTTGGTCAAGCTATATCATTGAATTGCCATAGTGTAAAGCAGAATGCTTTTCTACAATAGTAAATTGTTACATTCTTTTAGTTTTTGAGAGTAGAATGTTTGGCTGAAACACTTGCGCTGATGTTACCTTTTCAGCCATGTGACGAGGATAAGAAGCGGAGAAGAATTGCGAGTCGTCCTTGTAATGTGCTCGTGGACTGAACAACATGCCCGTCGCACGTGTTTCATACTGTACACACTGTGTAATCTCGTTATTATCTCTTCCTCAGGGCCGAATGCCTTCTGCAAGCAAATGCATGCAGCTGTCCGGAATCATGGTTAGGGTTATCTGCTTTGTAAAATTGCAATTCATCAGTCAATTGTTTCAGACTAAACTAAATACCGGGGGACTCTGATGACTTTAGAGTTCTTTCAGCTACTAACTCTTGAATAAAGCTTACTACTTGTTGACGCTGTACTTGTGCGGAAGCTCTACTTTCTACTGCACAGGTTTACTCCAACTGTTCGGTGTTATTTTGCCACTTGTCTTTGAACTAATTTGTTTTAATGTGAACAGGCTCGTTCACCTTCGGCGACGCTGCCCGTGTCAGCACTATGCCCTGAAACCGGCAATTTAATCTAGCGGAGCTCTAAGTTGAGATCGCGTTCGCCGCTGACAATCTAAGATCGTTTCGTTGGTGGTCTGTTTGACCGATTAATTAATAAAAACGTTAAATCTCGTGAGAGTTTTGCTGTTGCCCTATCAGCTTAATAGTAAATGTATTAAAAAGAAAAAAAAATAAGTTGAAGAAAAGAAAATTAATATATTATTTTTTTAAATACATTTGAAATGCAAAAGTAAAAATGCTCATGGTTTAGTATGGATGGCTATAAATAAATTATATTTTTGCTTTTGGGTGGATAAAATAAAGTTACATAGGATGATTTTTTTAACTATAATTGCACGTCTTTCACGAGTTTTCTATTTCATTCTTATTCCTTTGATATAAGTGTTTTTTTATATATCAATGTTCAATTACAATCACTTACATGTTTTGTATTTTTGCTTCAGTCTTTATTTTTTTATGGGTTTTTTTCACTTGTTTTTCTGTTAATTTTTTCCTGGGTTTCACTTTTACCCTTCAATAAAAAAAAAAATTGTTTTTTTTTACATTTATTCTTTTGACTTGATTTTCTTATGTCAAAGCTATTTTTTAATTCACCAATTAAAAATTTTTATTTGCCTTCTAATTAAAGTTTTTTTCCACCCCTATCTTTTAGATTTTTTTTTCCCTCATGGTTTCCTCTTTTGACATTTGATTTATTGAGGATTTAACTTTGTGCAATCTCATTGTTTTGTGACTACAATTTATTATGTATGAGTTTATCCCAATTTAATAATCTAGGTCATGAGTTTTGACTTTTATTTCCAAATATAGTTTTTTCTAGAGTTATTTTGTATGCGTTTGATTTTTCAAGATACTATTTTAATTCATCTTAATATATTTTTTGGTATAATACAAATGAACTTTGTATTTTAAGATATAAATATTTATTTTTAAGTAATATTGTTGAAATGTCTAGCCTTGGTTATGTTTTCTTAGGGCATAGATTATTTAATCAGTTTTATTTGTGTTTATTTTCTATGCCATGAGTTTTTTAGAATGTAAATTTAAATTTCATGTATTTACATAAACAAGTTCAGTAAACATAATCTAGTGAATGCTTTATTTTGTATTATTTAATAACTTATATACATTCATCTCTAAATTTTTATATTTTTTTATTATTGTTAATGACTTTTTTTTCATTTATTTACATAAACAGTTACCATTTTTTTTAGTTAGATATTGTATAGGATTTTCAATTTAAATCTTGTTTTTTTATATATATAAAAAAACAAGCATATCCAATATGTTTTTTTCTTTTTAAATTACCACTCGCGGTTTAGATAGTAACTGTTCGGAGACTTTAGATATAACCTTCATGGGCTCAAGTATGGCCAGCTCCACCTAAGCCCGTGTGACCTAGGCTCTATTCTTGATGTCTTGGGCTTTGGACCAACTATTTATTATTTGTCCTTTTATTATTTTTTAACCACGTCTGCCATCTGTTTACTAGCTAGTCCTTTTGTCATGTGCGGAATTCTTTTTTAGCATTTTTTATAGGTCATAGCGGGAGCGGTGTGGTCAGGTCTTAAAAAAAATCTGTGTTCTCTCTCTCTCTCTCTCTCTCTCTATTTATCTATCTATATATATATATATATATATATATATATATAGATTTTGCAGTATAAGCTTATATGTGACCTCATTTTGCTATTGAAAGCAATTATGATTAGAACTAATTGTCCAGTAATCACCTAAATATACTTTAAAACTAAGTGTATAAAGATGAATGCATGAAGAGTAATCTCCCGAACAGTAATATAGGTAAAATCAGTGAAACAATACTCTAAAGAAATACACATTTCTAAATAATCTCAATTATTAATTCATGGGTGGATTTTAAAGAGTGATTGTATAAAAATATTAATTTAAATGGATATTTCGGGATTATATTACACTTATCCTTGTAACGAAACACACTTGTTTCCCCCTCATTTCCGTGCATTTGACGAGCAACTGGCGTTAAAAATTCGGATATTTCGCGTTATGTTCATGCTAATTTTCTCTGCACTGTGCATAGCTATTGGAAGGCTACGAGAACGATTTCTAAGAATTATTAAGAAATTAAAATTCGCCATTATTGATGGGACTGCTTGGATTTCAGCAATATTGTCAGATCCGAGATCCGAGAGAGAGAGAGAGAGAGATCAGGGAGCTGATCTCCTAGTCCAAATCATAGAATGGAATCGACATAGAATAGGGACCATAGCCAGGAGAATCATGACTGGCTAAAATGTACTGGGAAATTTTTATTTACAAGGGATACCCTTGTTTCCTTTGCTTCCACTGATTTTCTTGCGGTGCTTCCATCAATGCACGGTGGTCAAATCTGTAATACTAGCTTTGAACAGGCCATCTCTTTCATATATTAATGCTTAAAAGAATTAACAAATCAAGAAATTATACAAATGGACATAAATGAATAAATGCTCCATCAACGAGCACATGATCCTGTTCCCTTCCCACAGCAATGTCCATACGGAACATTTCCTATTTCTATTCCTACCCCATGAGGATTTTACAGCAATTATAAATATTAGTGTATGAATAATGAATACTGTATAGTAAACGAAGGAATTGGAAGGCTAGATGAGTACAAGAAAACAACACAAGTACATAGTTGTAACATTAATAAGCAAACAATTAACACAGAACAAGCAAGACATATGACAATGTCTCCTGGAACACAACTGAAGTTATTATCGTTCCTGTCCATAATAAAATTACTGATAAAGTATCTCACAAAACATAATTAATAATATTACTGAAACAGCTCCACGAACAACCTGCCCAGTCCATCTACGCCTTTTTTCATATTTTTATTTCCTATACGAGATCAAAGGAGCAGGCTGCGGTGTTCCTACTTGTAGCTTCTGTTCTTGCACTTCTCCATGGCTCTCGGTGCTGAAAATGAGTTCAGGAAAAACAAAATCTTTGCATTGGGATGGATATTAACGAGAAGATGTCTGTATTAAATCACTTTTTAAGAAAGATTGGTTGGTATACATGCACCAAATATACCTGTATATATATATATATATATACAGGTCAACCAACGTTTACGTTTTATATTTTTCTGTTCAAATTGAAACTTTTACAAGACCACTACTGTTTTATACTTAATTTTATCAAATAATAAAGTTTTAATTGGTGACCATGTTTAATTATGGGCAATAGTTTCAGATAAAAAAAAAATTGAACATGTTAGATGATCAGACACGAATTTGTGCTTAAAACAACTTTTATTTTTATATTTTTCTATTCTTTTTGAAATTTGTCCAACCCTATAAATAAGATCCGAATTCATCACCGTTTACTTAATAAATCTTTAATACTATATTAAGAAAAACAAACAAGGTAAAATATTAAGATATGGTTTTTATTTTTATAGGACAAGTAATACTTAACATTTGTTTCTCAATAATTAAGCTAGCTACCAATATATATTTAAAGTAAGAAATGTATACTAACCAAGTCCAGTAGCCTCCTTCCCTTTCATTATTCGCAGCCTCTTGCATGATTCAGCAAACATGCTGGGTTAACGATAGAGTGAGAAATAAAATGTTAGCTCTTACATAGTTAATGAGAAGAGGATATCTAGGGTTTACTGAGGGTTGAGTCAATTAAGAACTTACTCCCATGGGACATCGCCGACAAGCATCCAGTCACCGTCCTTGTCCTCATAAGTTGGAACATAATCAGTGCCATTAAGGAGATCTACAAGCTTGCTCTCGTTGAGGAAATCTTTCAATCCATGGGATCCGCAATTGCCTTATTTAATTAAAGATGATTTATATGCAGGGATCGATTTATCAGATTATTAAACCACAATCACGGACTGTAGCATACGTAAAATATATATGTGAGATGTGATTTAAATTTGATTAATTTTACCTATAGTAAAGGAGCTGAACATTTTCCCTAAGGCATCGGAGAGCTCCTGGTAGGTCTTGTACAGCTTCAAGTCCACTTTACGGAGGTAAGGTGCGCCGTCCATGCTAACCTTAACGAAGGTAGCATTGCCCCCAGGAAGCTTCTCACACTCCTGATCAGTGCTGCTCTTCTGGACAGCTAACATGTTCTTTCGGAAAGATCTAACTGGAGGCCAACCCACAACCTGTGCCCTAAAATTTTATTCGGATGTACAAATATATACACCATGAGTCTCAGTTAGTTATGTGTTCCTTGATTTCAAAATATCCAACTTCCAATTAAAGGGTTTCGACAGAAAAATTTAAAGGGTTATCTCGGCTGTGGAAAATGAAAAATGATGAACAAC
This sequence comes from Salix caprea, assembly GCA_964035475.1. Taxonomy (NCBI): domain Eukaryota; kingdom Viridiplantae; phylum Streptophyta; class Magnoliopsida; order Malpighiales; family Salicaceae; genus Salix; species Salix caprea. The sequence continues at coordinate 14,824,337 of OZ037755.1, read as the reverse complement.
TAGTCACTAAAGCAAAAGATAATCGAGCAGTCTCTGTGCTAATAAGCTTGAAAAAAAAAAAAAAAAGTACGGGTACTTTATCTTCCTCATCATACAAGCGGGTCCATGAAATTCTATAGGCTATGACAATGGCTTCCATATTTTAGTGTACCGATATTTTCCAATCAAGATCTAACGAGCTTTCTCTCGTGTTTGGAATGAAATTAAAGCAGTACAAAATGGATCAGAATGAAATTAAGCACATGATTCAATCCTTCTATTAAAAATATGACTGTCCTTTTAATTTCTTTTTCGAAAATGAAAAATTGAAAGAATCCAGATTCGTGATTTGAAAAGGCTAGCAATCTTATTATATTAATTTTCAGTTCCAAATTTACGTGCATTTAAATACAGCTGCGCCATGGAAAACTAGCTACATGCATGTCAATTGATCGGACTGTTGCATTATTTCCCTTCCTATGCTCAGCAATTCGTGGAAAATGTTCCCTAAAAGTTGCAGGTAAATGTACTTGAACAGACTAATCTAGCAATAGAGAATTCAAGCGCTCAGTATATAATATTTCAGCGAGCACTTCTTCTTTAGCTGTGCTTCATATATATGTATAATACACAGGAAGGAATGTTAGTAATAGCTAGCCTTTTTCACTTGCGCGCAGCAAATCTAAAGCTCTATATGTTAATTTGTGGGTATTTCAGAACCATTTTTTATTTTTATTTTAAGAAAAACACCAGCCTCTTTGATTATAGTTTTTCTCTATATTCACTGTGTAAATGATACTTTTCTTAGAAAATATTTACACGGTAACTTGTGGCTATACCTACCATGAAACCTTAAAGGCAATTATTACTTTCTCTCTCGCTCGCTCGCTCGCTCTATCGTTTGTGAAATATGCTATCAAACCTAATCATGTACTACTACCTACAATTATGCACTAGCATGAGCACGAAAAGGTTAAAAAAAACAGAATAAAAATAGATCACAAACACTAAAAAAACAACAAAAAACATGCAACTTACTTAGCTGGAGGCTTCGCTGGATCAGTGGCCAGAAGATTCTTCTCCCTTTGCAAACTGTTGATCTTCTCAAGATTATTTGGATCAGCACCGCTCTCCTTGGAAGAAAGATTGAGCTTCAAGTCCACAGTCTCGGAGAATCCTCTCTTCCTCGCCATCTCTCCTTCACCCCCTCCACTATTCCCTGGTAACCCTAGCCTGAGCTCTGTCTCCTCGAACCCCATCTTTGTTTCCTTCACCACTTCCATGGCGAGACTTTTTGGCCTGCTCTCTCTTGATTTCCTCTCAGAAACTGATGACTCCCCTTCTCTCTCTCTCTCTCTCTCTCTCTCTCTCTAAAGCCTACTTTCTCTGTTCTCTCTCTAATCTTATAATTGGAACGCAGTTGTGTGTTAGCTTGGATTAAGTGGTGGTACTGAAATGTATGAGAAAGTGAAACGGTAATCTTTTTTGCAAGATGAGAGTTATGATATGGGGCTTCGGGGGATTGTTCTGGTGTTTGGGCTTGATAGGTATTAATGTACGGCTCTGGGAATTTGTTTAATTTTTTTTGAGTTATGGTTAATGGGAGTTTGACACGTGGACAGATTTCTGAATTGTTTTTTAAAACGTTTGATGGGAGGTGACGATATACTGATGTTATGGCCTCTGATTGTCTGTGGTCTGTTGGCTGCTATTTGCCATTTTGACTGGGGAGTGGACCACCTAAATAATTCTACTGTGCTCTTCTGCCCTAGTCTACTTGAGAAAGGAATCGAGCATAGGTGATTAAAAGCTATTATATTCTTTTAAGTATGGATTATTTTTAAAAATATATTTTTAATTAGAAATATACTAAAAATATATTTTTTTTATTTTGGTTTTTTTGATATTATTATATCAAAAAGCTATCAAGATATTAAAAATATTTAATTTAAATAAATAAAAATATATTTTTTTATTTTTTTCAAATGTAAAATAAATAAACTCTAAATCATGATAGTAGAGAGTGTTAAGAAAATATATAATGAATTAATGGGTAACTCAAAACTAATTTTTGGTGTTTAAATTTGATTTTATATTTGTATAAAGATAGCATTTTCCTTGCATTTCTATAGATTTCATGCATGCTAGTGTAATTTTGAATTTCAAAACAATCATAAGAGATCTTTGAAAAAACTAAAAAAATTATATTAAAAATTGTGGATGCTAGAATGCTAATTAACTTCTTTGATAAAACTTTGAGATGATTTCTAAGTACATTGAGAAGGGATTGAATTGCTATGACATTTTCCTATTAACCATGATATAAAAACAAAACTTAATTTCTTTATGAAAAATAGGTTTAATTATCTGTCAACTCTCTCTCTCTCTCTTTGTCTATCTATCTATTAAAGTAGTTAGTTAGTTGTTTTCATATCCATTCATGCTAGATATAAAAAATAAAAATCTGTTTATGAGTTTTATAACTTTTATTTTTAGATATTTTTTAAGAGCATGTCTGTTTTGAAAAAAATATAAAATTGTTGTATATTTTAAAATAATATTTATTTCCTAATACAAAAAATTAATAAAATAAAATTGATATATTTAGAAATAATATTTATTTCCTAATACAAAAAATTAATAAAATTATTTTGATATATTTTAAGTGAAAAGGAAACTACATCTCAAAACAGAACACACTAAGAATTTTACTTTTTGTCAAGTAAGCAAGAGGATGGCTTCCAATGGGAAACAATATAGATTGGAAATTATTCCAAAGTGAACGGATCTTAATTATCACCTATTAAAAATAAATATTATTCCGGAGTGGATTAATTTATTCCCCATGAAGCAATTTGATTTGAAAAGAGATTCCGATCGTTAAATCATCAAATCCCAAATCCGAGAGATTGATTTTCAACCTCGTATTCAATTTGCCCCACATGATTTCACTTATTTTCTGGAAACTCGCATACGGGTGCTTACACCAACATTTTCCCGGCCTCATCTTCTACTCGATCATGACATTATTCCTACTAACTATAATCAATACTCACAGCGCCAGTCAGATGTAAAATAAAATCTTGTACCAAACACGAGATTGTTTCTTCAGTTTAAGCTTGTTAATGCTTTCGATCAGGCACTCACGGTCCCTGTTTGATGTTGCAATCAGAAAACATTCCCAAAATAATGGCAGGCTAAGAGTACTTATCAAAATTGATGTGAAAATTTAATTATTTGAATGTAGGTGGTCCTCATACTTCCAACAATAATGCCTTCGAGACCCAATTCATGTTCTGTGGCAAAGAACACCCCAATAATTATGAGCACTCGAGATCATATCCTATCTAAACTTGCTGACAAGATGGAGATGTTAAATTCACGAAGGTGATCGGTTTGATGTCTTTCACACCTTTTTTCTTACGGTTCTATGTTTTCCCTAGGAAATTGGCATTAGAGATCATCTCACCGGCTCCAATTTTTATATATATATATATGCGCGCATTATAATTTTAGCACTGTAAACAGCAGTTCCTACTGTATTTCTAGATTGTGTATTTATTAGTTTGTACATGTACATGGTTTCCCCCCCCCCCCCCCCCCGCATCACTGGACTAAATAAATTGCATGTAGCTAGCTATGTTCGAAAACAGAAAGATGTGCAATTAATTGAGACGCAGTGGGATCCTTCGATTGCATGTTCATAGACACGAACAAAGATATCGTTAGTTGTATGAAAGCCGAGCTTGTCTGGCCGTGCGAACGATGTTGGTCTAAAATTGCATGCAGACAAGCTGGCCGAAGATGGACGAGCAACAATACGACATCGCTCTTACTACCAAGAACGTGTCAAGAACATTATGCGGCTTTAGTAACTATTTGGGAATATGGTTGAGATTATTTTTTAAAAATAATTTTTTATTTTAGTACATCAAAATGATTTAAAAACACTATTTTTTTAATTTAAGATGAAAAATAAAAATAAAAATTTTCAAATTTTTTCAAAAATGTTTTACGAACAAATTTCCAAACACCGGCTTAGGGTGGAAAAGTGAATTTGGAAATCTAATTACCAGCAAAAAAATGGTCTCGGGCCAGGAACAAGAAATCAAAAAATAAGTTGTTAATAAAGGATCAAAGGAAAATCAAGGAGAAAATATTTAAAAATGAGCTTGGGTTGGTTGAGAGAATTTAGAAGAGTGGACCCTAATAAGTAAAGAAAAGCATGTGCATAGATTCATTTGGACGGAGCCATGTGAGCTTGTTTGGCTCATGGGGCTTGTGTCGCCCAAGTGTCAAACCCTATCCCATGTGCACCGCTGCAGGGCATCCCACTTACCACTTATTTATACCATAGCTATACATCGAGTTGCTATTTAATTAACTCCTCCAATAAGTTTCTCAAAGAAGATGGAAACACTGGATCATATTTTAATCAGAACTGCCATTGAGATTACAATCTTCAATGAAGATCTATGGTTTCTATATTACTGAGATTACTTGTGTTATATCTTGACACGTTTCCCCCCTACAAAGAATCATGTAGAAGGTATAAGTTTCAGCAATCATCAATCACCAAATTAATGGTCCGTGATCTTAATAATTATAACCCTGCTGCCGCATGTTCAGTTTTTTTCGCCGCCCCCACTCTTTCTTCGAGCTAGGGAGACTGCATAATGATTCAATGATTATTGACCAGATAAATTGGGCGTTGGTTACATAACAGACTAAAAAAATATGGGTCAAAGTACTGATGATCAAGCCTATTGGTGAAAGATCATAAGCACAGAAGCGCACAGCGAGAGATGAAATATTAAGAATTATATGCCTCATGGATTCTTCGGATTCTAAACCTTCTATGCTGAAAAAACGATCTTGAAGGTGAATCGTTTATGGTTAGCATAGTCCTAGGAGACATGACGTGATGATAAAGAATTTAAAATTTATATAAAAGATCTCGAGTTCAAGTCAGAACGTGCATCTTTCTTTTAAGAGTTTAGAACAGTCAAAATTTGCCCATAAAAATACGTTTACAGAGTTTATTGTCAGCATAGGTTATTGAAATGGTAGTTTCTGTAGAAAATAGAGAACAATACTGAATTCTGAATATGTGTATTTTCATTCATAGAGTAGCTGAACATTTATACATGGTATTGTAACCATAAAGTAGCCATGCAAGGCTTGTGTGTGTGAGCTGTATTTGTGTGTGTGAGCTGTATTTGTACAATGTAACTAACTACATAACAATAACAATAACTGAACAGCTAAATTAATTACAATTTCTTCAACACTCCCCCTCAAGTTGGAGAGTGGATATCTTGCACTCCCAACTTGCGAATCATAGGAACAAATAAATCTTTTCCCAGAGGCTTTGTCAAGATGTCTGCCAGTTGGTGTGCAGAGTTCACATGTTTCGTAACTATCGATCCATCTTGAATTTTATCTCTAATGTAGTGACAATCCATTTCTATGTGTCTTGTTCGCTCATGAAAAACTGGATTGGCTGCAATGTGTAGAGCAGCCCGATTATCACAGTACAACACAGCAGGCTCTTCGTGGGAGAGACCCAAATCTGTCAACAGAGAACGAAGCCAAGTTAATTCACAGCATGCTCCCGTCATTGCTCGATATTCTGCCTCGGCTGAAGAAAGAGAAACCGTTTTCTGTCGTTTTGATCTCCAAGATATCAATGAGGGCCCAAGAAAGATACAATAACCGGTAGTGGATCTCCGAGTAAGTGGGCAACCTGCCCAATCTGAGTCACAATAAGCTCTCAATCTAGCATCATTATTTGAAGAAAAAAATAGACCTTTACCAGGAGCTCCTTTCAAATATCTGATAACTCGAAGTGCTGCTTCCATGTGCAATTTCCGAGGCTGATGCATGAATCTACTCAAGACATGTACGGCATATGTTATATCAGGCCTAGAAATAGTCAAGTAAATCAATCTGCCGACTAGCCTTCTATACTGACTGGAATTCTTAAGTAAATCACTTTCATCTGACAATTTCAATCCTCTCTCCATAGGGGTATCAATCGGGGCCGATCCCAGCAGTCCTGCATCCGCAATTATTTCTAACGCATACTTACGTTGTGAAATAAAAATTCCACTCTTAGAAGTGGACACCTCAATGCCAAGAAAGTATTTCAAATTACCGAGTTCTTTGATGCGAAAACTACTATGCAGAAACTTCTTAGTTGCATCAATGCTAGCAATATCATTTCCAGTAATCAAAATATCATCCACGTATATTAACAGGGCAGTAAATGACTTGCCTTGTTTTCTGGTGAACAAAGAGTAGTCAGCTCGTGACTGTTCAAAACCCGCGGAGCAAATAGCCTCTGAAAACTTGGCAAACCATTGGCGAGAGGCCTGTTTTAAACCGTATAAGGACTTGTGTAGGCGACATACCAGGTCAGTCTCCCCCTGTCGCCGAAGCCCAGGTGGTGGTGACATGTAAATTTCTTCCGTTAAGTCCCCATGTAGAAAAGCATTATTGACATCCAACTGATGTATTGGCCATTTGTGAGAAGCAGCCAAAGCAAGTAAGCAGCGGACGGAAATAATTTTGGCAGTGGGAGAAAAAGTGTCCTGAAAATCAACACCCTCCAACTGAGTGAAGCCCTTGGCGACTAACCGAGCTTTGTACCGCTCAATAGAACCATCTGATTGGTGTTTGATTTTAAACACCCAACGGCAACCAATGGGGAACTTTCCAGCCGGAAGAGGGACGAGAGTCCAAGTACCATTTTCCTGGAGAGCTTTTAGTTCAGATGCCATTGCTGCTTGCCATTTAGGATTAGAAGCAGCCTCTGAATAGGATCGTGGTTCAGTGGCGGAGCTAATCTGAGCAGCAAAAAAATGAAGAGCAGGTGTATACCGGTGATAAGAGACAAAATTAGCCAGTGGATATTTCGTACCTTTAACCGGACCTGGTAACAAGGATGATGATTGGGATGAGTAAACGGTGGAACAGAGGTAGTCACGAAGCCTGGCTGGTGGAGCCGTGAGTCGGGTTGAACGCCGAATGGGAGCTATGTCATGGGATGGTGTTTGAGGTGGGGAAGGTAGAGGTGGATGTTCGAAAGCGGAAGGTGGGAGCGGAGTAATGTCTGGTGGAGGTGAGGGTTCGGGTAATGTGTTTGGTGGGTATGTGAAAGAATCATAGTGTTCATGGGCCGGGATGGGTATTGGGCCGAAATTTGATGATGGGTCGGGTTGTGAGTGTGGAGGGGAAGCAAAAGGGAAGACCATCTCATGAAAAATAACATCGCGACTCGTAAAAAAAATTTTATTTGATAAATCATATAATTTATAGGCTTTCTGACCAACAGGATAACCAATAAAAATTGACGGTATGGAACGATTATCAAATTTATGGGAAGGATGGACATTAGTAGCGTAAGTTAAACAGCCAAAAACACGTAAATGAGAAAATGAAGGTGGTTTTGAATAAAGAAGTTCGAAAGGTGTTTTAAAAGAAAGAACCGGTGAGGGTAGTCGATTTATAATGTGTACAGCAGTGAGAGCACATTCTCCCCAAAAAATATTAGGGAGACTAGCCTGAAATTTTAATGCTCGAGCAACTTGTAAAATATGACGGTGTTTACGTTCCACAACCCCGTTTTGTTGGGGTGTATAAAAACAAGAATGTTGAAAAATAACACCATGATCATTAAAAAAAGTGCGAAGAGAAATAAATTCTCCACCATTGTCACTACGAAATATTTTAATGTGTGTCTCAAATTGGGTAAGAACATAATTAAAGAAATTTTTCAGAAGTGATTGTGCCTCATTTTTGTGACTCATTAAAAAAATCCATGTAAAACGCGAGTAATCGTCAACAATAGTGAGAAAATAAAAAGCACCAGAAATTGAAGAGTGTCGATAACGACCCCAAATATCACAATGTATTAATTCAAAAGGTTTAACAGAAGAAATAATACTATGACAAAAAGGTAAACGACTCTGCTTAGCTAAAGGACAGACAGGACAAGATTTAATTGACTGAACTGGAAAATTTAAAAAATTCTTTGCGATGAAATTTAAACGAGATAGTGAGACATGACCTAATCGGTTATGCCAAAGATCGGCGGAGGAAATGGTGAGGTTGCAAGTCGCTTGATGTGTTGGTGAGATATTCGGCCCGGGTTTCTTTGGCGCCAGTGCCACCAGATAATAGAGCCCATCACGTTGTTTACCCAAACCAATCATCCTCCTCGTAGCCAGATCCTGCAAAATACACAAATAAGGGAAAAAGGTTATTGAACAGTTCAATCCTTTCGTCAACCGGCTAACCGACATCAAATCCACTTTGAAAGTAGGCACACATAGCACATTTTTCAAATAATAAACGGAATTAAGAGGCAAAGATCCTTTTGCAATGATTTCCGCTTTTTCTCCGCTGGGCAACACTACAGGAGGTAATGAGCAAGCAGTGTCCGTTTTGAACAGCGACTTCAAAGATGAAGTAATGTGATCCGTTGCCCCGCTGTCAATAATCCAACTGCGGGAGATATTTTTTGACAGACCTGGTTTGGCGGCTGTATGTGCTTGAGAACTGGATGCCTCATTTTTGATGTCTAGCAATGACAGTAGTTGTTTTATCTGCTCCTCTGAAATCCCCATAATTGAACTGTTATTTTCTTCCTTGGACTGGCTGCATTCGGCTGGCCTGTTATAAAATGGGCTTGGGCCTGTGGACACATTATTGGAGGCTGGCCTGTTGTAGAAGTTGGCTGGCCTGCCAGCAGAAAACGGGCTTGGGCCCGAAAATCTGGCCCGTGGGTGGCCTGGTGGAAAGCCCCGCAAGGCATAACAGGTCTGGGCCCAATGGCCCATTTGCCCGCAATGTGTACATTGCGGGCGGCCCTTGGTTGCATTCGGCCCAGACCTCCTTTCACCCCGTCGCCTCTCTTCGTCTCCAGCACGCCTTCTTTCGTCGTCTCCTCTCTGTGGACGGCCATGGAAGGCGTCTGGAGAATAATATTTGAAGGCGTTCGACCCATATGGTCGTTCGTTCCTTCGCCCATCAACTGGATTTGTGGGTCTGCTGCCATTTCCACTTCGAACGGCCATGGCAGCAGCTCCACCATGGGTGTCTCCAACATGGGTTGACCCGAGAAGGCGCTGCTTCTCCTCCTGAGAGACCGAGGAGTACGCCTGCCGGACTGTGGGAAGAGGATTCATCAAGAGGATTTGGCCGCGAACACCACTGTAAGTGTCGTTTAAACCCATCAAGAATTGCATCATTTTTTGTTGTTCTTGTTGTCCCGTGGGTATAGAGTCACTGTAGGAGCTCAATTCGTCCCATAGTCCCTTTAATTTTGTGTAGTAGAGTGAGACCGAGAGGTGTTCTTGCCGTAGATAAGAAATTTCTCTTTGGATTTCAAAAATCCGGGGAGCATTACTCTGAGAAAATCTTTCTCGGAGGTCCTCCCAAACTTCAAAGGCAGTGTTGTAGTAGATGACACTGTCTGAAATTTCGGGATTAATGGTGTTGATAATCCATGAGTGCACCATGTCATTGCACCGAGACCAAGAGGCATAGTTCTCAGGGTCTGTTGAAGGTGATGGTGGGGTGATTGAGCCATCTACGAACCCTAATTTGTTCTTAGAATTCAAGGCCAAAGACATGGCCCTTCTCAAGGTGGAATAATTGTTCCCATTTAAGGGTTTTGAGATGAGAATCAGACCGGGGTGGTCTGAATGGTGAGAAAAATAGGGGCTTGAGACATTTGAGGATTCTGGGTTGGAATTGGCAATTTCTTTGCCATGGACAGATTGGGTTTGTTGAGTCATTGTGGCTGGAATTTGGGTAGATAGTTTTGGTTAGATTTTGGGTATTTTGGGTTAATTGAAGAAACTGGAATTGGAATTGAAATTTGTGTTTAGACTGGATTGGGTTGATTTTGAAGATGAAGATGCTAATTCTGGAACTGATTTGAGAACTGTTGAAGATGATTGAAACCTTACTGGAAAGATTGGTTGATTCTGGCTGAGTGATTATGTGATGAAGATGAGTGAACCTTGCTGGAAAGGTTGATTGAAGATGATGGATTCTGGGTGATTGATTGTGTGGTGAAGATGAATGAACTGGCTGGAAAAAAAAAGATGATTCTCGGTGAAAAAGAATTCTACTGATCTTGCTCTGATACCATGTAGAAAATAGAGAACAATACTGAATTCTGAATATGTGTATTTTCATTCATAGAGTAGCTGAACATTTATACATGGTATTGTAACCATAAAGTAGCCATGCAAGGCTTGTGTGTGTGAGCTGTATTTGTGTGTGTGAGCTGTATTTGTACAATGTAACTAACTACATAACAATAACAATAACTGAACAGCTAAATTAATTACAATTTCTTCAACAGTTTCTTCAAGCTTAATTACCTTGTAATGAAACGATTAAATACAAAGGTGAATCATTGCACCGTTTTGAACTGAGACGCCTGATCACTGCATGCATTCGAGAATTTATCGTCGAAATCTAAAGTTTTTGGGAAGGATCGTGCCCATGTCATGTCCTAGAAATTGTGGGAGCATGGCTCTTGGAGCCATGTCCATCTGGCTACAAGGGCTAATAAAGGGCGCCGTTCGGACTCCAGAGAGTAAATAGAAAGCGCACTCATCTCGAACAAGCTTTATATCTTAACTCGCTTTTTTTAGGGGGGAGATGCGAGAAAATCCCATCTACTGGTAGGGTCCCCCCCCCCCCGTGTGTTTGATTAGGATTTTTTTTTTATTTAAATAATAATCATGGCAGCATGTTGTTGTTTGGGTCATGGGCCAAAAGGCACACCTATGAAGTTTGAGCTCTGGCCCAAATGACTGCATCTTTGCCCTTGCAACGGGTTGTCTACGTGCACACATGCCTAAATATTTTTTCGAGTTTTGAAAAGTTAGAAAGTGACATCGTACATTGGCTACGTTCAAAATAATTATAATAATTATTATGCTTTCCTAATATATTTTCTACAAATATATATATTTTTATGTTGGGTTAAGAAAATTTCTAACCAGTAACAGAGAGCGATACTCATTATATTCTAGATAAATTAGGAGTTTTATTTTTTGATTAATAATTATTTCTAGTCAACGTGTCATTAACATGTGCAACCACTTCCTCGCTAATAATAATATTAAACAAGAGACTACAATAATTTCATCAATCAATTATCATGCAAATTTTCATTATGAACATATTCAAAGTCTATGAATATCTTAAAATTATCAAATAAAGAAAAAAAATTACAATTTCTGAATCTAACATTCCGTTACTAACTCGCCATCGATGATCAGAACAAATCTTGTCTGCCAGTAGAGACATGTAGTGCATCCTTGTCAACTCATGTGTGGTATTAACTCGGAACCCTAGTTCTACTTGTGGCCAGCAATCCCATTTGTTGTGGACATATATGTATTGGCTTTGAATCGATTTTGACTGGCTCATTGATTACAGAAAGACTATCGGTGATAGAATGATTAATGGTGATTTAGTGCTTGTTTTTTAGTGTTTTTTTATCAGAATTATATCAAAATAATATTTTTTTTATTTTTTAAAATTATTTTTGACATAAACAGATAAAAATAATTTAAAAACACCAAAATTTTTAATTTTAAATAAAAAATATAAATAAAATTTTTAAAACTCTTTTAAAAATATTACCAGACAAGAGGTCTCTGGGCCTCGTGATGCAGGATATCATGTCTCCTTTTTTATATTAATATGGACCAGACCTGGTTAAATCTTTTCAAAGAGGCCGAAGCACCACACACGCCTGTACGGTGCTTGTCAGCGTTAGGTTCGGGCCCTTGTCCGTTTCAATATTGGACTATCAATGCTCGCTCGGAATGGGGTCCAGAGTTGAACAAGCTCAACCTCACGTGTGATTGGGGAACAGGAGATGGCAATTTTTTTCTTTTCCAAAAAGAAATAAATCAATTACGTGTTTTGATTTTGATGAATTGTCATTCTAAAAAATAAATATAAAAATATTTTTTCCCTTTCCTATAATATAAATACGAGTTCAGGTGTTTAAAATACAGAAATTGAGATTATTTTCTTGCAATTGAGAGGGTTTGAGTTTGTTATGATTATAGAACAGGATTGATAAAGACAAAACCTGTATCTATTTATTTTTGTTGCAAGAACTTCATCGACAGCATTTCACTCTTTTATATACCCACACACGGTATGTTAATCAATTATTTTAAAAAAAAAAACTTGTAACTTTATTTTTTTTTTAACGTTCTATTGTTATTGTAGTTGAAATTATTTCAAAAATATGTTTGTCTAGAAAAATATATTAAATTAATAATTTTTTTGATGCATTAGTATTAAAAACAAAAAATATTTTTTTATTATAATATATTTTTAAAAAGCATGTATACCACAAGACACACCTATTACAAGAACCACCGACAGTTTGTTCCAAATTTTAAGACCGGGTACATTACAATCATGTTGTTTCTGCAATATATTCTTGCATTTTTTTCATATAGTTTTCAAAAAATAATTGAAGTGTATATTCTCACAACGAAAGGGAATATTGGATGCCAAATGATAAAACACATGTCCTCAATAAATAAATAAATAAATAAAACTAATTATATTAAATAAATTTTGTTTTTATTTGATACTGTGATGGTGCAAATTTTTAAAGTATTTTTTATTTGAAAATAAATTAAAAAATAAAATTTTAATATTATGAATTAAAAAATATGGCCAAGCTGCTGCAAAGAAACGTACTTTAATTTTTTGGTGCGGATCCCTCTCCGAGAAGCATGCCGAATGGGCATGTTGAAGACATGATATGCGGGGCGTGCGAGCTATTTGGACCCAGACAAGGGAAACAAGAAGGAAAGAAAGGGGACTTTTGCCTTTCTTGTTTTTGGGCCTTAGTTTCTTCTACCCCTCATAGTCCAAAATTGAAAACATTTTGCTACCACGTGCGGCTCAAAGCCTCTGTTTCACTATCAGACTATCTGTCTATCACCATTTAATACGTCACACGTGTCTCGTCGACTTGACATCTTATATATTATTTGCCCATTTATTACACGAAAATAAACCCATTAAGAGTGACTGTGTTTTTAAAAATATTTTTTAATTTGAAATATATTAAAAAAAATATATAATTATGTTTTAAGAAAATCAATACATAAAAAAATCATTTGATAATATTTTCAAAACATTACCAACAAATACTAAAAATGTATTTGAGAGTGATAACAATATTTTCTAAAGTGATTTTTATTTAAAAATCAATTATAATATATTTTTTTTAAATGTTTTTTTTTTTTAATAAACACTTGAAAAAGACATTCACAACAGCCACTTAAATCAATACCGTGAATTCCGAACAAGGTGGCAGGCCCTTTTGGCGTCTTGCATGTTCATACAATGGATGATTAATTGGGCTTCAAAAGGATTGCCAACCGAATCTCTGGAAAGATTGCTACCCACTTAATTTGTCGAGTTGGTTTTTGGTCTGTGAAAGAGAAAGAGTTCGAAGGATTTCTGCTGCAGTTTTACAGTGTGTGTGATTTCAGTGAAATCACTTGATCTTCTACGTGTAGGATCATAGCTCTGCATGCTCGTGCTACGTGTTGATTAGCACAAGCAAATAAACCTGGGTTGGACGATTTGCTACCAGCTAGTATATAATACGTAATTGTTTTTCATAGCTAGAACATCCTGTATACTGTTGTATAACACCATAATATATAAATCTTGATTATTTAATGCAGCTAATTTGAAAATTATTAAATTGAAGATACCAAATTGTATCGAACCATGGATGCTTAGAATTCTTCCTTTCTCTCCGAGCCAAGGAATCCATTCCAATCTTATTAAAAGCAACTGGTCCTGCAGGATGTTCCATGCCTGCCAAGTGCTTCGTTTTCCCTTTCCTCGAGCTTGCCTGACAGAGAAAGATTAGACACAGCATCGCTGAGTAAGCACCAGCAAATCCTAGCTTCATCCGTGCATGCATGCACATGATTAATTTAATTTTTTGACGTTATCGACCAGTCCAAACTCGTGTTTCTGTGCCGTTTTGGGAAAATGCCAATCACTTTTAGAGGCATGAATCTCATTGCCAGAAGAAAGGATCGAGCCAGTCACCTTTCCTGGAAGAGTTAAACTCCCGCAGTACAACTAATAAGCTCAAACTTTCCTGTGCTTAAATGGTCCATGAAAAGAGCAAATATAATTTTGGTAGCGAATGTTTACGAGTCCAGGCAGCAAAGCAGTGGACCATATCGAAAGGAAGATTGATAATGTGGTTGAAGAAATTGACGTCTCGGTCGGAGCTAGCATTATGCAGGAGCACGTGAATATCTTGCTGCCAAATTACTTAATTTTCGAACCTGCCAAGACAGCGGACTAGCGAGGTCACTTCGTGATTTTTCGGTGTTTTTTTTTTTGTTTAGAAATGTTTTAAAATAATTATTTTTAATATTAACACATAAAAATATTAAAAATATATTTAATTTTAAAAAAATAATAATTTTAAAAGACATTTACGTTTTTTGTTTCTTACACCTATCACGATTCTAAATATCACGGCCAAAATAAAATTGTGGATGAGATACAAAGGTAATAATCGGATTGCACTGTCGCGTTTCCCATCAGACGGGGAAACAGGTTGTAGTTGTTACGCATTCCTATCATTCAATTAATTGCAAGATTGAGAGGATTTGTGAACCAGATGGCATTGGCTTGTAAATTATACGCCGCAAGACTTGACTAAAAAAAGATTTTGCCTTGGGTAGGTGGTCATGGGGCTCCTATATATGTGCAGGCATTTAATGTGTACTCCTGGCTAGGAGATGGACTCGAAGTTACATTTGAATTTATTTTTTCAATAGTAATTTTGATATAAAAAAATCTTAATGTCCTAATTTAAAAAAAATATTTATATTTTAAAAATATCATACATCGTAATTTTAAACATAAAATAATATGGGTAGTTGGGGTAGAGGTGGTAACATCTTGATTTTGAATTCTACATACAAATAGTTCCTTTAAGTGGAAACCTGGTTTTATTTTTTCACAATTAACAAAAAACAAAATGGTGGTGATTCTATAATTCAACATCTCATAAATTATTTTTTATTATGATAATATTTTTATTTTTATTTTCAAATTTTATCATATGTTTTAATAAAGATTAGGTTTCATGATTTTTGATATGTTTTATTTTCTATGTAGTTATACTAGTCTTGTTATTCATATTGTAGGTTTGACAAGTTAATTCGATTGACTCAAGTTTTTTTCTTTCTAATTTTATCTTTTAGCATTGAGTTAATTAAGAATTAATCTTTATGATTTTGGTTTGCTTTTTATAAAATTATCTCGGTTTTATGACCCGGACAGCAAGTATTTAAGGCTAGCTCGGGTAGACTCTTGTCAATTTATTGTGTCGTTCTTTTGGATTGATTTTTTTCCTAATTTTATCATGATTAGATATAATAATTTCATATAAAAAGATCAGAGTTGAGCAATAAAATCAAATGAAGTTAAATGTTTTGGGGAAAAATTGAAAAAGATAATAAACCAAGAAAAGATAAAAATACAAATCATCAAAAGGACAAAGACAAAAAAAAACAATAAATTTAAATAGATAAAAAAATAATAATCAAGAAAAGCATACATCACACAAACAGTAATTAAAAGTAAAGGGAAGAAAATGCTCACGGATGAGATTAAAAAAAAACTAAACTTCAAAAAGCATCAAAAGTCAAATAAACAATAATTAAAAGAAAAATGACCAAAATGAATAAGATTACGAACTCGATGATATAATATTTTTTAAGTTTATAATATTTTTTAAGTTCATCCGTGTCTTTTTAGAAAACAAGAGAGAAAAGAGAGGGAAGAATAAACCTTCATCGCAACCCTATTAGACCTTCCCCTTAAGCACACTACACACCATCAGAAAAGAATACCACGCCGCTTTCAACGTCGTGATGAGGCTGGGAATTTGGCCATGGCACGGTTTCTCACACCGTTTTTGAATGATGCAAAGACTATAACACCCTGATATCTATATTACATGTGTTAACAATTTTTTAAAATAATATTTAAAAATATAAAATCACGAAGTCGCCCCCACAAAGTTTAAGAATAACAACAAAACCAGTAAGAAAATAATCAAAACACCCTCGCAAATAGTTTTATTGTTTTTCAAATTACAAGGTTAATTGCAATTAACCTACTATTAAAAAAACAATAAAACTATTTATATATATATATATACCCACGGATTATTATTTTTTCTTTTGAAGAGAAAATAACCTTTACACTATAAAAAAATGTTTGAACTATATTATTTCTTATCAATTTTGCAATTATAAATATGTCCGATGTAAACAATATAGGCCTAATTAGTTTTTTTTTACAATAAAAAAAATTAGAATTATACTTTTCTATTTTTTAGTATTTTTTTTATCTAAATAGGTTGTAAAAGATTTAAAACTTCTTTTTTTTTAAAAAAAATAAATATTTTCTTCTCCATATTAAACTTGTTTTAGTCTTTTAAAACTATTTTAATATGTTAATTTAAAAAGTAAATTTTTTAAAATAAAAATATATTATTTTAATACAATTACAATTAAAAATACTTTTAAAACAAACTTTATCCTTTTCAAAATCGTATTATAAGCTTATTTATTATTTTCTTAATGGCTAAAAAAGGCAAGAGCTGACGAAGCCACGTGATATTACACATGTCATGTACCGTCCACAAGACCAGAATCAAATTCCAAAACAGAGTTTCCCAATTATGCCAATCAAAGACATCCACGAGGGACCCACAGGTCACATGGGGATGTCCCCATAAAACCCTCAAGATCCAAACGTTTATTGATTTGCTTTTCAAAGAATCTAATCTCAGCCGCTCGTTCCTGGTCCACAGACTTCAACACCATCGACGCGCTTGTCTCTTCTTTGTCCCCCTCACTGACAACACCGGACTCCATTGTGCGTCCCATCAGACAAGCAATGATATCTGTTGCCGTCTTTCACTTCAATGATCTGCTCCACGCGCATAACTCAGGCGTGTTCTGTGAGCCCCATTGCAAATCCTCCCTGGCAATACGTGGTTGGTCCAGAGGGTAGAGCGTGTGTCACAGATCAGCGGCGATATCATTCCTGATCAATGAAATTCATGCAAGAACAGAATAAGTCACCTGGATGTTGTCCCTCGTTAACAATCCTTATAAAACTATTTCTGCATCACATCTTTCTCAGCATCACAACAACAGTTTCAAGAAATAGTTCACCTTTGATTGATTGGAATATTCAAGAATTCCCTCTACGTAAAAGGTTGTAGCCAAAAGAGAGACTAATTATCTGGCTGGTTTCATCAAGTTATTGCTAAGAAATGCAGAGATCAATGGCATACGAAAGACATCTAAATCTAGAGGCAACAGAGCTGAGATTAGGGTTGCCTGGAAGCGATGAGGCGCCAGAGAAAACATCAACTACTCCTAGTGTTAGGAGTAACAAAAGAGCATCACCAGAAATATCAGAGGATCAGTCTAGGTCGAAGGGCAGCTCTAGTCTGTCCTCCGAAGTTGAAAATTGTGAAGGAGAAACTGCCCCTCCTGCCAAGTAAGTTCTTTCCCCCAATATCTTGAACAGTTGTGTCTTTCTAGACATGGAGACGAGCAACAACGTTGTTTTGCGTCGAATATCTCCTGTGATAACATGTTTGTGTTGGCTAATGATGGCAGGGAACAAATAGTGGGATGGCCACCAATCCGATCTTACAGGAAAAATTGCTTGCAACCTCGGAAAAATGATCGAGTTGATGGTGCTGGAATGTACGTCAAAGTGAGCGTGGATGGAGCTCCTTATCTCAGGAAAATTGATCTTAAGGTGTACAAGAGCTACCCAGAGCTCCTCGAAGCTTTGGAAGATATGTTCAAGCTTACCATCGGTGAGTATATGCAACTCCGATCCCTTATCACATATATGATAATTAATTATGATGGATTAAATATTGTTTAATCGGTT
The DNA here is from genome assembly GCA_964035475.1 of Salix caprea. Lineage (NCBI taxonomy): Eukaryota > Viridiplantae > Streptophyta > Magnoliopsida > Malpighiales > Salicaceae > Salix > Salix caprea. Next base: position 14,806,328 of record OZ037755.1, on the reverse strand, counting down.
CTAATTAGAGTTTAAACAAAATTTTCAGGAGAGTACTCGGAGAAGGAAGGATACAATGGATCTGACTTTGCTCCAACTTACGAAGATAAAGATGGAGACTGGATGCTTGTTGGTGACGTTCCATGGGAGTATGTTCTATGATCTTCCATATATAGTTTCATTATTTTTATATAGATGAAGTGCTCTCCTAGCTATCTGTTTTCCCAAACTTACTAGGGTTTTGGTCTTATTGCAGTATGTTTATCTCCACCTGCAAGAGGCTGAGAATTATGAGGGGATCATCAGAAGCTAGAGGATTTGGTTGTTGACAAAAAGTATACACAGAACACAACTGTTCAAAACGTTTCAACAGAGGAGATTTGGTTGTGAGGTCTCTCATGATTACTGTAATAGGAACAGCAACATATTTTATCATATTTTCTGTTCTTTACCCCTCTCCTTGTAGCTTGATTTCGCCTTCATTTCGTATTTGTTTTCTAATATCATAAAGAATCAATACAGCTGGGAAAAAGAAAAATGAAAATTCTTGAGAACCAACTGTACAAAGAAAATGTATCGCTTTCTTCCTAGATCTGGATGTGTATCAATTACTCTACAAATACAAAAGATTATACTTTTTTCTCTGAATTATACGAGTGTTGCTCGTTACAGAGAAAAATAAAATTCTATTTGCTTTACTTGGTATAATCGAGGCTCTTTTTTATGCTTAACTGTCTTAATGAAATTTGGTATCTGTCATGCATGAGGCATAACATTTGCAGAGAAATGAGAGATTGGATGGACTTTGTTGTAAATTCAAAACCTTATTTTCCAGCAACAATTTCCAAATCTAGCTCCACGGCTTAGAAAATGGGTTGATTGATTACCAAGACACAAATCCTTTTTTCATTGAATGTTCAAAAGAGAAATTCCAGCAAGAATTCATACCCTCTTCAATCCCACGATAGGAAGTGTTATTTTGAGAGCATTTTGATTCCACATTAGGGTTTCCATCTATACATCTCAATTAATCTAACAAATGCAGTTCTGGCATAATTAATAGGAAGAAATGAGGGCAAGTCCAATAAAAAAACCCAGCTCGAGCACTAAATTACCAGATGATATCATTTATAAGGATGGATGCTAACATCACATTCATTCATACAGAGATGAACTGAAACTGGGTTTTCATGAATGTACAGAAAAATTGCAGAATACCTTTCCACCAGTTGCTGGAGAATGAATCCCATCCAAGCTAGCCAGATTGCCTGGAAGGGATTTACCCGATTCTATGAGCGTGCGTTACTAACATTCAGATTGAAAATTCATGTTTATGCAAGTACGAAATCTAGAAAGATGATCCGGTGAGAAACCTATTCCAGTATTTATAACTCGTCATCAACAATGACCGGAGAGATAGCTGTTAGGAGAATAAAGTTCTTTGATTCCCTCCTATTCTAAATGGTAGCTAGGGAGACACTAGAGCAGATACCAGTTTCAGAATTTCTGTATTCTTAAAGCCTTGCTACCTATCATCTATGGACATTGAGTTTCAATAAAGCAGGCTAGTAAAATGCTGAAAAAGGATCTCTTATCTTTGTGAATAGCAGAAGCATTGCAGTTAACAGAGGCCTCTATTCACCAGTCATGTCTAATGCGGTTTCGTAGTGTTTTGAGATTATGATTTTTGTGAACAAAATTATAAATATATATAATATTATAAGAATATCATCATCAATCTCGCAATGTCATTATATTATCTGATTATTCTAAATTTATATATATATATATATATAAATTCAGAATAATCAGATTTTATCTTAATCTAACGGTTAGATTAAGATATATAATTGATATTGTAAAATTATATATTATTTAAAAAAAAACACTATATAGTCGAAACAGAACAGGCAAAATAAAACCCCGGTATTTGGCCGAAAAATCTAGACTGTCAGAATTTAAACTGAAATAAAAACAATATTATTGTCTTGTTTTTTTAACTGACACAAAATATTTTGGTCGAAACAAAACAAAATTGACAACTCTATCTTATCTAATTACTTTTATTGTAAGCTACAAGTAGTGAACAAAGCACAGAACGTCAAACATGATTATTGAGGCGCAAGAGCTCAGATATGACACTGCCATATATAAGGTCTAAGCCATGGGTTATGTGTCCATCTTCATATACAAAAACTCTGACGTGGGATTACAGGCATATTTCTACAAATATCGTATTGATTTTCTTAATTATGTCAGCTCTACATCCTACACCTTTACTTACCCCATGGTAGTAATAGATCAAGTTGAAGCCAAGTTGAATGGATTGAGGTCCAACCATGCACTCATGCATTCACACTAAAATAATCCAATCTTACACAGAACACTCTCTATCATGCTCCTGGTTAAATCCATGAAGAAATCCAGTCCATGCTGGACATGTTTCATTAGGCCAAAACGAAGAAAAATGTTTTATAATGAGATCAGATGCATGTTGATTCAGGTTCTAAATGGTTCAAAAGCCACAGCTAAAGTTACAACCCACAGTCAATATATTTCTACAGCACAAAAAATAATTACAGGGCCTATTCTGGATCTTTCAAAAATTACCTCAGATACAGAGGGGGGATAACTAATAAGCAGAAATTCCACCATAAGTGAACCCAGTACTGGGAGGAAAAGTTATTACCACACGCTATGAAAAGGACATGAAATCATCACCAGACATTGAACTTAAACGCAACCTAGAGTCCTGATCACGAAGAGACCCCATTCTTTCATCCAATATAGCTAATTGTGACTTCACCCAGGATGGATTGTACCTGCCTTCAACCCACAAAGCTTCTCCAGTGTCTTTGTGCTTGAAATCAGGATATTTTGGGTTCCTCTGTAAATCAAAGAAACAATGGTGAATTAACATAATGAATGAAGCATATAGGAATATATAACAGCAAACAATCAATTTCAAGTCCTCGTGCAGTGCTAACAAAAGGCAGACTACTTCAGGCCTCTTGACCCATTTTCATAAACAATTATGAAAAACACCATAAACTGAAATTGGATTAACAGAACAGCAATAAAACAGAATCTTAATGGATGAAGAAATTGCTTTCAGAACATACACACACAAAACGATCATTGCATAAAATGCAAGCACTCAAGAACTTTCCAATCAAACACGATGGCAAGATGCAAATGTATTCATGCATGTATTAACTAAGACGACTACCTTGTCCTTCCTGTTATCCCACCACTCCAAAGGATTAGCAAAAAATGCTTGCCACCGTTCTTCTGTGGAACCCATGTCATTTGCGGAGTTATTACCTAACTTTCTACCTGCAGGCAGTTAAACATCAACAACCACAAACAGTTTACATTCAAAATCTTATGTCATAAAAGACATGTGATTTACCAGCTTCCATGTTATTAGAGCCACGGTCATATAATCCTGTCGGAGAGCTCCTCTCTATAAAATTCAGCTGCTGGACAACCACCTGCAAGAAGTTGGAACAAAATAAAAATCCAATTGTATAAGCGTATTAAAAAAAACTAGCCCAGAAGCACATATGACCATAACAAAACCTTGTAGTAGGTCTGCAGCTTCCCATCATCATTTTCAACTGAATCTGAAATCAGGCGACCAGACACATATATTTGCTGGCCTTTCTCTACATGCTGAGAAGCAACATGGGCCAGCTCATCCCAGAAAGTCAAATTGATCCTGGGAAACAAGCATTATCATTTCCATAAAGGGTTGATGAAATTTAAACCCTATGAAGCAAACTGCAATACTTGTAATATCACAGGAAAGCAGGAAACAAATGTGTGACAGAGCCCTGCAAGTAAGAGGTAACAGATACTGAACACATGCCATTAAATGTACCTATTTCTAGGCTACGCAGATGCAACTATAAATAATTAAAAGTACAAAATACAACTTGTTAAAAAAAATTACTTATGTTTTGCATATGTGCATTTTGTTTACCAGGAGGTGTCGGTTGCAGATTTCTTGACAGCAAGTCGAGTCCAAGCGACTACCTTGCCAGATGGGAGGTGCTTGATTTCTACAGGGATCCCAACGACGCCGATGAGGTGCACCGAATTACAAAGCTCCTTGTTCCATTGAATCTCATCCGGTTTAGCATGCGTAGCCGTTTGACTGTAGTGGTTGTCTCTGTAGTCAACGGAGCATTTCAAGCTGCGTTTGGGGAGAGACTTCTCAGAGGAGGAGGAGAGGGGGTTTGGGGATAAAATAGGGATTTTGATGTTTGTGATAGGGTTTTTTGGAAAGGAAAAAAACAGGCTTGTTGTTGATGATAATGCTAGTGTTTGCTCTAGAGCCATTGTTGAAAATTGGAACATCTTGGTCTTGCTGTGATTTAGATTCAGACTTTATGGCAATGAATGGCCATGAAACGGTGGGTTTTAAAAGCGATGATTCTGCGAATGCGGTGGAGGGTTTGGTTTTGCGGGAAAATATCTTTCTAAGGGTTTTTTTGCCTCTTTGGCGTCTCTTTTCACCTCTCTCTTCCGGTTATCCTTGTTCAGGAGATGAATGGGGACCCCTTTCGTGAGGAAAATGGGCTAGCTTCAGTTTTTCGCATTGTCTTTGGGCATGGCATGGATCCGTACTAGTGCCTTGTTTTTTTTTCTTTAATTATTATTATTTTTATTTCGAAACAAGTTATATTAAATGAATATGTTACAATCTCTTTGAAATAAATAAAAAGATTAGAAGTGAAAACAATATATATTAAAAGTAAATACAACCTTCTTTCGCAAAAAAAGAATTTAATTTATTTATTTTTGATAAAAGTACTTTTAAGGTATAAGAAGTTGGCTTAGAAAGAACTTTCGATGAAATTTGTTTTTCAAATATTAATATAAATTAACAACACAATAAACATAGAATGAAAAAAAATATAAGGTCAATGTAGAGTTATTTATAAATGATAGATAATCTACTAATAAATATATTTTTGAAAAAAAAGAAGATTTTAAAAGAGCCTTGTGTCAACAAACACATGTTTTTTTTATAAATATTTTAATTAATTTTATTTAATATGTAAGATTTCTCTCCAAGTATAAAAAATGAAAAATATTAATAAATTAAAACCAATATTTAATTAATCATATTCCAATAATCTATTGTATGTTACTTTATCTAATTGATAATTTTTTTATTATATTTATATATATAACTTCTCTATGATTTACGGGCCGGGCCTTAAGAGAATCCTCATCCGCCAATCTTCACGTATCCAGATTCAAAGAGCAGGCTAGATTAATGGGCCTGAACAGAAACTCGCCTGCCACTCACCGATAGGCTTGTGCACGCACCCTACTCGGAACTTGCTTGCTGGCTTCATTCATTCTTCTCACTCGGATTTGGGGTAGATATCACCAGCATCGTCCCGCCTGACCAAATTGTCTTCACTCTCCACTGAGCTCAGCGCCTCCCCGAAAATGCTAGCTCGTCTCGGAGCCACGCGTCTCCTCGAGATCCGTCAAGCTCTCCGCTTAACTCCTCAGGTTTTCTCCTTCGAATTTAATTTCCTCTCGTTTTCTCTGCATCCAATCGCCTCCTTCGATCTCATATCTCTCCGTTTATCTCATTTCAACAGGCATCGCGATCCTTCTCCACTGCCTTGAACTATGTAAGCACTAATCCTCCCTGCCAAGAAATTTTGACTGTTTGCATTGATTTTTTCTTTATCTATTTTTGAAATTACTGTTTTGTGAAATGAAATTGGGGTTTGGTGCAGCACCTTAATTCTCCGGATAACAACCCGGACCTTCCATGGGAGTTTACGGCGGTGAACAAAGAGAAGGTAATGTGAAATCGCGAATAATTTTAATCTTTAAGTAATTCACTCTTATTATTTTCCATTTGGTCTGTGTATATGGCATTTTCATGTAATTTTACATGTATTTTCCATAAATCGTGATCATTTATATTCATAATCATTAGCAGTAATCAGCGGAGACAAGCCAAGTTTAGTGTATTTTAAGCTTTGACCTGGGTCGTTTAGAAATTAAAAACTGTCTCCTGCCAAGCTATTGGGTGCAGTGAGATGGATAGCCTTGTTAAACTAGAACCTGGTCATGAAGGTAATGACTTGTAAATTAGAAGAATCTACAATTATGAAGATGCTATGTAAGTTTGGTCATTGAAATGGGAATATTATATGATAAATGCAGGTTTGGAATTAAATGCTTTGTGCAGAACATTGGTTAGTTATAGGATACTTTTGCAGGGAGTGATCTTTTTGTTGGTATGTAGTAGTGTCGCTTACTGGCTTGAAGAAGGTTATTGACTTTAGCAAATATATGAGAAAAGTGATCAATAAAAATTTATGATTAGGTGACCTTCTTCTTCAGTGCCGTAGAGGAACTGAATCAGAGAGTGATGCAGGATATTACTGTGTGAAACTCGCAGGGTGCCTTGGCTATAACTTCCTTTCCTCTTTTGGGGTGCTGATGTAACAACCTTTTTAGGAGTTAAAACTCTGCATTAGTAGATGATAGTGAACTCTTTGCATTTAAAGGATGCTTCTTTCTGTGGGCTGTTAGTACTGTTGGCCCTACAGTCATGTGTTCATCCATAAGTAATATTTTTCCACTTCTGCTGTCTTCAAAGAGAGTTTTGTAATTTTCTTCCTTGTAGCTGTTTCTCCTTTAATGTGACCATGGTGATATAATGACCTCATCACTGTTATGAGGAAGATGAGTGTGAAACATAACATTGGCAGCTTGTACCTAGAATTCTGTAAATCGCAAAGACAACTGTTTACATTCCTCAATTATGTCAGATGATGCACTTATGAATTCAGCCAAAAAAACTAGTTTTTTTTACAAGGATGGAACTTTGATCCCTTAAGGCAGCAGTACATATCCAGTTTTAAAGTGGCTTGTAGGCATGAAGGGTTTCTCTATTAGTGTCAATGGGTGAGGCAATTAACCTTGTATTCTTGTACTGCAGTAGCCAGGGCAGTCGATCAAAGTATGAATGCTGGCCCTTATAACCCTGGAATCTCAATTAACTGAAGCTTGCCTTGCCCTTAGCTTTAACTTCCTTCACCAAAAACATTGATTATTCTCTTAGCTGATTTTCTATTGCTGTTTAGATGTTAACATTTCATTTTTCATAACCTCTGATGTCAGGTTAAAGAAATAATATCTCATTATCCATCCAACTACAAGCAATCAGCAGTTATTCCTCTGTTAGATCTTGCACAGCAACAGCATGGAGGATGGCTCCCTGTTTCAGCAATGAATGCTGTAAGTGGACATGATGCACAAAAAATACTGATTTTAATTCACATTTATAAACTTCTAGCAGTAAATTTGAGCTAGTCAAGTTAAATGCAGGGAATTTAATGGCTCATTTGATATGTTTGTAGTAAACAAAATATTAGTGATGAGAGTTGGATGCTAACATATCACGGTGCCTTTCTATTTTAGTGAAATGCTATATGATATATAATCAAACTGTGTTAACAGTTTGTTGGTTGTTTGTCTGTTGTCGAATCATTTAGGGATTACATTTAATTGAAGTTGGGAAAATCTGGCCTTAGTTACTCTTTCCCCCCTTTTTTCATAGTACTTTTCTGATGGTAATCAAGCTAAAAAAAATCTTCCAAAATCAGGATTTGGCATTATCAGACCCCCCAACCCTAAGCTAATGGAGAACTAGAAAATGCATTTCGTAATCACATTTGCAATTGGTTGTATCCAAAATTCATAAATGATCACATTTTGTCATATCAACTAGCTTTAACCACAAGGGGCTTGTAACTATACTCCCCACTTTGTCAACCATTCTTCAATTCCAAGGCCAAGTTAGAGGATCTATTTCTAGTGAATTTCGAACTCCATAATCCTGGTATTGATGGCATGCCTTTGACTGGACGATGGAGATTCACGCAAGCTAGCTTGGGGATACCTCCTGACCATCAAACCAAAAAAAATAAAAAGGAAAAACACCATGGAGCCAATTTATTTTCTTGATGGTTATACCTAATATTGCTGTATCTATCAGGGGAAAAAATAACCTAGTAGAATAAGCATTAAAGCTACTCTGTTTAGTTTGAGGATTTTTTTTTGCTTGGCACTATGTATAGTATTCTTGCTTCAGCAGGCGTGACATTCTTTTCGTCCCTCGGTTCTTATTTGTAGAGCACAAAATTATAGGAGATGCAAAATAACTGATATTTTGAACATAAATGGAAAGATTGATAAAAATCCAACTTGGCCATGAAAATCAAATATTTATAATTTATCCTTCTGAGTTTCAGAGAGATTTGCTGGATTATTTAGCTCATATAATTAGATTGAACTTGTTTTGCTAACATGTGTAGCCACTTTATTTTTTCTTAGTTGTCAAACCTTTTGCTGTAAATTTCGAATTTTTGGATATCTTCATGTGACTTAAAGAAAGATAATCTTACTGGAAAGCAGACTGACACTAATGAAATGTTTTGTGGATCCTCTAGGTGGCGAAGGTAATAGAAGTTGCCCCTATTCGTGTCTATGAAGTTGCAACTTTTTACTCAATGTTCAACCGGTCTCCTGTAAGAAAATATATCCTTTTCATCGTATTGCTTTCTCTACGAATCCATAATGTTCAACTCACTTGAGCCTCTTTAATTGATTTTTCAGGTGGGAAAATATCACCTATTGGTTTGTGGTACAACACCATGTATGATACGAGGTTCACGAGAAATTGAAGATGCATTACTGAAACACTTGGGAGTGAAGCGCAATGGTGAGTTCTAAATAACACGCTTGGCTTCTTTCACGTTACAGTGGATCACATGTTATTTAGAATTTGACTTGAGATTTGGAGAATAAACCCTTGCTTCAACTTTTAACTTGCAGAAGTAACCAAGGATGGCCTTTTCTCTGTTGGAGAAATGGAATGTATGGTGAGTATTTCTTTATCCATTTTTATTAAATGAAGCGCTGTTTTCCCTGGGTTGTACATGAATCAGGACTCAGTAATTGGAAAGGTCTAAATCCATGCTGGTAGCTCCAATGAGATTTTTGAAAATGGATTTCATTGTTTGATTGCTAGGTTCAGTTGAAATCTTTTAAGTTCTAATTAACAAATACAAAGAGGAAAACTAGCAACAGAAATTATGGGTATTTTGTTATGGATTACCTGTTCTCTTGCTAAACATATCACTGCTTGAGTGCTCCTGTCCTGTGTGGTAACTGCATGGAATTGTATAAAAGAATTAGAAGGTGATCGAATGCAAACATATTGATTAGCTTAGACTGTAAAGGCTCTTGCCATCTCTGCAGAGGGATTCACAGGCATTTGGTGGTTAGGGGGTGGCAATCCATGCACTTAAAAGTAGAAAAACTATATGTATATGGATAAAGAAATACAGGTCTTTTATGATACTCTTGACCATCTTTTGTTATGGATGCATGGTGTGATATTAGCTATTGCTTTTCTGCAGGGATGTTGTGTAAATGCTCCTATGATTACAGTTGCTGATTATTCCAATGGATCTGAAGGATATACTTACAATTATTACGTGGGTCTACGATAATCCCTGACTCCTTAAAAGTTTAGTATTTGTGTGTTCAGATGATGTGAAACCTTCAGAATTTTATGTTAGTCTTCATTTTAATTGCAGGAAGATGTTACTCCAAAACGAGTGGTTGAGATGGTTGAGATGCTAAGAAAGGGGGAGAAGCCACCGGTAAGGCTACTGGCAGAGGATTTTGATCATCTTTGCTTTTCCTTGGGGTTTTTTGTTTCTCATTTGATTAGCGTTATTATTTCTGTAAAGTCAATTTCTTTTATGCATTTCAGCGTGGCACACAGAACCCACAACGCATTAATTGTGGACCAGAAGGAGGCAATACTACTCTGCATGGAGAACCAAAACCTCCTCCATGTCGGGACCTTGATGCCTGCTAAAGCTACGGTAAATGTTGTCTCAAATAATGCAAAGCTTGGGGGTTTTCAGGCTTACTTGATTTGCTCTTGTTTCGATTAAGCTTAACCATTTTTTTGTATTTTCCTACCTGCCTGGTTTCTGGTGGACGTTCAAAATCCATGCATTTACTTATTTGTGAAATGGCTTACCAGATCATTGATGTCCCTGGACTCTCATAAATTCTGTAGGTGGTTAAGGACTTGCCTTTTTATGGTGGCACTGAAAACACATTTTGTTGTTAAAACTTGGGCATGTCATGGCTCATTAAAAGTAATTCTAAAACCACCCCCCTACTATGTTTCTTCAGGACAAAAAAAAAGGAACGGAAAAAACCACCATAAGATAATGAATCAGATTTTGTTGATTCTGAAGTGAAACGAGAGAGAGAAACCCAGATTTCCCATGAGTTTGTCATTCAGAGGTTAATATTATCCAAGCTTTTTTTCTTTTCTGTGACACGAGGATATGTACTTAATAGCAACTAGCATGTCCACAAGCTTTGTTTCTTGGATTTCTGAGCTATTGCAGTGTCCTATATGGTAACCGAGCCATCCAGCGTACTGGATACCCAAATTGAAGTTTTGTTAGATGCGGTGCTCCACACTTGGAATGGACTGTGTTTCCCTTTAATCTGGAACGAACAAAGAGTATATAAATGGGTGGTTATTATGATGTCAGCTCCGCGTTATCAACTTGTCTCCTGTAGTGCTGATAGCGTGACTTGAAAGTGATTGGCATTTATCCAAACGGATTTTAAAAGTTGTGTTAAGGCCAACGGAGGAATCGAAAATAAACCCAACAGGCTCTGTATCCGCAGCTCTAACTTTCGAATGCTAACTTCGAAGTATCCTATCACAGTTGCCCACGCGTCAAGGTACAAACACTGCTGCACAGACGTGAGTTCCGGTAATTCATGGCCGGCAAGAAGAGGAAATATTTGATAGCACTGTCTGATGATACTTGTCAGATTTGCCGAGGCATCGAGGAAAAAGGACCAACATCTCAATTAATAAGTGTACAGAAGGTGGTCGAGATTTTTCCTACTTGAATCCATGTTTAAGGATTCTGTTTCCTGTCCTTCCAAGTACACCTTCGTACTGAACGTGCATTTTATGATTCCAGGAAGATGGCCGCGTTAACAAAACAGTTGGATTAGCAACAGTAATCAACACAACCCAAATCGCCCACTGGATCTCTCTCTCTCGCTCCAATGATGTCAACCTCCAATAACGATTCGGGAGAAAAGGAGGTCAAATTTCTTGTTGAAACACCACACGCAATTTTTTAAACAAAGTAGCACATCATTTTCTGTTGGACTCGAACACCCAGCATATTGAAAAAACCAGCCATCTACCTTTGCATTCCATTTCCGCTGAATTATACCATTACAATAATAATATTTACTTTCAGTCCACCTCTTTTACAAGGTCCCACAACCCACTACGAAAAAAAATTGAGCTCCACTAGAAAAAGTGCTTTTATCATTTTCCACTCCCCCACCACTGATTCCAAAAGAAGGGCCAATCAAGTGAGCTTTGAAACTCTTCTCACTCAAACTTGCAGACACCAAGGGGCCTGCTTGCATTTTTTTAGGCATAGACATCGAACCCCGTTTTGAAAAAAAAAAAGCTGGAAAGAAAAGGCAAAAGCAAGAACTATGGCATCTGACTTTGATTGCAATTTGAAACTTTGGGAACATTTGATCGTGGGGGTTGAAACGGGATAAAGGAGTGGGACCCTAAGCATTTGGTGACTTTTAAACGGGACCATGGGATGCTCCCCCCTTTCCATGGTTCTATGATGGGGGGTTTGTTTCTGGTTTGACCGTTGTGGTGGTATCTGGTGGTTGTGTGTGGTAAATTGCCGTGGCTAGTGAGATGGGCATGATGCAAAGAGCCTTTGATTGAAGAAACTGCATGGCAGCACCAACATTTTCCTCCATTAGCTTAGCTACCTGTCTTTCGGTGCCATCGTTCGACCACTTCTCCCAGGCCGGTTGGTTTCTTCCACCTTCACCAGTTTCATCCTATAGTAAAAGGTGTAGGCTCAGTTTCCTGGGTGCAAAAGGGAAAAGAAGTGAATATAAACACTATCTTTTCCTTGTTACCTCAACTGGTGATAGTGGGATGTCCGTTACAAGTGGAGCAACAGCACCAGCTCCGCCCAGTCTACTCATGCTCAATACCTGTTAAATTGATGATGTGTCATTATTTAGAAAAAAAGGAAGAAAAGGGGAATTGATAAATTCATTACAGTATGTGTGATTACGTCATTTCCCAATGAATGAGGTACGTGCCTAAAAAAGAAACTAAATATTCAAACTTTAATTGCATAGCATATAATAATTCACCTTTTACAGGCAATCTTCGTTTCATAATATGTCATTTATAGTAGAGGTAATGTCGTTCATTAAAATTTATGAGCATCCATATATTCCTGAGGAGACTATACATGACCCACTCATTTCCTAACAAAAGTACCAACCATAGTTAAAGACACAAAAAAACTTGGTTCAGAAATGGAAGGATCAAAGAACAAACGTTGACACACAAGACAAAGGGGAATTAACTGACAGGTGGAAATTCATATAATTAATGTGAAAGACAATCAATATTCTAAACAACTGACCACCACCAATAATTTGTCTTTTATTCTAAACAACTGACACCACCACTAATTTGGCGTAAAAGCCTGTTTACACTGGATGAAAGGACCTGTGTGCCATCCATTGGTTCAGCATTCATCAGAACCTTGACTGACATAATCAATTGCTCTCAAACATAAATTAAAGTAGAAAGGGGGAAAGAGTGAAAAAAAATCTTCAGCTCTTCACGAACACAAGAATATTGATGTTGGCCATCAAGAGATTGGCTGAATAAGAATTATGCAATTGAAACTGGAAATTTCGAGATCATACCTTTACTTGAAGCCTTAAGAACTTCACATAATCCACAACTTCATCAAGCATGGCGGCTCGATCTGTCTGTACAAATAAATTATTCATCAGTGATGGAGGATGGATTGAGGAAGAAGCAACCATCGTGCTTAGTGAACCTTCCTTTCCTTTGATCAACCAAAACCACTCATTCTATAGCCATATTCCTAGAATAATAGACCTATAAATCCCCATCTATAAACTAGAGGAATCATGCTCCATTGAAACCTTACCCATGACATGTAGAAAAAGTTCATTTTTCTTTTCCCTTCCAATACTTATCATTTGATCTATTTTTTGACTTTCAAATTCTCATTTCCATCACAGAAATTGATTGGAAACCAAAGGTTGGAAAAAGACTAAAAAGTGCAGGAGTCACAACAATGAAGAACCTATCAAACTACAAATATCCTGTATCTTCACAGACAGCCATGTCCAGTTAGATCAAACACATGCATGGAAAAAATCTATAATCAAATGAGATTTCTTGGATATACCAACGAATATTCTGTTAAATCCATGATCCCTTAACAGTTCTGAGAAGAATACAACAAACTTCTGGCAAATGGCCAAATGCTCATATAATTTATGTCATGGTCCTCAAGTCATATTAGATGCATATGCCACCACCAGAAGAGGAATCGAATCAATTATCAGATGCAGAGACTCAAGCAAACTTGATCGCAGACCTAAAACTAGTCATGTATAACTCTAGCTGTGTCTGCAAAATTACCTATTTTAACTACATGAAACTATATTGAATTTTTCATATTCCATTTGAACAAGTACAATTTTTATATATTAGTTGATTCTCAATTTGTGGAAAGGTTAACTGTTACACTTTACAAGCAAGTTTTTTTAGAACACTACTGCAACTCCACAGCATTGGCAAACTGCAATCTGATTTTCGAACTCCTTCTCCCTTGTCAAATAGGGCAGCTTTTCTATAATGGGCCCAGTTAGGACCCTGTTACCTACACACATTGCCACATATTTAGCACCTAGGGGGTGATAAATACCAACGAGGAGAAAGCAATAGACATTCAGTCAATGCCAGCTTGTTCAAAAATCTTGGCAGGCCATAATGTACTGTAATTAAGGCTGCAAGATAAGTCATTGCCACTGCCAGATAATCCAGCATAGCTACAAGGCCAGCCCTATGAAGTAAAACTCTCACAAACCACCACCAACCATCCCGTGGATTTCATTATTGAAAACAGACGAGAGATTTGAAACAATAAAGTTGTCATAGTTTTAAAATTGTTAACCTCGACTTTACAAGTCCTTCTAGTTTTTTAAACTTGATTCAGGAAAGGAACTATTAATTTGGTCAAAAAGAAATTCACCTGTACTTCATTAATTGTTTGAAGTTTTTTCCTTCCAACAAAGATGCAAGAATGAATTGCCAAATACTTTTCCTGGAGTGCGGAAAGCAACCCCATTCTGCAAGAAAAAATATGAAATTATGCAAGGGGAAAGACACTGACCTTGTTCACACTAGGAACCAGCTCTTGCAATGCCCTGATTCTTTCAGCTATTCTTTCTCTGCGCAACTGTGGCAGAAGGGGGAAAAAGATCAAAAACAACAGTGCAAATTTATGGGGAAAGAGATGAAATCTGAAGAGGGGAAAAGAACAATGAACTCAAGAGCCAGCACTCTAGTCCTCTCTAATATATGTGCCTAACAATCCTTGTTGATGTATATCGGTTGTGATAGTCAAAATCACATGAAAACATGCCCATCAAAAGAAGATAGTATATGAAAGCTTTTCAATTCAACAAAATGTAATCCATGTCAAAACCTGAAGAAAATTTGGTTCCCAGCAGGATTGATTGTAATGATGAAACTAGTTAGTCTGAAACCTCAACTCTCAGTAAGATAACTCCCGTCAAACCAAAGCATCAGTCTTGTGACATTTTAATGAGAACATAAACATCATACAGATGGTCTTCTTACTAGATTCTTTTTTATATAGAAGACCTTTTTACCAGATTTTTCAGAGAGATATGGATAAGATTTATCATCTTAGATTCATAAACACAGCATTTTAGGCATATGGTAATCATGAACCAGCTACATTTTGATCAAACCAGCCCATAATACTTGCATTGATTCTTCACTAACACCACTCACTGATCAAGCAACATAAAGCCTCATTTAAAATACAATTGCCAGGACTCACCCCAATTACCTTTTAGTAAAAATAATAATTTCAACTTTGAACACTATTCAGATCCTATATTTTAATCCTTAACAAGAATGTCCAAGTTGCAGTCTCTCTAGTCTTCCCATTTTACTTTATTTTATGCTCAGTAAGGAATTATTTGTACCCTTTATTCTTCAAGAGACATTTGAAGTCTTGACAGCATTATATCATTCAATGGCTACCAGAATTGAGCATGCTATATTAAGCTATTTCCATGGTTACCATTATTGTGCATATTCCATTAACCTTACCCGTTCAGCAATACTGTGAGGATCTGTGGCCTGACCTCGCCTAGCCCGGACCCTTGGGCGCATTGCTGGTGGATGTGGAGCTGCAGTGACTGTTGTGGGCATTGCTTGACCATGAAAAACCTGCAAAAATATGTGAATCTCAACAAAGACAGATTACAGGAAAGGATAAGCTATTTCACCACCTCCACTAAATCCTCCAATCCCAAAAACATAAAGTTGCAAGAAAAGGAAACCAAATATGTATGAGAGATAGAATAAACAGCCTAACAATGGTTGATCACGTGAGAAAAGATAGCGGACATAAAAAAAATCAAAGGTATGTGACAACACCGGAGAGGAGAGAGAAACGTTAGGTATAATTTGGCAATTCCTGGAAAATATTGACTAATCTAGATATTAGAATACATCAGCTAATTATTGTGCTTGTGCATAGATTGACAGTAATTTGAAATAATATAGCATTTATGACCGTGCAGCGAATTTTTTCACTACTGGGATTGGACTACAACAGATCAAATCTCCTGACCAACCACTACACTGTTACAATTCGTTATTAGATGAACCAAAGAAAATATACGATTCTTATTGAAGCAGAAAACTGATTCAATTTAACATCATCTGAAAACTTGAGTGGATTTCACTTGAGCAAAATCAAGTTTTCTTCTGTTCTCAATTTCAACTATCACATGCAATCCCCACTCCTTCACTGTTCCTTACATGCCAACTCCAGAGGCTGACAATTTTACATTTAGGCAATTGTCCAATCCAGAAAAATCAAACCCCACAACACCCCACGTGTTTGACTTCTCAAGAAATCATTTGTCAACTAAAATATATCCAATCAGCCAGCTATAATGTTGAACTGGTAACACTACTACAGCCACCCGAATGCTATTACCACTATATCACTTAAATTTCCTTTACTGACCATAATCATACAAAAAGAAAAAAGAAACTATAACTTGGAGGGAGGGAGAAAGCTATAGATTAGGAAAAAAAATATTTGAGTGTATCAAAGTAATCAGTCTTAACCACTCAAAGGAGGACCGACAACAGCCAGCTTCCTTTGTCAAAATACACATCTTGGAATCTCACTACAGTAACCTCCAAATAGCTACCACCTACTCTATTGTCTCTATATGAATTTATGGGAAGAACTACAAGCAATGAAGGGAAATTAAAAAATTATTACAATAAATAATGAATAAATAAGAGAAGTTAAATTGGCTTTTGAATTGCATGTCTTCAATTTCTAAATTAATAGTTTTAATAAAATCACTATTTTCCGTTGCTTTTTTCTCTCTTAAGAATAATAATTTCTCTCCAAAGAAAACCAAACTAATACTGAAAAAGAAATTAAAAACTTTCACTCACATTTCTAACTCTGCCATCAACGATATCATCACGGAACCGGTTTCCACTCCCGGACGCCTCCTCGGGCTTCAGAAACCCTCCCTTCCCCTGCTCCAAGCTAAGCCCCAACGGAAACCCGTGAAACCCCACGCCTCCGCCTCCAGGAGCACCGCCTAGTGCGGAGATGTGGCCAGAACCATCACCGGAGCTAAGCTGAAGCATCATAGGAGCTTGAGCAGAAGCGGCGCCAGCCAAGCCAGCATCAGCTCCAACCAAGCCAGCTTCGGCTGAAGCAAAATTAGGCATCCCGAGAATTTCCTGGAGGAAATCATCGCCTTGAGGTTCGGTTTGGTTATTGGCCATGTGGAGCAGGTCTGAGAGGAATCAAAGTGAGTAAGAGATAACGGGTTAGGGACTCAAGAGAGCATCCATTTACATGCAAAATCGTTTTAATTGAGAGGTTTACGGCATGTTTGGAACACGGGAGAATTGGCAAGAGTTGATTTCAATTGCTTATATTTTGGGCAGATCTCAAGAACAGTATTTGTAAAGTATTGAATTAAGCTACTTAAAAGCATGTACGGAAACCAATTCTCTTTTGAAATCGCACGAAAGGAGGGGTGATTTATTTGAAGAATTCTGGCCTGATAGCACTCGAAATTCACAGTGCCTAAACTACCCCTCAGTATAAGAATCTCACTCGCGCGACACATGACTCCCTGCTCCACCATCACTCCCCTGTTTGTGCTCCTGTTTTGATGTGTTTTTTTATTTTAAAAGTTTTTTAAAAAACAAATAATAATAATTTTATTTTTATATTTTTAAATAGTTTGAAATATTTCTGTAGAAAATAAATTTTAAAATAAAAAAATATTTTTTAAGAAAATTATTGTAAAAAACAACCGTTATCATATCAGCAAACATGCTTATAATTATAATTTTTAAAATAACATATTTTTAATTGATTTTAAAAAAAATATATGTATTTAATTGGAATTATTATCATATGATTTTTTACATATAAACAAAAAATTAGTATATAAATAAATAAATAAATATTTATAAAAACTCTGTGATATTTTAGTTTTAATTTATAGGTTATGTTTGACATTGTATTTTAAAAATATTTTTTTAACCATTGGTTTTTTTAAAATTAAAATGATATTATTTCATATAATTAAAATTTTAATTTCAATAACTATGGTTATATAATATTTATACTCGTGTAGATTCCTTTTTTTTTTCTTTTATAGTAAAACTTATGTTGACACGATTGCATTATGAATTTCAGATGTTTGTCGATCAGGATAAGATTTTGACCGAAAGGAGTCAAGGATACACTTGTCGAGAAAAATTGTGCTGTGAAAGGATAACATAATTAAATAATACATTTCATATGACACAATTCATGTCAGCTATGATATTTTAGAATTTGTTCCGGATACAGGGATTTAATTGGTTAATAAATTGATTTCTACTTTAATAATAGAAATGAATTAATTTCGAGGATGGAATCGGTTCCGAATACCTTTTCAGGGATTATCTGCTTTCCTTTTCTTTCTAGCCAAGTACCTCGGCTTTCAAAGTTTCAGCTTTTTGCTTTGCTGTGTAGTACGTTTAAAAGTGTTTTTTTTTAAATAATTTTTTTTTATATTATTTTTATAATATCACATTATTTTAATATTTTTATAATTTTTTAAAAATAAATAATTTTTTAAATAAAAAATAACTGTAATTGTATTTAAACAACTACAATTATATTTTTCAAAACAATCACATTATACTTGTAGCATCTTGTGCCTAGCGAGGAGTACTGGGAACGAAGAGACAAGGAGAGACAAAAAGGAGTGGCTTTTATCCTGATTAAAAATGTTGTGCTTTATGTAAAGGGAGCACATTAATTTACATCTCTAGCCATTTTCCTTTGTGTTTGGGGTTATCGATAAACGGTATCGTTTTTTCTCGTGCTCGTGGACCCACCCTGCAAACTACATGGCATTTGTAGATCAGATTTTTATATTTTTACCCGTTAAAAATCTAAATATCTATAAATTATTTATTAAGTCTTGAGTATTTATTATTTATTTGTGTGTTTAAAATATGTATATAAAATGATAAATATTAATACATATATGTATAAATAATATTAACATGTATTTTAAATTAGATTTGAATCGGGTTTAACAATATTTATATCTTATTTATTATTCATTAAAACTAAAAAAAGTATTTTCCATTTCAAGTTATTTTTTCAATGTCAAGTTGTGGGTAATCATGCATGGTAAGAAAATGATTAATTAAAAAATCAATTCACGTATCATATCATATCATATCATATATATATAACTTTTCTTATTTTTTCAATGTCAAGTTGTGAGTAAACATGTATTTCTTATTTTTAACTTTTCTCGTTCTGAATTACATATAGTTTTTCCTCTAGTATTTTATTTTGCCCAAGGTTCGTATTTATTTAACTAGAAAGAGCAGAATCGGTGCTTGACCTCTCTTTGCTCGACAATTTTGCGCACCTTCATTCGACGATAGATGTGGGCATCTATCCCTCATTCCCCTGCAAGCATTTCCAGGCCAGGCCAGTTTACGCCGTGAGAACTGGGCAGGGCCTACATCAATAGACGCCCTTGTGGATGTGGAGTCTGGTGTCAAAAGAAAACAATTTTTTCTAATGCACGGGACATTGTTATCAAAATTACGATTTAACTTGATTCAAGAGTTAATATATAGTAACTGCAAAATCAGATTCAAAAATTGAAATCAATAAATTGGAATTAATTCGTGCAAAATCTTTAAAATCAATATGATTTTATGAGCTTGCTAGATTTTTAATATAAACCAAGTCAAAATTGAATTTGATATTAAAATATTTGTTGATCAATTTTTGTGAGAGTAATCATTTTTAAACTATATATGGGGTCTAGCTAAAATTTTACAGGGCAATACTAGACACATGAAAATATATTGTGGTAAATTTTCAAGTCAAACAAGGTATAGAGACATGTTATTTTATATAGTTACAGTTATTAGACATATCTTATCAAATCTGTCAAAGTAAACCTCGACATATTGTTTTGGACACATTCAGTATCACATGTGGGACTTTGTCGCAATTCTAGTTAGAGGAAAACTAGATATCTCAGTATTCCCAATCATATATGATAAGTTCATTAATTCATCCATATAAGAGAGAACAATGTGTTTAAAATCACGACTGAAATCTACTAGGAATTTGTGAAAATTATAGGTTTTAATTACATGAAACAATTTTAGCATATTTTATTAATTTGATTATAATATTATTGATTTTCTTTATCATATTATGTAAATTAATTTATTCACTGAAATTATCAATATATAATTAATTAAAAAAATATTCGTGATTTTACAATTCAATTTGATGATCCGAGTTTTCATTATGTTTTTCATTTATGAAAAAAAAAATCGATTTTAATAATCTTGGCACGGAATAATGGACGGGGACATCTACAGTGAGAATGCGTGAATTAAAATAAATCATCCGCGTTGACAGAAAATGCTTCAGATGGTCGAACTCGGTGGCAGATTTGAGAGGGGCGAGGTCTTTTTTTCTTTTCGTTTATGAGATCAATAGAGGGGCAAGGTCAGGGGAACGAGAACACAGGAAAAACGAGGCAACGTCAAGAATCAAGCAGCAGTGCCCGAACAACCATCTTATCCTATATGTGAATAATGATAAACAATGAACCGTCAGACATCAGAGGGTTAATTTTCCACTAACAAGATGGTGGGGCAATGAGGTCGGAGAAAATAATTGGTTTCAACGCATTATTGAATACAAAGTTGACGAAATCACAGCAATAATGCATCGAATGGTAAAAATAGTAAATAAAATCAAGTTGGATAGCCACTTATTGCATCATTTGACAAGTAATCATACTTCCTTGGATTCTCGCCTAACAAAAATTTGAAATCTCTAACGAACAGGTAAAACTCTACAATTCATGATAGGCAGAAATTGAACAAAACTCCTTGAGGTTCATACAGCAAGGTACTAAGTAGGCTGGTGGAATACATCCAAAAGTTTGGCTGATCATCCTGCCTGATCTATATGTTTAAATAGATTCCTAACAGGCAGTTCTATAATTAGATGTCGGGCAGCAAGACCTGGAGAATTTGAACTAAACTCATTTGGCATTTTTTAAGTTTAACAGGCATAAAGAATAATCAATGGAAAGTACGAAATCTACAAGTAAAATGGTTTATTCATGAAAGAGAAATCCATGTTCATATACAAAAAACTGTGGAAGTCGATCAATCCCTAATAGCTTTCCTACGTATATGAATTACTTTCAGAGCAATCTCCTCTTGCTAAGAAACAGCCCGTGTTTTCCATGGCTACCATTGGAAAGTCTCAAATCATCCTAAGTTTCATCCTTGATCTTGTTTGAAAATCAAGCATCCTTTTTTAGAACGCTATTTGCAATTGGTGACCTTCCTAGCAAAAACAGGAGTTTATTATTAAATGCTACCTCTCATCATATTTGATCTGATTTGTAGGCTGTGCGAAAAAATCTTTGGCATTGCGAGCCACTTCAGCCTCCAGCATAGCCTCCAGAACAATGTCAGATCCATTAACACCATCTGCAAGCAAATCCATAAGCTTCTTTCAACATCAAAATGAAAACTATAAAGTGAGAATCCATATGATCCCGTCAAATTTAAACGAAAGGTCCTCCAAAAACATGCAGAGTCAACAGAAATGACAACAGTCATATACAAGAAATAACCAATCAGGCAACTATTCATGAATAAGGAGCATTTTTTGCAGATTTGTGAAGAATCTACTGGAAATGTAAGCGTACATATGTTCTAATACTGTCCACAGGCAACAATAATTTATTTTCTAATTTGCACTTCATTAAAGATGAGGGTGCCCAAAGTGAAATGTTTTAGGTGAGAGAATATCTAGTTGTTTATTTGAAATCATATTGATGGCTCATCTTCACAAACATATCAATCATCATTTCTCCTAATTTGATGCTCCAATCACACTTGCACAATGAAAATTTCTGTAAACAAGAGAAAAAAGGATCATCAAAGCTTCATGCAGAATGCCAGATATTACCAAAAGTTAAGGATGTTACCCTGACGACTTGGCAAAAGACCAGTGCTTTCAGCAGACACAGGCAAAACATTTAACAGACCAATATCACCAGTCAACTCTCCTGCACCTGCCACACTGTGAACCGAGCCAGTTTTCAGGGCTGAGGATTCAGCCAATCTTGCATACGCAGTGGCTTGGCTGTGCAAATTGCATGAATCTGAGACTTTTGCGCCAGAAACCTAGAAAGACACGAGAGTTAAAAGGAGTGAACATGATAATTTTATAAATAGAGCATCAAAGGATTAAAAAAAAGAGAGAGGGAAGGCCAATCAGTAAGAACCTTGGAAATATTAGCTGTTGGTAAACTTTCTCCAGCTGTTTGTTCAGTATAGACCTTGGAAATTGTGGAGTTTGGTACATTCTCTGCATCTGCATTTTCAGGCGCACCGTTGGCTAAAGCTCCAACAAGAATTAGAAACTTGGACAATCAAGAAGAAAGAAACATTAACTTGGAAACCTATATGACAAGGTGATAAAAATACCATTATTAGTAGGCATAGGGTCAAGATTATCAACTAGTCTCCGAGTTAATGGACCAGGATTCAAGACAGATATGCTTCGAATTTCATGACGTATAGCATCAAGTTGAGCCATCGTGTCTTGAAGTTCCTTGTGAACCTAGAATACAAAAGCCAAGTATCTCAAAAGCACCCAACTTCAAAATAATAAAATACCACCTTGAAAATCTTAAGTCACCTTCTTAACTGCCAAGAAAGTTGGATTTTCTAGATATAGCTTTTCTGGTCTTGAAAAACAAATAATTGTTCTCTTAATAATCCAAACAATTGCAGATTGTGTTTGCTTCTTATAGTTTACAAATAGCCAAAATATTAGACAGCATATGAAACAGACATTTTCTTAATACATGATTGTTAGAAAATCTATCGGCGTAAATAATTACACAACTTCCCATTTAATTTTTTTTGCAAATGAACCTTTTTTTAAGGAGAAAGAGGTACCTGACGAGCTTGTGATTGCTGCATAACAGAGTCAAATTGACCACGGGCCATCTGCACATATCCAATGGCTCGACCAGTTAATCTCCCTGCTGTTCTGGCTATTATTGGTAGATCCTTGGGTCCTGCATATATCCGATATCAGAGGGGAATCATTACACATCAATTGCAACCTTGTAAGCAAGTATAGTAAATGCAGTTGAAATAGATAGGGAAGTTTACCGATTAGTGCAGCTGTGGCCCCAAGCAAGAGAAAGAGTTCTCCATAAGATATTCCGAACATTATAATCACAAGTGATTAAGGGTTTTGGAGATTGTAATCTAGGAGACTCACGTTATCCTTTTAGCTCACTCAAGCCTCCGGCTATGCTGAAAATTATATTATTATTGTCTAGTATGAGCCTTCACTATTGACGAAGTGCTTATGCTGTCATTTGCAGATGTGGATGCCAATGTATGAAATGATATGATGTCCACATCAGCAAGATAATTAAATTTACTTTTCATAAAATCAATTACAGGAAAGAATCAAATCAAATAACAATCCCAGATCAAAATCTTTGATTTGTTGTACTAAGTGAATCTTGTTCATGAAAGGTATTGCATTTTTGAAATGGATTTTCAAATTACAAGGCTCGACAGCAAAAGATAGTTGTTTTGCAGATGTGGATGCCAATGTATGAAATGATATGATGTCCACATCAGCAAGATAATTAAATTTACTTTACATAAATCAATTACAGGAAAGAATCAAATCAAATAACAATCCCAGATCAAAATCTTTGATTTGTTGTACTAAGTGAATCTTGTTCATGAAAGGTATTGCATTTTTGAAATGGATTTTCAAATTACAAGGCTCGACAGCAAAAGATAGTTGTTTAAAAGACTAAGTTGAATAGAGAAGAGGTGAGGTTCGCAAACTAGACTTTCAAAACTTTGCCAAATTTTCTTAGTCTGTGCTATTTTGCAAATATGTTTTTTGTAATGGGTGCTAATACGCGAAAATACCCTTTTTTTTTCTTTTCCTCTTTGCAGAGGCGTGCTTCATTGGTTTGTATTGCGCTAGAGCATCCACATTCATGCTCTCTAAGAGGGCTCCTTAACTATAATACCTAACAAGTTTGTTTTCACCCAGAGCATTGTTGCTCTTCAAGTAGCTCACCATTCAAGCTCCGTGATGCCCTCGATGTATATAACAAGTACTGTATCACTATTCAAGACATGTTATTGAGTTTAATAAAGAATGTTGTTGGTATTGAATAGAAAATCTTACCTGGTAGGCATTGCCCAAGACTCGGAACTGGCTTAGCTGAAGAGACAATCGAATGAAGTGGGAGCAAAGATTGAATAACTGAGGAAGTGGCCTGAAATTTAAAATCCAATCGCCACAATTTAGGAATTTTTCTAATTTAAAGAGAAACCCATTTCAGAAAAACAACCTAAATTGCAATACCCGACAATTAAAAATTAAAATCTTGCTGATTTTTTTTTATAAAAAAAAAACATTTCAAAAAATGACATAAATTGCAAGACACGACAATCAAAATTTTAACTTATTGAACAAAATTGAAGGGTGTTTTAAAGGGGATTTCCTAGAAGGCAAGACAAATGAAATAGAGTCATCAGATTCAGGCGAGGTCAAATGTGATGAGTTTTGATTTTGGATGTTGTCTTGTTCAAGGGAGATAGAAGGAGGTGGTAGTGGCAACTACTGCGAGTTCAGTATTTTTTACAGGGGGGTGTCATGAGCAAGGTTGTCAAAATCACAATTTTGACACGACACGTAAATCGTTTCTAAACTCGGATCGTAAAATCGAATTGTATAATCGTACTTGAAATTTTTACGTAAGAAAATCGTAAAATTGCAGCTAAAATCGTAAAGGTAAAAATATCATAAAATCGTAAGTAAAATATTTTCGAATACAATACGACACAATTATGGTCATAAAACTTCATTAGTTAAGATTCATACATGATGTAAAATAACTTAAAAATACATTACAAAACAATTATGTCCATAGAATTTCATTAGGTAAAAACTAACAAATTTAAAACAAAGACCGGCATAGATGTTCCATTAAATCACAGTAAAAATGATGAGAGCTTGTCATGCCTCAATTCTGAGTGAATCAGCTTGCTATTACAAAAGCACAAATTCGAGCTGCTGAAATTGGCTCTTGTTGCTTTTGGTTGTCGAGATTGAACATAACCTAGATACTCTAAAAGAACTGGAGATGCTCTGTGGCTGTTCAATATCATTGAATTTCCATTTTGGCAGTGTAAAGATGGAAGTTGTAAAGGGAGAAATTGGCAGTGGAAAGATGGCTGTTCAATATCATTGGATTTTATCATGGCTGTTCAATATCATTGGATTTTATCATGGATCACTATGAGTGATCTTGCTTGCTTGAACTTCCACAAGCATAACCAACAAAACATAACTTGATTCACCATAGTAACAAAGAAATTGGAACAAATGCTATTGCAGTTATTATGAACTCTACAAACTCCAACAACAAATGTCTTAACAGAAATAACATTGGCAAGTGGCATCTCGAAGCTGCATTTGTTAAAGATACAACATGACTAAGCAAACTCATAACCTGATGTTACACTTGGAAGTGGCACAGTGGCACTTCCATTTTATACAATTGCTGGGACGCCAATGCCATGAGCTTATAAATCGTCATACACCCATAATTCGTAAATACCCAGAAACCTCATACACCCATACACAACGAAACAACAAAATTCGAAATATGCATTAATTGATCAACACCGAAACCCAGAAATCCCAATTCTTTAAGTTAACTAACCTTGAGAGGTGACGAATTGAAGATTGACGAGAGGCAACGACGGCGACGAGCTGAGAGGAGAGGATGATTTGAGAGATGAGAGGAGATCAGACGTGAGAGGATACTGAAGAAGAATTAGGGAAAACTGAAAAAAGAATTTAAGTTGTGTAACACTTAACAAGAAGAGATAAGCCGGGAGGTAAAATTGGACCGGATTAGATTTTAACGATTTTTTACTGATTTTAATGGGTCTGATTTTTTTATTCAATTCTATAAGATTTGTTTTTTTTTTTAAAAAAAAAACATTATTCGTGATTTTGACAATAATAATTGGTGTTTTGTTTTTATATTTTAAAAATATTATTTTTTATATTTTAAAAATATTTTAATACGATGATATTAAAAATAATTTTAAAAAATAAAAAATATTATTATTTTAATATATTTAAAAAAACATTTCAAAAAATAATTATTATCTCAAATACCCTCTCTGCCATAAATCATTTCAATGTTTGTCACGATTAAATGACTGTTTTTTTTCTTTTTAATCCAGATCTTTTTATGATAATAATAATAATTGTTTATATAAAAATTCACACTTCCACTGAGTTCCTTAAAATTTAACCCTTATAAAATCATGTCTATTTTTCAGTCATTTGCTTCGCTTAAATTATTTTCACCATGATTTCTTTTATTTAAAACCTCTAGATGATCGCTGTTTCATAAATCCAGTGTATAAAGTTTTTAGCCTCGAAATACAGTTTCTATGATAAAAATGAAATTATAATCTATCCACTCAATTTCTAGGAATGGATAAAAAAAATTATATAGTTGAGACGGGGAGGTCAGGGAGAGAATGATAATTGCTGTGGCATATGCTCATTAAAATATAACTGTTACATATGGCAATTGAGAGTGTTCGTTAAAAAATTGACGTGGCGGTGTTTGGATTTTAATTCATTCAGAAAATATATAAAATATTTATTCTAAAATGAATGCAATAGCATTTTTTTGGAATTTTGCTAAAATTACTCCAGCAAACTTAATATTCAGTTTTCATAATAAAAAGAAAAATCTCTCAAATATCCCCGACATGTGTTTCACTTGGTGTGTTTATTTTCGTGGTTGAATTTATTATTTAAAATATTTTTAATATTAAATTTATTTAAAAAATATTAAATTGATATAATAAATATATTTTTAATATATCCATGCTAATCTTTTTTTTTAAAAAAAGATATTATAATATATTTTCAATTCAAAATAATTTTTGAAAAATATCTTCTACCACATTAATATAGACATGTCCAAAAAGACACCAGCTAGTAAATTTAAAACCATATCACAGTACCTGGGCCCAGAACACAGAGTGTCAAAATAACCATTTTGCTGTGCAGTGTGTGTAATGGCTGCTGCTCTGAAATCAACTCCTCCCTCCCTCCAACTGAATCGACCAGAGACTCATTTCCTCGTCCGTCTCAAACCCACTATCGTTTCAACCAGAAGGTTCGCGCCAATGGCTTCTCTCACTGCAATCCGAAGTCTTGGCATAGGAGAAACATTCTCCAATCTCAAAAAACAAGGGAAAGTAAGCACCGCCCCCTTAGTAAAATTTTGTTACATGTGTCATGTGGTTTTGTTGTGCTAGTTGACGGGGATAGTCTCACATCTGATTTGATTGATTTTGCTTGACATGTTGAATGGGGTTTGACTTGGATATTGTTTGTGGTTTTGGCTATGGATTTTTTCCTTTTCCTTTTCTTTTTTACTGTACTTCACTCTTCCATTAGCGGAGACAAAAGGTGCACAGAAGAGTCTGTGTGCTAATATCCATGTGGAGCCTGATATGTCTACTGAGTTCTCTGCTGGGTGCGTTATAAGTAAAGATGGGAGGAAAGAGGAGATTAATTGTATTAAAATGATAGTATTGGGAGATGGAAACAACCTTTCTTTTTTTGGTTGACATAGTTTGGAATGGATTATTTGGGGGGGGCGAGGCTGTGAGGAGGGGATTGGATTGAGAATTTTGGTTAGGGGATTTTATTTGGTAGGGGGAAGCCGGAGAAAGGAAATATTGTTAATATCTAATGTTGTGGTTTGTTGATGAGCACGCTTGCTTGCGAAGGTGGCGCTCATCCCATACATCACAGCTGGCGATCCTGATCTTAAAACCACAGCGGAAGCCTTGAAGGTGCTGGACGCCTGTGGATGTGACATAATTGAACTAGGTGTTCCTTACTCTGATCCCCTGGCAGATGGTCCGGTTATCCAGGTATGATTATAATGTGGTTGCTGGTTGGATGAATCTTCATTTCAGTTTTCTTATTGGAATCTCTTGATTTAGGCGGCAGCTACACGATCCTTGGCTAGAGGGACCAATTTTGAAGCGATCACATCAATGTTAAAGGAGGTAAGGCCATTATATTGTAATACTATCTTTATACTGTGGTGAGACTAAGACAAAATCATTGGATTATTAGAAAAAAATTTCTCGTCATACAATTCCTTTTGTTACGATATTGATTGCTAAGATTGCAATTAAGATAGTTTACTTGGAAACACTAGTTCATCATAGCATTTTATACTCGGGCACATGCTCATAAGTAAGTGAAGAAGTGTTGTCCATATGACAAGCGTACAGTATCCCTGTTTGCAGATTTGTTGCCAGTTTCTTTTCTTATTTGAATTTCCTAATATTAATTCAATTGTTGACTGCACAGGTGGTTCCACTAGTATCCTGTCCTATTGCTTTATTTACATATTACAATCCAATTCTAAAGCGTGGAATTGGGAAGTTTATGTCCACTGTAAAAGACATTGGCGTACATGGTAAATGGCACCTTACTGCCTATTTTATGTTTTATATCATGCCCGAATGATGTGGGGAATGGGGATCACTGTGTGCATCTCCAGTTATTTTCTTGTGAATTCTGGGTGTCATAAGGCATGACCATATGCTTAACCCTATATTGGTTTTGCAGGACTTGTGGTACCAGATGTTCCTCTGGAGGAGACTGGAGTTCTGAGGAAGGAAGCTGTCAAGAATAAGCTTGAACTGGTCTGTTACCTTTCACATTTCTGGATGATGCATTCCATTTCGTCTATTCACATTCATATCCCTTATGGAGTTCAAAAATAAATAAATCATTTCTTTATGCTTTGCCAAAGATCAGTTCACTGTAGAGTTTGGTAGTAATGTTATAAAAATGAAATGGACCGTGTCTTTTTATTTTTTATCTTTGGCACATCATTTAATCATGATTTATTATAGATCCAAACCAACACCTTGACCTCATCATCATTATTCCTGCTGGTTCTCATAAAAAAAAAATCTTTTTGCTTGAATGGTAACTGAAGAACGGCATCTTTTGGTTGTGTGCATTGGTTTTCTTGCAATTTACCTTTTGAATTGCCGAGCTTTTGTGGGTAATGAATCATGAAAGATAAGCAGCTATCATGCGTTCACTGTGTCTAATGTATGCACCTTGGCAATGCACAGGTACTTCTTACAACGCCCACTACTCCTAC
This sequence comes from Salix caprea, assembly GCA_964035475.1. Lineage (NCBI taxonomy): Eukaryota > Viridiplantae > Streptophyta > Magnoliopsida > Malpighiales > Salicaceae > Salix > Salix caprea. The sequence continues at coordinate 14,777,213 of OZ037755.1, read as the reverse complement.
AGAACGCATGAAAGCCATTGTTGAAGCAGCAGATGGATTTGTGTATCTTGTAAGAGCATTTTAGAAGTTGATTAATATGAAGGATTAATTGTGGTTGAGTACTAATATGAACAAAGATGAGGTACTCCATGGTTTGCCATCATTTGTGACATCCCCATTTCTTCTGGAATTATAGGTGAGCTCAGTTGGAGTTACTGGTGCTCGTGCTTCTATAAGTGACCGAGTTCAAACTCTTCTCCGGGATATTAAAGAGGTTTGTCTTTACAATTAGATTTCTTTCACAGGGCACTCTCTTGATAGGTGGCATTTTGGCAATTAGTGGCTCCTTCATGAAATTTGAGGATGTGTTTTAGGAAATAGTAACGCACCTCCCTCATCTCTGATTTCTTTTTATGACAGTCAACAACCAAGCCTGTAGCTGTTGGCTTTGGTATATCAAAACCTGAGCATGTCAAGCAGGTTAGTCTTCAACATAATGTGACTTGTCGCCCATAGATTGCCTCTGCGTTAGTTAGAATGTATTACTTAAGTTTTATGACAGATTGCAGCATGGGGTGCTGATGGTGTCATTGTTGGTAGTGCCATGGTGAAGTTGTTGGGCGAAGCAAAATCTCCCGAGGAAGGATTGAAGGAACTAGAGAGTTTCACGAAATCTTTAAAAGCTGCACTTCCTTGAACTCAATTTTGTGGGATCAAAGCTTGAAACTCTTATTTCCAACTACAATATATGCATGAAATCAAATAAAAAAGAATCCTGTTTGCCAGCATGAATGACGCAAGTGTCTTTAACAACTTGAGAACTTTTTAAAACTACAAGTTGCTGCTGCAGCTTTGTTAATTTGATGGAAAATCCATGAGTTTTTCTGTCATCACTGCTGAGGGGTTAGGGTTTAGGAGGTCTGCTTTAGCTTTCTTCCAGCTGCATTCCCATCAAACTAAGCGAGTCTAATGAACTCGAACAAAAAATTTCCAAGACACCAATTAGATTTCATTTTGTTTTTCTGGGGCGGGGATGACAATGGCCACTGTTGATGGAAAATCTAGCAGGTTACAACTTGAGATCATTTCATGCAACATGTTAATGAAGATAATTTTCATGCTGAGGAAGAATCAAGTTAGTATGTAGAGGCACAGATTTGATTTCCCCATGTCTCGTGTCGGATCATAAGAAAATTGCCGGAACTGGCTTGTTGTGGGTATCGACCAAAGTAATGATGAATCCCAAAGTAAAAAAAGCACCCCGATTTCAAGAACATACTTGAGTCCACGGTGAGGCGATCAACATTACCCACCCCATACATCAAAAGTCCATCTATATGTCCTGCGTCAAATGAAAAACTTAACAAACAGAATCCAAGTGCCAAGAATCGTATTGAATAACATCAAACACCAGGTAGAGTATTATATGGAAATCAAACTCCTCGTAAAATTTGTCCAAGACAAATGTTTAGTTTCTTCTTCTTCTTTCAATAAAGGAAATCAAGGAATTCTCTAACCTCATCGGCAATCAATGCATTGAGGGAAGAGTTACTGGTATGGATTTGAGATCTGTTTACCATTTAAGATGAAGAATGATGCAAGCACGCAGTTATTGAATAAAAAAACAAATCAAAAGACAATAAGTACTTCTCTGTCGTCAATTAAAACAGCAATTAGCTGTTAGTTATGACATTAACAGACCAAAAGGAAAGAAATGCAAGTTTATACAGAGAATGGAAAGGGAGAGGGACGTGATTATGTGCAGAAAAACTAAGTAGTGCCTTGGCTTTCGAATTTTGACGAGGTTTTTTCTTGAATCGTAGGCAATGGATCGGGAGATTTGAGGCAGGGGGAGGGGGGAACAGGAAATTGACGAGGGTCATGTTTTTGTAACCTTCGTTGGAAAAAAAGCGTTTTTTTTAAGAAGTTTTACAGCGATTTCCGTTAAGATCCTGGAAATAGCCAGTTACGAAACAGTCCCTGGTGGTTCCATCGATTAGGAGAGAGAGGGAGCCTTGAACGAGCTGGTCCGGGTGCCTGGAGGAGGTTATTTTCAATTAAAAATCACTTTAAAAACACAATTTTTACTTGCACTCTAAAACATCATGTGGGATTATTTTGTCAACAGATGATTCACACACAAGCACTTAGACGCGTATGCTATACGTGCATGTATATATCTATGCCTCCACACCACCTTCTTCCTCAAAAGCAAACAAAATCAATAACCAGGTCTCATCTGCCACCCTCTTAGCATATACCAAGCAAAAATTATAAAGGCAAAGCACAGATTTACTATATTGTTAGAACTCGGACATGACAAAATGTCTGTTCAATAGGGCGTTAAATATTGATTTTTAAAATGTTTTTTTTTTGTCTATAAATATATTAAAATAATATTTTTTATTTTTAAAAAATCATCAAAAACATAAAAAATAATTTTTTTTTCAAACTTTTCCAAAAAAAAACTTTTTAAACTCAAATGTTAAACGAGCACAAAGAAGACAGTAAAAAATACGGCATGTATGGCTACCTGCTTTGCTGCTTGTGTGTTTTAGTGCTTGTTTTACAGCTGGTTTTAAAATAGTTTTTGAAAAAAAAATAATTTATTTTATGTTTTTTTTTTTGATTATTTTAATATATAAATATTAAAAATAATTTTTTTTAAAATAAAAATATTTTTTTAAAATATTTTTAAACAAATAACACTTTAAATAACAATTTCAACCTGCCACTATAAAAATCCTAATAAGATTATAATGTTTTAAGATCATTGCTATAGAAAGTGAATTTCACAACATTAAATTGGGTGTTTTTCTATTCAAGCATTGTTTTTTTATTAAAAAAATAGCATAAATTAAATTTTTATTTAAAAAATAATATGGTTTGGTGAAATCATAATAATATATATGATCTACTGTACCACCCAAATATATGCGAGAACGTCACCGTACAAACATTGATCAATCATCTTCTTCACTTTTAGTAACGTGGCAGTACCCAATTGTATCATCTAAATCATCATTGTCGCGAAAAAGCACGTGATGATTGCCTTCCTTATTCTGCCATCACCAAACAAGCAAACCCCAACGACTAAGCAAAGGAGAGAATTGAAATAAAACAAATTCACGCACAAAAAAAAACTTTAAACAGAACCAGCCAACAGAAGATACAGACAAAGAATGAATAGTGTCTTCTCAGCGGACGATTTCTCCGACCCGTTCTGGCAGTCCCCTCCTCCTCCTCCGCCACCAGCAACGGCTCCGGCGATGAATAGAAGCGAATCGGAATGGGCGTTAGAGATGCTTCTGCAAGAAGTATCCGGGGTTTCCGTATCTTCTTCCTCCGCCAGCGAAACCCACACCGCCGCTCCTTCGGTGCTTTCTCAATCGTCCACGTCATCGATACCTCCCAAGAATGGCGAGGATGAAGTTGTGGAGATCACAAAACATCCAATTCACCACCACCACCACCACCACCCAAATCCTAATCCTCATCCACAGCCGTTGAATCGCAATCTAATGGCTCCCACTGATTCCGAGGAGTACCGTGCTTTTCTCAAGTCGAAGCTTGATCTCGCTTGTGCTGCTGCCGTGGCCATGTCTAGGGTATAATACATGCGTACTGATTGAATTGTGTGTGCATGCGTCACATGTGTTTGATTAGGGATTTCTTTGAATAAATGCAGGAAACCAATGCTGTAAAGCCGGAAGTTTTTTCCTCATTATCTGAAGATCAAAGGCTATCTGCAAGAGATATGTCGTTGGGATCACAAGCTTTTCATAATGGTTTTGCCTACTTCCTGAATTATTGAATGTTTCTGCTGATTGCATTTATGTATATTTGCAAATACTGCTCAGCCGTTTTTTTTTTTAAATAAACAAATAAATAAAACTGATAGTGATATTGTCTCAAAGATCATGTTTTTAATCTAGATTGAACGCGACGTGAAAGCCTCTTATTGATTCTAATAGATTGTGATATGTTTGATGGGTGAGAAATTGTTTGCGCTATTTGAATGGAAATGGGGACTTGTTAGTCATGTTTCCCATCACTTGCACTTTTCACCTTGCAATATACATAAGTGCAGAAACTAGGATAGAACACCCTTGTTGTTGAATCCACTGAACCCCTGATTCGTACAAGTTACATGTATCAGCTAAGTTAATCAAAGTTGCATTATGCATCTTTAGAGCGCTCTCTCTCTTGTCTTTGTTCCTTATTTGCCCCCCTGTATTCTTAACTGTTCTTCACCTCATTATCACAAAATCCTAGCTTTTGCATGTGTGCTCTCGTTTGATGATACGCTTTATAATCATTGCAAATATGTGCATTACTTTCACAGTGATTTTCATCCTTTAGTTTTTATTTTCCCTCTACAAAATCTGGGCTGCTTACAATACTATCAATTGTAGGCGCTAGTCAGGGCATTTCAATGGCACAAATCGGGGCAGATGGTGCATCACTCGGCATTCCGTCTTTGCCTACTGCACAGGGAAAATCAGATGGCGGATCTGGCATTCCAGCTTTACCTGCTATGCAGAGAAAATCAGATGGAGGATCACCTGGCATTCCAGCTTTACCTACTACGCAGAGAAAATCAGATGGCGGATCACCTGGTATTCCAGCTCTACCTACTACACTGAGAAAACAAGAGGTCCAAGCCAGGCAAACAACCAGTGGGTCATCAAGAGAAGACTCAGATGATGATGACCTTGAAGGAGACACGGGAACCAATGAAAATATGGATCCTGCTGACGTGAAACGCGTGAGGAGGTATCTTATTTATTAACTTTACTCATACACCTTTCATTTTTTCTCTTAACTTGCATCTACACAGGTAATATTATTTTGAGGAATTTATATGTTAGTGCTCGTCTTATTGGTGAATAAATCAAGCATTGTTTTAGGACGGGAGAAGAATATTTGTCAATGGTTTCTAATTGACAAATACAGCCTTACTAAATGGGGTGGGTGGGTGGGTGGGGCAGAGAAGGGGCCTGTCTCCAGGTTTTGGGATAAACAAATCCTCACTAGATGCAAGTGTATATCTTATTATTGTGTTCAAAAGGAAGGACCTTTCACCAATCACTGTGTTGATATCTTGACAATGACTCAGGATGCAGTCAAATCGAGAGTCAGCTAGACGCTCTAGAAGAAGAAAACAAGCACAGCTGAATGAACTTGAAACTCAGGTTGCCCATTGCTTTTTTGTGACACTCGTGCCTTTTAGATCATGATTCTTTAATAAACACTGAGTCTATCTATATGGCATCCAATAGGTTGGTCAACTAAGGGATGAACGCACTTCACTGCTAACACACTTCACTGATGTAAATCAAAAGTGTGACGATGCTGCTGTTGACAATAGAATTTTGAAGGCTGATATTGAAACATTAAGGGCAAAGGTAAGTCATTGCTTCACCTATTTTAACTTTGTTTGTTACTGTCACATGTGCGTGGTGTTGCTGTGATTATCCTGCCAAGATATAAACTTGTTGACATTAATTTGAAACTTGAAAGTGCTTTGCATGTGCATGAGCTGCTGTACTTGACTCAGTTGATTTTTTTTTTTTACTTTGACCAAATAAATGAGGGTAGCTATTTCATATGAACCTTTCAGATCACGATGGCCGAAGAACAAGTGAAACGAATGACAGGTTTGAACCCGGTGCTTCTAGCAAGATCTAGCATGCCAAACCCTGGGATGCCATTTGTTGGTGGCCAGGTGGATGCATCTACCAATGTCGCAGTCCCAATGCAAACAAACCCTCACCAATTCTTTCACCAGCCAGTTCTTGGCGTTGCCCCTGCTCCTCCACATCTCCAAAGACTAAACAACAACTTTCCTAACAGCACCCTTGTTCCACTCGCTACAAATCCACAAACTGACAATGGAAACAGTAATGATGGTGGAATAACTGTCATGCCTTCCATGCCACTCACTGCTGATGGGCAAAGTTTGCCCGCCATGCCTTCCATGCAAAAGCGGATTGGTTCAAATGCTCGTCCTGCTGGGACCTTGCCTACATGTGACTCGGGACTTCCACACGTGGTCGCAAAGGATGCCAAAAAGAAATGAATCAGATGCTTCTCCCCCCATTATGGTTTTTGGAAAACTGGGGGTTGTGAAGGTTGTCTGAGTACAACCGTCGGTTCATATGTAATTTTAAGACTTTCAACAGATACTGGGTCCTTTTGTTTATGGTTTATAAATAAGCCTTTTTAGCTGGTAGATCATCATGACTTTTTTTTTTCATGTAGTGGGTCGTGTAAATGCAACCCAAGTTGTCAATGAAAGGCTTGTGATTACCGATATTAGAAGTTACATTTTCCATGCCTTTTCAAACGCTACTAGGTGAAATCAAGCCATCTTAAGAATTTGCTTTAGCTAATTTGATCCCACCGCCAAGGGAATTCTTTCACATAGACTTGCAGAACTGATTATTGGAAAGTGCTGACCCTCGTGACTGATTCTTTCACATAAACCTTCTCCACAAGGAGTGGAATAGAGTAAAGCGATCATCTCTGCACTCCAAATTTAATTTCCTGGGTTCACCTGATATAGAGTTGGATTCCAGCGACATTGTTAGGCGATCTCACCAGCATTGGCTTCGTAAAGGAGCAGCAGAGTTTCTGGGTAAACTAAGGGTCACCTTCCTGGCTGGATATTGTTAATCGGTAGAAGCAGTAAGATGATAACGGAAAAAATACAGCCATCGCCATCCATCTTTGCAAAACAGCAACAGCGTTAAGAAATACACGGAAGCAGATAAAGTAGCCACAATGAACTATCCCACCATTTAGGGAAGTAGACCCCAGATAAACTTGGAGAATGCACCAAAGGTAAACCTACTCTTCCAAATTTCCTCAGACGATATGTTAGAACAAGGTGACAATTTGAGAAGGGAATTGAAAATTTTCAGCATTGACAGATAGGTTTATTTGATTAATCTCATGAAGAACTGTAATCTTGATTCAAACAACTCAAGCTCAACACAAATAATTTAATACACACACCGAGGTATAAATTGTTGATACAGGTAATGGAAGAGTAGATTTAAGAAAAGAAAAAAGGAAAAAGGTATGAAGACATGCGATATGATGAGGTTACATAAATAACCCATACAAGGGTTCTCTTTGCAATCTAGGCAATGCCTGGGCTAAATTTAGTGAAAGTCGATCTGCTCATAATTACAGCAAGTAAATCCATGGGACGCATCATGGCAAAATTTTTGATTGGATGCCTGATTGGACTTTGCTTTGGAAATGGGCTTCCAGCCTGCATAATAGACATGAATATAATCAAATCGGCGCCATGAATAGGGGGGCGGGGGAATGAAACAAAGAGCACAAGTGTATGAGCATGCCTGGTTGCACATTTGTAATAAATGGTATCAGGTGTGTTGTATGTACGTGCATTGGCACACATTCTCTTGACATCAGCAATGAACATCTCGAGTGTTACATAGTATTGCTCGGATTCTACCCTCTTCGACATTGTCTTCAGATCTGCAGCAAATTGGAAGAATTATACATGACATCTAATTGAAACAAGTCATTTTTTTATGTGAAATTCTCAAAAAAAAAAAAAGTCATAATAATTCTAGATAAGAACAAGTAATCCAATTTGTACAAGTCGGTTTTTTATGTGAAATTCTCAATTACAAAAGGTCATAATATATTCTCAATAAGAACAAGTAGGAACAAGATACTGTTTTTTAATGCCAAATCATGCAGTAAATTCCAAAAGTAGAGACTCAAGCAACTTGAGCCAATTATCTGATGTTGTCAAAATGCTAGAAGCAGAGTTGTAATTTCCATATTGATCAACTAGTGTAACAGCAACTGACACCGAAATGAGACTTCAACTGAGTTCTACAAACTTTAACAGCAAAAAAAATTATAGTTTTCAATTTTCTTGGTAACTGAAATTTTAAAAACTTCAGACTGATGTTTCCAGAGATGATTGATAGCATACAAAATATGAGGGGACTGGACATGTCTCATCTTAACAGTATATAAGCTTGTCAATTAGGAAAGAAATTTGATATCTTACCCATGGGATCCTTGATGATGTCATAATAATCAGGGACATCACAAGCATCAACTGGTTCCTTGAATGGCCAAGCATCAACATGGTCATGCATGGACTGCTAATACAAATTCCATAAAATGAATATGACATAAGTTGGCCAATCAATGTTCTACGGATTTTTAAACATCAACTAGAACAGAAAGGAGAACGCATAAACAAGAAAACAAGTACTGCAAATCCAACGCATAAAGGATTGGGATTTGCGAGTGCGAGTGCGAGTGCCCAAAGAATATTAACAATGGCAGAAATATAACTTTTTTGCATAGATTTACAATTGAAAGTAACTAGAAGAACAAGTACATCATTAAGAAGAGTAACAGTTAATTTATCTTCTCTTTAAAAATATGCTTGATGGGTCTTCTGCAATAAAAGTGGCATAACACTTTCCTAGACCATGGGATCGTTATGCTGTAGACAAGATTCTATCAAATTTAGATACCCCAAGCAAGAAGAAGAAAAAGCTGCTTGTTCCATTGTTGATCATTTGAATACTATTAGCAAACTTATGTCTTACTTTTAGATAGTAAGACAGCAGCAGCAAAACAACCTTCACATTGAGCTGTCCTTTTGAATTCATATTACAAATCAACTTCATAAAACAGGCATGGATTCTTGACAGTAGGATGCCAAAGTTTCATCAGGGGAAATTTCAACCACAAGCATTTCCCATGCAAACCATGTCATGGCAACACTATGCTATTTATTACTTGGCTGGCTGCCATTTGTGACAGATATGCATTTTATTTTAACCCCTGTGAGATAAAGAAAAGTAATATATTTTGGGACTTGCCTTCAAAAGTGAGCGCATAAATGCAATCAAATGCTTTTGATTTGTGCCACTATCCTTAGAAGTGTTTAATGTTTTGAACCGTGAATGGCCCCATTGATCAGGAGCCCACCCAGCCTCCCCTAATATCATCACATTAAAAACGAATCTCATTATGAATATTCCAAATATATCATATACTTCCCAAAAGGTATGTACCAAGTGTGGCAAAAGACTGTAAGAAGTTGAAATAAAGTCAATATGACATTTAAAAACTTACTCAAACCAGGAATGTCCTCGATTTTGATGATCTTCTTGGGAACACCAGCTTCTTTCTGATAAAAAACGAGTACACCATATAATCTTAATCCAATGAACAACATAGCACTAAACTGTACTGCTAGATAGAGAATGCATGCAATCTAGAAAAGGAAACTACCAAGTAGTATAATTGATGACAGGTCTAAGAACCATCAGATTGCTGATGACATGTACCTTTTGAAAATCAATTCCAGGATAGATAATGTGGCAATTGGATAGCTCTCGTATCTTTTCATCAATTGCCTAACATCATCAGAAAACAAGATTACTGCATGTCTAAGTAGAAATCTACCAAGGTTACGTCTGGAAGTACAGAAAGAATCTTCAACAATAATAAATTCTGAAGTCATGCACTGAAACAAGTCTGTAAGTAATACAATGGAATATAGTTGTAATTTAAAAGTTCCAGGGCAGGCTGGCAGCACAGCAAGTCTGACAGGAAGCTAACAGATGGGGGAAGGGTACAATTTAATAAACAGTTACTTTTGGTGTTCCTACCAATGAGTTCTATATCACAGAACCTCCTATATTACAAAACCTCCTGAAAACAATGGTACATGAACAGGAAAATTTCAAGTTTCCAGAATAGGCAACACAATTATGATACACCCAACTCGTTAGTCAATAATTTGTTTTCACTCAACAACTCAAGAAGCCAGTATGAAAACAAGCCGTATTAAACAAGGGCAGTGATTGAATTCTTCCAGTATAAGATGTAAAGATCAAATGATTATAATATAATAAAAACCCTACAAGGATCAATGAAAATGGAAGCAAAAATTGGGATTATTTACGATAAAAAAATTATTGAAATGGTGTATTAATAGAATTTGTGCATCAGTTCAGAAGCCTTGTATAGCCTTGCCTTTCTTGGGACCTAGCAATCAACTAGTGATCTAAATCCACTTATTCAATTTTAGATGTCAAATCGAGAGGCTTGTATCTTAAATATAAAGTTTTGGAATAAATTATAGAGAATGACGAAGCTTCTGAATGGGAACCAAAATGTTGAGCTTTTTACAGTTACTGGTCAGCGAAAGAGCTCAGCATTTACAAAAGGAGGACATGCTGCTAAAATGGATTAATTGACCTTTATCTTGATTCATGTTCCAGACACAGACATTTAAATATTATGTTCTAGCTGCATCACACAAGGAAAACATTGATTGAGTAGATTATCATCCCACCTGTCTCTGACGACGGATCATGGTTGATAAATCCGTGTAAGGAAGTTTTTGATCAATTCTGCACTCCATTAAGATACCTCCATCATAGTCTTTAATATACCTGGAATTCACACAAATTCATAAATGAACTAACAAATGGAGGCACAGCAATAGCTAAATGGATGAGATACACCCAACAAGGCTAACAAAGGGGGAATAATGAGTGAGTGTGGTAAGCTTGCAGTTATCTTACTTTATAACACACACCCTTTCCCCCAAACTGCAATTTCAGTATATAAAATAGAAAGCAGAACTGTACTTGAAGCCCTTCCTTTCTCCTATCCCCCACCCATCAATTATCTTAATAATACTAGAGCTTGTAAATTAACAATACCCATGCCATCGATCTTTCTCCAACTTAATCTCTTTTGTGAAACCCTACATGTTAATAAAATAACACAACATTAAGAAACAAACCAACATATTTCAGAAGGATATAGCAATGTAACTATCAGAAATAGCAAAATGTAAGCAGATCATCAAGAACAAGATTTACCCACAATTATAGCACAGCCATTTCCATAGATCACCGTCAACAGTGATATAGTAACATTTAACAGATAAGCAATTCAGGAAATTAATGAATTGTGCAAGTTACAGAGCTTGAGAAAAAGATCATGTCATCTAATAATCCTGCAGATCCATTGAAGATGAAGGTTTAACTGGAATTCTGCTACTATCTAAACAGTAGCAGCAGGTCTTCCATAGAGATAAACTGGCAGAACACCAAAAGAAGAAAGACCTCTAAAGGATATCACGCATGCAGTACTTGTTACTAATCACACCTTTCAACTTTCTTAGCAAAGAGTCTCAAGTTAATACTGTCAGAACAATATATCATAGAAAAAATCTAGTATATCTTACAGATCAACCGTGTCTTGCAAGTCCATGCTTAAACAAACAATAAAATCAACCAAGCAAAAGACTTAATGACAGAATTAGAAAGCCAACCTGTTTGATAAAATAACCAACAGCATTATTGTCAGCATATGTCAGAAAATGTGTCAGCCCATCAACATCACGTGCATGCTGCTTTAAATGATTCATCAATCTTGTGCCGTAACCTTTTACTTGTTCATCTGCTGTGATTGCACAAAAAGCAATCTCCCCAAACTTCTGACTATGCTTGGGCAAGGAAAAGGGAGTTATTAAAACAACCAGCAGCATTAGAACACAAGAGGTTTCAATGACGAAATCACAACAAGATATAAAGTACTTTCATGTGATGCATGGCTCTTTCATGTAAAGTACTTTCATGTATGAGGGAAAAAATAAAAATATTAAGTCCAGATATAGTTGTGAAAGTTTAGCAGTACCCTCACTTGGACCAAACAAAACTCCAGTCATCTGCAAATCATTAGAAAACCTTACCAAGATCATGCCATTCATTCATCTTACAGAATTATTGTTACAGTACTAAGAAAATTCTAAAATTATGTCTTTTTTCAGGCCAGTTTAGGGAAAGTATGTTAGGCATGTAAGGTTTGACTCTACATGAAAAAACTATAATAACATGAAAGTAAACTTGAAGTTAATATGAGTAAAGAACAAAATGACAAATATGAATTTGAACCTAACCTGATATATGGACGATAAGTAATGCCACCAACCACCAGATTGTGTCTAATAACCATCATTGATTTGTGGCTTCTGCATATTGCATTGAAAAACATTCATGAGTATTTTTGCACCATATGAAAATGATCCGTATCATTAAAACAACGAAGTTTGACCCTATTCTGCAGGGCTTGGGACCAGCAATCCTAACCTAAGCTTGCATAAGCAAAGTTGGAAGAATAATTCAATAACAAGAAAAAAATAAAGGTATTGTGTCTTTCCAAACATGTTGCATGCTCAAAGGAGTGATATTCAATACATAATGACACCCTTGATGTCTGTGTTCAAGGACAAGGAAGTAGTTCAATGTTTTGACATTAACATAAATTATCCAGCACACTCTCCAAAACAGCATCACATAAGGCCGTAGGCTTCTTCTTATATGCAGTGGTTCTGGTGATATATGTATTGGTGAGTGGATTGCAAAGATATTAATCTAAAGTACTCGACACATTTATATCCAAGCAAATGCATCCTTGATAAATGAATTTTGATTTTTACTATTAATGCAGGCAGTAAAGTAGAAAGTAGTTACTTGCCTTCACAATGAACTGGAGGCAGCTTACTCATAAAGGAAAACAAAAAATAGAGTTAAAAGGTTCACGTTATCTAATCTCTGGCCACTTTGGAAAATAGTTTTTGCTTATTTTATGAACTTTTAGGGGATTTCATAGAATTACCTATCCATCAACAGACGAACAATATACTCTTTGGGCATGTTAGGCAATTGCCTCGCAAATATATTCTTCAATCCTATCAGCCTGAGAAACCAAAGGCAAAGGCAAACATTAAAACCAAAACCATCACTAGAGTTTACATAAAAGTGACCTGATTTATAAAACAAACCTCACCAAACAAGAAACTAACAATTAAAGATTGCAAAAGGAATATTCATAATTAAAAGCATGAATCCAGCCAAAAAAAATTATTTAGGGGAAGAGAATGAGGTACCAAACCATATGCTCATCAATACCATCATTTGAATAACAGGCAAACTTGAGTCTTCCTGCTACCTCCTGATTCCAAGATATCATTTCCCATTATAAGATATCACACACAAAGTTTTCTTTTCTTTTTCGAAAAGGCAGCATGCAAAACTAAACTTCAGTCACTAGTAAACAACCGTAAACAATGAACTTGAGAAGATAAACACTAAATAAAATTCTCATAAAAACTAAAAAGACCATACCTCTCTCTTCAAATTCTCTTCTCTCGCGCTATAAGCTCCACTAGTCTGCAAATTCTCCGTAAATATTTTAACAGAATCTTCCTTTACCACAATCCCTGGCGCAGAACTGCCCGATGCGGCAGGCCCCACTGCAACAGTCCCCGTGTGCCCACCATCCTTCCCGCTATCAGAATTCTCAATCTTCACATTCGTATTCTCCATTTTTATCTTCGCGTTCCGACCGCTGCCGCCAGCGGCGGAGACACCTGCAGTGGTCTCGAGGCGGGCTGCGGTGAACGTTCTCATGGAGGAGTCATTGTCGAACTCGTCCTCGTCATCATCAACAACGGCGTCGGAATCTTCGGCGTCGTCGGAATCGGAGTCGGCGCCTCGGGCGGAGATGCTCTCAAGGTCGTCGTTGGAGGTCAAGGCACCATCGCGAGTGTCGGCGGAGAAAGAAGACGGAGCAAGTGGAGGACGGTGGTCATCGGACGCCGCCGCAGCCGCGGCACGTTTCCGCTTGTGGATGGAAGAAGTTGCTGACGCCGAAGCTGAGTGGGAAGGGGACGGGGATTGGGAGCTGCGAGAGCGATTGGGTGCGGTTAAGTGAGAGTGAGTATCCATCGAGTCGAATTAGTTGACTCAGTTCACGAATGACGATCTAGTGTTTTCAGGTTTGCATTGAAGAAGTTAGGGATTTTTGTTTTTTCACTCTCGCATTAGCAGAGAGCGCAGTGTAGTATCACAGAGTTACGGGTGACAAACCACTTGGCGTCGTCTCAGGTTCAGGTCTGCTTTTGTATGTTTCTTATAAACGTTGGTGGGCTTTGTCCTGGGCAATTAGGAAGAAAATTTTACCGAAACCGATGGACACGCGCTTAAAGCAAATGCGATAAATAATGTTTTTAAAGTATTTTCTATTTAAAAATATATTTTTTAAAATATTTTAGATTTAAAATATATTAAAATAATATTTTTTTTAAAAAAATGACATTAACATATCAAAATGATCTAAACATATTTAAAAAAATTAAAAACAAAGTTTAATTATACTTCTAAACACGTTCAAAATCTAAAAAATTAAGTTGTGAATAGTATATAAATAAAAATTATACAAATAATAATAATATCCATGATGATGATAATAATAATTTTTATGGTTTAATTTCTCCTTTTTTGTATATATTTTGAAGAAAAAAATTATACAAATCCAAAATTTTGTGTTTTCAATAAATTTATCCATTAGTATTTTTATTTAATTTTCATGTATTAAGAAATCCCTAAAAAAAAAGAAAAAAAAATATAGTTGGGGCTAAAGTTTTAAGTAATGATTGAGATTTAAAGTAAAGAAAATGGGCTAAAATTAAAAGAAATTGAAGTTCAAGGATGAGTGCGAGACAAGTAGCCAAGTTAGAAAATCAATTAAGAGCTTAATTCAAGAATACAATTTCTGTCCATTCAGAGGGAATAAGCTCTCTGCAAAATCAGGTTCCAAGACCTTTGTATGCTCTCTTTGCTTGTAATACATATTGATATAAAGTTTACTTGAATTTGCAATTTCCCTTCAGTTCCTGAATATGAATGCACGTGTATCAAATCCGAAATCCCAGCTCCGACACCTTGTTTCTTATGAGTACTAGTAGCTTTAGTTCATGTAAAAAACACAAGTTTCCAACAAGAAGGGACAATAATGTCGAAGTCTGCAATTCGGACCGCGGCTGTGAATGTTCGTAGATGATAAAAAAATATCAATTTTTTTAATTTAAAATAAATAATTTTTAATTTTTTTAAAAACACTTTTAAAGAGCAAATATCCCCTAACCGTTTACCTTTTTCTTACGTTGCTGTCGTGTTCACTGTAAAACCAGTAACTGTGTTTTCTTCTTTCCCCGGACATTTTTTTTCCTTACCTGAAACCAAGGCATGCCTACGTGAACCCGCAGAGTAAAAGGAGATCGAATGATTCTGGGGCATTTTATTGTGAATTTAATTAGCTTTGATTTTAAAAACATGAGTATGGGCCGTTGTATTTAGTGTTTGGGCTGGGTGTTGAGACATTAAAGGCAATCTGTGTGGGCTTATAAAGCCTGTTTATCTGTGGGTTTATGAACTCCAGTTTCGGGTCTCTTTAAATGCTTGGTCCGGGAGTCCTTCTTGGACCCTCAATTATGTTTAGGTCTATATATATATATATAATTAAATATATTAATTCAAAATTTAGTTGATCCCTGTTACATAGCAACATGTGAAGTTATGAAAAAAAAATATTCTCATTGCCGTTCCATACTATTTTCTAGAATATTCGAAAATCTTTTGTCTCCTTTTTAACTCCTGGAACAGGTTCAAGTAATTGGATCTTATGGAGGAAGGGCAAGGCAGGATCTTCCGAAGTTGGTCAAACTTGCAGAATCAGGTATATTCAATCTTGCTGATGCTGTTACGAGAAAAATTGGTTATACTCATTGCCGTTCCATAATGATGGTGGACCATTCCAAAATGCCAAAAAAAAAAAACACCCTGAATTTTATGCTATCCAATTTTAAGGCAACCGCTGATTTTCCACTTCTGTAACTCTCTTATCAAACTCCTTTCCAACCGCTGATCATCAGTAGTTGAAGAGCCTAGTGCATGAAGATCAATCTCATGATCCCACTTCTCACCATGAATATCTGAATCTGCTTTACTTTTTTCCATTACCAAATGCACCCCGCATTTTTCAACCCAACATTTTCGAACATCAGATGAGCTTACTTTGACATTCAGTTCCAATTCCTCTGCCCCTTGCGTCGATTCCTCTAACCCGATCAACGATACACGCTGTATCCAAGAAAGCTTAATGGAATGTCTGTCAAAAGTAACCGCCGCCGACGTGTCAAACAATTCAATACCATTGCTTTTATTTTTGAAAGTAGCAAAAGTAACAGCTGCCGACGTGTCAAACAATTCAATACCATCAAACGGAAGAAATGATGTTTTTGGAGTGGCTTCATTGGCCAAGACCACCCAAAAAAGAAGCGCTTGGAGTTTATTTCCGGAGACTGAAACTGAGGGCAAATGAAATGATAATGCAGATCCTTCTCCACGATGGCTGAACCATTCTGGTATCTCTCCACCATCAAGGAAAATGTCGTAATCTTTACCTTTGCATAATCCCTATTGGTTTCAAGGAAAGTAGTTAAAATTTGAGTTAGAAAAACTACCATATGTACATGCTAAATGTTTTTGTTCAAGTAAGTTAAGAGACAGAGAAAGAGAGACAACCTGAATAAGATTCATCTTATAGTTTTCAGATAAATTGTTGCAGTCAATTAAGTTCATAATAGACCAGTTATTGCCCGCAGTTTCCATGCCCTGAATCTCTATTAAATTTCGGCACCCTTTTACACTAAGATATGGTATTTTTTCTTGCCGAAGTGGTGCACTTACTCTTTCAATGGATGTGCAGCCATTGATAGACAAGACTAGTACACTTGATGGAAGTTCTGAGATTGATAGAAGATTCTTGCATCTCTCAACCGTAAAATACTGAAGCTTAGGAAGGCGGCTAATGCCAGAAGGCAGATTGAAGAATCCGTTTCCAGACAAATCCAAATCTTCAAGTAAGGACAAACTCCCAAGATCAATGGAGCTTATAGCGTCAGACAAACCAGCATAACTTAGATCTAGTTTTTTCAATGAGCTGAAACTAGTGAAAGAAGCTGGTAGCATAACTATAGAGCTAGAACAGCTTTTCGGTGAAACCCACGATGAAAATCTTGAAAACCGAGATTTAGATGGTGGATCAGGTGAGCAGAAAACATTTTTGTATCCACCAAATGATGTAGGAAGCTGCTTAATCGCAGTACCCTTTGCGAACAACTCAATTAAGGATTCTAGGCCACCCAAACTGTCTGGCAACTTCTCAAGTTGCCAGCACTCAGTAACGTTGAGAGTTTGAAGAGTTTTTAAGTTGCCCATGCTTTCTGGAAGAGTCTTTAAGCTGTTGCAGTCCTTCAAATTCAACAAAACAAGGCTCTTTAAATTTCCAATAGATTGATGCACCTCAACCAAACTCGTGCATTCTTCAAGTATCAGTCTCTCCAAACTAGGGAGTCCTCGGAAGTTTGGCGTTTTGACAAGGCACTTGGAATAGCTGAGATTGAGGATTTTCAGCTTGTTAAGAATCTGTCAAAACAATTAGAAAATAAAAGAAAAAATAATTAAGTGAAAAAATGTAACTCTACATTAAATCTAATTCGGGAAAATCTTGAGTGCTTATTGCATATATTTTACCTTAGTCCACTTCCAAAGTTTTCGGACTTTACTTTTTTGCATGTCAAGTACAACAAGGCTGCTTAGGTGAAAATCAGATGGCAAAGATTTTAAAGGGCATTCAAGCCAGCAAAGCCATATCAACTCTCTGGGGAGAAGACTGTAGCTCCCTGCAAGATGTGCTCCTGTGATTTGGAGTAATTGTAAACGTCTCATTTTTGTAAATGATTTTGTGCTGAATGATCCCTGTACATCTAGTGCCAGACCTTCCACAGCATCTGTATCCTGACAATAGCCAAAAAGAAATATTATCCGTTTGCTGTGAAATATTGTATATTCATGTGATACCCCAAGTTGATGAATTATATATTGTTGTAAGATAATTATGAATTAGTCCATAAAAACTGATTTAGTGATATAGGATTGGCAAACTATTAACTTATTTATGTAAAATGAAAAGAACTTCCATAAAGAGCAAAAAGTGCAGTTTCCAACGCAACTAGTTCCTTAAAATTGCACAAAGATCTGACAAGAAATTAAGACATATAAGAGTGTAAAGTACAACAATCAATATACAACGTAATGAGTTCTTACCATTTCCTTGGAGAGAACAGTGTATGCATCTTTTGGAAGCACAATTCTGCTGCAATTTCCAGGATGGTTACGTGACCTTTGACGAATAATCTCCCTTCCCATCTTTCGTACTATATCATGCATCCATAACCTATTCTGATTCTCGGTGTCAATTCTTATGAGAGACCTTTCAATGAGAGCTCTGAAAGCTACCTCTGGATGGTAACCGTAACGAGCACCTACTATATCTGCTACATAGTCCTTGTCTTGACCAACAAAAAAACACACAATATCAAGGAATATCTCGCTTGCATCCACATCAAGAGCATCAAAACTTACTCTAAGCTTTCCTTGAATATCATCATGCGGAATATTTTGCCAATGGGCAATATCAATTTTCCATCCAGCTTTGTCTCTTATGGACAAATGAGAACCCAGAATTTTAAGAGCCAAAGGAAGTCCTTCGCAGTAGTCCACTACCTTTTCTGAAAGCTCCTCATAACCCTTTGCTGGGCGGGTTTCCCTGAAAGCATGCAAACTGAAAAGCTGAAGAGACTCATCTCGATCCAATTCCATAGCATGGTACATCCCATCAACCTCCACTTCTATTAGCAGATGCTTGTTCTTAGTTACAACGATTATTTTACTTCCATCACCAAACCAACATCTCTCTCCCATCAATGCCTCCAGTTGTTCTCTTTTGTCCACATCGTCAAAAACAACAAGAACCTTTTTACGATGAAGCCGTTCTTTGATCAAATTCATTCCTTCATAAACATTGTTGATCTTCCAAACGTTTGGTTTCAGAATATCATGAAGAAGGCGCTCTTGTAATTCAACCAGACCTTTCGGCTTATCTGATATTTCCTTGACACCCGAAAGAAAACTGCTTCCCTCAAATCTAGAATAAAGGTTGTTAAACACAGCTTTTGCTATTGTTGTCTTCCCTATTCCAGCTATCCCATAGATCCCCACGATGCCAACATTATTTCTTGCACCTCTTAGAAAAGAAATAACACCTCGAACTCTGGAAGAAATACCTACTGGGTGCTTGGCTACGTGCAAGGTTTTGTTTCCCAATTTACAAGCTACATCATTGACAACCCTTTTAACAAGTTCCGCTTCATATCTGTTCATAGAGAAAGAAAGACATCAGTGGCGTATAAGTTGTTAGATATTAATCCAGAATTTTCCAGCCTATGCCTCTCTAGAACTATCAAGGAAGTGCATCTTGAAAATCTAGCTCATTCATCTCTAGAATTCTCTAAAAAAACAAGATCAAGTTATCCTTTCGTTTAAAGGAGAAAAAGAAACAACCATGGTAAAGTTCGTGCAGTGTGCATGTGAGAAGAGAAAGAGTTGTGTGTGCAAGTGAGATTCAGTGAAAAATAAGCATGCTGTCCAAGTGTGCGCGGTGATCAGCGGGTAGTGTGAGCTTTATCAAGAGCGTCTAGTGTGTGATCACTATTTATCAATATTTAATTTGTACAAAATTCTTTTATTGAATATAATTAAGCTATTCAGTTTATAATCACTATTTATACAAAATTAAAAACTAATATTTAATCGAAGTGGAAATATCAAGATCAAATTGATAAAAATAACAAGATTGTTTCTGTTGATATGTGCAAGTAGATTTTGACAGAGAAGATAAAGATATACCCATTTGTCTCATTGTTTAAACCCCATCCAGATAGATTTGCAGCCTGTGCAAGAGCTTCTCTCCACCTGTTGACCTTCTCCATTTCTTCCTTGAAGTGTTCTTCATGTTCATCAAAAGCTTTTGCATAGCTACCGGTCTGTTTCCGGACATCTGAAGCATTCGTATCATAGAATATTGGAAGAACAACCTGGTGAATTTTTTGCCCGCACTCAATAATCTTTACTAGTTCGTCAAGACACCATCTAGAGGAAGCATAGTTTCTGGAGAATACCACTACAGAAATCCTTGATCCTTCGATTGCCCTGAGAAGTTGCGGGGAGATTTCTTCTCCTCTAGGGAGTTCATTATCGTCCCTAAAAGTATGAATTCCGGCTTGGATTAAGGCAGAATAGAGATGATCTGTAAATTGTTTGCGAGTGTCTTCTCCTCTAAAACTTAGAAAAACATCATAGTTCCATCTATGTCTATAGGACGAAGACGTGGAAGAAAACGGAGACTCAGAGTAAGCCATACAAAGGCTCTACTGTCTATAGCAAATTGGAAAGGTGGTCGGAGATTGTGAATTGAAAAGGTAATAAATTGACATCCTATATATATATATATATATATATATATATATATATATATATTGTAATAGCAAACTGGAATAGCATTTTCTAAGAAAGTGATGAAAAATAGTAGCAATTTCTTGTTTCTTTTAAAGTCACTTTGCTAACAAAACCATTGACCCAGTGGTAGTAATCGTAGAATTTCTAGAGGTAATGTGTGAAATTGGAAAGTTTGAATCGAGCTTCACACATCTTACAGTCATCACAAGTTAGAATCACAAAAACTAAGCAAAAGAAACAAGAACAAAAACTTTTTTTATGAGAAGAAGAGGATACCAGTATCTCTACGCCCATCAGTGCTAATCTCCTCCTTCACCACGTCCGATGGATTTTTTTAACTCAAACCCAAAAAATCTCTTTCCATTTTCAAAAGATCAAGCTATTACAAAGAGAATTCAGCTCAAACCCACCTCGAAAACCAAAAACCATACAAGTTTAATCAATAAATTTCTCTGCACTAAGAAAAAACAAACGTTACAATAGGGAGAGAAAGGGGAGGGGGGGAGAGAGAGCCAAACGAAAGCTTATATAGTAAAAGGGGAGAGAATGTTTGTGGGCTTATAAAATGATGGACTTGCATGGCTAATGGGCTGGTTTGTTCATCAAAATTGGTGTGGGTTTATCCAGGTATTTGTTTTTTAGTACTCTAAAATTTAACATTAACGACTCTTGTTTTGGGGACCAGCGTTGCGATTATTTTAAAAAATAGACTGATTTTTTCAGGATTTGACTCTAGTTTTAAAACCAAAAAATCTATAATTTTTAGGGACTGATATCAAGATTTAAAATATATATATATATACAATAAAAGCAAAAAAAAAATCAATTTTGAAAACCTATCAAAGCAAAAAAAAAAATATCAAAGAAAGATAGTAATAGAAAAAAAAAAGACCCAAAACAAAAATTTACCTATCAAATGAACAAAATGAAATTTGAAAGATAATTTTTTTTAGAGGGGTAAAATTGAAAAGATAAATTTCTATAAAGTATTCAAAATAAAAAATATGCAATAAAAAGAAAATGAACTAGATATAAAGAACCAAAAAATTAAATAGTTGTTCCTAATTTCTAAAGGATTTGACATGAAAATATTGGTAGGGAAAGAGAAAAGTGAGGAAAGATATGGTCGTCAACGTTAAACCGTGTTAATGGTGGCGCATGCACCTTTTTATCAAGTCAGATATATCAATAACATTTTAATATTGTCTCGAAAGATAATATTTGATGGTTAGACGACCCTTCATACATTGCATGAAGAACATGGGGGTAACTTACATGCTGGTGCATCCATTGCACAAGTTAGATTTTTTCTAATTATATTCAATAAATATAATTTACAAAATACTCATGAAACCCTTTAAATTTACAATCAAAATAAAGCAAAATGACAAAAAGAAATCATCGGATGAGTTTAATTGGTTTTGTGTATCAAAACAATTATACTATTTTATATTTAAAAATTAAAATACAAAAATACCCTTGAGTAATAGGAGTTAAATTATTTTTTCAAGGGTTACATGAGTAATTTAATTGTGCATTTAAAACTGAAAGTACCAGCACAGCCCAATGTATTCAGAAAAAAATAATATTACCCAAGGGGTCCTGGCATGAGTGGTGAGGGCGCTCTCGTCCTTAAGAGAGGTCAGGGGTTCAATCCCTACTCTTGTATGGAGCTGGCCATTTGGGGAGCACTTTCACTCCTTCGGGGCCCACCCGGTGCGAACGTGGATTAGTCTGGATCAGTGTCTAGGACACTGCGTGGTTTATACCAAAAAAAAAAAAATAATATTTTATGTCATGGTGAAGGTTAAAAGATTTGACAGGAGCAATAACTGTCCTCGGACAGAAACTTCACTACCAGTATGTTCTTAAAAAAAAACTTGAGCTCATGATTTCTTTGTAAGTTATAACACCATGCATGGAATACTTTTTTTTTCATTTTTTTAATCCTCGAAGCAGTTTTCATTTCGATTACTGAATTATTTATTTTTCAATCTTGTCCTTGGACATTATATACTGGGATTCAAAATTAATAATTTGTTTCGATTAACTTTGAATTCAAAAATATGCTCCCATGTTGTAATAGATTTAGCCAAATAGAATGCAATTCTATTTCATTTTCTTCATAATCAAACATTATTGTAGAGTAAAAATCTAATCATTAAAACCATGTTTAACATTATGTTTCAAAAAGGCTTGAAATTGTATATTTCTATTTTTTACTTTAATTTTTTTTGTGTGTGTATTTTTAAGTTATTTTTATGTACTGGTATTAAAAATAATTTTTTTTTTTAAAAATATTAATTTGATATATTTCTAAACGAAAAATATTTTAAAAAACAACTTACACCACAATCTCAAACAGGAACGAAAAACAGTCATAATAACCATCATGGTGCTTTTTAACAGTATATTTTACCATACAGAATACAAAGTTGTGAAACAAATTAAGTTGAACTTCCAAATTTCTGGCAGCATCACCTTCACTGAATTTTGTGGTTGGAAGGATTCTCACTGAGAGAATAGAATATCAGCTTTTCTTCTATATGATGTAATCGAATTATTCCGTGTCTGTACAGTCAGTAATGCGGATCTAATTGAAATGTCGAATATGATTCACAAGACTACTTTTCCAACATTAGTTAAGGAAACTAAACCTGTGAAATGGCAGACATTTGAAGTAACTAACAGGTTACAACAATGAAATGGCCTGGACACGATGATGGAGCTGGAAATGATACTAGTGTGACCAGGCAAACCTCATCTCATCACCAGCCTCAGCACAAATGTCTCCAGGAACAAAAGGAAAGAAGAAGAGTGGCGGGCTTTGTATGTGAAAAAAGGAAAGCTCAACCAAAATGATTGCAGGAAAGAATATAACAGATGTTTAAGGTACATGGTAGCAACTCATCTAGTCTGTTCTTGGCCTATTCGTGCCCCCTTTATGACTATTGTATAAAGGTAACAGCCAACGTGACCCGGTTCTTCCGCCGAAACATCGCCAATATACCACCAAAATTGCCGCCACGAAAGCAAGTGGTAGTGCCCATCTGCATTGAACCAAAACTGATCAACAAAAGAAAAAAAGAAAGAAATTGGAACGATGCTCGTGAAATACAAAATTATGGACCAGATCCTTCTAAATATTCCTATCAATCTCTAGCATACCGATTGGTATAAGAAATCATTTAAAATACATTTGACCTTCAGAACATATTTTTTTGCAAGTGTTGCCAGAGCTCATTCTGTTCTGAAAGGAACACACAATGAGCACGACTCTCTTTGAACTATCAACTAACAAAACATGTCTGTTTTTTATTGCTTTTGATCAAAGTGCCAAACCAAGCCACCAAGTATAAAACAACAACACTATAGTCGTAAACATGTAAGAATAAGATAATATAGAATTTTGTATGCCATCAAGCACTCTTAATATAGAATTTTGAATGTCATCAAGCACTGTCTTTAGATATGATGGAATTCCATTTTTCTCAGGTGTAGTAGAGGAAATGTTGCATTACCTGTCCAAATCAAGGATAGGGCTGTAGACAAGTGTTTCCCAGGTTGCAACAATAAAATGCCAAACCGGGTTGTAATAGAGAGACTCTGCAGACCAGAACATCCTCGTGTAGGTCTCTAAGAAGATAAAAAGTATCCACGCACCAATTTCTATCAAAATAAACTTTATAATAAACCGGCCCAATACCACCATGACGAGGGAGAAGGCCACCAGCCAATTGAAGAGCCTGTGGTTGTATTCCTTTATAAATGAAGATTTTGATTTCCCCATCATCTGTAGATCCCATAATCGATTCACAATGCACTAGTCAATAAATAAAAGTGAAAATGAAAGCACACATTTATACACCACATGGAACTATATTGAAACAACTTATTGATAAAGCAATAAAAAAAAATGTGTTTCATGATTCATAGTGAGATAAGTCTATCAGAAAGCATTTAGAAGGTTACATCCTAACGCAGACTAGCAATTTCAGACCTCCATGTCTCTTTCCTTAGCAACCACTTCGTCTAGTTTATGAGGTCTCCATATTGATAATTGTGACATAGATGCCATATTAAAGAATCAGAAGGCTTATCACCAAACAGCATTGAGTTTGATTTCCCCTTTCAAGGTTCCTTCCAACTCAAAACACTCTAAATAAGAGAAGCAGAGCAATTAAGGAAGCAATTTTAAAATAAAGTACAAAGAGCATGGCTAACCTTAATCATGCGATTCTCATAATTTGCCTTTGAAGGTCCAACACATTCCCGTTCAAAACTTTGGTTGCATTGCAGGAAGCCTGCATTGAATTTTGCCATGGAAGGAAGTCTGAGAACCTGAAGCTGGTCCATTCTGTCCTCGCACCTGGTATACAGTGCCTCGCAGAGCTTTGCTGATTTATACTCATTTGCCAATATGAAATTCTTATAAACCTAGACAGAATTTTCACAGCAAAATGCTTCAGGAGAATTTAAAGAATGACATAATATCACAGCACATTGCAAGTTTTGGAGTCCTAAGGACACAGCTTCAAAAAATGTGTTTATATGTTGCTGCACTAGAGCCTTAAACTCTAAATACGGCTGGTTGTTAAATGAGACACTGGGCACATGCAGCTTGTCCAATGAAGCAGACTCGACAGAAGTGGGCCAGCTATGAGGTAGTCAGTTGCACCAGTGAGATCAAATATTCACCTTTTCATCTGTTTTATGGTGTGGAGGTGGGTTTCAGGAACTTGGATTCAGTTTGTGTTTTTTCCAGAAAAAAACAGCACGAGTAATCAACACTTCAATCAAGAAACTAATTGAAGGAAACCATAAATAGAACTATCTTTTTGCTAGTTTGTTTGAATTGTCAAAAAAATTAGGAATCTAAAATACATTTTAACATCTATGAGTACTGGCAAACGAATTGTCAATCGATTTTGGAATCTAAAACACAATTTAACATCTATGAGTAATGGCAAACGAATTGTCAATAGATTCTGGAATCTAAAATACAATTTATGAGTAATGGTAAACGGATTGTCAAGATTTTGGAATCGAAAATATGATTTAACATCCATGTGTATCAGTTAAAAGTAAATTAGCCATAAGTTAATTTAAGGAGAGAAGAAACTTAATGCTGATGATAAACAATCAATACCTTCTCTATTTCTTCATCCAGCTGCATGACAGATTTCTTTGCATGGTGACGGCCAAAATGTTGTTCATCAAAAGATTTCATTGTTTCCCCTTTAGAGCTTTCATGGACATTTTGCAGAGATTTCTCAGGAAGTGGCAAGCGTAACTTTGCCATCATTTCACTGTATAACTTCAAACATCGCTCAAGAATACCCTTATTGAAAACCTCCACTAAAGAGCCTGTTGTTGGGATCTCTCCTTTATTCAAAGCTTCAAGTATCTGAAAATTGCAAGATCAAAATTGAGGAATTGTAAATAATATATAACTGGTGACAAAATTTAACTTTTTTTTTTTTTTTCACAGCCATTCACTGACAGGGCTGAAAGTCCAAAGGTGATATGGATGGGCCACAACTTTTAACAGCTATCAAGGAGTAACATTCGATTTTAGGTGATTTTATAGCAATAAATTCCTTGGTTTATTTGTCTTCTGCTACTTGGTCATTAAGGCTAAGATCCCATGCCATGCACCCAGGACACCAGCCAGTTGACACCATTAAGCACATCTCTTATGAATGGAGAAGACAGTAAACAGTGAGATAAGAAGTTAGGAGGTCATTTTCACAGTGGATAACATATCAAACTATTTAGTCTCATTAGAATCATCTCCTTTTGAGCCTCTCTCTCTCTCTGTAGTATTTTAGCAATGCAACTGTAGTGACAAACTATCAAGGGTACATTGGAGAGCCAAAAAAATGCTTACCACACAGCAGCAACATCCACTGATGTGGAAAAATCACAGCATTGTTAAACGAACTCAATTATGACACCCCCAAACCACCCACCCCCACCCCAAAAAAAAAAGTTCTGCATAATGCTACAAACTACTGTCCTGTGACGCTGAAGTGAAGGAAATTTAGAAAGTCTAGCAACTCCAACCAGAAGGCTTGATATAATCAAAGTTACCTGCTCCAAGAAAGCTACAAACTCCTTTCCATTTAGAGATTTACCCTGCACAATCTTTGGACGAATAAAGCTAGCAACAAGTTCTTTTAACTGCTCCCTCTTCTTAACATACATTGGATCGAGCTCACCATCCTTCATGTCACAAAGCTTCGTTCGCTGGAGATGAGGCTGCCAGTTCAAATTCAGCATGATTAGACCAGCCAAGGTAGAGATATTAACTAAAAGCATCTGTGCATGCCGCTGAATCTACAGTACATTATTGTCACAGACTGTCAAACTAGAATACACCCCTCCAAAAAAAAATCCAGATGCAAGAACTATGCACGGTAAATTTTGCCATCATAAAATGGACACTAAGGTGCAGACAATGGGCAGGCCAGTAACCCCCCATCACTGCTAACACACACTCACGGACCAAAGGAGGAGCAGATAAAAGAGGGGCTTTGCCCACACATCCGCATAATCCTCTTGAAATTATATAGGTGGTTAGTCAATCCAGGGAACATAGCAATGAAAAGTGAGGGTGGAGGGGGTGGGGGAGCGAAGCAAGAAGCAAAAGACAAACACCTACTTGTGGCAAGCTGAAGGCAGTGCTGTTATCACCCATAATTGCCAATGAGTCACGTATCTGATTAACCTGAAACACAGAAAGCATGGACTCATCTCAGAATTGTATATTCCATTGACAATAATTGGGACTGAAAGTAGGATAAAAAAAGGTAAATACCTGATCAATATTTTTGTTCCCTGCATCGGAACAAGAACATGCAATTCAGAAGTTTGCTTAAACAATGCTATACTTATACAGTGAACCATACATATCTTCTACACTTATATGGCCAGGAGAGAAGACTAACCATCACTGTTAGGAACATGTTGGAGGGCTTCATTCACCATTTGTTGCACTGACTTCCCCTCTGAGTAAAGCCATAAATAACATGAGTTCCCCCTAAATGCACGGTATGAAGCAGATTGAATATATTGGCAACATAGGTAACCTGCCTAAAATATCTACCATCCTATACTCATCCATCTACTCTATATGACTATACCATTATCTTGGGGATCTTGAATAAGGGTCTGGTGGGGCATAGGTAAAAGCTAACAAGAAAAATAAAAAAAAACTGAAAAGGATAACACTTTGGCATCTCTGAAACAGCACTCAGTGAAACTAGCTCACTAGAAGACCTAGTTCAATTTTTATATGACTTGTTACAAAGTTATAGAATGAGCCAGGCAGCTATCGTAATCCAAATTCAACAAAACAACTTTAAAGGCAGGCATTTATGAGCTTACGTAGAAAATCACGCTGGATAAGCCATAGAAGTTTAGCAGGTTCAAATGCAACATCTTGGCCCTGTGAAAAAATGGAAATTCAAATACAAGTCAACACCAAGGATTTACTTAATATACACCATATAAGAGGAATAAACCACAGCAGCTAATATATTACCTTCACTCTATTTTCCGTAATTTTCAGGCCACCAGCAAATCAAGTCAGTATTAGTAGCATATGGGGTGTAAAAAAGATACACGAAAATACCATCACAATTCACAGAATTAATTGATGATATGATCCAATAAGTCGAACTCAAAAGACAGAACTGCAGACCTTCCATAAAATTCTTCAGCAAGCTCAACAGCAAATGACAGACGAGATATGTCAGCTTCTCGGATCTGAGAGCATGAGAAGATAAATATGAAAGGATTACCAAAAGAACCAATTAAAACGAGTAAAGCTTAAGGGAAAATGGGAAAAAACCTAATTTAGAACTAAAACCTCGAACAGGGCACTGAATAGTAAATAATCAGATCTAATTATACGGCCACCTGTAAAACAAGGTCTAGAGTCCCACGTTTCCTTCTTATAGTTGGTAGGTTTAAGCAAGTTGACATTCTCATATTTAACTAGCTCTCCTTGTTCAGTTTCAACAAAGACTAGCTAGGCATCTAAGTATCTCCGCGCAAACTTGTTAATGTAATGAAAGATGTCAGTATAAACTTTACTCCAAAATTGGGCTCTACTTAAGAGAGTAATGGAACTAAAGAAAAAGAGGAAATGGTGACCCAGGGCCATAGGAATATTTTGTTCATTAATGAAGAAGATGATTCCATTTGCTGCATTCTTACTTGAAGATTGAAACAGACTGCTATATTCATGTAAAACAACAAAACATCCTGTGAAAATAACTGTTCAAATTGATTGGCATTTTGGGAAACCTGGGAGGGAATGTGAATGGCTTCATAATAGGATCGATTGTCCTTTTTGAAGAACAGAAGTAATTTATATCTCAAGTCTAATGGCATCTCACTAATAGTGACTGTGTTAAGTCTATCCTCCAGCTATGACACACACACACACATATTTATACACTTTCATAACCATACATGATTGGCGTAGCCAATGCTTTGGCCAATTTACTCAGATATATACTTCTAACATCATTCAGATTACTTGTTTCACTGCAATCCACTCTTTCACACATTTAAGAAAGCACATAATATACCCCCTTTAATTTATCATATTGGCAGACTGAAGTTTCAGCATTAAAGAACCACAATTTCCCTCAAAACATAGGATATAGACTACCAAGAATATGACCATCCTTAATATTTCTGTCTTCGATGAAAAATTTCCTCCTCAAAAGGTCCACCATAAAACCAGAGCTACATATCCATAGAAAGTTCTTGTATATCCTACGCATCTAGGAAAGGAAACTTTCCTGCAGTGACTCCTCAAGATTCATTCATATCTAGTCAAACTAGAATTCACATATATTTAAAACTAGAAGTTAAGAGACCTAATACTAACCGTCTCAGGCAGATTATAAATAAGCACAGAGCTCAAAACAGTTGCCAAAGCAAAAATCCTGAAAAAGAAAATGTCAAAAACAAAACACATAAATAAAACTTCAATCTCCAAATTGCAATTTCAAGATTACATGTGTTGGAATTTACCGATCATCGTAAACATTTGACTTCCCAATACTTTCAAATCCCTCTGTATCAAGGTAAAACACAGAAGTTTTTACTCCATTGATGTCCAATTCAAGCGGGGTTCCCCAGACCCAAATCCCTGCAAGATATAAGAGACACGTTATAGATGACACCCAAACAAAGAGTTGCGCTTTTTTTCAGACTCAAACTCACATTACCTTTGGTCTTTGTGTCACGCATATGTCCAACTCCAAAACCTGATGAAGAAAATGTTAGTTCAACCAGTTTAAAATGATTTCATAAAGCAAGTCACGTTAAAAAAAATACTGAAGAATAGACTAATTATGATTAAAATAGCACCTTCATAACAAGAAAGGGAAAGAAGCTGATTGAGCAGAAAAGATTTTCCAGAGCGATATGGACCAATTACCTGATTTTACAACCATAAAAGAAACTGTAAAGATGGGATATATATAAAGATAAAGATAAAGTTTTCTTGATATGGCTATGCAGATTAGAAATAAATCAACTTGTAAGTGTGTAAAATTAGGTGCAGGGATTGAACAATTGCAGCCATGCTAAGTGAGCACTTGTTGTATTTAAAGCATAAAAAAATTTCATACTAAAAACCATTGCATAACAGTAACACTTTGTATGATTATTGAAAAACATAGAAGTTTAGGAGATAAAAAAATGTCAGGCATACAGAAACAGCAGCAATTGGGTTTGTTATTCGTTTGATGGCTTCCAAGCCTTCACTTGAAAGACGAAGTTTTGTATGGCCAGGATCAGGTTCAATGATAGGAAACCTGTGTACACAAAAACAACAAGAAGCTATTGATGTGATGAAAAATATTATTAGGTTATTCAACATGCAACCACACAAAAAAAAGTAATCGAAGTGATGCAGAGTTAATGTGAAACGAGGGACACTACCAAAAAAGGAACAAATTTTACAGAAAGAGGACAGCCTGATTACCATAACACACAAGACCAAGATTAAAGAGCGAGGATAAAGAGAACTGGAAATTGTATAAGGAGTTACAAAGCAAAGCATATATTTCTCGCGTCTGAAACAAATTTAAGTAAATGCTTCACAAAATGTTTTTGTGTTAATCTAATTTTAATCAAAACATTGGCAGCTGTACTTCCTATGAAAATCACATAACTGTAAATAACATTTGCAACGCCATTGACTACATTTGGCAATCTTCAATTTCTTGAATATTTGCCCTTCGTCAAGCATAACACACTCTTTTTAACAGGATCAGGTCAGTGTCTATCTTAACTGTGAATTAGGCAGCCATTCATACGAACCCCCAATTTCATCTTGTTTCATGGTTCAACTTAAAACTGCTGGCATCAAATATCTTACACTAGGAAATCTCCAAACCTAAAGGGCATCTTTTCTAGAACATAAACAAAGTGATCAAACATGTTTAGCTCATCAAATTCATCACCCATTACATAATAATGATTAATTTCAGAAGCACTAAAATGTCACCCCAGATAAATAAAATGCTGAAAAGGTATACGGAAAGCTCCAGAAGGCACAAACTTTACGGTACATAAAACTAAATGAGCATAGGTTGTGACATGTGATATATTTACAAACAGGGATCATTTTCATGCATTACAAAACAATAACTTTACAGAACCATAAAGCAAGAGAATTTTCAGGAACACCGAAATAGTTAACTGCAAATCTAATAGATAGATAAAGATTAGCAACAAAATGGGCAGTGTTGCAACATCATGAAAAGACTCACGCTTGGTTAAAACTGTCAATTGAGAGAGACCCAGATGCGAATATGGAAAGAAGAAGCCAAAAAAACAAAACCCAACAAGAAATCTTCATAATTTAGAATTGTTGGAGATCGTCGTTGCTTTATTTTCCAAATGCAGCAGCAAAGTCAATGGACCTGCTCGTAAATATGTTAAGGTTAAAAACTGTAAAAAGAAAAGAGGCTATGCAAGAGAAGATATAGTACATAGGGTTTTTTTTTCAAGGAGGGAATTGGATCTCGAGAAAGAGGCCATGGAGATTGAAGTACGTTACGATTCGTGGAAACACATGAAGGTAGATTTCGCATCTACAGAGAATTGTTTTGGAATTGTTTTGCAGGGAAAAGCAGAGAATACGTGCCCTTGGTAAGAAGCAATTTTTTTTTGTCTGAATGGTAAATACTGTAATATTTTTAAAGGGGTAGAAGACCTCATGGTTTTTACTGCTAACTATTGGTAAGAAAAAAAATAGAAATAGTCTCCACACAAATTCTTTTGTGCAATTAATATTTAAACAAAGTATAAAAAAATAATTTTGAATTAAAACTAGATTTTCAATCAAAATGAGTTGAATAAACTGAAAATTCATGATCAGGTGAAATCACACGGGTTTTTTACCTGTATTTTCTCAACTCGATTGGATTGGGTATTCATTTTATCTATTAAAAGTACTGATTAAATCTGTAATTTTTTATTCAGGGATTAATATTTACAAGAAATTTGGTTCGAGTTATCTCTAGTTTGACTATAAGTTCAAAGTTATCCGAGGAATTTACTCCGAGAACCTTTATGGATTTTCATGCAGCTGTATCGGACAGATGGGTGCTTTGGTAAAAGAGATAGCATGTGGTGCTGTGATGCAATTGATTTGATGACATTATTCATGGATTGTTATAAGGTTGTTTTTGAAATTGTTTATTTTTTATAAATATATTAAAATAATATTTTTTTTATATATTATTATATTAAAATAATCTAAAAATATCATAAAAAATAATTTCAAATAAAAAAAATTCAAATTCTTTTATATGTGTTGAGGATGTCCGGAGCGAGAACGTCCTTTTTTTGCTCGAATTCAACCTCTGATATCCGACCATTCAAAGACAGCTGGTAAGAAAGTGATTTAGTTTTCTAAAATTGATGTGTTTATCTCTTAATGTAATGACATTGCATGACGAGCATCTTGGTCCGCATCATCTTGGTCCGCATCACGGTGCAAGTGAGTGAATAAATTATCTTATTATTGTTACTGAGAAAAACTAAAAGGGCTCGGCAGATAATATATTAATTATTTTATCTCATTCATCTTAATAATTGCTTTTACAGCAGGGTAAAGTCGTCTTTTAAATGGGATTATGGGATAATTTAATCATCAATTTGTTTTTCAATATACATTGAAAATACCTTATTGTCCTTGAAAACTAAAAAAGAAATGGTCTAAAAAAACGGTTTTTTGCTTGCAGGTATTTTTAAGTTTTTCATCTTTTTAGTTTATTTTTTCTATCTTAATCACGTGTCGTGGATAAAGAATTAATCAAGTTATTGGGTTGATTGAGTTAATTAGATTTTTTGAGATTTTTTATTTTTTTATGATTATTTTAAATTTTATTATTTTATATTAAATTATTTACACTTAAGTTTTTTTATGTTTTTCATTGAATTTTGTCTTTTTTTTCCGTCTTTCTTTTGAATTTTTTTTATTCCTATCTCACACCACAAGTTGTGGGTTCTTTAAATTATTGTGGATTGACTGAAGTTTTTTTTCTCAACATTATATTATTTTTATTTTTATTTTATCTTTGATATTATATTATAAGATCATGAATTTTATAATTTATTTTTATTTTTCTTGCAGAGGATTCTTTCGGTCTCATATCCTCAGTCGTATTTTAGTTAATTTAATCCATATTATCTTTTATTATTGTTAGAGTATTGTTTTTTATAGTAATAAATATTTTTTAGTACGGAAAAGATTTGGCCCTTTTAAAATATATTTTTGTTAATGCTATCAAATCAACTAATTCAGGTGCTTAAACCGTAACAAAAGGTTTAGTCCAAGTTAATTTAATGAAAGAAAATGTTTAAGCTGAATGAGTTGTATTTATAATATTGCGTAATCTATAATTTATATTCTTAGTTATTTGTATAGAAAGTAAATTAAACCCTTAAAAAACTCTCGTTTTAATATATTTCATCTACGTTTTAACCAAATGTTCCATATATATATCGGGGCAACACTTTAAAATGGATGATCTTAGAACAAAGTTTGTAAGGATACCATTTTCAAACTCCAATTCTTTATATTATGGTC
Organism: Salix caprea; assembly: GCA_964035475.1. Taxonomy (NCBI): domain Eukaryota; kingdom Viridiplantae; phylum Streptophyta; class Magnoliopsida; order Malpighiales; family Salicaceae; genus Salix; species Salix caprea. The sequence goes on along the minus strand of OZ037755.1, from coordinate 14,743,817 downwards.
CTTTAATCTTTAAATTCTTTTTGCTTCCATCCCTGACTCCTTTAATGACTGTTTGAGAATGTATAGTTATTATTGTTTTAGAATGTGATTTTTGTTTAAAAAAATATCAAAATGATTTTTTAATATTTAAAAAAAAAAATTGACATTGACACATGAAAATGAATTAAAAACAACAGAAAAATGTAAATTTAATTTTTTTTTTCAAAAACACTTTTAAAACACAATGTAAAACCTTTTAATATTATTATCCAAACTTTTAAATTCATTTTTTCTTATACTCACATTTAACACCGACAACACTATGTCTGCAGGTAGTGTTCGAACATTGATTAGGATTGTGCAAATGGATCTTTTGTATCTATATATTATATTCTCTGTATACGAGGCTCTCTCCCTGTCAAGAGGTTCTGATATAATGTCAAGGCGGTATGATGGAGGATATATTCGATCGGTAGCTTCCTGGAATAAAGAAAGAAAATTATTATTTTCTTAAATGCATGGAACTATTAAGATATCGTAAGTGGTTGAGAGTCAAGCTACTATAATAAATAGACTGTCAGTGTGACCCCGTCTACACAGTGATGTTGAACCCATTTATTGCGTGATTCCAATCTCAGCAACTTGCATGCATGTTTGAGAAACCAGATTGAGAAAGAAGAAGAAGAAGAAGAAGAAGAAGAAGAAACAAATCCAAGACAACAATTTCCAGTTTCCAGTACTGCTCTGATCAGTACAACATGTTTAGAATCGCCATGTTAGCTCCAAACAATCTTCCAAAGTTCATCGTCAACCACTCTAGTCTGTTCTCCGACATCATTGCGCCACTTTCCTGCTTAACCTTAATTGCAGTACTGCTGCTCTCAAGAATCTTCGATTCAAAACCTTCTCGAAAGGTTTTCTTATTAGACTTTGCATGTTACAAGCCTCCAGCCGGACTAACGTGGAGTAAAGAGCTTGTAATCGAAAGAGCCAGGCAAGCGTGCACCAACTTGTCAGAGGAAACTTTGGAATTCATGGAAAAATTGTTAGAGAAATCAGGGCTGGGTCCGTCCACCTACTTGCCAGATGCATTTAGAAGGGACCCTCCAAACGAATGCCTGGATGACGCCAGGAAAGAGAGCGAGATGGTGATATTTGGTGCCGTTGATGAGTTGTTGGCAAAGACCGGAGTGAAGGGTGAGGATATAGGGATAGTTATAGTGAGCTGCGGCGTTTTAGAAGCGGTGCCGTCTCTTTCTGCCATGATAGTGAACAGGTATAAGCTAGGAGATAAGGTGGCGAGCTATGATCTTAGCGGGATGGGGTGCAGTGCTGGGCTCGCAGCTGTAGACCTTGCCAAACAGTTGCTTCAGGTTTGTTAATTATCTACTCATTTATCTTTTACTGATCATGATGATCTTCTTTCTAATGCTGGCTTTGGTTGTTTCTGTCCACAACACTACACTACCGTTAATGGCTTGTGTCCAGAATATATATTATTTAAAAAAAAGAAATCTAGCCCTAAAATTAGATCAAAGACTTGGGAGAATGATCAGCCTAAAAAATTAAAGAAAGATAATTGCAATTTGCCATGCTCGTTCTTTCTTTCCTTTTCCTTTTTCTTACGTTGATTGGTAGAAAAATTCCGTAGTTTTTTTATCTGACTGCAAAATCCTGTTGCTCGCAGTTGATTTGTCTAGCCTAAGAGGCCATAATTGGCTTTGAAATCCCTGGATCTCTCCGTGAGGATCCTGGGCAATAGTGCTGTACTTTTTTGGGGCGAATCATGTGTTGTTTTAATTAGACAACATTCCAAAATAGGAAGGAAAAAAAGGACATAAATGGATATTACTTTTCCTTAATTAAGTAATGTGTGGTTGTAATCTGTCATTTAATTGCTAGGTACACAGTACTTCTTCCTATGCTCTGGTGGTAAGCACAGAAAACATCACCGGAAACCGCTATCTGGGTGAGGATCGTTCTATGGTCGTGATCAACTGCTATTTCCGTGTTGGCGGAGCAGCCATTCTCCTCTCCAACAAGCCATCGGACCGCCATGTTGCCAAGTATCAGCTCATCCACTCCGTCCGTACCAACACAGCTGCTTCTGATTCGTCCTACAACTGCGTTATACGCTTGGAGGACTCGCAAGGACTCTTAGGTGTCACAACTACCAAAGATCTCATTCAAGAAGCAATCAGGACCATTGAAGCCAACTTGACCACACTAGGCCACCTAGTGCTTCCCATATCAGAAAAGATCCGGCTCGTCACAAATTACATTGCTAGGCGTTTCCACGGGGCAAAAGTCAAACCGTACGTCCCTAATTTCATGAAGGCCATTGACCACGTCATCACTCACGTCGGTGCCAAACATGTGCTCGATGGAGTGGAGAGAAAGCTGAAGCTAAGTAAAACTGACATGGAAGCTTCAAGAATGACTCTGTACAGGTTTGGTAATACTGCTTCTAGTTCAGTGTGGTACGGGCTGGCATATGCCGAGGCCAAGGGGAGGATCAAGAGAGGTGATCGTGTGTGGCAGATTTCATTTGGGTCTGGGTTTAAGTGTACCAGTTTGATCATGAAAGCAATGAGGGCCGTTGATCGTGAAGAAAAGAATCCTTGGAGCAGTGAGATTGATGAGTTTCCTGTAGAGTCACCGGAGCGTGGGCCTGAAGAGCACTGATGGGGCCTTTCCATATTCATTTAAGCCGTCCAAAAAGATATGATTATGATGATCGTGGGCCGTATCAAAGCCCGTTAATGTTTGCTAGTTTATTGTGTTCTCCCCTTTCCTCCCATTTAAGCCGAGAATAAAAAACCAGGTCTGCTCATAGACACTGGACATTGGAGTTTGAAATGGTTATTTTCTAAGCTTTTGCTTGTATAAATTGTTAAAACTAAGAGGATTTAATTAAGATCAACTTGCATTTAAGCCATGGTACCGTCCATCTTTATGATTACTACGAATTTATTTATTATACACAAAAGGAGGCACCATACAAATTAAGCTGAATCTCTTTCAAGGCCAATGGAGAATGCTAAAGGATCTCTCAATTTTTCAAGCTTAGCTCTCAAAAAGAACTGCTCTCTTGCCAGCATTCTTACCTGTTTAAGGTACGCGTCAAAACTCACCACTCCTTGCTCGACTGCCTTGTCCAGTGCATACATTGAATCCTCTATGGCGCTATCCGTGGCCAAGGATTCTATCAACAGTCTTGAATCTTCATCGCCAGCTAAAAATGCAATATCGTCATCCTCTAACTTTTTCCCATGTGATTTTGCATCATTAACTCGCAACCAGTTCACTAGGACATCAGCCTGGTTCATCAAATTCTTGACTTTATGTGTCAAGTTCATTCTTTCATGTTCAAGTTCCACAATCATGCTTGCGATGATATCATTTCTTTTCACCATTTCGAGTTGCAAATTACACAAGTCCTCCATTTCATCTTCAGTTTGAGCCAGCAAGACAATCGTGTCATAGTGAAGCATACCTGAAAGCCGATCGAGAGCCTCCATCTTAGAGGTAAGAGAGGGATGGGTAAAACTAGCTGCCGGCGAGTCAACGAAAGGGTGGTCTCGAGAGAAAATTCTGACAAGGTTGTGCACAAGTTCAGTGAGGTTGCATCTGGGGAATTCCCAGGTTTGCAGGTAAGGAGAAGAGGTCGCACCAGAAGAGTGAACAAAGGGGTGGTCCTGATGAATTGAAGACGTAGAATATGATAAAACATACACCATCGGAGGCATCAACGGATAGTTTTCATGGATCCAGATTGTGAGAGGTATAGAAGGAGTATGATTGGCGACATGGAGATGGCCAGTGGCCTGTAGAAGGTTCACGGTGGTCCCATCGTCGTGAAAGAAAGTGTCGGTTGACAGAGTAAAAGTGGGGTAATCTTGGATTAAAGAAAGGAGGTGTTTTCTGATGAGCCATTTTTGTTTAGAGTCTGAATAGGATAATGCGTAGTCGCTCGTGCAAGAAAGTGCAGTGTCAATGAACTCGATCAAGGATGAGGATGGCATCAGGGGAGAGATGGAGATCGAGCTTAACTTATCACAGGATGAGCTTGTGCCTGTGTCTAGCATGCTTCCGATCTCGTTTATGTATTATCTCTTCCGATTGTTTTCCATATAAAACGACAGACTTGAGTCAATCGTGGGAAAGTTCTTGGTTGCTCGGAAGCTGAATTTTGGATGCCTTCGCTTGTATATCTCTCCCATCAGTATAATACTCCATGTACGTATCTGACTCGGCAACTGCTTCTTCGACTCGAGATGACTTGTTCTTATCCAACTTTTCACGTGTTTTGAATAGGTTAGATATTTTTTTCTTTACCAAGAACTTTTTAATTAAATAAAAAGAGTGCTATATGTGATAGTAAATGGGAAACAAAATCATAAACAGTAACTAAAAAAATAATTGGAAAGACTAAAAGACAGATATAGATTAGAATATTTAATCTATAAGATAAGATATTTATTTTATTGTGTTTGCTAAGTTTATTATTCTAGTATTTTTTTAATTTATCAAATGAAAATAGAAATTATACATTAAAATTGATTGAATAAAATAAAATAAAAGTAGTAATATGCAAGGCTGCATATATTAAAAATATTATTTTAAAATAAAATAAAAAATATTTTTAAAATAAAATTCATCTATACAGAAAATAAAAAATAAAATTATAGATAAGTAAAAAAAACACATTCAAATTAAAGGCATGGAGTTTGGATTTTTGAATACTTGGTCGATGTTGTTTTATAATTTTATATTCTAATTTTAATTTTTTTTTTCACGTTTCAGTTACTAAATGTTAAGAAAAAAACGTTTCAATAAAATAAAGAGAGAAAAAGATTATGGCCGGTCATATTTTGACAAAAAAATATTGATTTTGGTGTCAATAAATTTGTCTTAAAGAGGAGAGTTTATGGATGATATTTTAGATCATAAATAAGCTTATCATAGTCTCTTAGAATGTTTTGTGGGTGTTTAGGTCAAAATGGGTTAAAAAAACAGTTTTTTTGAAAAAACAAATCAATTTTAATTTTTCGGTCACCACAATGACTAAAATTTATATAAAACCATACAATGCGTATCTAGCTTTTTTTTCAAAAATTTACTCAAGTTTAAATATGTTTTTTCATGAATTAAAGGTAAAAAAACAAACAATATGATCTCTTCTTGTCAAATGAAGTTATTTGATACAAACACCAATCATTTGAGTAGCTTAAATTAGTGTCAATTGTATTTTCTCTCTCTCTACCTAACGAATCCAGCAACATCTGTATCTCATCTCCAACCATAGGCTATAAAATAATAAAAAATCACTTTTATACCAAAATTAATTTGGAAAAACATTAAGGTGCTGGAATTGTATATTATGTGTTTATTTAAAGTTTGAGGACCGACGTATACATTTCTCAAAAACTTCTAGCTCCATGTCTTAGGCATTTTTCGGGTGCGGTTAGACTATATATATATATATATATATATATATATATATATATATATATATATATATATATATATATATATATATATATATATCAGAAAATTAAATTAATTTTTTTTAGTATTTTTTAATTGTTTTGATGTGTTAGCACACTTTTAAAAATCAAGACAGTGCACTTTCTCAAGCAAACTCCTAGTATTTAATAACTACGGTTTCCCACTGGAGTTCATAGTTTTGGGATAAGTTTTATTATAAAAAGACTTCTGTTTAAAAAAAGAAGAAGAAAATGTCGACACTTCATATTTATAAGCTGTCTGAATTTTTAACTAGTGTCCGGTATGAGATAGCGTTGTCATCACCTACCAGACCACAGAGATATCTAGTAACAACTTGCACTGCTCTGAGATCATAGAATCCCAGGAAAATGACGGGGCCGAATGTTATCGTGAATGTTACTCCATGAGACACATGCACGAGAAATTTCCACTGTGCTTTCTGCTAGACTTGTCGACCAATTATGTACTCGCTGCATCACCCACCCCCCGACTCCCATTTATCTCCCTCTATTTCTCGGTCAACCCATCAATGCCATTTAAAGTTTGTACGGACCCATGCTCCTTTTAAAAAAAGACGACCATGGATGGATCAATGGGCACAGATACTAATATAAAAAGACTACGCAAAGCTCTCCCCTGCGAGGATGGACCAGGGATATTCTTTTCGTTTTCTATCATTCCTTAATTGTTCCAGAGTTTAGGGTCGATTTGGGATTAATTTTTCTCGTGTGGAAATGAACATGAGCAAGAAAAGCAAGAAAAAAAAAGCGATCAATTACCTTGTAGTTGTTGTTGGATCATTAATCTAATATTGAGTTTATATAAAAATAATTATGTATTTGAGGATTGTTAAATAAAATAAAATCTAATTAAAAATAATTAGCTAGGTATTTTTAAGCAATTAGGTTTTTTGTATATCTAATAAGGTGTGAACCTTTAATGTGTAGAGTTTAAAGTAAATTCTAATTAAAAATGATTAGCTAAGTAGTTTTAAACAATTAGGTTTTTTGTATATCTAATAAGGCGTGAATCTTTAATGTGTAGAGCTTAAAGAGTCATTTTTATTTTATTGATGGACTAAAATAGAAATACAAAAGGGTAACAATACCAAAAAATAGTTTGTTACTTATATATATAATCATGGTCATCAGATTACATGTCATGTTTCATTTCTATTTTAACATCCTATCATTAGAGAAAAAATAAGATTATTAGAGATAATCAAAGGGCTCTCAAAATAAGAACAAGTTAATAAGGAAGGTCACCTATATGACTTTAAATATCAACTTTTAAATATAGATTCAAATATATTTCGACTTAATTATTTATAATTTTTGATAATTTAACCTGACTAATTTCAATATATTATGTTATGAAATAAATTCATAACAGTTGCACCTCTCAGTTGCACCTCTCATGCTATGAAATATAAGGCCTAACAGGCACTTCATCAAACTTGTATCGGGAATAAAAAAGACCAGGAATTCCAAACCGAAAAGAGAAGGGAAAAAGACTTCCGGACCACATGAATAGTGTGCCGTTAGGCTTGGATTGGGCTCGTTAGGCTTGGATTGGGCTCGGTGCATACAAGGCATTAAATTCAGGTGTTAATCCGATGCTATCATGGGTTTCTATACAGGCCCATAAAGCTCTTACGAGTTGAATAAAGCACTTGCATGAGTGTTCATTGCCGAGATTGTTTCACTCATGGGCTTTTATAGCAAGCCCATTAGGCCCTGGATAGGGTCTCCTTCACACACAGGTCGTTTAGGCAATGACTGCCTCTCATGTCCTTGGGCGTCACCAGCACCATGACTTTATATATTGATAATTATTTTATAAAAATAAAAAAACTAATGAAGCTCAAGAATACACTGTAAGAATATATTGTTGCCTAAGACACGAAGTGGGTTGGATTAGAATAATGCATTTACGTTCTTGTCTTTCGTTACGAAACACAATAGCCTAGCTAATGGGGGTTAATTATCTTTTTTGGGATCCACTAATCACCAATATTATCTTTTTTTGGAATCCACGTGTCACTAGCAAATTGATTAAACACCTTTGTTATCTTTATAATAAAAAAAATATATCCAGCTTTTGTATAATATATATTTTTTTCTTTTTGCAGAGTAAAATCCATAATATATACACAAATATATGTATATTAAACTTGCAAGGAGAGGCTTTTCCATACTTTTGATATTTTTTACAAAGTAAAAAAGATAGGTTTGACCTTATAGTTAATGTTTGGTCTATGATTTTTATATATTTTTTATTATTTTATACGAAATTATTTATGATTATAATTTTTTTTTATTTTTTTTTGACGTGGTAAAATCGATCTATATTCCTGTTCTTTTTATTTATTTAGTTTAGGATAGTTTTTAAAATTGAACTTGCTTTGCAATCACATACTTTTATATTGTTTTTCTTATTAGAGTTTTTATCTTTATTCTTTTAAAACTATGAATTAGCCTCTCTTTTTTCTTAATATAACACAGATCATCATCCAAATTTGTTTTTTTCACGCTTGCAATCTCCTTAACATCTTTTGCAGATCAATCAAGCGACCTGCTATTTCTTCGGCTCCTTTACATTTGTTGGTGTGCCTCTCATCTCATGCATCATGGTGAGTCGTACAGGGTTACACACGTCCTTCTTGAGTGAGTGAACACGCTTTTTAGCAGCTACTTCAACTCATTTAATTGTCTGGTTCCAAGTTTTCAGCTTAAAATTACCATCAGCACAGAAACAAATTAAGATTTGATGCTCAAAATCAGCACATTTTAGTTAAAGAAAAGAAAACAAACCGTCCTACCATGGGAGTACATCTGAAAGGAAATTAACATTAAAGAGAAAGCATCCACTTTATTCTCTGGACTGCTTTGAAACCTCGACCACGAATATTGTCCGTGCGTGTATTTCGGGTAGCCGTGGATTTTCAAGACGGCGACGCATCCTCTAGAGCGCGAGTAGTTAATACTGTTCCACGCTTTGGAGCTACCTTAGGCTGCAAGAAACAGCGAGGGCTTGGATAGAGAGATTCTTGACTATCATGGCTTCCTTTTCTGTCAATTGTCAGACATCGAAAGATTTTGACAGCAGAGAAACAATTCATCTATGGTTTTATGATTTATCCTTTGAACGGAGATGGAAATTTTCAGCCCAAGGGGGCCTTTCATGAAAGGGAAAGATCGAGTCATTGGGTTAAATCATTTTAATAATTTTTATTTAAACAATTTTTTTTCTTTTTTTTTCGTGTTGATAGTATTTGATTTGATCAGTTCAATTTAATATATAAAAATCTACTCCGATTGATTACATAATTTGTTTTGGAGTTAATATCTTGTGTGATTTAATCAAAAATTAAATTATATTTTAAATTTTAAACCGTGTAGATCAGCGCGTCGAGAGAGTAGCCAGATTTAACATGCAAAAGTATCACTAGCTCGGCTGAACACTTGAGAGACTTTTGGAAACTTCAAATACAGAATCCATCCAGCACTTGGAAGATATTTCATGATTCGAAACGTCTACATTCCATGCCGACCCCACATCATCAGCAAACTCCATACCATATTTATGATATATACCTTTGTACGAGATGGTAAGAAACGGAATCATAGATGAAAGCTTTCGGTTGATTTTTATTCAAATTTTGAAATCCACCAGCAGGAAGCATGTGTAAAAAGTTAAAAGGTGCTCGATAGAACCAATCAGAGAAGGAAGGGACCTCGAAGCTTTTCCAATTTCAAAAGTAATAATTCCACCCTCAATTTCTTACCAAAATCCATTAAAAATGCTGTGATGATCACTTCCCTCGATTCAGTGGGAGTGGTCCAGAAAAAGTGCCAGAGAAATGCACTAACAAGCACTGGGATTTGAATGATATATCATCAGACATGAAATGAAACCCCGTGCCCTCGGCACCGACACAAGCCGAACATATTTTTGTTTTGTTAATTGGCAGCACCGAAAAGTCACAGTTCACGAGAAGGAATCTTCCTTCTTCGTCCGAGACCTGAGTACACATTACTGACGTTTTGTTTTCCAGCCACCCGGCAGGGCTGGTCCCTGTTAGGCTCTACGCCTCTGATATCTCCTTGTTCTTTTTTCGGTAACGTTTGCTAACACCATGGTCAATGGCTCGGTGCAGTATGCCTTCTTGTTTCTCTCAGCCCTCGGCTCTCATGGTGCACTCACTGTGATTAGTGTGCCGTGATCTGCTATTAACCGATTAAAACCACACTTATCGAGCGGGACTGCTTTATAATCTAACAATTAATTAACACCATGCGATGTGCTAGTATCGGGTCGAGTCATTCTTATTATTAAGAAATCATTTCACCTAGAAGTTTAAGCCGTTAGGTGAGATCCCATAATATAATTTCTAGTATTCTCTAACACACATCCTCAAGTGAAAGTCATTTAGGCTTGAAACTTGCACAGACCCACGCTACCATGTGCTTAATTTTTATCAAACAAAATGAAGGTGGTGAGATTCGAACTCGTGACCGCTGGGTCAGCAAGGCTCTGATACCATGTTAAGAAACTATTTCACCTAAAAACTTAACAACTTAAACTTTTAGATGAAGCTCCAAAATATAATTTATAGTATTTTCTAACACTAATGACTATGCTTCCCAGGTTTCAACATTGTCACTACCGATTAATTAGTGGCTGCCAAATCTTTTCTTTTCTTTTCTAGCATGGTGGCCACACCATCTAGCTAAAAAAACAAACTGTATGTGAAATTTTTAATTGTAAATCAAAAAAATTATAGAAGCATGTAATTAAATAAGCCCAGAATTATATGTATTAAAAACAGAAATAAAAAATTAAGATACGGATAAAGATATTTGATCTCGTAACATCAAATATTTACCCAGTTTATTGAAAATAATTTTTTATTTAATTAAATGATACCAAAAATACACACACATATGAAATTGATTAAGTAAAGCAAAGTTAAAAGAAAATCATGTTAGCTTGCACATAAAAAATTACAGATGAATTATAAAAAAATCTTCAAAAATTAAATCTATAAACGAAATATAAAAAAGAAGTAAATAAGATAAAGGAGGGATATTAAAAACACAATATTATATTAAAAAAATAAGAAAAGCGCAATGATAGTTCAGGTGCCAAAAGCAGGCTTACAAAAACAAAACAAAAAAACAGTTTATAATCATCATTGAGTTTAGTAAGTTAGTAAGCAAATATTTTTTTGAAAACACACACGCAACTTTGGAGAGAAAAAAAGACTTGAAAGCATAAAACTGGCTAAACACATGATAGAAAAACAGTATGAGTTAACCTGACTCAGTGAGATAAATATGTGAAATGGGTAATAAAAGACTAGTTTATCCAAGTCAACTTGTATAATTAGTGGCCTGGTCAAAATATTGGAATAGCTATATAGAAAAGAAATTGAAAAAAATCATAAAGCCGATCTATTTTTTGTTTAAAATGATGTTAAACAATATAATTGGAAAAGAAAATAAACCAAATAAATAGGATGTTAATTCATGTTAACTTTCTAAGCTCATGACTTTAGTCGTCAAATTAAAACACACATTACATAAAAAAATATGAAGCTCGGTCCCTAAAAAATGAATCTATGAAGGATAAAACCAGAAAGCAAATCAATTAAATAAATGATTTTAAAAAATAGCGACTAAAAAATAAGGGTGAAAATTGAAATAAAAAATAAATTGCAAGGAAAAAGTAACATTCTCAATTGGATGGTTAAATAAAAAATAAATTTAATAAAAAAAATATATCAAAAGAATGATGATCCAGTCATAAAAAACAAACACCATAAACTTTGAATTGAATGATAAAAATTAAAAACCAACAACAAAACTCTTATAAAAAAGTCAAGAAAAAAAAATAAAACTAAGAGAATAAGGATCCGATAAAAAAAGATAATATATGGCAAATTTAAATTGAATGAGTAAATTTAAATAAAAAATGCAAATAATCAAGAAAAAAATTAAAAATAAAATGAACAACGACTGAAATTGAAATACTAAAAACAAAGAAGTTCAACCTGTAATATTTTGAGAAAAAGAGAGAAATAAATGGGAAAAAACCACCGACGACAAACCATTATAGGTTGATGAGTCTCCTCCACACTATCAAAAATAGGACATTTATGTGTTTTTAATGTGGCTGTGAATGGTGACTTTTGACGGTCATATAACATGTCAAGCTAGCATGTGAAATATTTTTTTAATATTTTGTTTCTATTAAAATATCAAATTATCCCTTGCTTAATATTAATATCAAAAAAGATAAAAGATAATAAAAAAAGCCCCAGCAAGGAAGTGTTATGATTTTGTATTAAAAAAGATAAATTTGTAATTGTGTTTTAAAATATTATTGAAAAAATAATATTTTTATTTTTAATTATTTTTTAAAAATTTTAAATCATTTTAATGTGATAATATCAAAAATAATTTTTTAAAAATAAAAAAAATCAATATAATATATTTAAAAAAAAACGATTTGAAAAGTAAACTTAACAACACTACAAACAGACATGTTTAAAAAAGAAAGCAAATTATAAAACATATAAACGGCGTGGGAAGTTGCACTGTGCACTCAGGCACAGTGCACTTTGAATTTCAATAGTTTTTTTTTTTTTTTTTTTTTATTTTATGATTACGGCTACTTTTGTTTTTTCCGTTTCTTCTTCTTCTTCTTCTTTTTTTGTTTTTTTTTCCTAATTATTTCTTTTCATCTGTTTTTTCCTCCATTTTTTTTTTGCTTTTTGTTTTTTTTTTTTGCTTTTATTTTGTTTTTTTATGATTACGGCTACTTTTGTTTTTTTCGTTTCTTCTTCTTCTTCTTTTTTTTTTTGCTTTTTTTTCCTAATTATTTTTTTTCTTCTTTTTTTCCTCCATTTTTTTTTTGCTTTTATTTTGTTTTTGTTTTTATTTTGTATTTAACACAATAATAATAATAATAATAATAATCATGATTTAATTATTTTTCATTCTTACTCTTTTGTTATTTTTTTTCTCTCCCGATAATTTGAATTTTTTTTTTTCCAATAATAACAATGATAAGTTTTTTTTATTTATTTTTATCTTTTGTTAAAGTTTATGAGATATTTTTAGTCTTACATTTATTTTTGTTTCTTTCATTATTAACATAATAATAATTATAATAAGAATAATAATAATAGTGATTATTATTAATATTATAATAATAGTGATTATGTATTCTATTATTATAATAATAGTTATTATTTATTCTTTCATAATAAGAATAATAATAATAATAATTTTTAATTGGTTTTTCTTGCTTGCTGTTTTGTTCATGCTTTTTATTTTTTTCCCTAGGTATAATTTAATAATTTTTGTTGTTTTTATTCTAGCGGCAATAATAATTTTAAATGTTAAGACTCCGATGTTGCTATTGTTATAATATTTTAAATTAATATTGCTTCTTGTTCCCTTTTTTTTTTAATTTGCTATTTCTATTAATTGATCTTTATAATTTTATTATCTGCACAATAATGATTTCAGTAATTTTTTTTTCTTATTCAAATATTTTTCTCTTTTTTCTAATGTTAGTGCGCGCTCTTTTGTGATCGTTTATGACGCAATACCTATATTCTAAAAGATGTAATCTATGCTTACGTGACAAACTCAACTCAAAATTTGAAATATTTTTTCTTTTAATCTATAATTTTTATTTACTTATATCATATAAATTTATCGTTATAGATTTAATTATGTTAAATTATATACAAAAAAATACCCGCGGCAACGCGCGGGCAATTAGCTAGTGGCCTCTTATTCAACGTGGGTATAAAAAAGAAGAAGAACAAAATGATCAAAAAGCACGGAAGGCTTATTTTATATATCTATTTATCCCGGAGCAGCTAAGTAATTTAGCTGTGGTAAAAACAATATCAATCATTACACTGGTCATAGAAAATACAAGAAAAGGACTGTTATGACAGTTGTGTCAGATCAAAACGACTATTTTAGCCCTCATGGTAGCCAGATACATAGATTATGCAAGGGTAAAGTGGAGTTTTCCCTATAGATTGCTGAAAAAAAGGGGCAATGAGCGGCAAATTCACATAATGTGGGATTTTATTAATTTTGCTTTACCCGTGGTAAAGTGGTTCGTACGCAAGTGAGACAAAATTATGGACTTCCAGGATCGGCTGCAAGTTTTTCTCTCTCTCTCTATGCAAAAGAGTCATCGATCTGGCAGCCGACGCATGGATGCACGTGGACGAAGCCACGTGTTATTACTTTATAAAAGTTATTATAATGTCTGCATTCTATCACGTGTTTCTTGGCAAGTGGCCAGCTCTGCTTAGTTAACCTTTGTTGCTAGGTTAAAAAAAAGCAGAAATCCTTTATTATTTTTCTAGATTAAATATAAGCCACACGTGAAATATCACAGGGTTTAAGAAAAATAAAAGAGAAAACAACCACGTGAAAGCATTTGTCAAACGTTAATCAGCAGGCGCTGTCTCTGTTTGATCGTTTACAGTTCATGCGTCGGCTGGCTTTGTAACGACGACGATTCTTTAATTTTCTTCCACCGTTCTTGTTCTTCCTAGTTGCTGTCACATTTTAAAAATGTGACTTTATTTCTGAATAAAAATTATTTAAAAAAACAATTTTATTTTTTTTCTCTGTAGCTGCACTAACAAGGTGGGAAGCATTGACGGAGAGGAGAGGTTGGTGGCTGTAAGATAAGGAAATACGGGGAGGACAATTAACCTAGTCTTTAATTCAACGGTTTGACTTTGAAATACAGTGGCCCGGGATTAATTACATGTGTTATCCACTTGTCTGGAATGCAGCAGAAGATTGTGGGGGTGAGGAGACCAGGATGGACTAGGGGCTATCCGGATAAGTTTTAAGAGTTAAATAGGAATTATGGGGATCGAGGAGGAAGGTTCAGATTCAGATAAGATGTCAAATCGGAAATTAACTACAAGCTTTAATTCACAAGATTAACAGTCTGTCACGCCCATTTTTGTCTATATCCACACTATTATATTCCCATAGGAAAAACCTAGCTACCACCATGGATATTTTTTTTTTGAAGGGCCATCAGGGTGGGAGAGGTCATAAAGAGAGAGTAGGCAGGGAGGTTGTTTTCACAGAGATATATCAACGTCAAGCTGAGGGTAAACAACACTTGGTTTTCGTGTATTGAAAGCCAAAAAAAGCCCCCGCCCCTAACAGATAAGGAAACCAGAAAAATAATAAAAGCAAATTTAAACCTTTTGTACGGCTTGTGTTTGATATATATATATATATATATATATATATATTAGTTTATAATATTAATACATTAAAATCATAAAAAAATAACTCTAAAATATATTGATTTAATATTTTTTAATCAAATATGCTTTTAAAATACATTTAAATACTCTGGTACTATGTATTGCATAAATAAACAGTGTACCACCCCATACATGCATAGTTTCTAATTGTATTTTAAAAGTGTTTTTGATAAAAAAAAAATTATTTTTATTTTAAATTAAATTATTTTAATGTTTCTGAATTATTTTAATATACTGATATCAAAAATAATTTTTTAAAAATAAAAAGAAATATTATTTTAATATTTTTACTCAATATTATATTTTACAGCATGCCATCATTCATCTGAGATATAAAAAACACAAATAAGTAAAAATAAAAAAGCTTCCTTTAGTTTACGCAGTTTCCCAGATATACCGTGGACTTGTTCAGAGAAGAAACGACAAACCGTTTGGTATTGGTACTCTAGGCAGAAACGACAAATTTGGTACATGTCACATGCTAGCTTGGTTTTTTTAGGGTTCAGTCAAAAAATTTCGTTAGGAAAAACAAGTTCCAAGGCATTTTCGTCTTTTAGACATTCAGAAGGGTGATTTTAGTATTTTTCACGTGATTCCAAACTCAAACCCTTGGAAATTCCACCGTCAGGCGTCAATTCACACGGTGACGATAAAAGCAAGTTTAAGGTTTAATTAGTCAAGAGATGAAAAGGTAAAGCTGCAAAAATTCAAACAGAGGATTTTACTTTAGCCTCCCCAAACTACAAATATTCAAACAGGTAAGGCAACGGCAATCAGTTCCCTTGAAATTTAAGGACTTCAAAGGACTTTCTGCTGCCACAAGCAACTTTCAATTGCCCGGGACACTCGGTACTCGAGATTTATGTGGTTGTTTCTTCAAGTACACACAACGTAAACTATGTTTTCTTGCAAGTAAAACGTAAGATGAATTATAGAACAAAGTTTTCGTGAAATTGAAAGAAAAGTCTATTCACTGAAGATATGAGGGCAAAATATTATAAACCGGCCCTGGTTACTGAAGATAACCAAATGCAATCTCTAGTCAAGAACTCTTTTATAGTCAAAGGGTAGTGTGATAACTAACTCATACACGAAGCCCACACGGCAAAGATGCCAACTACCCATGACCAACTGCTCTCCTCTCAGTCGAGATTCCACAATAACCACTGTCCTAAACTGTTGAAGACTAATCAGAATACCTAATTCAGTGCTCTTTTTTTAAAAAAAAAAAATCGAGCAAGAGAACTGCGAAGCCATGTGGACTTGGATATTAAAAATGGTTTTCTTTCAGGCCTCACCTCACGCAGCTCGAGATTGCACGAGTCTGTTCGCTCTTCATCGTCAAATTCTGTTCTGTTCCCACTCAAGAAAAGAATATAAAATCACCAGTGCATGACATAAGAAGGATTTAATAAAAAAAAACAAAGAAATAAAAAATTGGAGATTACCCTTCATCCCTTGTCGCTTTCTGGATTGCACAGACGCGAAGCACCCTTCTCTGTAATATATTGAATTTGATCGAAAGAGAAACTGACAATTGATTGGAACAAAATACAGCATCAATGGAGCCTCATCTGGTAAAAAAAACACTGTACTCTGAATACATAGTACAGAAGCAGGAGAATTGCCAAAAAAAGAAAAGAAAACATGTTATTTGTATTAGCCATTCTTCTTACAATATCATCTGAGTTTTATTTTACCCTTACACAAAAAGCAGAAGGGGTTTTGATTTGATCGGTTATATCATATATCATCATATAATCTGTTCTTCGATATATATATATATATATATATTAAAAAAAAAGGATCAAAATTTCATGGCTCATCTTCAATAATTGCGGCCAATCCAGTCACTATCTTAATCCCAATCTGTAAACTCTTGGGCTTAACCTCAGGTGGCTTCCATTCTTTCATCACTATAACCTCCTCTTCTGCGACAGAACCTTTAGATGATAAAGTAAACACAGATCCACCCATTTCAGTATCATCCTTTACCGAGTTCTTCTCTTCGCAGCTCAGTCCAAGCTCAGCGATCTGCTCACTTTCCAGTCGAGGATCTGTATCCTTCAAGCTAAGTGGCGGTGTAGTTCGGGTGTGAGGAGAAAGCCATTTGGCTTTGATGTACTCAGCTTTTCTCCATGGCGGAATTGGCATTCCCTTCTTCTTAAGGCTCTGCTTCGCCGCATCCGATACAATAGCAATAATCTTCTGGAGACGATCAGCTTTGCCCACGAAGATGGAAGGTAGAATTTGGAGAAGAGATTTGTAGGTCTTTGTTGATCGAGCTATCTCAAATTCTGATCTGAAATCAATGTCAATTAGCAGCCTCTCGCCTGAGATGATCACGTCTATGTATTCATATTCCCCTGTATTTAGAACAAAAAGTATACATTATTTCCCATTATTGATTCCGTTTACCTGCTTTGATAACAGTTCATATTGATGTGCATTCGCAAGTTCTTCCCAATATTCGTGATTCAGCATTTTCCCCTCTTAGAACCCATCGCAACACAAGATAAAAAATATTCCTAAACTCAACGATTTTCTTGTTTCTGACATATGAGATAGAAATGTTTCGTGTTTTTTGGTTAATTACATGGGAGAGTTTGTTGTTCCATGAACCAAACAGGAAAAAAAAGAAGGATATTTTATGCAATTTTTAGGAAACAGACATAAACACGGTTTTTCCATTTTTTTTAAGAGGGGGAAAAGTACCGGCAGGAAAATAGGAGGCTTTTTCCCAGCGAGATTTGCAGATAGACGCGTCATATCCGAGACCCAGCAAACCATCAGTAACAATCTTCCTGCAAACATCATCTTTTCGCTTAGAGATCTTGTTCTTGTCAACAATCTTCGCTGTGTCCGCCAGCAAATTCCTCTCACAAACACTTGCGCACGGCACCAAACCCTGCCCCATAGAAGAAACCCAGTGATTTTAGCAAAAGAAAACAGAAAAAAATTAAAACTCAATCCCACACCATTAATATAATTACCTTTAGAATTTCACACGCTTCGGCAGAAGAGGAAAGGTTAGAATCGCCAAGACCACCAAACGAGTCGAATTCGTCTTCAGAGCTATCGTTACAATTTCTGTTGAAGCAGTTACAGCGATTACGGTTACATCTAACCGATGTTTGCTTATCGTTGTTCTCCTCGATGAAGTTCTGCACCATCTTCGCCAAGCAAACCGAGCTCGGCTCGAACTCGTTAGAACTGTCCTTCAAAAGCGACTCCTCGATGGCTCCGACCTTCTCAGCAGCTGAGTTTCTCAGGAACTGCCTCTCAAACAGCCGCTTCAATCGCGATTTCACCACCGGCTTTACTGGCTCGAACCGGTGAGCAACCGACTCATTCAGTGTCTGATAATCAATTGGCTGGATCTTCATTGGAAAAGGCATGATCACTATGATGATCAACAACACCGGAATGAAAAAACCCTCCCCACTCTATAAAATCCTCACCTTCATTTTTTAAATATTAATTTCTGCTAATACAGTACACAAAAACCTCAAAAAACCCTAAAATATACTACCAGTACTTAAATGAGGTTAGTAGAGCTTCAAAATGCTCTGCTCTACACGTCGGTTAAAAATATGCTACCAGTAATTAAATGAGGTTTGTAGAGCTTCAAAATGCTCTGCTCTACACGTCGGTTAAATGAAGCAGCAGAAACATCGATAACTCCACGCAGAATGAGATCAGCAGATCAAAACGACACGGAAACCCAGGATTTTTCTGCGTTTACCAACACTTTTCTAGTTTTGAGAGACTCTTAAAAGAATCGAGACCTCCTCTATGTTTCTTGAGATTCTAATTATTATAAAGCAATAGTATTGTATTTGCCTCTTATTTGTAAGCCAAAGCATGGAATAACTTCTAGACTCTGCTAAGTAAAAGTCGCTTTTGCTTAGGGTTTCTACAAAAATAAGATTAAAGCTCCCAAAATACGCGACGGCACGATAACGTCACTCTTTCACTTTGGAAATTGAAGAGTGGACTACAATAGCTAGCCGGGTCCTGCATTTTACGGTTAAGAAATTCAAGTTCCGGCGAACAGAAGCTCACCAGAGACGACACCAGAAAAATACACAGAAAAGAGAGATGGAAACGGGTGCTTTCAGTTGCAGGGTGATTTTGATTTTGTGTGAGAGAGAAGGAGAGGATATGAAGCAGACGCGAGGAGCGTGTGAATTTTAAAGATGAAAGAGTGCTGACTAGGAATGGGCTTCCACGTGCAGTCCAGCGTGGCAATTAAATGTGACCTGCTCCCTGAGTGGGGCACGTGTCGTGAACGAATCACTGCGGGGTCTGCAGTCCACGACGCCACGTTATGGGCTTCGTGAACATTGTAGCGCTCAGATTTTTGTGTTCCGGAAATGTCCCTGGTTTTTTTACTGCAAGGGCAATTTTGGATCTTCGAGTTAGTTCCCTCCTTTTGATACGCAGGCCTTCTGGAAACGGACTCATCATGGTGGCATGGGTTAAACTAACTTCTTGGCTTAAGTCAGCGTGTCAGTTTTTCGTCTTGACGAAAATGACCTTTATAAAATGGGGTTTGACCAGTGCAATGGAGCGCTGTATTTCGACTACGTGGCTAGTGGACAAAAGGGCTTAAATGGTCATTGCATTATATAGGTGATTCCATGGTTTGTTACGTGCGAGGAAATGGAAATTGCCTGTAGGTAAACTACATTCTGGTTGGTTGGTTTGTTGATTGACCAAAATGCCCCGAAAGCGAAAGAAATCGAGCTCGGGAAACTAGAAGATAAAAACTTGATATGGCAGTCATTTCATGCCCGCATATAAGATCCGTTATGGCTATTTGGTAAAAAGAGAGAAGGTGTAATTCAATGACGTGAGTGGTGGGGACCACAGTGACGGGCACTGTTTAGTAGTGCGTGGTCGTTACTGTTTATGACGATGATGCTTGAACGAGGGAGCTATCTTGGTAATTTCGGGAGAGCTGGTGGATTTGTTTGGAATTTAAGCGGTATATGGTATTTCGTTTAGCAGGAGACTTGGTGGGGGCATGGCCATTTGTCAAAGGGTGTTTGTTTTCGTGGATAAATTAAAATTTACCAATTTTGTTTTGTTTTTAATGGAATGAGTTATATACTTTACATATTTAAAAAACTAAAATAATTTTTATCTTGCTGAAAATTATAGTTTATTCTGATTTTATCACTCAAATCTCAGCTGGGATGTTTTGAGCTTACTTTGTCCATTATGTTCCCATTAAAAATTTAATAAAATTAAAAATGATTTTATTGTGTAAACAGTAGAGTAGAGGGATCTGTCTAAAACTAAAAATTAAAATTTACGAGAATGACATCTTTGGGTGATTTTGACATACCCTAGCCATTGTAGAGGAGAGAAGTTAAATTCGATAACTTTTTTTTACTTTATTCTTTAAAAATATAAATATTGTATTTGTATTTGTATTTGTAATTGTATATGTATATGTAATGTCTAATTTAATGAATTTATTTTTTATTAACGTGGATATTCAGGACAGGTTACGCGTACCTTGACTAATCCTATGGGCCGTTAAATAATTTTTCAGTGATCATTATATTTCTGGTCATTGTCTAGGAGAGAAGTGAGATTTGGATAACTTTTATTGCTTTTATTCATTAAAAATATAAATATTGTGTTTGTATATGTAATGTCTAATCTAATGAGCTTTTTTTTTTTATTAATGTGGTTATCTAAGTCAGCTTGCGCGTACCTTGACTAATCTCACAGGCCCTGAAATTAATGACCATCTAGCCTCAAGTGACCATTATATTAGCAACCACATGCTTAAACTCGAGACCACATGAAAAACAAACCCTTTAATCTCAAACTCTTACCACTATTTAGATGGTTAATGTTTTTTTTTTAATTGCTCACATGCATGACAGGAGTATTCTAGAAACACTACTTCGAAACTTTAAAGGTTAATCACTCGAGTTTCTAAATAATCAAGTATGAGAAATTAAATATATTTGAATTAATTTGTTCTAAAATGTGAATAAGATGGAGTCCAAGAGGCTACATGGTATAAGATTTGTCTGTTACAGTTTGGTGGTTAAAAAAACTAAATTTTAATATTATCATAATAGTAATAATATTGGAAGTGATTACTATTATTTTCACTAACATTAATATTATTTTTTAAATATTGAATTTATTTTTAATATAAATGATTTATATCCATGCTGTTTTATTTCATGTTTATAATTTGATAAAAAAAAATGGAAACAATGGATGTTTTGGATCTCATTAATCTATTGAATGAATGAATAAAAAAACACTAGTTTCTTTTATAGATATAATTTAAATTGATATTAAGATATTTTTGTCTACATTGACTTTGAAGAACAAAGAGATTAATTTTAACATCAATGACAAGTCATGACTAGTTGATGACTCTCAATACATACCATCACATATTAAAATCTTTATTTTTATACTAATAACACAATTGATGTTTGATTTATATTTTTCTTTATCAAAACATTTTGCTTTCTCAATAATGATATTTTCTTTATGTTGAATTATTTCAAAATTAAAGCTATTTTTTGTCATGACTCTTGATTATTTAAAAATATTTTAAATTTTGAACTATATTTATAATTAAAACTTAACTTACGAGAGAATTATCTTGAAAGAATAACTTTAGTTTTTTTCATTTTACCTCGATTCTCTTAAATTATATCATAGTTCACATCTTTAAGTCCACAAAAGTTTATAATCCTGGATATAAAAAAAAAGAATCCACCTCGTAAACAAAATTTTAAATTTTCCAAATCGTAACTCTAACCTGAACTCCTAAATTTTCTCATTCAATTCCCAGCGAAACACTATAAATTTTCTGCCCACCGGGCCATCTCTTTCTGTTCGTCGACGAGACCACCAACATCCAGCCAGCATCCTTTTAACATATCCTCAAATCGCAGCCACCTCTTGAATCGAATTGCTGACATGGAAGATTGGTTGGGTTTTGTTCATATTTTAATCTAGCCATCACGAGATCCAAGGCATGCTTGAAAGTGGAGGTTTCAATGGGTTTCTGGCTTCGTGTTGAGATGATCTCTGGGAATGGGCACCCTCACAACGTGTACCAATCAATAACGATGCAGAGGTGGTTGTGGAGAGGGTGTCTGGTAAGGCAACCAGGCCTTATCCGTCACCAGTGGCGATGGATGATCATTGGGTCCACGGGATCTTGTTGAAGTGTTCCACAATTTTGCTTGGAAAACGACGGTACTGATAGTAGAAGGAATGGGTGAGAAGCTTTCGTGTTTGGTTACTTGGATAGTGTGAAGGATTCATATCTTGTCTTCTCATACCAGAGCAAGGAGCTTGTTGATTTGTGCAAAATCCCAGTCCCACTGTAAATGTTTTACTTCGTTAATTTATATATAATCCACGAGTATTGAATCAGCAGAAATGCTTTACTGATTGCAGTCTTTTCGAGCTGTGCTGAAAAAGGAAACATGGATCTGGGTGGCCGAATTTCGGCGAGGATAACAAGGAAGGATGAGGCAAAATTCTGTGGATATTTATAATATTTATAGTTTTATGTTTTTTTTTTTTTTTTAATATGAAGGCAAAATTATAATATTTATAAAAGAGTTTTTTAACTATTAATGAAATACAACGATAATTCTGTGGAAATTTTTTGTTGTTGTTGACTTTTTCGGCGTGGCGTGGCGTCTTGAATTTATAAATTATGATTTTTAAAAGAATGATCAAGTGATTTTGATTTGGTATGCATTTCCTATTCTAGTTCCACCTTGCTGACTATGCCAGGATACAGAAATTTATTGTAAAAAAATAAATATCAGGTAAAAATATTTTAATTGCTTCTAGCGGATCATAATTCTTACATTATCTTCACCTATCACTGGTCTCTCTTCAAGCATTATAAAATGTTTCTTGTCAATTGACCCTAAAAAAACATCTTATTTCCACGTCGAGATATATATCCAGGTATCCAAGATCTTGAAGGTAATCTATCAAAATGATCCTGTCAAATCATGCCAGGTCATTTTAGGAATTTTGTTCAAGAAATTAATTAATTACTGTTAATTAATTACGTATTAGTAGCCACTTGTTCTTTCTTTTTCTCAATTATTTTACCTTGTAGAGAAAACACAGATAACATGTTTGGAACTTTTAAATTGAATTCAGTTTAAAAAATTTAATGAAATCTTGTGTTTTAAATCTCTTTATTCTTGTTTGTCATTTTGTTTCAAAAACATTTTAAAAAAATAATTTAATTTAATTTTAATTTTAATTTTTTACTTTACATTGAAATTTTTTTATGTTAGATCATTTTTATATGCTGATGTCAAAAATTATTTTAATATATTTTAAATAAACAACGCTTTTAAAAACAATATAAATCATACTTCTATTTATAGAATAAATATAAAAGACAGTTAAATTGGATTTTTCTATAACCATCTTCTTTACCTGTATTAATGTGTCAACGGATACAATTCAAAAGTATTAAGTGTTTCTGGTATTATAGTATTTTCTATAATTGCACTTTAGTATTTCCAGTTAGATATACATTTTTTTGTGATTGAGATAAAACGAAGTTTATGAAATTCCAATCCATTTGAAGCTGCAAAGCGGTCCGGGGCACAACCTTCACACAGCCTATATCCCCTCTGCGGATAAATATGACATGCAGGAGACAGGTTTCATGGTTTTCCTTCTCGGACCAGAGAAACCCTCGGAAAGGTTCTGCAAGAGGGGCATGGTAGTTCCTACCAGCTCTTTCGAGTTTGTCTGAAAGAGAAAGGTGGTGACAAATTTGTAATGAAATGAAGATTCGATGACCAAAATTTAAATTTCATGTGGCCTGTCTTTAGAATTTCTGTATCCTTTCCTACAAAACAATGGATAACGTAGCATTCAATTCAACTTCCTGGCTTTAGCAGCATCTCCGAGAGTTTGACAAGTGTGTGATAACGGAGAGAAGAGGTGATTTCACACCCATGTCAATATCTGTCACAGTGATCGTGAGAACTGCTCCTCTGCCATACATTTCCCAATACAGGAAGATGGTCATGGTTCTTCGAGAATCGAAACAAAAGAGTACTCTCCAAAATATATTCGTGGTTGTGGAATTCACACGGCACTGAACAAGATGTCTGCATTCTGCGACACTTCTATCAACATCGTTTTTTTACGAAGCAACGTTTGCCTTTTTTTGATTGACAAGGTAAGGCATCCTATGGGCTAGAAATTACGTCTGTCGCCAGGATTGTCAGAAAGAGTTTGCAAGAAATTAATTTTCTATAAATTAACAGTGAGGATGGAGACTGCTCGGTTAACTTAAAATACAATTGATTAATTTGATTTTACTACGTGAAAATTAATTTAATAATAGTTTTTCTATTTAATATTTGGTGCACGATTAAAAACCATATGTGAATCATTACCTATAATGTTTTAAAATCCAGAATATCTAGAATAATATCTTTTTTATTGAATTAGGATATGTTAGCCAAATATTCATACGGTTAAATTCACTCTTGACAGTAAAGGAATATCTATCTAGACGTAAAACTCCTGGTATCTACTTTTCTACTCTCTCTCGCTCTGATATTTTCCTCCTCTCCGAACAAAAATGGCTGCTCAGCTCACTGATGACCAGATCTTCGAGTTCAAAGAAGCTCTTAGCTTGCTTGCGACTATCTCTTCTCTTATATCTCCTTTTGTTTCTCAACCTCTTTCTTTCTCGGATACGTCGACGAGCTCCAGGTTTTGAGGTAAAGGGTCAAATTACGTTGTTAAACAATGCACTTTGTACTAGGATCCGTACGCGAAGAATTTACAAAATCGATCAGAAAGATCCTGTGGCGGGTTACTGGCAGCTTCCACGGGTCCGTTTGCCGCCGGGAACATTATCCCATGGCTTATTCATGAATCAGGTTTGCCCATATTCGATTAGAAAGATTGGTTCGATGTCATCTAGGATCTTACGCGTGTGCCCGGATATAGTTTTTGAGAAGACAGACCACTGAGATGAGACAGGTTAAAATGGGTAGGGTTGTTGTTGCCGGCGAAGATAGTAGAAACTCGGGTTAGAAAGGTACGAGGAAGCAAAAACATCTACAAATATTATAAACATACATAGAAACGAAACACACAATAGCAGTTATTTATATTGATGTTATATAATAAAATAAATTTTATTTTGAGTATTATTTAAAAGTTTGAGTAAAATTGAGTTTTTAGTTTAAATGACTCCTTGATATGGTATTAAAATTTTGTCAACTCAACAGTCACGTGTTCAAATCTCATAATCCTTATTTTATTTAATAAAACCACTCTCATTTTATTTAATAAAAATCAACCACAAAATAATGTGAGTCTGTATATAAGTTTTAAGATCAAATAACTTTCACTTAAGCGACCGTGTTAGAAAATAATATAAGTTATATATTGAGAGCTCACCTACAGCTTGATCTTTTAGATGAGATGGTTCTTTAATAATTAATAATTTATTAATTTATTAATTTAATTACAAATTTATTTTTCCATATAGTAGATTTCGTTATGTTTGGAAGTTTGGTAGATATTGTTTTTTAAAGTAATTTTATTTTAAAATAATATTTTTTATAATCACTTTTTATTTCCACACGTTAAAATATTATATATTTTTAAATACACAATATATTTTTAAGAGTATTTTTTTCTCGGCAAAAGAAAGTTTTCCGCCGACCAGAGTATTTGATTTGTACCAGAAACTGATATCTAGTTTAGCCGAACCGACCACTTACTAATGCACACGTACACTGGGCCAACTAGATGATGCGGACTGCGGGGCCCAACAATGAAAGGGCAGCCGAGTGTTTGAATTGGACCCCGGAAAGAAACTAGTTTATATGATGGTGGGCCACAAAGGGCTATTCCATATGCCCAAAAATCCCAATTTACTTTATTGCCCCACAAGAAATACTTGCGTGTACTTGGGCTATCGGCTTTACTAGTCAAGGTTGAACAGAAATTTTACTGGGTCCATGAATATCTGCCGTACGATAAGTCTATGGATTAGCCTTTTGCATCAGAGCTTATGCGAGACCGAACTCTGGAGATTAGTGGGTGGACTGGAGGAGTCGTGGGACCTTCTAAATTATCTTCACAGAATTTTGAGGTCGTAGATTAGACAGAGTTGTCAAATCTACCATGGGTTCCACTATGGTTCAGAAATTAATAACAGTAATTAAAATTTTATTTTGATGTATTTTTGAATGAAAAACACTTTAAAAAATAATTTCAACTACACTTCATAATAAATATTTTAAAAAACAATTTCAATCGCATTCTGAAATAAATATTTAATTTGCTTGTGGTGACTTTTTTATTTATTAACGTGAATGAGTTGAGTGTGTGTACAGCTTGTATATATTTTGAATAATTCTTTCAATTACAAAATTAAAAATTATATAAGAATAGAAACAATGGTGAGCTTTTGGGTGGCATGGTGGAGACACTGTCTCAAATCTTTGGTGAAGGAAGTAATGTGGTGGGAGTGTAGTGGAGAGAAATAGGGTAGCTGGATAGACTTTATTCCATGGACCACGCCTTCGCCTGCCCTTTCCACTCGGCCCCATAAACATAATGATTCTCCCCTCCCCCAAATTTATTCATATTATTTTGTGGATGAGCTATTTTGCCCTCTTTTTTTTTTCTGTGGCATTATATTATATAATCAGGCACAGTTATCCTTTCCTTCTATAGTGTCAATGGTTTTGCATTGCTGTTGGCTACGTGAAAACAAACATTCAAGCGATTGAAATAATATATATTTTTTATTTTTAAATTTTTATCTTTATTCCAAACATCAAAATATCCGAAAATATAAAAACCCATAGAACAAGGTAGAAGGATGGTTACGGATTTTAAACTGTCGACAGAAGACTTAAATCCATAAATCCTGTTGAATTAAGAATCGAAGAAACAAGAACCACATTCGGGAAGCTTTCATTGGCTAAGCTATTTGAAATGAGTGGAGCTAAAAGGTGTTCACAGAAAGCTCTACTCGATTAGCTTGCTTGCCGACCAACCACGGCACAAGTTTCATTGACTCGGGGCAGAGTTAATGATGTTTTCCGAGACTTGTTAAGGTATGTAAGAACCCAGTGGTTGCCTTTCTTTCCGGTCCATGGATGAACGGCCCCCCTTCTTTTCCTTGAATCCCGTGCTAACGTCGGCCGGTTGAAATGGTGCTACGAATACAACGAGATAAATAGCATTACAGCAAGTGGATCCTAGGGGAATACAACCCCCTCCTCTACTCCGTATCTGGGCCTCGCTTCTATTCTTTCTTGTCAACACTTCGATTGATTTTCTGGCACTCTTCTACTACACCACTGGTACTTTTCAACGCGTTTTAGAGCATTTTCAGTGGGGAGTGTTATTTTGGAGAGACAAATTTTTAAAATGACATTTTGAATAGTGTAAAAATGGTATTTTTGTTGATGTGTGCTCCAGTAGTAAAAGCCATTTTAGAGAGCCATTTATTTTTATATTATTTTAAATATAGTGTAATTATTTTGTATGTAGTTTAATTATGCAATTAATTATACAATTAATAAGAGTAAGTTATATAATTAAATAATTACTTTTAAAAAACCCTCCAATAATTTAATTATTAATTTTGTATATAATTTTTTACCCTCTTATTGATGTATTTTTAAATAAAAACAAAAATAAATATTTTTGATATAATTATATTATTTTCTAATATATATATATATATATATATATATATATATATATTATAATATATAAAAAAGGTGGGGCCACCTTTTTTATCTCTATGTCCCGAGCTGCTAAGGGGATGCCATTTTTACATGTGCAAATGGCATCCCCGTTGTAGCATGAACAGTGTAAATAAAAGAGGCAAAGAATCATTAATTTATTTTTGCATGCGGGGATAGCATCCCGCTGCAGATGCTCTTAGGGTCGCAATTTTCACAGAAGACTGAGTGACTGTTTCTGAATGCGATTGAAGACTAAGTGACTCTTAAATTATTTTTTAAAGTATGCTTTATTTAGAAATGTATCAAAATGATTTTTTTTAATTTTTTAAAAATTATTTTTAACATCAACACATGAAAATATCTAAAAATACCATTTAAAAAAAATTAAAAATCATTTTTTTCAAAAATAATTTTTGAAACGTAGTATCAAACATTTATGTGCGGGGCATGAAAAATGTTATTTGACATTTGTGACTGTTTGTGAGTGTAGTTGAAGTTGTTTTTCAAGATGCTTTTTGTTCAGAAATGCATCAACATGATTTTTTTTTTTAAAAAAAATTATTTCTGACATTAACACATCAAAATAATAAAAAAAAAACATCAAAAAAAGAGTCAAAACTTCAACGCTTTTGAAAAAAAAATTAAAAAAAAATATTTTTATTTTATATTTTAAAATAAAAAAAAATATTTTTAATTATTTTAAATCCCCCCCAAAAAAAACAAAAAGTAGACAGCGGGTGGCGGTCTGTGACGTCTGTCAATGACGAGGTTTATCATACTGGGCTTCACGTAACTTCTCAATAGAGCAATCGTCCATATATATATAGCATACAGTTCTCACTCCTGGAGAACCACAAAAATTTCTATTACCAAACATAATTTTTCTTGTCTTTGAGTTTTTTATTTGTGAGAGTAGATAGCGAAACTCGTTGAATTCCAGTATAGAAAAAAGGTTGTAGTTAGTGACCTTTTTAATCACTAAAATAATTGTGCAATGTATCAAATAGTTGTAATAAGAAGAGTTCGAAGTAGATGTTTTTTTTTTTAATCTTAAAAGTGCACATATCTTAACTCGAGAAGATTTAAATTTTGGGTTCGAAGTAAATATTTTTTATCTTATTTTATTCAATAAATTTAATGTGTGTTAACTTTAGTTACAGGTTGATTTTAATAAACAAATTAATTAAAGAAGTAAATGATATATTTTGCGATATCAAGTATTTTGATCTACATTTATCTATCATATTTTTCAGTTTTGATTTTATTTATCATCAATTTCTTTTTCTGAAGAATTTTCTTGAACTTGTGACCTAAAACACAAGATAGACATGTAATGTGAACTTATTTTTTAATTGACATTTTAAAAAAATAAACTTTAAAATTAGATTGATTAGTAATTAAGTTTTATGATTTATTTTCTATAAGATTATCCACGGGATATGACATAGGTTGTGAGTTTGGTAGATTAACCATGTTAACTCGAGTTTAATTTTATCTTTTTTGTGTGTATTTTTTCAATTGCATTCTTCAACATGGAGTTGGTTGTGAATTAAGTTTCATGTTTTGGTTTGGTTTATACAAGGTTATCTTAATTTTATGACTCACATCATATGTGTTTGTGGGTTAACTTGGGTAAACAGAAGTAGTCTTATTGTGTCTGTTTTTAGATTAAGTTTTTTCTAAATATCAACCTTTAATAATGAGCTTTGTAATTTTTTTTTATGAGGCTATCACACTTTCATTTCATGATATTGATTGTGGGCTTGACAAGTTAACTCGAGTTGATCCATATTATTTATTTATTTATTTATTATAAGAGTATATTAATCTCATGACCCGAATCACGGATTTAATAGACTAACTTAGCTGAAAGAATTTTGTTTCTTGATGCAATATTCTCTAAATTGAACAAGGAGGTAAAAACAATACGACAAAAGGAATATTGAACATTGTTAATTCAACACAAGAATTATAAATGTTGACCAATTAGCCACAATTTTATGGATTGATAATAAAAAATCCAAGAAGTTGTTTAAAGTGATAACCTATTCATAATAATAATAACTTCTATTCTGATTATTTAATTGAGTTTAAATTTTACAGGAGATTACTGATAAAAAAACAAAACTTGATTTGATCCCTTTTCATTTCATTGTCAAGTATCTAGACCACTTAGATTCGTAAAATTTCACCTTGAAGGTTCTCAAAATTGCTTTCGAAGTTTGAATATGTATTTAAGGCTTATTTTTCTTATTAATGTTAGATTTTTGCTTTATTATTTTTCCTTATTGACCGTTTCCTAGTTATTGCGGATATTTATGATGTTCAAGCCTATCTTTATAGATTTGATAGGACCTTTTGTTAAATAAAAACCTACAAGACTTTTAAAACTTTTATTGTACTTTATATGGATTTAGAGTTTAGATCCATGTTAAACTTAAATCCATAGCTTTCTTTGCATTATCCATAATGCACAGCAAATTTGAAGCAATTTGACCTCTACAATCTAAAACAACGTTCATGAATATATGTTGGCTCGACGCTTTCACCTGGTAAAATGAAAAACAAGTCCATCATCAACACGATTCCACACGTAAGTTCCAGCTGGAAGACATCCATGAGGCATCAATGAGATCAACAAAGAGTTGTAGAAACAGGACTGGATACGGGAAAACTGAAGCTAATTCCTTCTCATGACATAGACTTCTTGTACAATAATATAAATTATATTCTAGGGTCTCATTTAACAGCTTAAGTTTTTAGATAAAATATTTCTTTAATATGGTATTAGAGTTTTGTTGATCCAATAGTCATAAGTTCAAATCTCACTATCATTATTCTATTTGATAAAAATTAAAAAGGTAATGTGAGTCTGTGCAAGTTTCAAGCCCAAAAGGCTTTCACTTGAGGATGTGTATTAGAGAATAATATAAATTATATTCTAGTGCCTCACTTAACAACTTGAGCTTTTAAATGAGATGATTCATTAACATTGTATATCCTACCTACTGACCGATCAGAGGCACCGACAAATTTAAATCTAGTTGGTACAGGATCGACTATAGATTCGAACAGGTGAGAGCAAACAATAGCAGGCTTGCGTAGCTGCTGCATAGCAGAATAATCTTTTCAATCCCCTCTATCCCATGTCTAAATGATTTCTTCGAAGCGTAAATTCTCTCCATTTTGCAACGACTACAACACCCCTACTTTAATAGACCAAGATACACACATCGGTTGCAAGTTAATCATGTTCAGCAACCAATATTTTTATTGAGTCCTTATAGTATTTGTTACATTTCAGCTCTACTCTTAAAAGCTGACTTTCATTTCTTATTGGTCCTCGGGTTTGTATAAAGTCGTAGAACGATCCTTTGACATTAGCAAAGGAGTCAAGAGAAATTCTCAATCTTTTCGTCTTTTTTTTTTTTTTTTATTGATGTATCAGTGCATCTGGCACTAAAATTCATTTACTTCAAAGGCCTATAGATGGAGGGGCTCGAAAAAAGATGATTCATAATAAAAACTCAGAAAATGTTAAAATTTATTGAAAAGAAGTTGGCAAGATATCAGGTTCATCTCTTTTAAGCCTGGCTACATGTCAATTCCAAGTGTTCGCGAGTCTGGCATGATGTTGGATCTAAATTTTCTGGGTTCATGTTAGACATAAATTTCTGTGGTTATGACAAATTGTTTATAAAATTTTTAATTACTAAATGTTAAAAGCTATAAATACCTTTCATGATGATGAAATCAATAAAGAAAACCAATATAAAAAGATGAAATTGCCCTTGAAAACATGTCTTTTTTTTACTCCAGGGGAAAAACAATTATTTAATTATCAGGGGAAGTAAAGAGATCAAAATAACCTCTATAAAATATCTATTTTTTATTACGAGGATAAGTAAATTATTTTTCCATTATAAAGTGAAGAAGATGAAAAATACTTGATGGCAATCATTTAGTGATTGTTTGAGAGTGTAGTTGCGGTTGCTTTTTAAAGTGTTTTTCGTTCAAAAATATATTAAAATTATATTTTTTTTATTTTTTAAAAAATATTTTGACATCAGTACATCAAAATGATCTAAAAATACTAAAAAATATTAATTTAAAATTAAAAATATGAAAAATTTAAAATTTTTCAAAAATGCTTTTGAAAAGTAATCCCAAACGCCCCTTGATAACCACTACGACTTTGTAAGAGATTGAATCACACATGTATTGTTTATGTTAATATATTTTATAACAATATTATTTGAATTAAAAAAGAAACTATGTTGACTAGTTTTTCATAATATTGCTAAGATAAAAAAAAGTAGTTTATAAGAACACACACAAAGGGTCATGATTTGTTTGTTGAGGTCATAATATTGAATTTTTTATTTTATTTTTTAAAAATTATTTTAACACCAGCATATCAAAATGATCTAAAAACACTAAATTTTTTTAATCTAAAACAAAAGATAAAAATATATTTTTTATTAAATTTTTTTTTTTGAAACACAATGTCAAACTGTAATTAAGCTATTGGTTCAATTCAACCAAACCATGTATTAATTACGATAAAATTAATATTTTAATAATTTAAATAATACTATCAAACAAACAAAGTTTGAAGTCATAGATTTTTTGTAAGATAAATAAAACGAAACTGTTTTTTAATATATTAAGAACAGTGATTAAAAAAAATTCAAAATAAACACACGGAAGCTCTTGTTCTGGATCTGGAACAGGCCACTACTTCAGTAGGTAACCTTTTTATCCATTTTACCCAAAAAATATACACATCGCTGTCTACTTGGGCGATGTACTCAGAAGAGACGATGGAAGCAAAGATTTTTACAGCTGACCAAATAACACAGCTGAGCGGTTGGATTTCAGTCTATTGGGACACGCGTCAAGCACATGTAAGGTAATTTCTTGCAATTAATGCAAAATAAATCAGTACACAAAAGGATAAAAAAAAATGAGCCAAAAAATTTTGAAATCGAAAATTTGGAGAGTTTTTCCCACCCAAAAGAGACCGCCTCTTTAGGTTTTTGCACATTCAAATTACCACTTTCCTTCTTGAACTTGTTTATTATAATCGTCAACACCAAACACTAACCTCTCATTTTCGTCCCCTCTCCACAGTTACCTCTCCTCTCGAGATTCGAATCTCCTCAGGTTTCCCCTCTCATTCTGATCTTTTTATTTTTACCCTTTTGAATTGGATTTCTGGGCCTTTCCTATTTTCTTTCTCTTCAATTCTTATCAATTCTGTTAAGATCTAAGAGTTTTCTTAGTGGGTTTTGCCTAGATCGTATTTCAGATCTAAATTCTGTCGGCGTTCCAAATTTTTTAGGACAGATCTCTTTCTTTCTCTCCCACAATTACAAGTCTCAGTCAGTTGATGGGGGGCCTTTCCTTTCTTTTTTGTCTAGTTTTGTGCATGATTTCAAACTACATTATGATGACCGTGTTTTAGAGAAGCATATTCTTTTTTGTTTACTTATTATTAATCCGCGAATTTGATTTTTTGAAAAAGAAAAGGTGAAAGATGGCTGGAAAAGGAGGAAAGGGGCTTCTGGCAACGAAAACAACTGCAGCAGCTAACAAGGACAAAGACAAGGACAAGAAGAGGCCGGTCTCTAGATCTTCTCGTGCTGGCATTCAGGTAACGCGGTCCCAATAAATTACAATTCATGTTTTAGTTCATTATCTGCTAATTTGATCGAGTTTGACCTAGATTTGAAGATTATTTCTTGATAATTTACATTCTTTCTTCCACAATTATTTTTCAGAATGATATATTTGACTATAGTTGTCACGCTGCTCGCAAAAATTGCCCGTATTATGAGGACGTGTGTCTTATTGTGATTAAATAGAATCCCCATTCAATGCATGTAAATTACTTGCACACACATTTTGGAGATAATAAATTTTGCAGGTGTCGAAGTTATTAAATTTTTGGAAATTGAGGGTTATGATAGGTGATGTAGCCAGTAGCATTTGAGTGGGCTGATGTTAGGGAAATGAAAGTGCACAAAGTGATTGGGTGGGGAAGGGAGTGCCCTATTTGGCAGGCAGATACAATACAGTTTGTTCGGTTCGGTAATTTGATTATCGTTTTAGTTTGGTCCGAAAAAAAGAAACCATAATTTTTTTTTTTTTTTGAAATGCTTGTTGTGGGTGTTGATTTAGGTTTTAACGTTTCAGATGAGCTTATCAGAAGAATTGCGTTGTCTATCTTGTTTTTAAAACTAGTTTTCTGTAGAGTTTCTCATTTGTCCACTCCTTGGGTTAATAGAATAAGACATGGGTTAATGTAGGGCATGCGTTCAGTTTAAGAAGTTTCTTTCATGTTGGCATTGTTCCATACTCTTATGATTATTTTGTGGTTGGGTTTATCTGACATGATCTTTTGATGTCAATGATGGGCAAGTACAGTTCCCTGTCGGTCGTATCCACCGGCATCTGAAACAAAGGATCTCTTCCCATGGACGAGTTGGGGCCACTGCTGCTGTGTACTTGGCTTCAATCCTCGAATACCTGACTGCAGAGGTTCTTGAGCTTGCTGGAAATGCTAGCAAGGATTTGAAAGTGAAGAGAATTACTCCAAGGCATTTGCAACTGGCCATCAGAGGAGACGAGGAGCTGGATACCCTCATCAAGGGAACTATCGCTGGTGGTGGTGTAATCCCTCATATTCACAAGTCTCTCATCAACAAAACCACCAAAGAGTGAGGCTGTTGGCACCTGATCTTAAGTTTCTTTCAGCCGGGGGATTATGTGTTTAATTTGATGACTGTATCTTGGTTTAGGTTAAGATAGACTTGTTTGGTATTAATGTTATGTTTATGTGTGGGTAGCGCATCTGGGTGAAGTACATATCGTTTGACTTCTAGGTTTGTCCTCTAGAACTAGTGCCTTTGTTTAGAATAGGAATGCTGTTTGTTGGATTCGTAACTTATATTTCTTAGCATCTTTTTGCTTGCATTCCAAGCTTCTGTGCTACTTAATGCTATGTTTCCCATAAAAAAGAAAAAAAATCCCGTGAATTAAAATCATGTCTATTGTATTCCATTGCATCCCTGTTAGATGAGAGGCGGGTGTTCACTGTTTTAGCTAGGATCTGCAATGAAAAAAATATTTGGAAGATAATGTTCTTACAAATTATGAAAGAACAACTGATAAACCAATTGTTCTAAGGAAGCCTAGTATACTATCATCCAGTGTGGAAATCAGTTAACGCTACTCTGCAATTAAGGTTTCCTCTAATGCCTTAAGAAGGGAAGTTAAACGAAGATCAAATTAAAGAAAAGCATAATCTTGGAGCTGGTTCAAGCACATTCCTATGGTCGGATCAAGGAAACCTTTGGTTCCCTCGGCTAGGAAGTGTCAGATGTGATTTGTAACGGGGATTGGAAGTAAGTATCAGACCCGGTCTATTTAGATAGGCCAACCACGTGACTGCTGATCTAGGATATGGGTAGTGAAAAACCCTAGCTTTTATTTTGTCACCGAAAGAAGCGGGTTTATATATATATATATATATATATATATATATATATATAAGAAACATGGATTTACCTGAGTCAACCTATCTATTCGTAACCTGGACTTCCAGCTCAAGGTAGTCCAACTTGCGAGTCAACTCATGAGCCAACTCGCAAACTCGTACAAGTTGGCTCAGCAAACCTGATTGGACCGGAAAGAAAAATCAAAACCGGTCAAAATTGGATTGACTTGTAAAATCAAACCGGATCGGTCAGACTTTACGATCCAGATTTTTCATTATTTTAAAAGGAGACTCTCGGCTTCTTAAAGATGGAAACACTTGAGACTCTCGGCTTCTCCCCTGAGACTCTCGGCTGTATTTAAAAGGAGAGGAATTGAGACAACATTGCATTTGTCCCACACTCTCCAGCCGAGAGTCTCGGCTGTATTTAAAATCCTCTCAATTGAGAGAACATTGTATTTGTCCGATGTGGGACAAATGCAATTTGTCCCACATCGGACAAATTATATATATATATATATATAATGTTTTTAATATATATATTAAAAAAATTATAAAAAATATATATTATAAAAAAATAAAATTGTTGTGTTGATTTTATAAAAAATAAAAATTATATATATATATCATGGAATTACTCTTGAAAATCAGTAATATTAACTTTAAAATTTATACTTAAATTTTTTTAATTTTTACTTTAAATTAAAAAAAATTGATGTTTTACATCATTTTCATATCTTGATGTCAAAATAATTTGTTGGAGTTGGAGCTAGTACTAGTAATATTGATGTTGACTGTTGATACCAGTATTAGTAATTTAGTACTGATAATCCTTTCAATAATAATACTTTTGATAAATGTATTAAAAATAACGAGGAAAATGACGGACATGAGACTGATTTTAATTTATATAGCATATCATTAAAATATTTATTTTAAATATGTTTGTTTTTACCTAATGAAATTTTATTGACATAATTGTTTTGTAATGTGTTTTGAAGTTATTTTATATCATGTATGAACCTAAACTAATTAAGTTTTATGTCCATAATTATGCTATTTTGTATTCAGAAATATTTTATATACGATTTTACGATTTTTCTTCTCACACGATTTTAGCTGTGATTTTACAATTTTCGTACGGACAGATTCAGGTACGATCTTCCGATTTTACGATTCGATTTTTCAGAGCCTTTTCCGATTCGTGTCAAAATCGAGATTTTGACTACCTTGTTCCAGCTAGATGGATCGAGTGTTACAAGCAGGCTGTTATAACAATGATTGGGAATGGTCTTACATAATCAATCTGCAATTTGCGGTATTTTTTTTCCATGTTTGTGGAATGATGATTAATCTGGCCCGATATAGTTTTTAAGAATACTATCCTTGCATGATTAAACTGTATTTCAAAAATGTTTTTTTTAAAAAATTAAAATTTTATTTTAAATTAAATTAAATTTTTTTGATATTTTTAATTATTTTCACATGCTAATATCAAAAATAATATTTTAAAAATAAAAAATATTATTTTTATATATTTTTAAATAAAAAATATTTTAAAAAATAACTACATCCACATTCTCAAATCGTTACTAAGTCGAGACGTGCTAGAATGGGTCGGGCTATTGATGACACTCGGTTAAATTTTGAGTCAATTGAGTTTCGGTATGCTAAATAATTTCGGCAGAAGAAGAGTTTTATGTCAGTAGTTGTATTGAAACTGGCCTGGTGTAACTTCATTAATGCTACACGGCAGGGAAGATATCCGACTCATGCAACTGGGAATATTACTCGATCTGTTAATGCTAAGTTGCTTCAGGAAGTTATCAGC
Organism: Salix caprea; assembly: GCA_964035475.1. Lineage (NCBI taxonomy): Eukaryota > Viridiplantae > Streptophyta > Magnoliopsida > Malpighiales > Salicaceae > Salix > Salix caprea. The sequence continues at coordinate 14,706,894 of OZ037755.1, read as the reverse complement.
GATTCCGAATATCTGGGGTTTTTAAGCCTTTGATGGAGGTTTTTATTTTTTTTCCCAGTTCTTGAGCTTCTTTGTAATTGTATAAAGTAAATTGCAGTTTAGTCCCTTCGTTTTTAGGATGCTTCGAAAAATAGTAAGTTGTTATTTAGTTTCTTTCTTTTTAATGATACTTAAGGTTGGTTCTTCTAACTCGGAAAATTACAAGATAGTCCCTAGTCTAAAATTAAATGTCAGTTCTTGTTACAAATCTTTTTATTTGAAAATTTTATTACGAGTTAACTTGTTTCTGGCACGCTATGTCAAATTAATCTAATTTGTTTTGTATTTTTTTTCCTGTTATTTTTATCTAGTTACATAGTTTTTAATTTACACGCGCCTCCATGAATGACCACTTCGCTTGTTCATGTGTTGTTTGTATAATTGTTCACGCGCCTCCATGAATAACCACTTGGAATCTATTTAAATCCCAGCTCGAAATATAAAAATTTCTTATTTCAGAGGCTTTTTGGTTACCTATAAAAAAGAAACAATTAACTGTGATTTATGTTTTCTTAAGTGCATTATAATTCTCAAAGCTTGTCGGTAAGGGTTTATTTTTTATTTCACACTGATTTTCTTATAATAATTACTTGGTTCTAAGGGCAATATGGTATTTTGATGAATAATAATAAATTTATTTTGCAGGTGTTAACTGTTAACTCCTTCGTCTTCGTTGCTAACAAGTAGTAACGAGTGTGGCTGATTCAATGACTGAAATTGGTGTTCCGAAACTTTTTTTTTTTCAGAATTTTTTTTACCATTTTATTTTTAAAAATATTTTTTGTTTATAAATATATTAAAATAATATATTTTTTATTTTTTAAAAAAATATTCTTAATATTAACATATGAAAATGATTTAAAAACACAAAAAACTTATAATTTAAAATACAAAATAAAAATATATTTTTTTAATTTTTTTTAAAAAATACTTTTAAAATACAATGCCAAAGGTCTTCATTCATTACAAAGGTGTTTATTAAAGGGTCGCAACCCGTTAAGGTTAATGAGATAAAAAAAACATTAATTTAGTCCAAATCTATAACAGTATAAAACCTATTGTTTGTTCTTTTGATTAATATTGTGTTTCGATGTGTTTTAGAAATACAAGTATGTTTATCTTAAAAAAATATCAAGTTAATGTTTTTTAATGCTTTAAAATAATTTTAATGTATTGATGTAAAAATAAAAAAAAATATGTTTTCATAATTTTAATAATACAAAGCCGTTTTGTTTTTGTATTTGTTTTTTTTTTAAATAATTTAAAATTAATATTTTTGGATTATTTTAATGTTATATCTTTTAAAAAATAGTTATTTTAAAACCTACTTTAAACGCCCCCCTCAACCTACATGGGGGTGTTAACATTAGCAAACAGTGACTAAACCAAAGTCTAAAGAGCTACGATATTCATTAGAAAAATATTAATAGAATAATTTACGAAAAGATTTGTTGAGACTTGAGAGTATGTTTTGTCATATTTGATCTTTGACGTGTTACAAGTTGAACGGAAGAGGATGCCGCTGCCTTACGTTCATCACTTTTCAAAAAGGTGGCGACGATAATCAATGTGCAAATAAATTTACTATATACATGCAAAACAAAAGGAGCATCTTCTGTCCGAATGAAAGATGCAAAAACACGGCAAGGTTGTAAGATTCCAAAAATCAGAAACGAAAAGAAAATACAACAATTCTCTTTAAAATCCTCGACAGGCTCTCTTTGTTGTCATGCGCTCCTCTTCTGCCAAAAACTAGCTCCTAAAATTCTGTGAGATTTTTCGGCCTCGACCTATTTTCTTTCCTGCTTGATATCAATCAGAGACAACATGGATGCAGGATTTCTCTGTCAAACTAGAAGTCCTGTTCCATCCCTGCCGCGACAGAATCGTGCTTGTAAGCTCAAACATCGCTCTCCTGCTTTTGCCTTTCTAGCAAGAACAACAGATAATGTATTAATAGAGGAAAAGAAAGCTTCCCTTCCGACAGATAAGTTAGCAGGACTTGCGAAGAAGACTGTTTATAACGATAGCTGGCTTGCCAGGCTAGCTATAAACTATCTATCGCAGCGATTTCAAGATGCAACAGGTTTAGTTGATTTCTTTTGATTATTCATATGGGCTTTTCTTCATTTCATTCTCGAGGAAAGAAAATCAGATCACGAAAACATGCGCAGGGATGAGAAACAGCAAGAGAGATTATGAGAGCTTGACACAGACAGCTAGAGATGCATGGCGGAAATTCAGTCCAACTGAACAACACGAGCTTGTGCTTCAATCTCTTAATAGAGCCATCCCCGCAATGATATCGAACTTGGCAAGCTCGATATATATTTTTCTTGTTTATTTTCTGTTCTTGACCGATATAGAAAACTATTATACTGGTTTCATGCATGGGATCAAGCTCCTAGGCCTCTCATCTCTTTTTCTTTGAGAACAAATGAGTTCAGATTATCAGTTTCGAGCCCAGAAATGATGCAAGTTGAGTAGTAAATTACTCTATCTGTGCATGAAATAAAGCATTTCTGACTGCGTCTTTCACTGTAAATGCCGACACCATTAGAACAACAAGCCTTGATGGCAATACATGTATCATCATCTCCTTCATTTTCTTTATTTGTTTTATCGAAAAGAGATGATATTTCCTCTAAATCCTTCCATCCTTGATGCAAGTTGATTTGGACATGATTGAGACAGAGACTCATGAATCACTACAGGAAGACCTTTTCGATCATATCGAAATATTATTTATTTTATCTACCAATCTCTGTCATGTGACGTATAATTCCTAAAATCTTTATAGTATGCTCCGATATTATAATAAATCAGTGCTGCTGTTTTGATCTGTGGCAGGTAAGGATCATGCTACCACAGTGCACGTTTACAAGAGAATATTTTGCTGCCTTCACAACCTTGTTCTTTGTTTGGCTAGTCGGACCCTGCGAGGTAGGGAAACTCCATTTACATGATTGCTGTTTTAGATGGATTAACATGGAATTAACATTACACCAAAAAATTAAAATTTTCATTTTTTTTCCAAAGAAAAAAAAAATCTAGTGGTGGAGCATGCATCCTTTTCTTTTTTCTTTCCCCTCTAGCCTCAGATCCTTTGCCACGGGAAAAAAAAACATACCAGTTGCAGAACGAAATCATCAAGAGAAAAATTGAGAATGGAGCTAGAGAACAAAAAAAGAGTTGCTGATCCAATACTAACGTTTGTCTTCAACCACATATATGTTTTCTCATATTTGTTTTCCCTTATGCTCTGCCTCTTTCTTTCTTTCTTTTTTGTATAAATTTGCCTTAATTAATGGCATTCTGCAAACCAGGATATCGGTATTAAATCGTGAATTATACACTGACGAGAGTGATTTTATCAATTTTACAAAACAAGGTGCGGGAATCCGACTTCAATGGAAGAAAAGAAAAGAATGTGGTTCACATAAAAAAGTGCAGGTAAATATTAACTTCTCTGTAATTTCAACCTAGACGAAATCCATGGTCATAATCTTAACCTGTAACCCTACTATCTCGCATATATCAGCAGCCTATGTGACACTTTCTTTCCCAAATCAACTCGCTTTGTCGGTTCAAGGCTCTCCCCTTCTCCATTGCCATCATAATGGCGATTATCAAATCATCATTGAAGAAGTTCTTACTGTTCTTGGTATTTTAGCCATCAAACTAAACCTTGCAGGTTTCTGGAGGAGACAGACTGCGTTGGGATGTGTACTAATCTATGCAAGGTTCCAAGTCAAACATTTATCAAGCACTCCTTCGGAATTCCAGTTAACATGGTTCCTGGTTACGTATTCTCCACCAGCAACTATATGCATGGCCGGCCAAACAGGCATAGGAATCAGATTTTTGTGTGTCGCACTATCATAAGATACGTTTGAAAATCTTAAAAAGAACAAACACAGAATAATTCATAAAATAAATATTCTTAAATTTTATTTTGCCATCCCTTTCTTAAGTTGTATTCTATACATGGTGAGTACAGATGTTATAATAATACATCTTATAAATCAACATTTCCATGTAATACACCCTCTCAAGTTGAGGGTGGGGACTCCGCACGGAGCTTGAACCGAAAATGAGACGAAAAAAAACATTAGGAAGTGACTTTATAAGAGCTTCAATAAGTTCATAGATTAAATAAAACAAATCTAAAATTCTTTCTTCGCTACTCTATCATGGACAAAGTGATAATCAAACTCTATATGTTTAGTATAAGCATGGAAAATGTGAATCACAAACAAATACGTAACACCCAAATTATCACTCCAAATGTTTAGTATAAAATAGAAGAGTTGCCAATGGAACACCGACCATTCCAAATACACTTCTGTAGCAATTGAAAAACAACGAAAGAAAAAGGGATACGGCTCGAAGGAGTAGCAGTACCTGCACTAGAGAACGTGGAGGCCATGCTCATCATGTCAAAGGAGGGGCCCCGAGTATAACCACTAAGGGTGCAGAAATGCAAGTAGATCCATCCAATCTAAGTTGAAAATTTCCATCACAGGGATGAATACTGTTAGTATAAATTGCATTATGCAAATCCAGCCAGAGATACCATAATTCGTGAACGTTAATTAGAAATATGTGATTCCATGATTAGTGCGATCAAGTCGACAATGTTCAATGCAAGACACTAATATTCATCTGTTCACGAAACCAATCATTATTCTTAACCTACCCCCATATAGTATCGCAACAAGCATGCACCCAAGTTGAACGTTCGTTACATTCCCACGTGCCAATCATTAGCTAAACCATTGTTATAAGCTTGCAATCAACACATGATGACTTAAGTGTAGAGCATCTTTCTACCATGCAGCTATCATGATGCTAATTAACGGTGTACTATCTGATTTTCGCAGATTTTGTTGATATGAGCTGTGAGATGATATATGGCCAGGAACCTCCTAACATAACTGAAGATCCAGCATTCAAGCAGCCATGCTATAAACTATGTAATGATCCAACCCACCCTCACATAGCCACATGCTCATGCATGATCCTTAATTAATTCCAATGTATGTCTTGGCATAACGCGTCTAAGCATCACATCCAATCGACAGACAGGCCATACGTAGATCGAAAGAGCATCTACGTGGTCTAAATGGAAAGTCTAATAGGACAATAACATCAAAGTTCAGAATATAAAATCAGAATTTCGTTTTCTCGCTCACAAAATCCTTGTGTATATGATTTGCAGGCAAAGAGAACCGAAAGCACGGTATGCAATGCTCGAGTTAACATGAAGGAGCAAGCTGTCAGGAAGAATTAAAGGAAGGCATTTCACCACAAGAACCTTTTTATCCTGACAACTAATTAAAAGCTATTTCTTTCTTACTGTTTACTCAGTTCAGAACTCTTGACCACTTGTCATAAGTCACAATGTTGTAATGATTTCTTACGTATTTAACAAACCACTTGAGGAAAAAGAAAGAACTTTGATCGGCACTGGTAAAAAAAAGGCGATATTGTTGAGTTTTTTTTTTTGGTAATAATATATATTGTTGAGTTGAATAGAGATTCGTGTGCGCGCCTCTTTATTCCCATCCCTTTTTAATCTTGCATGTACTGCGCAGTTTTCCTCCGTTTCTTCATGAATTTTCATGCAGTCATTGGAGGTCTGCGTACAAATATTTGCCTATAACAAGGGTATTTCAGATTTCACAGTGCTATGGAGGTAAATAAAAAAATGAAGACCGACCATTCATTTTCCCAAGCTATGTAACTTGCCTTATTGAAAAGGTCTAACAAATTTGTTAAAGTGCTGCTTTGTTTTTGGCCAGTTTATTTTGATAGATGTCAAAGGGACCAGGTACTCAAACCCAGGATGCTTTTTGCAAGAATTGACATCATATTATGTTATGATTCCAAGATCATTCCATAGCCTTAATTTTGGTTTCTGAAGAGAAGATCAGTAAGGGATGCAGATTCATAGCTCTAACAAGTAATTGAAATGCTGTGATGTCAATGTGGAAGGAACATCTACGGGTTTTAGATGAAACTCACTACTAATTAATGGCCATACATATTCGAGAAAAGAAAATTTTGACAAATTGAAGAGATAATAATAGCATATCATGATGACTTCAAATACGGGTTTTATGATAAATGTTTGCGTCATTTGCTAAACATGAAAGTTCATTCAAAATCCAAAAGCTATATCCATCAGCAACTCTCCTTGTGCCCTTTCATTCAGATGAACTCATCACAATGACCACCATTTAAATGAAGCCAAAAAATGGTGACGGTTTAGACTAGACAGATCCTTGGGCAGAATGATAAAATGTGAAAACATTGCTCCTTTCCTCGAAGCAAATACAGCTTATCGAGTAGCCCTGAGAGGAACTAGTTTGGCGCTGCTGAAAATTGCATTATTTTGTGAGGCTTGACTAGGGTGATGCATTACTTTCTTAAATTTGCTCGAAGCGAAGGCAATTAGCCTTTTTATTACGAGAAGTGCTTTGACTGAGGATTTATTGTAGGGTTTAGAATCAGCAGGGTGGACCGCCTATCAAGATTGTCTCCCACCTTTTATATGCTGTCTTTTCTGTCTGTTCGAGAGAGTGACTGACTAATGCAACCCGTTATACCGAAAAAAACATCTGAAAGTCGATACCCTTCATTATAATCTCTTTTCAAGTGCTCAAATGTGAATCTCGGTGGAGTTACAGAGCATACGGGGGGCAGCCTACAGAGAGGTATCATTTCATTCTACAGAGGCTGGGTTTGGATCTCGACAATGGGCGCAATGGATACCCATAAACGAGGATAGAGGAGGACGAATACCATGATGATGTTGACAGTAATAAGAACAATTCATCGTCATGCTTCTTCTTGTCGAAACTTTTTTTTGTCGAAACTTGACAAACATTGTATCATCTCCGTATCTTGTCAACCTAAACAAGGCTGCCAACAATTATAAAGGAAAAACACACCAAAAAAACATTAAAGTTGAAGCAAAGCACATAAGATTCATGATTTCAGCTATTACGGGACATTTGTGGAGCAGGATTTCCACCTTCAGGATTCAGCAGCAGCACCCGCCCCACAAAAAAAAGTCATTGGTGGTGAGTTCCATAGCATATTTGCACTCCATATTTTGTTTAATTGATCAGATCTTTACCAACTGAGCATAATCAATCGATTGATTGATTTCCCGTTTCTTGTGGAGAGTCTTTTCATGCCAAGAAACAATTAAAAGAAAACTTAAATGCCACATCATAATAACATTCGAGATTATATTATAGATTAAAATGGCCATGCAGCGCAGAATGATGACAAAGAGAGCTCAAAAAACAAATGTGCATAACGTTTGGTCGGGGAGAAAATGACATGGCTCTTCAAGATAGAGCTTAATTATGGGCTTGCGTTGGCCCATCATAACGTTACGATATGTTGAAATGTGGACTTCAAACAGGCTTGGTTCTGGGGTGTGTGGTGTGTGGGATGGGCCTATGGCTAATGGGTAAATGTCGTGGAGCAAGTAGAAAAATTACCAGGTCCAATCCACCGTTTGAAAAGTTGAGTTTGTATAAAATTGCAAGCTGTAAAAGAGAGGATAGAAAATATTTCTCGTCAAAACAAAACGCCATCTAGCTACCCAGAGAATATATAGTTTATAACCATTGTTTTATTCTCGGCTAATTTCCTTATCCTGTGCACAAAAGTACTCTTATCGATCATGAAATGCCTCGGCTATTAGATTAATTAATAATGCTATACAACATAAGCTAACAATAATAATAAATATTGTTCTGGTTTAAATTAAATTAACACGTGAAGTTAATGATGTGGACATGATATATGTTAAGATTACTTTTCTGTCACACGTTACAGATTATGAGGTCAAAATAATTTAATAGAAAATATTTGATAATAAATAAAAACAAAAGTATAAAACTTAGAAGAAAAATATAAATCAAGATATTTAATAGCATCACACATGTTATTTACATAGCTGTGTTTAATGAATTTGTTTGCCAAGATTGATTTGTGATAGAAATTGACAAACATGAAGTTTATTGAATGGAATGAATGAAAATAAAAATTATGTAAGGCTTTATATATTAAAAATATTATAAAAAATAAAAATTTTAATTATTAAAAAACAAAATTTATAATTTATATATATAAAAAATTAATTTATACAAAAATATATAAAAATTATTGATGAATTATATTAATCTCATGAAAAAATAAAGATATTCAATATAATTAATAGATATTTAAAAATAAATAAATAAATAGACCCCAAAACAAATGATAATGGGTATCAATTAAGAAAATAAACTTACAAAAAAAAGTATTAATTGAAAACAATAATAAAATAAACTTATGCCTACATTCCAAAAAAATACACACAACACGTCATTTATTTTAGTACACGACTCAATTTTTAACAATCATTGTGATGACTAGAAAATAAAGCCTACAAGGTTTTTATCCAGAAAACTTGTTTTTCAACTCATTTCGACCATAAAACATCTTCAGAACACTAAAGATCAACGGTTCAAACCAACCTGACAACCTATTCAACCCAAAAAACAGTTCAAACCACTAAATCAAGCCATAAAATAAATGCATCAATGATCTAGATCTGGTTTGTTAGGTTATATTGAGGCTTAAAGCAGCCATATCATACTTATTTCACTTAATGACACCCATTGACACCGATTTTAACATGTTTGGAGGCTGAAATTATCACCAACAAAGAATTTTATTTCTATTCATTAAATTCTAGTGATTCCTCTTCCTTCTCCTCTAAAAAACTGAAATAACATGAAAATAAATCTAAAGTCAAAACATATTTCTTAAGAAAATTAAAAGAACCGATCATCTTATAGAAAAAAAATCAAGGGATTAAAATGTATGTATTTTGCAAACAAACTTGTAAGCGTTAGTGTCATTTGTGTTTTTCACTCAAATCTCATGTATTTCAATTCAACATGTTTTTCCTAAGAAAAATGAAATTAAATGTTAATCTGGGTTTCAAACAGTTTAATTTTGTAAAATGATCAAATTAAAAAATCACTGTGGTAGTACATAGTATTTTGTGAGAGAATAATCAATGATATTATCATGTAAAGTGAAAAATCCTCAAACTTTAGTTTTTGTTAATGTACGGCCCAAAGCAGCAGCAAAAGCCCGTAGCAGTGAGAGGTGCTCCATGCCACTCCACCGTCGAACTTTTGCAACGTGTAAATGGATAAGCGTGCACACTATAAGGACGAGAAGAACCCCAGATTTACCATGTTTAGAGGTTACTGGTGTCACAGCTTCGTTTTATCCACCGAAGTTTTCTACTTCGGAAGGGGGCACTGCAGTAACGGATCGAAGAAAAAGTTACCCGAAAATAAAATGGGTGCACCCAACTCGGCAAACTCATTAATACTGGAAGGTTAAAGAGAAAATTGGCCTGGCCTAAAAGCAAAGAGGGACCGACCAACCGGAAGAAATGGGCCACAAGTAATCAAAGAGGCTGTGTGCTGAGGTAGCTATCGCTTCGACCATGCGATACACATCGCAATTCACCAGAGGATAGAACAGTGCGAATGACAAAGTCCTGCCAAAACATTTTGCACCAAATGGTTAATGGGTGTTATGACAGGCATGGAGAAGGGACCAGCCACGACCCATTTCAAGCGACAGAACAAGTCCTGCAGAAGGACTGAAGTGGCCCAGGAGTCTCTATCTTCTTTTCTTTGCCGCCATCATCATCATCATCTTCGAAAAATTCTGGACGAAAAGCTTGCTAGATAGCTGTTGAAGCGGAGCCAGCAGGACCCATGAATGTCTCCGAGCTTCGCGACGACTAAATAATTACTGGAAAGAGATGATAAGAACAGGTTTATCAGGACTCTCGATAAACTTCAGCTGCCATGTTCTAATGCGGGAAACACGAGTACTAAGCAAAAAGAGAAAAAAAAAACTACCTCCCTTTGCTTATATCCTCGCCTTAATATTATCACGTTAAGACAATTTAGAAACATCCAAAAAATATTGATTTAAAATAAATAAATAAAGTATAACAGCGCTGGCTCGTAATGCAATGGAAATGAAGCAGTATATGATAGGATTGTTAGGGGGTCCTCCTCAGGATAGAGTAGTTTTACATGGTGGTGTATGAAAATGTTCTCTCCCCGTTTTCCTCTCCTAGTCATGAGGGGGGGGGGGGGCTCCCTGCTCGAGATGAAAATAGAGACCCGTATCAAATCAAACATTTATAAGCGTCAACCGAATCCATTAAGATTACAGACACGCAAATAAAAGCTTTGCAGACACGCAAATAATTGAAGCATTAAAAAATCGGCTGTGGCTGTGGCTGTGGCTGTAGCTGTAGCCTGCAACATGTGCAGAAACAGGAAATTATCGCAGCACCGAGCGAAAGATATCGAAAATTTTAGAAAATTAATCTTTCAAATTAATAAATCCACAGGAACAGCGACCAGTTTAAACTAAAGTCAGCTCATGGATGACACTTGACAGCTGATCATACCTCGGTCGTTCATCCAAAGATATTTTGCCCTGTATGGCTACTTGCTGACATCACTGAGACTTGAGGGGCAGGAGTACCCTGCCTGCTGCAATATATTAAATTACTTTGGATCGTTTTGATTTAGCCTACCAATAGAATATTGAAAAATAAAATTAAAAAAAAAACTCAAATCAACTCATTTAATTTAGTATATTAAAAGTAAATCATATACGTGTACTCACATGTGAAATATCAATCCCTAATAAACTTAGCATTGAATTATCAAACCGAAATTAACAATTAAAAATATAAAATATTATTCAAATAAACAATATTATGTGATGACCCATATTTTATTTTAATTGTTACCTGACCCGTGCCTTCTAGATCTCCCTTTCCTATGATAAATCAGTCTACAAGCCAAGTACTTATTTTTCCAAGAGATTCTCTCTGCATCATGAACCAAAAAAGGGACCACCAGTCAAAACAGATGCAAGTCTCTCCTGAAAATTTAAGCTCACGGCGGTGGTGGACATGATATGAATGATGACCGCCTCTACTCTCATGGAGATTGAACAGAATTTTCAGAGTAGCAGATGCAATGGCTGTTTCATTGCTTAGTAGTGGTGGTGGAATAATAGAACTTTCGATGCACTTTATAACCTCCCAATAATTTAAAATACCAAACCTAATGTGTGCTTGAAAGCTTAAACATTTTCGTTCGCGGTTCCCTCCTCTCTTTACAGATTGCAAAAGTGAACATTAGATATGCTGGCTTTCTGGTGAATTAAACTAAACATCCCCGCCACATTGTTAAATCCCCCCTTGCTAAAAAAAAAAAAAGAAAGAAAAAGAAATGGCTGCTTTATTTTCTTGTTCGTTCATTTTCAGAACACCAATTTCCTTCGAGGCAAGGGGACTCCCTGATTGCACTTGCCCTTCCGGCCAAAACCAGCCAGGTCTCGGATGGTTTCGCCGATCAAATCCTTGAATATCAGCCTCTCAATATCCAAAACAGCTTCCGACATGTCAATCGGGCAATCTCCCCATCCATTGATGGTATCACCTGCAAGGTCCTTTCTAAGCACTCCACATATCACCTCAAACAAGTCATCTGATGCGTCCCTCTCCTGAATTCTTTGAAATTCTGACCAGATTTGCTGCAATGAAATGGGTCCACTCGCAGGATTCGTCAAACTAATAGCCTTCCAAGGAGGCAGATGTCTCCTGCGATTCAGAATCTCCGTGATTGTATCAAAAACAAGCTTTCTTTGGAGTGTTGACACTTTGGAAGTGTCCTTTCCTTTGAGACATTGCTGCTTCTCTAGCAACAGGAATATATCGGAGTCTTCAGGCAAACAAATCGAAGCTCGGATGATATCAGAAATGTACACGAGGTCACAGTCATCGGAATAGGACTCTGCAGGAGAGATTGGCGTGCTCCAAATATCATCCTCAACCTCTTCTAATTGATCTGACCAACAAAAAATATATTAACGGGGAAAAAAATCATAAGACATGAACGTCCAAAATTATGATAAATCAGCAAGACAACAAAATTATCCAGAGGCAGCGCTGTCTCAATTAAAATGTTCCTCTACTTGTAAGTTATAGACTGTCTACGTCAGTACAGTGCATGAGACAGTAATAAAGGCTTAAGAGAACTGACAGAGAAAGCAAACGGTCATAAAAACTAAGAAATGCCAGCTCAGCTCTAGGAAGCCAAGGCAGTAGGCGCTCTGTTAACATTGGGGGCATTATTAAAAGCAAGCAAGACAAGCATAAGGCATTCAAATCCGTCGTGGAAGCTTTCAATTGACACCTGTCTGTCAGTTCAGGGAAGCATATTCTTTTCTAAGCGGATAAATTATAGAAGAAAGACGATACGGGGATCTAGGTTTTTTCTATCTTTTATCAAGTAATTTTGCAGCAGTACCTGTTTTGAGGCTAAGTTTATTCATCTCAGTTACTGGGTTACTCAGTATTTAACGGTCATAAATGAGGACTACACAAGATACGCAGTCGTTTTCACAAATCCGATGATCATCACTACAAGTACTGCCATCTCTCCACGTGATTGTACAGCCGGAGCGCCTTTGACTCTTTCACTTGAACCGACCGGCCCCATCACCTGTCTTTAGGTTGCTACAGCTAAGATCATAGTTTACCATGTTGATGAAATGTAGCTGAGCTGCAACCAATCGAGCCAACCGCCATGATCTATTAAATTCGATACCCCATATTTTAGGCAAATTATTACTGGCTACTGACATGGTAAGTTGTTTATGTGTTTTTACTTGACTGCCATGGACGGGGAGGACCACTACCGCTAACTACAAGTACGGCAAGATATCTACCGCCTCAAATTTCAGGCCTAAATTAGAGGAATCAGAAACTACGTCACAACTATATTATAGTCAATCTGTAAAAATCTAGCTTACAGAGACTCCTCTGGAATTTCTCGAACCGAGCAAAAGTTATATCAGAGAGTGAGACAGGGACAGGGAAAAGCTCTTACCTTCGAAATCAACGGTCCGTTTCATTACAGGTGAAGGAGAAGATTCCTCCTTGTAAAAGGACGAGTCAAGCACGGATACCGGACTGGGTTGCAACTCGTTTGCAGTTATCTCCGCTATGCTGTGGAGCAGCTTATCGCACCTCTCTAATAGATTTCTTCCATCGTTATAATCCTCTGGTTTCGACCTCTGCATTCCCAAAATATCAATGTTATTGAATTTGACACCACTTAGGCAACAAATTACTAACAATGACACTAAATAAACCCCTTGATTAGTAAAATAAATACTGAAAATTCACCTCAATATCAGTGTGAGAAGAGGTACTGATACTACTCTCAGAAAAAGTGGACAAGTCATCCTCTGCGGAGACAAACGATTTGTCATCCTTGCGATAAATCTCAGCCGTTGGTCTTCTACTAAGTGTCCGTGTTGTCGTCTGATCTAATCCAGTTTTTCTCGAAATGATTTTAGGAGATTGAACCGGAGACACTCTTCTTTGCTCGACCGGATCATTGCCAGCTCTCTTCTGCGTTTCAACACTTAAAGGTCTCCTTCTGCTGGGACTTCTACTGCCACTCTCGCTCGCCATTGGCGAATTAAAATTCCTACCTCTGACTGGCCCCCTTGCGTTCTTTTCAATCTCTGGACGCTCGCGCCTGGGGCTCATTGCAGGCAATGACTCAGCATAGTTTGGATATCGACGAGCACCAGGTCTTGGTTTATAAGTTGAAAGAGGCGAGTCGTTGATGATTCTTCCAGCTGGCCGGTACATTGAAGCTGGTGATTTTGCTGGTTTCATTAGGACGATCGGAGATTCTTCGTAAACGAAGTTTCTTTGATTAATTTGATTTGCTGGCCTGTTGGAATGTAGAAGTCCTTTGAGTTGCAGAGCTTCAAGGATGTGCTTGAGGGTTTCGAGATCTTTCGATGGCTCATCGATTCCTCTCATTCTCAGCCTCTTCTCAATCTCACCGTATATAGAAACTGTCTGTTTTGGCTCGGGAAAGAAATCGGCCGAGTCAAAGAAGCTCCTCCTCTGTCCGGCCCCTCCGTGTTGAGCTCTAGCCGGTTCAGCTCTCGCATTCCGCACCACATTGTGCGCTTTTGGATCTACTGTTCTGCCATTTAGTTTCTGATCTTTAGCTCCTTTGCCTAGTGTGTTTTGCTGCTGTGTTTGCTTTAACTGAAAATTGACTCCATCAATGAATCCATACTGAAACAGATCTCTGGAGGCTCTAGACTCTGAAGCAGATCTTCTCAGTTCAGGTTTCTTCACCTGTTCAGGATCCGCGTCGTGCAATGGCTCAAGCCCCATGAGCCTCGCAATTACACTTGGTGATCGGCGTTGCTTGTCATTGTAGTCTGTTTGCTCTGCGTTGTTTTCGCAACGATTGACTGACAAGATTGCAGCATTGGTACGGATCTCTCTCGGTTTAAGGCTTCCTTTCGCATCAAAAGTTGCTCTGCTATCGAGAGAGAGTCTTGGAGCTTCTTTGCAGAATTTCCAGGGTGATTTCGTGCCGTCTTTCAATTCCAGTACAGAAAGAGGCGATTTTGATTGAATCTCAACCGGTATTGGAGACCCCGGTGCTGCTGGCGACCGGATCCCCGTTACCGGAGATTGCTTAAGCCTGTCTGGAGAAGGCATTGATCTTGTTTGCTGCGATTTCTCCAATTCCCTGGATATCGCTGGTGATCCCATTGACTTCTCTGACTCCGGAGTAGAATCAACACCCTTAAAATTCCAGCAAATAATTACACGCAAACGTTAAAACAAAAATTAAAGACATAAACACAGAAAGAACACATTCTGGTCAGAAAGTAGACTATAACTGACCATGGATAAAGGGAGACGTCTGGTGGTATAGAGGCGTTTTCCGGTGATAATCTGTTGACGATCAAAGATCTGCAGGAAGCCTGCCATGCAACCCATTTGCTTCTCTATGTGCTTCTCCATGTTCTGCTCTTGCACTATTCCCATCATTTTGTTTTTCCTATCTTGTATACAACTTACAGATCGTTCGCTCTCAAGAAGTTCTTTCTCCTTGGAAAATATTTAACTCTCAAGACTTCATTTTTCTCCTACTCAGCCCTTTTTTCTCACCATTTCCTGCGTGTCTTTCTCTCTGTGACTGCGCCTGCATCAGCGTCTCCCGCTTTTCTGGTCTTTTAAAGGGCGAAGTTAAAGGAAGGGCAGGGGGTCAGGCGAAATGACTAGTTTTACCCTTTATTTACTACAAAAGCCTAATGAGGCTTTAGCAGCTTGGGCCTAATCAGGAAAGAGCACTTGGTTCACGAAGAAGAGCAGGACTTGAATTATGTGTTTCTGGGGCCTATCAGGAACATCCACGTGTTTCCATTTGTAACGCCCACGAGACCTGCAATAAACTGACCACCTTCCGCGAGCTCTACGTGTCAGATGCCCCCATTCCCTTGAGCTTCTTGGGTTCGATAGGTGTCTTAGATTGACGCCCCTTTTCCCTGAATTACCCCCAATTAGTTTGCTTGTATTAAGTATTTCGCAGACCGTCATGCTTTTTTTTAAATGAAACAATTGATAAACCGCCGCGCATGAATTTCTTTTTTTTTCCTGTATAAAAAATCATTTTTGGGAACTGTGGTATTTAACAAATTAAGGTATAAACTATATTTTTAAAAAAATTACATGATTGGTTGATGCGTGCACGCAGAAGTTAAAAACAACAATATATAGAAAATATATAAATTTCATTAGTGAAAATGACTACAAATATAAACCTTAAACTCGATGATTTATTTTTTCTAAAAATAGTGATAATAAGGTTTTGTCTTCTTGAAAGGTTTACGTAGCTTTAAATAAATTAAAACTTTATGACAGCTACAACAAAAAAAAAAGGAAAATAAGGATATAATCACAATAAAATATGAGAATAACAAACTATTAAAATTGGGTTCTCGACGAGATTTTCAATGTCTATATGTCTTATGTTTAGGTTAAACATGTAGTGGCTATTGTAAAAGCAAATCTCTGAAAACTCTTGTAAGAACATGAGTATAATCAGACAGTAAGTCAAAACTTATAAACTTCTTGATCTATTATTTTGGCTTTATACGATTAGACTTTTTCTCAAATCTAAATTTATTTCACTAATTTAATATAAGCTAGGTCATCCATTTGATTTTTTTGAGGCAAAAACACTCATTATCACATGTTTGATTACATCATTAATTTTTAGTATAAATTTTAATTATAGATTTATTTGAATATCATAATTTTTAATTGTATTTTTTAAATATTGTACTGCTTTAAAAATATTTTCATGAGAATTCTATTTTTCTAAAAGAATTCTAAATCATTTTGCAGGAAAAAAAACATCCTTCTCAGGGCTTCTGGACAAGTATTCCCTGTACCTGTCATTTTATTTTCACAGCTCTTTTTTTTTTCACGCGTGGTAGTAGTATAATTCTCTCTCTCTCTCTCACTCCCCCCTTAATATCTTGTTTTATATTACATCTCAAAAACATTTAAAAAAAAATATTTTATTTTAAATTAAATATTTTTGGTGTTTTTATATTTTCAAATGTTGGTGTCAAAATTGAATTTTAAAAAATAAAAATATTATTTTGATATTTTTAAATAAACAAATACTTTAAAAAATAACCTTAAACACACTCTCAAACAAACACTAACACTCATCTTCAACAAGCTTCTTCCTCTTTTTACTTCTATAACCCCACTTAGCATCATGAATTACTGTAACATTGTAACTAATCAAAATCTCCTTGTACTTTCAAAATTTTAACTTAAGATTAATTATTTGCTATTCCATTGATTAAAATACCTCTCTAAATTAGTTAATTGATAATTACATTGAGTGTGGAGTTTAATTTACCAGAATGAATGGAAGAAATCGAAACGATACTAATGAGATGTACATTAAATTATAAAATAAATTAAGTGAAGAAATATTTAGATTTTGGGTTGAGAGATGGTGACTTTTTCATGAGTGTGGTCGATTTTATTTTTTAAAGTATTTTTCTTTTAAAAATGCATCAAAATATTATTTTTTATTTTTAAATTTTTTTTTTTGATATAAACACATCAAAATGATCTAAGAACTCTAGTTTTTTTAATTTTAAATAAAAAAATTATTATTTTTTAAAATTTCCAAACACATTCTTAAACACCCCATATATGCATGTATGTTTTCTAAGGTAAATAACAATTATTATAAAAAGAGGTAAGATGGACATTAAATACGAAATTACTGTGCTCGGTCGACGCTTGTTTACTGATCAGACGGTCTGTATCAATTTGAGAACGTTTGACCAATAACCGATGGGGTGCACGTGTATTGCAGACCACTTTAACAACGCCAAGAGAAGTGCAATAAAAATATTAACACGAATCACGAGAGAGTAGATAAATAAAGGGGGTTTGCTTACCAAGGTGGATTGGACTTTGGGTGGTGGAGCTTCATGTTGATAGGCATTTCATTTGTTTCCAAACTAAAATTACCGTAAGTTAAAGTTTGGATTTTTAGATTTTTTAAATCATTTATTTAATAAATGTTTGAGACTATAATAATAATGGTTCTTTAAAGTATTTTTTTTGCTTTAAACAATATTAAAATATTATTATAATTACATCAAAATAATTAAAAAAATAAATTAATTCAAAACAACAAAATTCAGAATTTCTCTAAACTCCTATCAAACTCTTCAAAGTGCCGGCAGGAAAAAAAATCCGTGCGGCACCCGCTACTATACACACTTACACCGTCCCCCCAAGTGGGACAGGTCACTATCAACCACACACAGGTCGCCATTCCAGCTCACTACTATACGCCAAAAATTGACTGTCCAACTAAAATAGTCCTCCGCGTGGCATCTTTATTTGGTTACACGTTGGCAAGAAAAACCCGCAAAAACAGGCAAAGTAGGATGCTCGAGCACAGCTGAAGTGAATCAAGGTGCCATTGCTGTAATAGCAGTGTAACACAGACCGCCACGTAATATTTGCGCGTAATGGATACCTTCGAGAAATATAGTTAAAGTTATTTTTAAAATATTTTTTTATTTTAAAAAATATATAATTATATTTTTATTTTAAAAAATTTATTTTTAATATTTTTTATAATATAGTGTATTTTTTAAGTTTTTTATTTAAGTATTTATGATCACTCAATTATATGATGTAACGTGTATGCGAATAAGAATGAAAGATAAAAAATGATAAACATTAGGAAATAATATAGTGGTGAAAAATATATATATATATATATATTCAACAGTCATACAATTTTTAAAATATAGATTAATTATTAGATCACAGGAGTAATAATAAATACATATATTAGGTGAGAGTTTAATAACATATATGAATCGTTAGATTAAAAAATTCTTGCCCCAAGCTCATAATCATAATATAATTAATAATCAAACGTCGCATCTTTATTTTTTATTTTTTTTTAGTGCATATACCTGGATGTCTTGTATATATCAATATATAAAACTTTTTGGTATGCTTCGGTCATGTGACGTGGAAGTTTGCTGACAGGGTGTGCGATGAATGGATGCTAACTTGGTGCCTGCTGTTTTAAGTTTTAACTGTACTTTCAAAATATTGATGAAAAACATTAATTTTTTAAAAATAAAATTAAAATCATCATTTTAATATTTTTTAAATAAAAAATATTTTTAAAAACAATTTAAAACACATAGTCACTATACATATCTAACTAAAAGCATATTCGGTAGTTTTGATTAAAATTATTTTTTAAAGTATTTTTTTATTAAAAATATATTAATTTTATTTAAAAAAATATGAGAACATCAAAATGATATAAAATATTCAAAATAATTAATTTAAAATAAAAATAAAAATCAATTTTGTTTAAAGTGTCAGATAACATGGGGTGAGCCGCTGAATCCATGCCATACAAATCCAATCATTGAGAGATTTTTAGGTGTTCAAGTCTTAACTATTGATAGATAAATACATAATAATAACATGGTTTCATTAAGAGCAATAATATATATTTTTCAAATTAAATATTTATTGTTAGATTTATTCTCGTAACAATTTAAACTCTAAAAAAATTCTTCTAATTACGGATGGGTGAAACCCTATTTATTTTTTAAAATACGGACAGAATCAACTATAGAGGCGCGTACTGTGCAGTGAAAGCCGAGGAGCTTTGACCTTTCGATAATTAACATGTTCTCAGAGCTAGATTAATTATCTGGGAGTTGGTGCTAGCCTCAACTTGCAGGTTCCTAGCTAGCCACTCAAGGGTTCTAGTGTGAGTGGTGAGGGTGTTTTTGTTTTTTTAGAGAGGTCAGGAGTTCAACCCCTTTTCTTGTATAGAACCGGCTATTTGGGGAGCACTTTCACCCTTTCGGGGCCCACCCGGTACGAAAATAGATTAGTCTGGGTCAGTGTCTAGGACACCGCGTGATTTATACCAAAAAAAAAAAAAAAAAAAAAAAAAAGTTCCTAGCTAGCCAGTCTCCGTCCAGTAAGCCAGAACCGTCCAGTTTTGCCATAAGTGCATGTTTACAGATCAGATATAGTCAAGTGTGAGGACATCTCTGGTTAATATTTCCAATCCACATCCAAGTTTGCGTTCTCCCTTATGATTTAGCTAGCTCTCGGAAGGTCTCCCATGATTTAGTTCTCGGAAGTAGCAGTTCATGAATAGCGTCCACCAGTAAAAAAAGCATAATTTTGTTGCATTTTCAACCGGGAACACATTATCAATTCTCAAACAGGACATAAGATATGATGGTACTATAACTGCAAGTTTCTCAGTTTGAGGACCCAAGCCGTCAAATCCAAAAAATATGAGCAAATGATCAAAAATGGTTACGGGTTATTTCTTCTTTGGTCCTGTGCTTGAACAGCAAACTTCGAGTTCCTTGGTAATGCTAGACTGCTCCCTCGAAAACAGCTCCGTTGAGCTCCAGATTGGGCGTAATATAGGCTGGCCGAGGCTTCTGATACTGCGTCTCGTGCATAAATTTCAACAGCCGTAACAAGAAGAGTAGTAAATCGGCCGAGAAGTTGATTGCTTCTGTATATGCCAAACAGGGCCCCTAGGGTTGCATGGTGATTTACTTTTATGACATGGCTTTAGGATACAGGTGGGGTTTCAATCTGGAAAACTGAGGGTCAGGGCTGTCACCCCATGTGGATTGTCTCTGTGACGAATAACCATAGCTTTTTTTGGGTTCCTCCATGGGAGGACTCTCTCTCTCTCTCTCTCAATTTACATCTATCTATACAAGTTCTGCTAATTTTATAAGGCCTAAAATCTCTTTCCATGGTTCTTATTTATCAAATAAAAGAGCACGCACCCTCCTCTCCTCTGCATTTTATCATATCCCCACATGCATTTCAGATCTGCATCATACCTTCAATATTAACCTTTTTATAATCACACAAACGTCTCACCCGCCTGATATGACTAACCCCTCTAGCTGTAAAAGAAAAAATAAATTTATCTCGAGTCCCCATGTCCGGGTGACATGAATGTGGTGAGAGAGCGCAGATTCCGAGCTGAAGCTCCCATGTTCTCTCTAGCTGACCCACTCCCTCTCTTGCACACATTCCTTCGTATTCTAATGTGCTGAGCCGGGTTTCTCATTCCCATCGCTCATCTCAATGCGAAATAAACTCGTTTTAAAAAAAAATAGTGGTTGTATCATGTATGGTCCTCACTCTATAGCCTGTGCGGGATCATATGATTTGTCTCGAGCTTGTTCTGAACCACAAATGTCAGCTACTTATCATGTGCCCTGGATTGTTTTACGCACCAGCCCCGTATGCTTAGGGGATTTACCCTACGAATTATTTGATTGGGCTAAATGGGTTTGGGAATCGTGAGACAATCATGAAGAGATAGGTGCAGCAGCAGTCGGACCACTTTGAATTTTCTGACACTATCCTAAAGTCACATGGGCAGTTTATATTATCTTATGAAATGATTGCCCCTTTGCACTCCAAATTTTGCCGCTTCTGTTTCGATTCCTGTTTAATTTTTATTTCCCTCCTAGCTGCTGGCGACGGTCAAGTTTTTTATTTTATTAAGGAGCAAGATGCTTAAAAAAACATCTGCGATCCGAAGTGGAAACTTGTGGCTTCTTTCAAGCTTTCCCGATTTCAGAGAGTAGGCTTCAAATGTTATTAGCTCGGTTATGTCATATCAAGTCAGGAAAAGGCTTTTAATCTGAATATTGTAGTCGAATAATAAAGAATGGACATTGACAAGACCTCGCAGTTCATATACAGAGGAGCAAAAAACAAGCCCTTATTAAGATGCAGATTATTCAGATCAAGACTCGAGAGTTGGCATCCTTGTCATCTAGCATGGGAAAGCTAATAATATTCCATTTTCTTCCCTCGGTGCAGCTCAGAATCTAATGACAGCCTGCAACACACATGTCAGTTTAGATAGATGGAATATGTGCCGAGCAAAAGCAAGCGTCAAATGTCACAATTATCCGAAAATGAAAGCACAAGTTCTCGTCACATGTGCAAGGTTTCCCAGATTTATTTTTTCTTATCTACGAGAATGTGAAGAGAAGGAGAAGGGATTCCTTTAACTCCAGGCATGCACATGCAGGGTGCATTAACATGTTGACCTTGTTCCTTGATTTTTATCTTAATTTCACGTTTTAAATTTACTGAATCGATTAGACATGGAAACAAGACACATGAATTGCATTGTTAATGAACTATTTTATCTGAAAACTCAAGCTATTAGGTAAGGCTTCATAATATATTTTATATTATTCACTAACACGCCCCTTCAAATTAAAGTTTTTTTATGCTTGGAACTTGTACATGCCCACATTACTTTGTGCTTGATTTTTATCAAATAGAATGAAGGTTGTGAGATTCGAACCTGTGATCACTAGATCAACAAGGCTCTAATACCATGTTAAGAAACTATCTTACTTAAAAGCTTAAGCTGTTAGGTAAGACTCCAGAATATATTTTATATTATTCTCTAACATGCATAATATAATTTGTTTTCGATTGTTTTTCTTGACCTGTTTTCTGATGCATTCACTTTCACTCCCTAGTGACTTAGCTCAGGATTTCTTCAAAATTAAGGTTTCTATCAACAGGAAACTCTATCTACTAAAATAAGAATACTGCTTATTCGAGGTTTTGATTTTCAGAAAATAGCAAATGCACTCCAAAGATCCCATATATTTTATTGTATGATTCTATCAAACAAGATCAGGAGAGGGGTGAGGATAGGACATGAGCATGTATATCTGCATGAATGACGTGGTTCCTAGCTTCCCATGTGCTCCTGGATAAGAAATAATAAAATGAAGAACTTTCTTTTTTTGGGGTATTTCTCCTAGTCCTTAGATTAGGGTTTATTTTTAGGCATTAACATTGTCTAGATGGTCAATCATTCCCCTCTTTTCTTTTTCAAAACTAGTTTATATCCTCCTGATCAATAGACCCTATATATATTTATGACATAGGATTATTTTTTTTTGGAGAATTAAGGTTCACTTATGCTCACGATCTCCAAGACCTAGTAGCTAGATCAGGGATTAGGATTTTTTTTGCTTTATTTGTTCCCTATCACAGGCAAATATGCCAAATGATACTACAAAATGATTATAGTGGTTAAAAAAATAGTTGCAGGTTTATTAAAAAAAACTAAAAAAAAAACTATAATGCGGTGAGTGTGTATGGTTTCCATTTGCTCGGGAAGCGTGGCCGAACTGCCGAAAGCAGTGGGCTTTATCATCGATTCATGCTCACTTCACATGGCTCCTCTAACCATTTCCCTCTCCCAGTTTCATTCGTTCAAGGGAAAACGGCCTCGTTGAACAAAGCAAATAACATGGAGTCACTGTTGCTACTTGCTCTGATCAAAATATTTATCAATTTTTATGTCTTCCAATGAAACTTAGGTTAAAAGTTATTGAATCGATGCACTTTAATCATATACTGCCATTGCGACGCAATAATATATAATCTAAAGTTGGATGAATTGTTTTCTCAAGTACAGACAACGGTCCAATATTTCAAAATTAATTTACATTTGGTGCGATGAATTTAGGAATTTATGAACAGATTAAACTTTATATAATCCTGCCTAGTTGTCGGTTTCTACTTTTGTATCGTTTCTTTTTAGTGGAATAAATATAGGCAGAATTTATAGGCCTCACATGAACTACTAGCCCGTCACTTCAGCTCTTTAACATCACGAGCTGTGATTTGCTGCTTCTTTTTTTCTTTCCAGATTTCTATTGAATCGAAACTAGATGTTGCCATGTTGGTCTAAACTTATTTTAAAATGTTTTTTCTTTTTAAAAAATATTAAGTTGATGTCTTTTTAGTATTTCTTGATGATTTGATTTGTTCATGTAAGAAAATAAAAATAAAAATTATTTTGATAAATTTTCAAATAAAAAAATCATTTTAAAAACACCATTTATCACGATCTTAAGCATTTTGTTATGCTTTTAAAAAAGGGGGAAATTGACAACAACGGAGAGCAAAAGTTCAAAGCTGTTGACAGTACAATCCATAAAGTGATTGTCCACGATGCATCGAGGACTGGAAACTTTTCTTCTTCTTCAAAATATGCAGTGCAGTCTCGGCCCTTTGTTCCCTAATATGGGCTTCCGCTAGCCAGATGGATTAAGGCAAGAGATCACTGTCCACTGTTAAAAGCCCATAAACTTTTTCAAAAAATACCATCTGTATAGATCAGCCCAGCCCAACACGTTATTCTTGATAGTAAAACAAAATCATTCCTCTCTTATTCGGGCGTAAAAGTGGTTTTTATGATTGAAAGTGGTAATTAACAAAAAAAACATTAAAAGTATTCATATGAATAATTAACTAGGTCAATATATTATGTTTCAAACCAAGTTAACGATAATAAAAGTATTCCGGTTGTTTGGCTATTTTTTAATTAAAAAAAGGATGGAATTAATGTTGAATTATCCAGGTTAATAGTGTATATATATATATATATATATATATATATATATATATATATATATATATATATATATATATATTATCTTGATTTATTTACCTTTTTAAATTTTTGAATTTTTATATTTAATGTTAAGTTTCTTATTAAAAAAATTTATTCAATGTTGAGTTGGTTATAAATTAACTTTTATAATTTTAATCATATAAAAAAAAAAAAAACTAATTTAACCCAGAAAATCCATAACTCAAGTTGCAATTTTTTTTAGATCTACTCATGTCAAGAAAACTTTTATATAGAATAGTTTAAAGCTAATTCAAAAAAGATTGTGTCATTTGACCACGTAATTATGACTAGAGTCGACCAAATTTAAAGTTTATTCGAAATGCATGAGTGTATTTTAACTCAAACATATTTACATGGTCACGAGCAAATAATTCATGTCACCGTTGTCAAATCCAATTTTAAAACTAATTTGAAACAAGATTAAGTGATTCAATAATTGAATCAACCTGGGTAATTTATTTTCATCAAACCAATATTTTGTGACTGATATAATGTTACTGAAAGCTTACATGATTATTAATTTTAAGGGCTATAAGATTAGTTAAGGTGTGCGCAAACTGATCCGAACACCCATATTAATAAAAAAATTAAAAGAAAACTCGAATTCAAAATGCAAGAGCTGGTTTAAGAAAACTCGAACTCAAGTATTTTTTCCAGAAAATGTTTTTTTTTGAGTTATTTATGACTCGGTGAGTACTAAGCGATTGTAGTCTACGAAAACAACAAATTGATTAGTCTATAGTTGTTATCTAAAAATATCTTCTTGCAGAGAGATAAACTATATTCCCCGTTCCATTTTATTTTGAAAAAAAATATAAAAAATTAACGAGACAAAATATGAGAATGAAATGATCAAATTATAAATAAAAAACAAAGTTTGAAGACAAGAAAAATAAAATATAAAAATTTATTGGATAGCCACACACACAAAAAAAAATTAAAGGAAAACAATTTATTTTGTAATACGGTTGAGACAAGCTAGCCAGGCCCAAACATTTTTATTCTTATAAAGAGCTATAAAAATTAAAAGCTGTTATTTTGTGGTTCCTGTCCTTTTATATTAATTTCTAAAAAGAAAAATTAGTGGGACGTGAAGATTTAATTAGAAGAAAATGGGCACCTTAAACAAAAACTAATAAATAGAGTACACCTCAGCAGATGATTAAAGCGACACAGAAGGCTTAAGTAAGAATTATTAAGTTATCTCACATAATAATAATAAAATAATTAATTCATTTCAATAAACTAAAAACATCAATCTATAATTAACTCAGAATATACCAATAGGACATGAAAAATAATTTCTCAATAAATGCAGTATTAATTGAAGGTAACAGCGTAGAATGATGATATGTATCTGGCTGTGACATATTTCTAGTGTTGATTTTGTCCAATACATGTTTGACAGCGTTCATTAAAAGTCAAGAGAACTGGTCTGATGCACAGTATAATATAATAGGCTGTTAATTTTTTAAAGCACGATTTTTTCTGTTGTAATCCCTCCGAAGTTTGATGAATATATCTTGTATTGTCGAAGGTTTGGTGATTCTTATGTTCGTGTCTCTATTGACTGCTGTTCATAGATGACCAAAATTTAAATGATGCTTTTTTTTGGGTATGAAAATGCTAAATTGGAATTCAGATCTTAACTCTAGCACTTTGTATACTTGACCTGCCAATGCTTAAGATTGTATTCAATTTCCTGCTTTACTCATCTGATCCCTTAGTTTATATCATGGATCTGCCGCAACATAATGGATTTTTTTATTATTTAATGGCAGGTTTGGGAGGAATCTTATGTAATGATATCAAAAGACGGCGCATGAATACAAAATTATTTGTTTTGGATGACATCAAATCGAACAGGAAAGCATATTTTATAGTAAAATCTAATTATTTTAGATTCTTATAGAAAATGTACATTCTATTTAAACTCGAGACTTATTGAATATATTGCAAACTACCTGTCATTGCATTATTGTTTTTGCTAAAGTGAGTGTTTGTTTTCTCAGGCTCAAGCTTGAGAGACTCTTGAAACATGAAGTTTAGAAAAAGGAATTTGGTGGAGGTTTTAACTTAAGAAGAGAACACGAGTCATGTGGGACCTGATTTCTTGTGTGGGGGATGTCACAAACAACTTGCGAGGAATCTTCCTTGTTATATTCGATGCATAGAGCTTGCATTGCACGTATGAAGTTCCTTCCAAGCATCATGCTTTCTCATTTTCATCAGGCATCAAGACTGCAAAGCTCAGCCTGTGGTTTTTTTCACAGGAGAGGGCTGTTTATAGGACGAGTAGGAGAATTTTGCCTGACAATCGCTGACCAGCTATGAAAATTGTGGTGTCTGTCTTTTATGTTCTGTTTCTTGAAATGAAATCAAACAAAAGCAGTTTCTGCAACACCATTCTACCTGCGTTCAGTGTCTGGAGATCTGGTGTAATCAGTTCTCCAACAGCAGTCCCTTTTGAAGTGATGATCCATTGTGTATGGAATCTGCCTCTTTATCAGCCTGATTCTGCATTGGATTTATGCCTGTTAGGATTATTTGGTCTACTAAATCAATAGTGTCCCAACCACTGATTTAAAACGACATACATTTCTGACAAAGGGTGTGAAGAACTCATGGAACCCCTCAAAGTCAATCTCGCTTCAAAGGAATATCTGAGGGTACTTTGTTTTTGAAAATGGTTAGATTTCTCATGAGGAACTCCGTAAATTTATGCACATGGGAAATCGAGTTGCAACAGAGTCTTAAATAACATATGGTGAAAACGCAAATAGCGGTTTATATATTGTCTTGCAATGCCTCTTATCATTAACGCATTCTATTAAACGAAGTGACTACTGTACAGCAACTGCTTTCTGGAAATGCTACAAATCCCTTCGAATAATTCTCAATAGCTATCAGGAATTTGTCAAAATAACCACTGAAGTAACATGTTCAGCTTGCTGGATGAGAGGATACCACTTTGACCTTCTCAAGAGACCGGGAATCTATGAAAAATGACTTTATTTACAATTTTATCATAACCCAAAACTTCACTATCGCAGTTCAAAAAATTCAAGAGCAATTCGGTAAAGAAATGAAAGCGCTTTCATATTTTCCTAGATCTGTTAGATAACACGTCTTGAAGCTTCCAGCAACAAATGGCGACAGATGTTAAGAGGGCTTCAAATCAGAGTATCCTGCACCTGCAACCTTGTGAATCCTGCCCCCCCTCAAACCATCGATCCCACAATGGGTTTGCAGGGCCATTTGTTCTGTAATGGAAGAAACCAATGAGTGAGCATCATGGGCTATAATGACAGGTCATATTTGAAGGTGTTAGAGAAGTTACAGTGAGAGTAGTGGATCGGGTATGTTCTCAACATTGCGCAGCAACCTGAGGAGCAGCAATAAAACACATTTCAATCCTAGTAAAATTCTTAACACCTTGGAAAAGAGGCTGAGGAGCTACTGAGAAGATCCCTTAGTTTTGAAAAGGAAAATCATTTGTTATACTTACTCTTCACACACAATTGATAAATTATCTGTTTTCTCAAGCTCCTCCAACTCTTCCTAAAAAAGTTGATGAAACAACAAAATAAGACGAATCCAGAGTACACTCTAAATAAAATTGAGTCCGTCAATGACGCATAACTTGTATATATATATATATAAAAAAACACTCAACCCCTACTGATAGCCTCCACATCAACACAGTGGGAAACCCTAATATACCAGGTGAAAAGCTGTCTTGATCCAAGAAATATAGTCAAGAGTAAAAGCATAAACCAGTAGCTAGACAGTGATTTTCACAGACATGTTAATGTTTTATCGCCTTTCTAAATTCTCCACAGATTCACAATGTCAATGGGGTACTTAATCATTAGCAAACAGATGTAACTAGCTACGATTATATGACAGAAATGCTATGAACCCGTACTACAAGAAACTGAAGGACTAAACTCTTCCTACCCTTTGAGCCAAAGCTAAAAGCTATTTTTATGGTATGCAAATAATGAATTTAGCAAAACTAGTATAAAAATTAAGTCCTGCATTCTTCAATTTTTCCATAAGTCCATTTTCTAAACAGCAAGTTCCAGAATTTGAGGCAATTTCAGTCCTGTCCGAAAAATTGCAACATATTAGGCTCTGCTATTTTAGAGAGCATAACATTTTCCACTTGCATTGACAATAGGAACTCAATTTCCAATTTTTTGAATTAGCCATGGAGAGTCATTTTCCTATACAATCGTCTAGCTTACTCCAAAGTTCCCAGCGATCCCTCATAGCTCTCTTCCCGTGCAACTCAATCAAAGCTACAACCTTTTTCGATGCCAATGTCCAGTCCACATCCAGTCAATACATTAAGCATAAACCTAAGCCAATGTCTAGTCCAGACCAAGTCAAAGGATTAAGCATAAACCTAAGCCAATGTCCAGTCAATGGTCTTACATGCTAAAAAAGGGAAATAATCTAAGCACCATCTTTCACATCATTTTCAATGATATAAGATAAAACAAGGACACGATAACATTCTTAAGGAACAAGATTTTCCTATAACACAAATCTAAAAGGCACATCTCAAACACTAAAACATCGGAATCATGTAGGCTCGCTCTGACATTTATCATATCCATCCAGAAACAAAAGGTAGAAAAATTACAGAAATCGAAACCAACCTCCAAAAACTTCATTTCTTGCTCCACGCGCTTCAGCTCTGCAAGAATCCGGTGCTTTCCTCTCGTATCAGT
Source organism: Salix caprea (assembly GCA_964035475.1). NCBI lineage: Eukaryota > Viridiplantae > Streptophyta > Magnoliopsida > Malpighiales > Salicaceae > Salix > Salix caprea. Next base: position 14,678,078 of record OZ037755.1, on the reverse strand, counting down.
TACCACTGATGCTCCTCCTCCTCCTCCTCCACCACCACCAACTTGTTCATCAACCGACGACGCCGTTTCAGGCTCCATTTCTTTTTCCGGCAACAGTTAAGTTCCCACACCTCAAATATCACTCTTTTTTCTTGTAGTTTGAAATATCCCACTTCACCGCATTAAATTGAGAACAAGAATCTGTAAATACAACCCTGTAGAATGATCTACAGCCAGGCAGAAGGCAGGCAAAATGTCCCTACGACTCTTCGACTTTTCTTTATGGTGGGGGAGTTCTCCTCCTCAAGGCGCTGGCTGTTTTTATTTTATTTCTTTTTAAGGGGGGCAGAAAATACAGCGACTTTCTTCTTTCCTTTGAAAGCTGCTTTACTTTTGCCTCAAAATGATTTTTTTATTTTATTTTCACCACCCAACTAAATATCAGTCCCTATACTCTTTGAGTTTGTTTTATTTAGACCTTCCACTTTCCTTCCTTTTTTTTTCGGTATGGACTAGATCTCTATACTTTATGTTTTGTCTATGATATACTAATCTAGTTAATTAAAACAAAAAACTAAAGCTCATCGGATTTTTTATTTTATTTTATTATGGAATTGTACAATTAAATTATTATTCTTTCCTTAATAACACAAAATTTATAACTTGGTTTAAGGGGTAAAATGATATTATTTTTAGGATTATATAGTTAATTTAATAATCACAATAATATTCAGTACTTTCATTTTTTAGCTGCACAATAAAAATTTTAAATTACCTTTTAAAACTAAGTTAATTGAACGAGGGGCTTTTCAAGCATTTTAAAAACATTTACACATTAAAATACCTAATAGTATTAATGACTTAACTATGTCCTATTCATCATCATCATCATTTATGTCATTAAATTTATAAAAAAGATTGTTTTATAAAAAAATACAATTCAAATTTCTAAGTACTAATTTATTTAATTTCTTAAAAATTAGTATTAAATCACTTCTTTAATAATACTTTTATGACAACACAACAAAAAAATGGCTATCAAATAGTTAATGATTTTACTTCCAGCAAAAAACACGTCATTTAATAATTATAATAAAATAGTTTAATATTTCTAATCTCATATTTTAAACATAACGAACCATAATGGAGCAAAGCGTGCTCATAATTGCAAAGGGTGACGCTTTCGGTTATTATTTTATTTTATATTTCAAAAAAAATATTTTGCATTCTAATTTTTAGTCAACGCGTAGGTCCTTTAATACTCGCATTTATTAAAATTTCTGTACTGCTCCGAGTTCACCCACGAGCAAATAAAGATATTTGCTCATAATTTAGAAGAGACACAGAGAGCTCATTCATTTAATGCATGTTTCATACTGCATTTTTAAAATATTTTATTTTATTTTAATTTTAGGTTTTTTTTATAGATATTTTTATGGGTTAATATTAAAAATAATTTTTAAAAAACAAAAAATATTATTCTAGTGATTTTATGGACAAAAAAAACTTTAAAAATCAATCTCATTACACTCTTAAACGTGAAGTTAAAAAACTTTTTTTATATATAAATATGTAGACAATTAAAATTTATAGAAAATTGCTCTTTGTTGAAATCCAAACAGGAACCGAAAGATTTCCATATTAGGTGGCCAGCTAAGAATTATTTAAATGTTTTGTTTATTATTTGATTAATATATGAATAGCTGCCTGACATGCACATTGGTGGCGGCCACCACCACAGAGATGCCGTATTTGTCTTTCTTGATAATTCTTCCGTCCTCCACACTTGGCAAAGTGCCTTCCAATGCTGTCTTTTCTGTTTGCTTTTTTATCCATTTCCTCGACACGGCACATGCAATTTCAAGGTCCATATATAGAGCTGTAAATTGCCTCCTGCTTCGATCCTCCCATGGGACCCGGATCCGATTCTCCGAGCCATAACCCACTTCAAATGGTGCTGTACGTAAGACATGTAATACTAGTGTGGTGATATTTGGTAAGACATGTAAATTCAACACCTTGTCGTATATTCAAAGAATCTAGTTTTTTCCAATTGAAACTTTAAATATAGAGAAGATTATCTGATAAAGTTTGACAAATCGATGTCCCCAGAGTTGTTTCTAGTTATAGTTGCCCGCGATTACAAAAAGATACAAAGCGTTGAGATTTTCTTAAATTCATCGCCAGGGGATGATGGCCAGAAACAAGTGTGTCGATGATTTACCTGCAGCTGGGGCGACACAAACTAGACCAGTGATCATTCTTTGCGTGGCTCCGATGACAGAGGGCTTTCCGAAGAAAAGGATGCCAAGAAGGAGCCAGGTCAACAAGCTGGTGGCTGTGCAGACGTGAGTGTTAAGAACGGCCAGAGATGCATCTGTACTCACAGTGTAAGATCACCACCGTTGAAACCACTCCATCCCATCCAAAGCAGCCCAGAACCTGCCAGCATCAGTACGATGTAGTTTGGTGGGAACCTTGTTTGTCCTTGTTTGTCCTTGGCCCACCTGTTCCACACAAACTTTTAGCATGATATAAAGTTGGACTCCCAGCTTAATTTTCTCAGTCTAATCCATCATCATCACTTGCTTTTGTAACACTTAAATCATGCCCACTTCAAATTTTCTAAAACATGTGCCGTTTTAACCGAGTAAATGATTGTCAGATACCCAATAAGCTGCCGTAAAACCAGCAACGCCGGATGAGAGGTGGATGACGTATCCTCCGGAGTAATCAATGATCCAAAACAAGTGTTGCCGCCGTGAGTTCCACGCGCTGTCTCCTTGTTCATCCATTCTGGACTTGTGTCATCCGGCAATAAGTTGATTGGAAGTTCTGCCATTTGGGAAGCACAAAATTGATGGGAATTCATTGGTGAAAAGTAGTGCTCTTTAGTTGATTTTTATCCTTTGAGAATATGATTATTGTTGCATTTCAAATTAATTTTTATTTAAAAATGTATCAAAATAAAATAAAATATTTTTTAAAAAAATTATTTTTGACTTCTTTAAAAATTTCAAAAATAATTAAATATAAAATATAAAAATATTTTAAAAATATTTTTGAAATGCATTACCTTAATTGCATCGTTAGGCGTAGATTGCCATTTTTCACCTGCTCCTGGGCTCAGCTTAAAACACTTGACCCAACCTTATAGGAGCTTATGAGTGCAAGCCTGGTACGCGAGTTAGCCCAGATCTACCCCTTGTAGGCTCGGGCTCTTGCCACCCTTATCCAAAACCTTAACTTGATCCTGCATGGATGCAAACTGTGGTCTATGGCCCACCCTATCCCCTGCCCTGCCCATTAATTTATTTATCTCCACTTTTCGAATGTATTTAATATTGTATTTTAAAAAAATAATTTTAATTTTAATTTTATATTAAAAAAATTAATGTTTTAAATATTTTTATATATTAATATCAAAAATAATTTTAAAAAAATAAAAATATATATTGATACATTTGTTTAAAAAAAAAACAATTAAAAAAAAAACTTCACCACGTTACTAAATGATCACTCACTTATTCATTGAAAGAAAAAGGTTGCTGCCCTGCCCTGGTGGTAAGCTTCCTCAAGTCCCAAATTAACTGGTTGTTTTTTATCCATTTTGTTTCAATTTCAGAGAGATAAAGTGAGTAACCACAACCTTACAAACTACACAACTGCACATCAACATCATGCTCTGAACAACAGCAAACCACCACCACCATTTAAAACTTCTTCAAGTGGGTTTTCTCTGTGACCTCCAAATTTTACTTCTTTCGTCTGTGGATTTTCTTTGTCTTGTCCAGTCATGACCTCCTCAATGCTCAATGGAGCTGAAAACCTCACTCTGATTAGAGGCATAACCCCTAAAGGGCTAGGCTTTGGGGGGTCTGATTTGCAAGGGAGGCACTTTTCCAGAGTGAATGTAGTCGCTAGTACTAGAATTTCAAAGGCAAGAACTTTGACAACCAGGTGCAGTTTATCAACCTCTAGGCCAGCTTCACAGCCTAGGTTTATCCAACACAAGAAAGAGGCCTTTTGGTTCTACAGGTTTCTCTCGATCGTGTACGACCATGTGATAAATCCTGGGCACTGGACCGAGGACATGAGAGATGAGGCACTCGAGCCTGCAGATCTCAGTAACAGGAATATGTTGGTGGTGGATGTTGGTGGCGGCACTGGTTTCACCACTTTGGGTATAGTTAAGCATGTGGATGCCAAAAATGTTACCATCCTTGATCAATCTCCACACCAACTTGCGAGGGCAAAGCAGAAAGAGCCTTTGAAGGATTGTAAAATTATCGAGGGCGATGCTGAGGATCTAGCAATTCCTACTGATTATGCGGATAGATATGTGTCTGCTGGGAGGTATATTTCTTTGTTTGAACTGAATTCTTGATTTTTCTATATTATAATGTACTTTATTTTGTTTATGTTTTGGTGTTTGGAGAAACAGTCATTTACGCTGGACTGCAATGGGACTTTTCTGCATCCCTTTTTATCTGCTACTTTTGAGCTTTTAATCCCTTTCAAGCACTATCTAGAATGATTCTCCTGGTCAAAATTGCATTGAGTTATTTTTGTGAATTCCTGAAATTTGGTACCTACTTTCCACAGGGCATTAGAACTTTTAAGATTTTAGTCTCGTCATAGTGGCTTCCTGCCAAAAAGAGGGAGAATTTGGAGAGAGTCCTTGTCTTCGATATTTTTGGACAGAGTGGCTTCTCCTATATCCTAACGTTCGTATTGCAAGTCTTCCTTGATTCTACCAAGAGATGGCCTTTAACTGGTTTTTGATGAATCTAGCATGTTAATTGATGTGATAGAGGCTTTTGGGTAAGCTCTTAGGAATGTGCATAACATGAATTTTGGAGTCTCATTACGAAGTTTTAAGAGTAAGAAAATTGTGATTTTTCAAGAAAAATAAATTATTGATGCATTATCATTGAGATTTGAGTGGGGTAAATTTTATTTATGATATCTTATGGGAATTACATGTCTGCACCTTCTCAGTATTGAGTACTGGCCTGATCCACAACGTGGCATCAAGGAAGCATACAGGGTTTTGAAACTAGGGGGTAAAGCCTGCTTAATTGGTCCGGTGTACCCAACATTCTGGTTGTCTCGCTTCTTTGCTGATGTTTGGATGCTCTTCCCAAAGGAGGAAGAGTATATCGAATGGTTCCAGAAGGCTGGATTTAAGGATGTTCAACTGAAGAGGATTGGCCCAAAATGGTATCGTGGTGTTCGTAGGCATGGGCTGATCATGGGATGTTCCGTGACTGGTGTTAAACCTGCATCTGGAGATTCTCCTTTGCAGGTAATTACTCTTGACTTATCCATTGCATGATAAACATTTGGCTGTTTTAATTATCCACTGTTATTCTAGTTTTGCATGTCATTTGGATGGAGCTAATATTAATGTGCACCGGGCCACCTGCCTACCTGCTCTCTCTGCTCGCACATGCACATGAGTAGGTTTATATCGCATCTGCTTAGGAACATCTCTCTCTAGAAAACATACGTTTGCTGCTCTATTTATCCTTTGATCTGTTGCTCTCTGTAAAATATTGAGGATTGCGCACACAAAAACCCATATTGTCTGCAATGTCATTGGTCATTTCCATCAAATGTTTCAATTTTAATATCATTACTAACTTGAAATTGGAGCTTATGTTTGGGTCAATATTAAATATAAAACTTCCATGAGTTATGAATTCAATGTAGTCTCTTTGAGATTGAACAAAGGAGCATATTGATATCTGAGATGGAAGTGGATCTAGTGATTGTTCTATCATCAGTCTTTTCATTGCTGGAAGTAATTCACTGTTTAGGTCATGGAGTTGGATGGAAATTTGACAGCATAGAACCGCCTGTGATTTTTATTGTTAAGAATTCCTGAAGCTAGTCATTAATCCATATTCCAAAAAATGAAATCCTGTGGCTTGGATCTTTTTGTGCTGATCCTGGCTAAAAGGTGCTGGGCTTGTATTTCTGAATAATTTCATGTTTAACTAAGAAAGAAGAAAGGTTGTTGAGCATTTATGGAACTACTTTTTTATGTGTTGGACTTAAATGAACATGATTTCATCTTCCAGATGTGAACCTAGATCCTGCTATTCCAGAATAGGATTTGGGAATTTTTGGTATTGCAGTTTGGTAGAAAGTTGACTGAAACTGAAAGCTAGAATCTGAACATCAGGTTCCCTGCTGAGAAAGAATATAATTTAACACAGAACATCTGTGTTCAGGTGTAATTCCATCATCTTTACACCATTGAGATTAAAACCTCCACCTGCATGATCATCAGAGCATTGCACCATTGTCACAATTCCCATCCTGTTTCTGGGTGTCTTGACTTTTGGTTTTAACTGGTGGCATGGTCAGATTCCTTCAACTGGCTGGAAAGTAGTTTGAATGCAAGGTTTGGTTGACTTATGATTTTATATGCAGCCATTAAACTTATTATTCTGTGGGGATGCCAATCCCTGATAGTGTCTTTCCGTCAATTCCTCTAAGTTTAACATGTATGCAGATGCTAGATTTTTGGTATATACCTGAAATAATATTCTTCTGTGATTGCAAGTTTCTTCACGATTCTTATTTTTCACATGTGGAATATTTCCTTTTTCTTTTACCACAGCTTGGTCCAAAGGCAGAGGACGTGACAGAGCCTGTAAACCCTTTGGTGTTCCTTTTGCGCTTCATTTTGGGTGCCATGGCAGCAACGTACTATGTGTTGGTTCCCATCTATATGTGGCTCAAAGATCAAATTGTACCCAAAGGTAGACCAATCTAAGGGAGGGGGTAGAGCTGCTCGTGATTGTTGAGTTGACGTGGCCTTTTCCTTCTCTCTCACACTGTTTTCCCTTTTTTGCCCCTCACAAGGCTGGTGTGAGGCCTCGAAGTTTCGCAAATAACCTTACGCCACCTGTGTCATAGGCACGATGTTATACCCAACTTTAGCAGTGTAATAAACTTAAGTGAGTTGTTTATTTACTTCGCAGCAAATTGTTCGTGACGTTTAATTCCTCATCCCTTCCAGCTCTCTTTAACAAGCATTGATGTTGATTTTAAAAGGCCAAGTTTTTCACCTTCGCCCACGCGAATGAATAACACAGGCATTGATGAATCATGAAATTGCTATCTTATTCTACGAAAAATAGATTTGAATCCCTAGTGTACAGGCATCTTATGACAGTCAGCTAAGACCTTTTTTTAATACAACATCGTTCTTGATAAAAAAAAAATGCTGAAACCATATTTTAAAATGCAGACCCGGAAAAAAAGAGGACAGAGAGCGTCAAATGGGCCCGGACAAGAGACAAATGGTCATCAACTCCCTCCAACTTCCCATGAAAGCATGACACATCAGCAGAAATGATTGGATATACGTGCTCACCACCGTGGTATGAGCTGGGCAAAGATTAGCGCACGCCCTTTCAGCGGACCCAAAGGCCCCCAAAGGCTACTTTATTCCAGCATCAGGACTGGCATCCCCGTAGGAAACTAAACCCTGCTGTCCAGATGGCGAACAGGATCGGGACCTGCTAGCTGCTCTGCCTATACGTTTTGGTGGTACAGAATCTGGAGATCTAGAAAGAGAGGATCCACTGCTCTTAGACCTCGAACCAGACCTAGATCCCGGTCTTCCTTTATTAGGAAAAGGCTGATCATCAGCTCGGGGACCTAAACGAGATTTCAAACCCTCACTTATGGCAGGTCGCTTCTCTCTCGGAGTTGGACTACGTCTTGGGCTCGGGCTCGGGCTCCGGCTCCAATCCCTGTAGCGGCCACGATGACTGCCTGGGCTGTTAGAAACGCTTCTGCTTCTCTGCCTTCCTTGCCTATGAAGAATAAGTCACTTTATATCATCATGCATGTAGTGCGTCACAAAGTAACATAAATGCCAGGAAACTAAGACAGCGAATACATACCCGCTGGCATCATACTCATACACCGACATTTTCCATAATAGACTATGCACCTAAACTGGATGAATTGATCCATTGTACAGGAAATAAAAGGAAGGACACTATGAGCTAGAACATATGGATCGACTAGTGGCTAACATTATAAAAATTTCCCGGTGCCATTGAGTTATCATTTCATTTGAGCCTCCTCCATCCTGCCAAATTGGCAGAATACTGGTGAGAGAAGAAAGAGTTTGCAAGATTTTAAGGTCATTTTATTTTAAAATAGAAACAATAGGTTACCATAAGAAAATGATAGATCATGAGCCAAATTTCATAAATGACAGATATTTTGCGAGAGAATGCAGGGAGAGGGAGAGAGAACCTCGGCGGGCTCCTGCCTCTTGGTGGACTTCTATAACGTCTCGGTGGTGAGCGCTCGGAATAACTTCTGTAGCTCGACAGCCTTCAGAAAAAAGAGGGGTTGGGGAAAGGAACGTGAAACTGAATTATATTCAGATGATAGAAAACCTTCGAATTTAATTTGTGAAATTGAACTTACCTATCACGGTTCCTCCCATCAATATTTCTTCCTCCATAGTGGTACCTCCATGGGGCTCGTTCAGGAGATGGGGAGCGATACTTGCGTGCATATGCATAACGTTCAGTGAAGCCACGCCCTTTTCTAATGCGCTTGGGTATGCCATTTGGTGACCGAGAGTGTGATAAACCCTTTCCATGGTTCGATGTAGAAGGTTCATGATGGTCTTCGTTGGCAGGACTACCCAGTGGATTCCTTGATGACCTTCCCTGGCCCAGCTCCCCGGACTTCCTAACTGGGTTTCTACTGTCACTTCTGAATCTTGGACTCCTGGAAACGTTTTCAGGACTCATGTTAGGACTGCTCCTGTGGCTATTGTTCAGCCTACTTTTGGAGTTTGGAGTGGCTCTCCTGTATGAAAGTGAAAACTACATTAAGTTGTGAGCTCCAGGGAGAGAGTGAGGGCAACGAAAACGCAAATATGTAGAAGCAGACACCTGGATTTGTCCGAGTCATCTGGATAAGAATGCTGATTAGGAGAAATGCACAATTTTGAACTTGTCCCATGCCCATTGTTTAGATGCATGTCATTCTTGGGAGTCAATTCACCTTCTTCATGGGACGAACCCACCCCAGCTGTCTTGGGCTTGTCATTCCTTTGCTGTTGTTCCACCACAGCTTCTTTCACGGAGAGATGGGTTGAGAATTTTCCACGTGCATCTGCAATATAAAAAATGGCACCAAGTTAAAGTCTGCAGTACCACTGACAAAAATCTCAACGAAATTCATTACAAATCCAGCTGTTTCAGGAGCATTCAAGGCAGGAACAGGATATAATGTAAAGATAATGGAGTTCATTACTTGCAGATATGCAGATATAAACGGAAAGCACATACCAGAGCTCTGAATGGATTTCTTTCCTGCCTGAGTTGAATTATTGGTCTTACGAGCAGAAACCGGACTTTCATCATTAGAGCTGCTAGAAGTGCTAGAACTATTAGTCTCTGTATCACTTGTGCTCTCAGAACTCCTGGAACACTACAATCACAATCATTGTCAAGTACAAGATAATACAAGAAGGGAAAAGGCATAAGTGGTTTCACTTCAACTAAATATAAATTGGACCATTTAGACTTCCGCCTTGATCGTCTATCACGCTTGTCTCTCTTCCTCTCCCTTTGTCTATACTTCAGTTTTCTCCCATGATGGTATTTATCTTTTTTCGCTGACCTCCTATTCTTCTTATGCCTTCCATCACTACTAGATGAGCTTGAATCAGAATCTGATTCTGAAGATGATGGTTCAGAATCAGATGAAGAGTATCTTCTTTTTCTTTTCTTCCTTGCATCCTTGACGGATTTTTTACTTCTTCCTCCAACTTGATCACCAGGACCATCATCTGAAGGCTTCCCAGCTTTCTTGTTCTTTCCTGGGAGAAAGCAATAGTATATAGTACATGTAAATAATTTTTTTGGCAAGCATGATCCAAGAAATAAGTACCAACCACCCATAGTTCTACCTGAGTCCTTCCCTACAGGATCTTCAATTTTACTTTCAGAAGTTTCACCACAATCCAAAATTTTTACAGGTCCGGCAGGTTGCCCACCGGCACTTCCTGCCTGTTCAATTTTCTTCACCATGTCCATTCCCTTAACCACCTTTCCAAAGACAACATGTTTCCTGCCGCACATCAAAATATGAGAATGTGACAATTTGAGCATATCTTAAGAGTTCCTCTTTATGAGATCATGAAAGGAGCAGCAAAGGGCTAAAAGTATGAGGGCTAATGGGTAAAGAGTAAAAAGATCCAAGGAAATGAGCAGAACAAGCAAAGATAAATACCCATCAAGATGGACCTGTGGCTTAAAGATTATGAAGAACTGGGAACCATTTGTGTCTGGACCGCTATTCGCCATAGAGAGAAGGCCTGCTCCTTCATGCTGCAGTATAAAGTTCTCATCTACGAAAAAAGAGCATAAATTTAATGGATAATGATGAGACGAATTATTGCAAGCAGTCAGATGATTAAATATTAAAGATTACCGGCAAACTTCCCTCCATAGATACTCTCTCCACCAGAGCCTGCAAACCAATTAAAGGTTGATCCTTACAGATCTGGCCAAGAGTATGCAAGTCAAACAGAGAAAAGGATTAATTAGCAGGGTAGAGAGCTTATGGAGTCAAAGAATATACCATTTCCCTTTGAAAAGTCACCACCCTGTCAGGACAAGAAAAAAGATTGATCGATTTTTCTTAGTCATATATTTAGATTGACAAAAACATAAATAATTTGCTTCCTTCTGCAAAGCTAGTGCAAACAAAAGAAGCTGCCCTATAGTTTCAATAACTTCAGATCAGTATAATTTGTTGTACTTTGCTATTGTGACCTCCCGGACAATGGCTCAAGTAACTGGCTGCGCAGAATTGTGCTCTCATATCATAGAAATAACATATTAGAGAACAAAAATGCTGGTCCTTTGCACAATAAATAAACTGGGATACAGCTGCATGGGGAACATAAGTAGCATCTACTAAATATAGGAGTTTACCCATAAGTAGACGCATCATATTTTCATACAGAGATGTCAAAGATGGTGATTTTAAAAATATAGCAGCAAAAATTATATTTAGATATGTAATCTTTAAGCATGATTTGATAATAGGTACATACACCAGGGTTCAGTATCTATACCGGTATTCAACATGTTCAATAGCATGCATCAAGTCAATTATTTAATTCATCAATTACAACAATCAGTAAGCTCTCTAGCAAAAATGATTTCCCGAAACTTAATGGGTTCACAGATATTCAGTTATATGTTTGCCTTCTCAAACAAATATGAGTAACTTGGTAAATCTTAAAATTGGAAAGCAGGCAGTGAAAGAAATTTGGTAGCTTGACAATGTTTATAAATTTGCAACGAACTACTAGCAATTGAAAGACAAGCATCATGATATCTCATGGTAACATTTATTGACAAAGGAAACAAACAACATACTTGGGCCATGAATCCTTTGATTATTCGATGGAAAGAACAGCCCTTGTAGCGCAGAGGCTTCCTGGTGGTTTTTCCAATGCCCTTTTCACCTACAATGGACAACATTGGAATAGTGTCCAAGGTTTATTATGCAGGAACTAGGAAACTAATTTCTCAAGCCGACAAAAAAGGAAAGGATAGTATGCAAATTAAGGTTGCAGAATATAATAGCAGATTGAGAATATCTTTTGATCTGGCAGCACTGACAAGATATATTGGTGTTTGTGCTTGCTGAAAAGAAGCACAAACACAAAATAAAATCATCCTTTTCAGCATATCCCCTTCCTCGTGGAGAGATATGATATTCATGGGCACTTTGATCAAATTTTCAAGGTATCAATCATCTTTTTCAGCTTGTGCACTTAACCATCAGGGATCATAGAAAAATAAGGAGAACCAGTTTGACCGGGCGAAACCTTTTTCAATAGTAGAAAGGAACGCAAGCAAACAGATTTCCAGTGTACTTGTTATTAAATTCAGAAACACAATGTCACCCACTATGATCGCAGTAACAGCATTGGCTGTTCTCCACGTTCGATTTTTCAGTTCACTTAATGAGGTATAAAGTGACATTATTCAATTCAAATATTTTAGAAATCAATAGAACTTTAAACTAAAGCATACTCTTGCAAATGGTATTCTGATATATATAACAAAAGATTTCTCATTTATGACCCTTTTGAATGCAAATCATTCCCCAGAGTCCAGTCATTTGTAGTTATTAGAAGTTAGAGATCCATTCACCACAGTTTAGAGAGCATTGTAGTCGCTATTATGAATTATGAAACAAGGCAATGTCTAAGGGAATTCATTTAACCAGCAGAATGCAGTTCCACGACTCACACCCTAGTCCCTTGTCCTTGTCCTACCCAATAATATCCAGCATAAAACCAAGAAGGGCTATCAAAGAGTAGCTAATTCAAGGAGTGACTAACTATCAAAATTTATAAAAAGATATTCCACTTGTCTAAGGCATTCTGAAACTGTGTGCTTAAAAGTGTATCCAGTACAAGTCATAACAGATTCAAGAGCTAGGTATTGCATCTTTAACCCAACAGAAAATCATTTTGAAATAAGATATCAAGAATTAAAATAACCTTCTTCATTCTTACAACTTAGAAAGTCACATATTAAAATCAAATTCTTCTTTAGTGGCATGGGCTCTAAATGGTTATACACGTAATACATTGCCATTGGATCACTAGCTCAATATTTTGACAACAAATAGCATATTTCAAATCAAGATTCACACCGCTTAAAAGATAAATGAATGGCCCTCAAAAACCCATCCATAACTGGGAGGCAATAACTATCAGTACCTGTGCCTTCAACAATTTTTTTCACTGAAAGCCAGAACGTGACCAGTGCAAACTTACCAAAGATTTGTAAGAAAGCAGGAAAAGATACAGGTACCTGTACAGAGTGCCCGAAAATTCTCGGCAGTCTTGGGAACAACATCCGCGAAAAGCTGTGCATTCAAAAGAAACAGGTTTTATCTTTATCTCGATACTGGAAAACCAAACTTCAGTTTCCTCTTGCGAAACCTCAAGATAAAAATTAAACCAGCGAGATGGAATTACCTCAATAAAAATTCTTTCAGCTGGATCTCCGTCAATGGACACGTCTAAGAATACGAGAGGGTTCTTTTTCTTGCTCATCTCACTAAAAACACTAAAAAACAGACCAGGATTAGCATTCAATTTGGAAATGTTATGCGCTATTAATACATAAACCCTAAACCTTAATTCTTGAATTCAATCTCTAAAAAAACAATAGAATCAAGTCTTTTTCAAGTATTTAATTCATCAACGTGCACAGCGGAGTAACAATTGATTATAATCAAAATCCTAGAAAGAAAAAATATATCGAGGAGATTTGTAGAAGATTATAGAGCGAGATGACTTTTCGATGTTACCTTGATTACGTGCTTAAGTCAATTCGGGGCTGAGTGAACAAGCGACTCGAGAACAAGAAAACGCGGCCGCAATCGTTAGTCGGCGAGCGAGAAATAAGTGTTTGCTGCTTTAGCTTAGCTGTGATTTTGCTTTGCTAGAGGTTTTGGTACTGTTTTTACGAGTTAGTGAGCCAGGGTGCGATCTCGTGTTTCGCGGGGAAGAAGCTTTTCGTAGGAGGTATATGATTGGTCCTTTATTGATCGCCACGTGTCTAGATGTAGCTCGATGTGCCGCTGTCTTAGGACAGAAAAAATGAAGACACTTGTCACGGAGAATGGTTGGGACTTGGGAACATAAGATAAAGATAAAATTACGTTCGGTATTTGATTGATGAAAAGTTCATTTTATTCTTTATATGTATATTAAAATAATAATTTTTATTTATGGTTATATTTTTAATATTATAATTATTTGCATGTTTAGAAAATGAATAAATATTATTATCATTTTCATTTATAATTTATAATTTATAATGAGTGTTATTTTTTAACTAATCTAAAATGATAATTTCTCCCCTTATCAAAATCATAATAAAAAAACAATAATCATTGTAAAAAATAATTATTTACTAAATTTAATTAAATTATAATTTACTTAGTCATTAAGTAATTCTTTCAAGTATATTTATAATAAAAATAATTAATTAAATCAACACCACATCAAATAAAATATTTGCAGTGGCACAGAGTTAAAATTTATATGTTTAATTTCGGTGTTACTAATTTACTTCATTTTTCTATATTATATATGTTTTAGCTATTATATTAGTTTTTCAATAATAGTATTTATTTTCTTTTATATTGTTACAAAAACTCACTCATTCAGAAAACATATTCTCATACTTTTTAATAGCACTCACTCCTTAGTTAATTAATTTTACTCAATTTATTAAAAAATAATTAAAAAAAAACTCACTCATTCAAAACAATATGGTTGACTATCGACTAGACGAGTTATATAATAATAATAAGAATAAGAATAAGAATACAGTGATTGTATCTGTCAGACTCGGTCGGTTCTTCTTCGGACAAATCAAATACTCGTGTCATCAACTCTTCCTATGATTAAATACTAATCAGGGAGCAACTATTTAATGATTTTCCACTGTTGTATTTTGAACAAGAACTAAACTTTTCTTGAAAAATAGCGTGCAGAGGAAAAAAATATTCATTGTCTAGCTGACTTTTTAAGGATTCAGAGACACGCGCTGCTGTGATCTGAAGTGTCGAAGTTTGACCCATTCAAGCGTTGATTCAAGACTCACGTCTAGAATTTTTCTAGCTTTGAATGGAATTCATTAATCGAAGCGTGTTGGGCCATTTCAAACTACACGTGAATAATTTTTTAATCTCCAGCGCGCGGCTTCCTTATATACGGGATCCTTCATCCTTGAAGCCTCCATATACATTTCTTTCATCGCTACTGATTTCTTCCGTTCCATCTACCAGCAAAACGAGAGAAGCTTTCTTTTAAATCTTAACCCAAGAGCGAAGAAGAAGAAGCATGGCAGATGCGATGGCTGAAGAACAGGTTGCCGAGTTCCGAGAGGTCTTTAACTTGATTGACAAGGACGCAGATGGTTCGTCCTTCTACACTCTTTTTCTGTCTGTGTTCATCTGCGTGCTCCATAACCTAGACCTCAATTAATAACTGAGCATCTTGTTGCAACAGCATTTATTTTCGTTTCGTTTATTAATTTGAATTTTATTGCTATTAATTTGTAACGTGTATATATATATGTATAGGTTTCATTACAATTAAAGAACTGGCAACCATGGTACAATCGTGGGATAGACGGCCCACGAAGGAAGAAATTCGAGAAATGATATGCGAAGCTGATACTGATGGAAACGGGACGTTAGATTTTGAAGAATTCTTGAATGTCATGGGAAGGAAGCAGAAGGTATTTAAATAACAATATGAAAGGAATAATATCGATATATAGGGGTGCTTATTGTTTTCTCGATCTCTGCGACGGTAGGGTTAATGCATTTTGCAATTCTCGCAGGAAAATGCTACCGAGGAACTAAAAGAAGCTTTCCAAGTTTTTGATCGGAACCACGACGGATATATTTCTGCCAGCGAGGTGAATATCATTTCTTATGCCGTTCGAGTATTCTCTGTCTGATTCTGTCTTGTATTTATTTTCTAGCCACCGAATTTCTGTGTACGTGGAAGAAAAAAACTGCATGGGACTTCTCTGAGTTTCATCAGCAGTGCGTTGTCAGATTAATTAATTTATCTTTGTCGGTAACTTGCAGCTAAGACAAGTGATGATAAATTTGGGGGAGAGACTGACGGAGGAAGAGGCTGAGCAGATGATAAGAGAGGCTGATTTGGACGGTGATGGTCTGGTTAGTTATGAGGAGTTTTCAAGGATGATGGTGATGGCTTTCTGAATATATTTTTTTATAAATAGACAAACCACCTGATCCATATCTTGTTCATTTTACTCTCGTAGAAGGCAGCCTTGAGCTTGTTACTGTTGTTGTGATTACACAGATTACATACATAAATAAGGAAAAATCTATAGAATTTCAAATATATACACGAGAATTTAAGTGTTGATACTATATTATCCACCCTTCATATACATTTCATATTGGATATTTACTTGCTCTACAGTGGGATTAGATTAATTTTTTAGCATAAAAAATATTTTGTTGTTGATGTATTTTTTTAGTATAAAAAAAATAAATAATGTAGAAGTTGATTGATATAACTTAATTAACTTGGCAAGTTAAAAAAATAACCTGGGTTATTATAAAAAAAAAACATAGTCTAACTAGATAGATTTTTAAGATGATATCTTTTTTTATAAAAATATTAAGATAAAAACATATTAGATTAACATAGTCAACCCAGGGTTAACTGTCAAATATGTTACCCTGGGATCAAGATAACCCATGAAAAAATAAATTATAAAATTTACTTCTTAATTAACTAAATATTAAAAGTTGAAATTAAAAAAAAAATCCTGTTAACCCGAGTTAACCTACCAAACTCATAATCTAATTGACTAAATGAAAAGAGCAATTAGGTTTGTGGCTCGCTATGCGCTGCCAACCTATTTATTTTGTTTTATCATGGAAAAGATATCAAAATGATACAAACATTCCAAGATTTTGTTCGTTGAGTTGGGTGAGATCAGTAAACTCTATTAGTTCAATAATACGATTGGAAAATACGACAGAAAAGTGATCCAATACAAAATATGAAAGTTTTCCAATATTATAAGAAATAACTTTACAATATTCACAAAATGTCTCAATAATCTATCTATACATTATTCATAAACCATTAGAGCTTTACTTTTTAAAACCAGAAGGAAAAAAGTTCAGGAGACCTTTACTTTTTAAAGAAGTAAGAGAAGTTCAATACTCTAGTTAAATCTTGATTAATTTGATGACATGGAAAAAATATGAAGCAAAAATAAACTAAAAAACAATGTTGAGTAATGAATTTTTTTTTAAAAAAAAAAAACAAGACAAGAATTACAATTCACGTTACGTTTCCAAATTGCATGAATAAAAAATAAATATCATGCAAGGTTGAGTGTATTAAAAATCTAATAAAAAATATTTTTAAAAAAATCAATCAGTAAGAAAATTTACAAAAAAAAAAAATCATAAATGAATTATATCAACGTATTTAAAAAATAAACACACCCGATATCATAAAACAATAATTGCAAGCTAAAAAAAAGAAACAAATCAAAAAGAAGAGATGTTAATTTAAAGAATATATGAAAGAAATATTTTTTGTTTGAAATTCATATAAAATAGGTGTCAATTTAAGAAAAAAAAAAAATAGACTTTTACGGAGTCTAGAAAATTAAAAAAATTCATATAAAAGTCCGGCTAGGCGTTCATCCCAAACGCTTTTATACTGGTAAGTTAAGCCTAACAACCCCAGGGGGTTGGCCTGGCGGTGGAGGCCTGGGGCTCGTGGGTGTGCTCCCCATGAGGTCTCAGGTTCGAATCCGCTCAGGTGCAAACAATTCCTTGAGGCCATCAGACTAGGGCGAAGCCCTTGACTTAACCGTGGTGCACTTGTGGGAAACATGCTTGCCGAGGCCTTGTGCACCCCCAGGATTAGTCAGGCCCAGCGGCCTGGATACCCGTGGTTAGCTTCGGCTTATCCAAAAAAAAAAGTTAAGCCTAACGCCAAACCCGTGAAGTAATGGCCCACATATCAGGGCTTTTAAATTTAATGGGGGCGGTCATCGACCCCAGCCATTTTTTAAGAAAATGACTTGTCGTTCGTTAAGCAATTTTATAAAAAACATTTTAGTTACAGTTCAAAATAAATTTTAAAATATTTGGTTAAAATTATTTTTGAGTTTGAGATTAATAAAATTATTTTTTTAAAAAATATTTTAATATATTTCTGAATAAATAAAAAAAACACGTTATTTTAGTTTTTACAAAACTACAATTTAAAACACAATAAAAAGGTTAAATATGTTTTCCTTTTTTAAAAAAAATATTTTTGAATATATATATATATATATATATTTGAAAATTCAATGCTCATTATAAATATATTTTTTTGAAAGATATTTGAATCGGTTCATGAAGTTAAACCTTGTTTTCTAAAAATAAAAACCTTACAAACCTTCTCTCGGCACATGCAACAAACAATTTTCCAGTTAATGACCATGCAACACGTAAAAAGCAAGACCTGCTCCCCAGTATCAAAAAGCAAGAAAAGCAGTAAATTATTGTTTTTCTTGTGCTAGAGTTTGGATCAAAATCTAACGCGGGATCCATGCCAAAAACCTCAGCTTGACAATTAACCAAACACTATATTTGTCTGCTTTTTTCAAACCTCCCGCACAAACGCATTACTAAACGGCACCTTAAACCAGCCATACCAGAAGCCGGAAAAATATGTGTTTCTTTACCTGAAAACTCAATTGCAACTTATTTTTTTACCTGAAATATTTATTAAACATTGCAGAAACCTTGTGAAACCAATACATGGTTTTTAAACACGCACAAAATTGGCATGAAACTTGAAATCCACATGAAACTAAGAAATCTTTCCAGGTTTATATATGTTTTCTTAGGTGATTTCAAGGTAGAAAATTACTCATTTGTAACTCACACAAATTTGTAGATTATTTTATATACTTGTATTAAAAAAACTAAAACAACTACTTATTTTAATATATTTTAAAATAAAAATTGAAAAGATTCTAGCTTTTAATCTGTTGAGACCAACTTCAACGGTGAAAGTCATTCCAGAGAGCCAAATCTCTTACTTTGTTTTTATGAATGATATATATATTGTTTTTTTATTGACGTGTACTCCAATGGTAAAAGTAATTTTGGAGAGCTATTTTTTTATATTATTTTAAATATAGTGTAATTATTTTGTATATAGTTTAATTATGCAATTAATTATACAATTAATAAGAATAAATTATATAATTAAATAATTACTTTTAAAAGACCCTCCAACAATAAAATTATTATTTTTTAATTATATTTAAATAAAAAAATGAATTTCAAATTAAAAACCCTGCAACAATTTAAATTTGAAATTTTAAAATATTGAAAAATTCTACAAAATTTTATTTGCCATCAACTTTTGAACAGTAACCATGAAATATATGGCACATAATATTCCAACAAGACAAAAAAAAATTAGCTTTTTAGTTTCAAATTGCAATAACTAACACTTTATATAGAGAAACTATTTTTAGTTATCCACATAGCTTTGTCATTGTAGGAAAAAAAATTACTACAAATTGCTAAAAATCCATTTTTTTTTATTTTTGCGTCCTCTTATGGCAATCCTGCTGGAGATGCTCTCAAGCCGTCTTTTATATTTCGAGCTTGTTTTCAAGTTCACTTCCACCCCCAGGCCATTCATTCGCTCCGCTTCCCCACCTACAATCAGAAGGTATTTCACTTCAGTCCACTCAAATCAATAAACATTCTACACCAACACACAAACCCTAAAATTATGAACCCCTCGATACCCCAAAATCTAGACGAATTCTCAGCATCCGCAACCACAATCAAATTCGACCGCCCAATCCCCCTCCTTCGCGGACCCATACCCGCCGGCCCGTCCGACGACCCATCAATCAGCCCACACGTCCTCGCTTTCAGAAACCCTCAATCCTGGGCTGTCGCATACAAAACCTGCGAGTCCAAAATAATCTCCCAGTGCGAAGAAGGAGCCAGGTTTGGGTGCGCGATAACCGCGTCAAACAAATGTAAGCCTCCCTGGTGGCGCAGTTTTATTGGGGGAGCGAAATTGGAAGACTTGAAGGAGAGGGAGAGGTGTGAGGATCGCGAACTGGAAGGTTGTTTGGTTGCAGCTAAAGACAAGTGCGTTGGGTTTGCCAAGGAGAAATGCTGGAAGCCGTTTAGGGAAGCGAGAATCGCGGTGAGGGAAGAGGAGGTTGTTAGAAATTTAGTTAGTTTGGTTTCGGTGCCGCAGCGGAGTAGCAATTGGATTTGTTTAATTGGGTCTGGGAAATTTAATTTCGGTGTTACTAATTTTAGGGCAAGTGAATTTTTGGGCTCTAATAAAAATTATGCATGGTTTTGTAAGCCGATGTAGTGGAATAGAAGAAGAGGGGGAGGGGGGTCTGGAGTTTTGGGAATCGCAGGGATCATGTTGTTTAACTGAGGCCAGCTTTGTAAGTGGGAGATTCTGCGGTTTGCATTGGGCACGCACTTAAAAGGTATATTTTGTAGAACTTCGCCTTTCATTTTGGATAAAGTTGGATGCTTGGTGCATATCCTTGGCTTGTTCAATTGAATTAGACTTGTATGCACTTGCTATTGCTAGCATTTCCTTACTGCGAGCCATGAAAAATGGGGTAAGATGCTGTCAATATTGATTAAGCACATGAAGTTTGCGCACATTGTTTGCATTGTCATGGCCATTGATCAGCATTATAGCTTAGTTGTACGATGATTCGCTTCAAATCTAGCTGTTGTTTCGTGGTGCCTCACATGATCTGTTTCTGGGATTGATTTACCTGCTGTTTCTGTCAGTTCCGTTTATAGAAACCCGGGGAACCAATAGAAGCACTGTTGTTATAATCGCCACATTCTGAGCATCAGCACTAGCAGCTCAGAAACAATTTTGAAACATTTTTTTCTTTTTTGCATTGTTGGTTTTTGTTTTTTTACCGGAATGTGTTTTGCTTGGATGGTTCTGGGGTAATGGGATGGCATGTTAGGATCAACTTGTATAGTTTCAGATGATGTGACGGAAACATGGAAACCTTGGTTGCACTAGCACAGCTGAAATTCTGAAACTGCTGTCGCCTGTTTATATTAATATTTAGTACGCCGTTTTTAAAGATTTGAAGTGTCTATGTGCTTATGGGGTCTGCAAACGTGTGCGGGTTTTCTAGGTTAAAGTATTCCGGCAAAGGTTGGGAAGGGCTGAATCTGATGCATTCTTATGGTACGTATTTCCTGTTAAAGCATAGAATCTGGAGACCGTCGAAGATTGGAGCTGGCTCAAAAACTTGCCCAATAGTTACCGGAAACTGCCACTTGAGTTGAGGACCAGACTGGAAAAGGAGAGACAGAGGGGGAGAGTCTGCGCGCAGGCTGTAGAGGAAGCGGCTAAGCACGATATCTTGTTTATCGGGCCTTTTCTGCATTTAAATTGGGCTTGAACTGTAGCCCATAATAATCGAACTTTTATTCGGCTCTAACAGCATTCCGGCAAGTTTTATTTGCTCATCGTTTTCCCGTCCCCTTCATTTCCCTTCCCATGCTTTCAATTCAATTGATATTTTTCAAAACTTAGTATCCTAGTGTTGTCTTCTCCCGCTCGCAAATAGCTCCACTTCTGACGTTCATTTAAAATATAGATAGCTTTTTTAGGTTAACTTTTATCGCGTATAAAAAATAAGTGCATTAATTTTCTTCATCGAGATTTTATGAATTATTAATTTTGCAAAATATATTAAAAGAATTCTATAGTTATATATATGTAAAAAAAAAATGGTTGAGATTTCTAATTTTTTTCCATATATTTTAAAACTATAATTTTAAAAACCTTAAGCACTACACGGCGAGTCATCCTAATCTCTTTTGTAAAAGCCAAGTTAGAGCCTAGAAGTGCAAGTTAGATGGTTCGGGAAATTTCTTTTTTATTCACTGGAAAGCTCGTTGAGATATGTGTTTATCTGCGAGTGTTATTTTAATTGATTTTAAAAGTTTTTTTCGATTAAAAATAAATTAAAATAATTTTTTTTAAAAAAATATTTTTCATACTAATACATGAAAATTATTTAAAAATATCAAAAATATTTAATTTAAAATAAAAAATAAAAATATTTTTTTTATAAAAAAATACTTTTAAAACATATCAAACAATTATTATGGTGTATTTGGGAATGTGTTTGAAAAATATTTTTAAAATTTAATTTCTTTTTATTTTTATTTATTATTTTAAATTAAATTGATTTTTTTAAATATTTTTAGATCATTTGAATATGTTTATGTTAAAAATAATTTTTAAAAATAAAATAAAATTATTTTAATATATTTTTTTTAAAAAAAAAACTATAAGCCGTGCAAAGATGAGCTCGTCACTTTTTTGAATCGAGAATAATAGTATTTTATTTTGCCTAGGATTTAACCCAGACAGGTGGCCTGACGAACTAGTCCCAACCAATCAGATGGTACGAGATTTTCCAACAATATTTTCCAGGTGCACACGCTAGACGTTCTCCATTGTCCTCCAAGCTAACATCACTACGATTTGATTTCTTGTCTCTCATGTATGATTTTTTAACCCCGTGAGTTTCGGAGAAATTGTCCAGGTAGCACCTTGAATATAGAAAAAAATAACAAAAGGCTGGTGACATTTTTGATATTGCATTTTAAAAATATTTTTGAAAATTTTTATTTTTTAATTTAAATTAATTCTTTTTCATTTTAATTTTAATTTTTTTTATGTTTTTATATCATTTTCATATGTTAATATCGAAATAATTTTTAAAAAATAAAAAAAAAATCATTTTAATACATTTCTGTACAAAAAATACTTTAAAAAATAACCTCAACTACATTCCAAACAAACGTTCTTTGAGATAGCATAATGCAAGGATATTGCAGTTTTAAAAACATCATAGATAATATTATTGAAATATTGTGTTTCTGAACTGATACAACCAATTAATAAATTGTTTTGGCTATTGTAAAGTTTCGGGTTATCCACATAAACACTCGAATACACAACATGCAACGACCAATTTCACCATAGCTAAACTAGTAATTGATCAGGAAATTTGAAGGCATAATCACATAAACACGCTCAGCTTCCTTGCATAAACACGCAGCTATCTACCTGCGAAAATGCCTGGAAATTTGTCCAGCATTTGATAAATTAAATTAATTTGGACATCATATGCCAAAGGATATGGTCAATCCCTTAAAACCGTCAAGCAAACATTTTTATATAAGAGCATATGTTTTCTTGCAAGGAGCACACATGGTCTGGTTTAGCTGATGGCTAAATGAAGGGATTTTTCTATTTTTGTTGTATAAATAAAAGGATTTTAATAATACCAATAATGCATGAAATTCTAAGTCAAGCCCTTGTAATTCTAAAGTCAACCAGATGGTGTAGTTTTCATGGAAAATAACGACAACTCATTATCACCACCGCCTCCACGTCATCTTGGTTGTTGTCGCTGACGCTGTATCTCCCTCCCCAGTCAAGCACCTCAGTCCCATCAACGAAATTACACGATGAATCATCGATACCCCATGAGAGTGATAATTGATAATTCAGAGACCAGCCAGCAAAAACCACGTCTATCTTGCAAGTTTTCATTGAAACTTCGAGGAAGTTGCATGGCGGCTGCATAAAAGCGCTATTAATTTTATAACCCGTACAATTGACTGATCGAGATACATTATAGATGATCAATTCATGATGATAATAATAATAAAGATAATGACTTCAATTTTTTTCTCGTCTTTATTAAAGACTGCTCTGTTCCCAGGAAATTACCAGGTAACTTCTCTTTTTTAAGTGGGGATCAAGAAAGTTTTTGTCTTTTATGCAATCAGCTGGCTTTCTCATCACATTATTGAAGATCAAAGACCTCGTTTGGAGTGTGCCAGACGCATGATTGTAAAATTTTGTTTTTTTAATATATTTTTATTATTGTATTTATCATATAATAATATTAATCATATTTTGTGACCTTGTCTATCCACTTAAGCTTTAGGTGAGATGATTTTTTAATATAGTATCAGAGCCTTGTTGACACAGCGGTCACGAGTTCGAATTTCACCACCCCATTCTATTTGATAAAAAGTTAGTGTGTATCTGTGCAAGTTTCAAGTCCAAAAAGCTTTCACTTGAAAGGGATGTTAGAGAATAATATAAATTATATTCTGGAGTCTCTCCTATAAACTTAAATTTTTAGATGAGATGGTTTTTTAACAGTGTTGAGGTTAAAATAATTATTTTAAATATTATTTTTAAATCGAAAATACTTTTCAACATCTAAGAGAAAAGTAGGGGCGGTGAATACCAAGGACACCTCTCTTTTTACGGACCCTCGTGTTTTTGGACGAAGGACGTGCGGTGAATGCATCTAAGAGCATGGCAATGATGTGTTATGATAAAAAAAATTATAATTCATATGATATATCTTGAGTACAAATTAAAATATTTATTTCTTATATAAATTTGTAACAACCAAAATTTTATTTATTTATTATACCAACTAAGTACAGGGAGTGGGTTTCCTCGCAACAACCAAAAAAAGAAAAAAAAAAGACTAGCAATGATCGATGCATTGGAAGCTATATTGAGGCTTACATACCATTAAAGATGTGGCCATTGGTGTGTCCTACTGCCTTGACTAGAATCTTACTGTATAGCTGTCAAGTATGACTCCACTTTCTTTCAACTCGTAAATAGTTTTGAAAAATATAATTCTCTCATCCAGTTTGTCCTCACTTGCTCCGTAGAAAACACATTTCCAAATTATTTTTTTGGGCAGTAAAAATATCCCTTGTCATCCCTACAAAATTTTAAACCATCCTATTTTAATTAGCAAAAGAGATGTTAGAGAGTAATATAGATCGTATTTTGGAGTTTTATTTTACAGTTAGTTTTTAAGTGAGATGATTTATTAATATGATATTAGAACTTTGTTTACCAAACGGTCACGAGCTCCAATCTTATCATCTCTATTTTATTTGATAAAAATTAAACACAAGGTAGTGTGAGCCTGTACAAGTTTTAAGTCCGAAAAAATTTCACTTGAAATGACGTATTAAAGAGTAATATAAATTATATTCTATGACCTTACCTAAAAATTTAAATTTTTAGGTGAGATTAGTTCCTTAATAAGAGTTTCTTTTAATTTTTTTCTAAGAGACATGCAAGTCATACCAATCTTTTCACTGCAAGTTCCTGTCTGATTTCTGCCAATGACCATGAAACTTATAAGCAAGGACCTGTAAAATTGTTTAGAAAAGTCTTCTGTTTGAACATGTTTTTCACAAGATTTAAAAGTTGGAAATTGTAATAAAGGTAATTTAAAGATAGAAATCACAACCACACATTCACCTCGTACGTTTTGAAATATAAAGCGAAGATCATTCTCCACCTGTGGCTCTCACCACTATTTTTGGTGCATGGATCATCGTATGGTTAACTGGGATGGTGGAAACTATTTGGCATGGACAGGCGATGTCTGCCGAGTCGTTGCATTGTAAAATCACTCTCCGTATACTAGTTGGTGCTGAAGATTTCCAGATCCCAGTCAAATTAATTATTCATATAAATTATTATTCATTCATATGAAAATTATTAGTTCATATACGTGTATTTGTTAAGAAAACAATTATAAATAGAAATTACATTACAATACAGATAAATATTTTTATTGATAGAACAATTAATTCTGATTGAAACTAAGTTCTTATATATATTCAGAACTAAGTCGTACATCAATTAGAATAAGTTTTGTTCTTGAATTAATTAAAACGCTTTCTTTGTCCTGCAGTAGTTTCATACTTTCATAAAAATAAGTATTTTGAAATCATAATTTTTTTTAAAAAATATAACATACTTTTTTATCACTGAAATTAAAGATTAGCTCCTTAAATCCCAATTTTTCTACTTTGATTTTTAGTGGATCACGCGACACGACTCTGTTTGGCATGATATTTTCTGTCTAGAGTTGTAGTAGTTGATGCTTTGTTTGGTATTGTGATTTAATTATATTTTTATAAAATTTTAAATTTTTTTATGTTTTTAAATATTTTAATATGCGAATGCTAAAAATAAAATTTAAAGATATATTATTTTATTGTATTTTAAAATAAAAATACATTAAAAATAATTTTTATCATGCTCTGAAAAAAAAATTAAGATATGTTTGTCTTGAAAAAATATGAAATTAATTTATTGTGATAAAATTGTTTGATTTTTTTTTTCAATTCTTTTGGGCGGTGGACTGATTTTCACTTTCAATTCTTTTGGGCATTGGACTAAAAGTGCACGTGTTTTGTTCAATGGCTAATGGTTTTTTGGCGACAAAACCCGGGTCTATGGAATGTGACACGTGATTCAAAGTCAATAATTATGAGTTTGAATATTTTAATTTTAATTAATAAAAATAATCACCATATAATATTGAATCTATGTAAATTTTAAGTATCAAAACATTTTTATCACGATAAGAGTGGTAAATAATAGTGTTAAATTATTACTGAGAATCATCTCATAACCTAAATTTTTGAAAAACATGCTTAAGTTATTGAATTAAATTGATTTTTTGAAGTTAAATTGATTATTTGATATAATATTAGAGTTTTAATGATGAAATAACCATGAATTTAAATTTTATTAATTTTTATTATAATCAATAAAATTAAAGACTGGTTACTTGTAAACTTTCAAGTCCACAGAATAATTTAGTTTGGGCATTTTGATTGTTGGATTTCTACAGTAACAGTTTGTTGTTACTGCTCTACTAGATTTCTACAGTAACAGTTTATTGTTATAGTAACTAATACTGTTACAATAACAATAAACTGATATTGTTATCAAGCTTAATTAGTTCATTACATAGCAATTAGTTAACAATCAGTTTTCGATTGTTAACAGTCTGTTTTCATTTGATTTTGAGTGATCATGCTTAATTCATGACACCTTTCTGTAAATAGCTATAAAAGCCAGTCACTTCTGATGAATAAAGTTAGAGTGTTAATTGCAGAAATTACAACAAGTGGTATCAGAGCCTAAGTGAGGGGTCTGAGTTTGAGTGAGTGAGTTTGAGTGTGCGTGAGTGGAGAGAAAAATCACAAACAGCCATTGCCATTCCTTGAAGCTGTCAACAGAATGACAAAGAGTAATGGTGGGAGCTTTGTGCAGGCAGCTATTCCCAAATTCGATGAATACTATGACCATTGGGCAATGCTGATGGAGAACTTCCTAAGAACCAAAGAATACTGGGATCTTATAGAGAAAGGAGTGTCAGGAGGAGCTACACAAGGAGCTGAGACAAGCACAGCTTCCATGGCTGCAGCATTGCAAGCGACACAGTTGAAAGATTTGAAGGTAAAGAACTATCTCTTTCAAGCCATAGATCGAAATATAATGGAGACTATACTTGACAGAGATACATCAAAAGGAATTTGGGACTCCAAGAAACAAAAATTCCAAGGATCCACGAAGGTGAAGAGAGCACAGCTACAGGCACTCAGGAGAGAATTTGAAACTCTCTATATGAAGGAGGGAGAAACGGTGAACAATTTCTTTGCAAGAACCCTCACCATAGCCAACAAAATGAAGACTCACGGAGAATCAATGAGTCAAACCATTATCATTGAAAAAGTCTTAAGGTCCATGACTGCCAAGTTTGACTATGTAGTGTGCTCTATTGAAGAATCAAACGACTTGAGCACGGTGACTATTGATGAGCTTCAGAGTAGTTTACTGGTTCATGAACAAAGGATGAACTGTCATCGAGGAGAGGAGCAGGCTCTCAAAATCACCTTTGAAGAAAATTTTAGCAGAAGAGGTAGAGGAGTGTTTAGAGGAAGAGGAAGAGGAAGAGGTCGTGACAGACAATCATTTAATAAATCCCTTATTGAGTGCTTCAAGTGTCACAGATTGGGGCACTATCAATATGAGTGTCCCACTGAAACCAGATGAGTTAATTTTGCTGAGTTAGATGATGGAGAGGATTTATTATTAATGATGTATGAGAAAATTACTCATGAGCAGACAGTGGAGACTGAAAACATAAGAATTAATTATCCTGAAGCAGATGAGGGAGATGAGTTGTTGTTGATAGCACATGAAGGAAATGCTAGTGAGAAGACAGTGGAGATTTGGTTCCTTGATTCAGGATGCAGCAACCACATGAGTGGTAATAGAGAATGGTTCTCAAACCTGGATGAACAATTCAAGCGCACCGTGAAGCTGGGCAACAATTACAAAATGATGGTGATGGGGAAGGGAAATGTGCGAATGGAAGTAAATGGAATCATTCAAGTAATCTCTGAGGTATACTATATACTTGACTTGAAAAACAACTTGATAAGCATGGGACAACTTCAAGACAAAGGGGTGACAATTCTGATCAAGAATGGAACATGCAAAGTGTTTCATGAAACTAGAGGCATAATCATGCAATCTGATATGAATCCGAACAGGATGTTTGCTGTGTTTGCATCAATGATACCTATGATACCTAAGGTCACAACCTGCCTTCAAGCTATGACAGAGGATGAGGGGTTCCTGTGGCACTGCAGATTTGCCCATATCAGTTTCACTGGTTTGAAAACTCTTCAAACCAGAGAAATGGTTAGAGGACTGCCCACTGCTGGGATGGCTGATGCATCGACTGGTGCAAAAGTGTGCACAACCTGTCTAGCTGGGAAACAACACAGAGAAGTATTTCCAAAGAAGAGCCTATGGAGAGCATCACAGAGGCTGCAATTAGTTCATGCGGACATATGTGGCCCTATAAGGCCAGAATCCAACAGCAACAAAAGGTACTTTCTCAGCATTATTGATGATTTCAGTCGCTAAACATGGATTTATTTTTTGCATGAAAAGTCAGAGGCCTTTACAATGTTCAAGAGGTTTAAAGCATGTGTTGAGAAGGAAATAGGGACTTATATCAAATGCCTAAGGACAGATAGAGGTGGCGAATTCACCTCAAATGAATTCAAGGATTTCTGTAATGAACATGGCATAGCTAGGCAGTTAACATCAGCTTTCACTCCTCAGCAAAATAGAGTGGCTGAGAGGAAGAATAGGACTATGTTGAACTTAGTACGATGCATTCTCACAGACAAACAAGTCCCAAAGGTCTACTGGCCTGAAGCTGTGAGATGGTGTGTGCATGTGCTTAATAGGAGTCCTACCCTAGCTATTGAATATATAACACCTGAGGAGGCATGGAGTGGTTCGAAGCCTTCAGTGAGCTATTTTAGAGTCTTTGGTTGCCTAGCTCATGTACACATACCTGATCAAAGAAGGATTAAACTGGATAACAAGAGCACACAATGTGTTCTTTTGAGGGTAAGTGATGAGTCTAAAGCTTATAGACTCCTTGAACTTGTTTCTAAGAAAATAATTATGAGTAAGGATGTGGTTTTTGAAGAGCATAAGGGATGGAATTGGGATAAGAATGCAGAAGGGAATATTCTAGATGTACTAGAATGTGGTAATGAAGAAGTGGTCGATGATGCTCAAACAGAAGAGGCAAATCCCAGTAAAGAATCTGGAATTGAGATTAATGATGCTAGAGATAATAAAGAAAGATCAACCTCACCTGAAGCACTACCCAGTGTAATAGAAGGTGTGCATACTGAAGCTGGACCAAGTCACACGTGTGCTCAATCCAGTGTGGTAGAAGGGGTGCTTGATCCCTCAACTGCAGGGAGGGTAAGAAGAACCCCACACTGGATGCAAGATTATGAGACTGGAGAGAGTCTGTCAGAAGATGAAGAATTGAATGCCATGATGATCCTCACAGAAGGAGATCCTTCTACATTTGAGGAAGCTGTGAAGAGCAAGAAATGGATAGATGCAATGAATAATGAAATTGAAGCCATTGAGCGCAACAACACTTGGTATCTAACCTCTCTGCCTGAAGGGGTGAACAACATTGGAGTCAAGTGGATTTTCAAGACAAAGCTTAATGAAAATGGTGAGATTGATAAGTGCAAGGCCAGACTTGTGGCAAAGGGATATGCACAACAATACGGGGTTGACTACACTGAGGTATACGCTCCTTGTAAGATTAGACACAATTCGTATAATCATTGCTCTAGCAGCCCAACAAGATTGGAGCATATTCCAACTTGACATCAAGAGTGCATTTTTGCATGGTGACTTGAGTGAAGAAGTATACGTGCAGCAGCCACAGGGATATGAGAAAAGGGGAGAGGAACACAAGGTCTATAAGCTGAACAAGGCTATATATGGCCTCAAGCAAGCTCCAAGAGCTTGGTATAGCAAAATTGAAACCTACTTTGCTAAAGAAGGATTCGAGAAATGTTACTGCGAGCACACTTTATTCACCAAACTAGAGGAAGGGAATAAAATGCTGGTTGTGAGTTTGTATGTGGATGACTTGATTTTTACTGGAAATGACAGAGACATGTGTGAGAGATTCAAGAAGATGATGATGCTGGAATTTGACATGTCTTATTTGGGAAGAATGAGATACTTCCTGGGGATTGAAGTTTTGCAGAATTCTGAAGGGATTTATATATGCCAGAGAAGGTATGCTCTTGACATTCTAAAACGATTTGGCATGGATAAATGCAATTTGGTAGGGAATCCTATTGTTCCAGGCTGCAGATTATCAAAGGATGAAGAAGGGACTAGGGTTGACGCAAGCATGTTTAAGCAGGTGGTTGGCAGTCTTATATATTTGACTGCAACCAGACCTGACTTAATGTATTGTGTGAGCCTCATAAGCAGATTTATGGCATGTCCAGCCAAGCAGCATTGGTTAGCAGCAAAGAGATTGCTAAGGTATCTGATGGGTACAATGAACATGGGGATCTTTTATAAGAAAAAGGATTACAAGGAACTTATGGCCTACTCGGATAGTGATTTTGCTGGGGATTTAAATGATCGAAAAAGTACTACAGGGAGTGTGTTCATTCTCAGCTCTGGAGCAGTATCATGGATCTCCAAAAAGCAACCAGTTGTTAGTCTATCAACCACAGAAGCAGAGTATATTGCAGCTGCCTCCTGTGCTTGTCAGTGTGTTTGGTTAAGAAGAATTTTGGAGCAGCTTGGGTGTGAGCAGAAGGAATACACCACAATCTTGTGTGATAACAGTTCAAGCATTAAACTCTCCAAGAATCCTGTTCTTCACGGCAGAAGCAAGCATATAGACATTAGGTTTCACTTCTTGCGTGAATTGGTGAAGACTAATGTGGTTAATTTGAGCTACTGTAATACTCAAAATCAAGTAGTTGATATCATGACAAAACCACTCAAATTGGAAGTGTTTCAGAAGCTACGAAGTCTGTTGGGTGTATGTGAAGTTCCAAATATAAACTGAGTTCAGTTTAGGGGAGGGAATGTTGGATTTCTACAGTAACAGTTTGTTGTTACTGCTCTACTAGATTTCTACAGTAACAGTTTATTGTTATAGTAACTAATACTGTTACAATAACAATAAACTGATACTGTTATCAAGCTTAATTAGTTCATTACGTAGCAATTAGTTAACAATCAGTTTTCGATTGTTAACAGTCTATTTTCATTTGATTTCGAGTGATCATGCTTAATGCATGACACCTTTCTGTAAATGGCTATAAAAGCCAGTCACTTCTGATGAATAAAGTTAGAGTGTTAATTGCATAAATTACAACATTGATTTCAATTTTTTTCTTGGACGGATATTATAAGATACGATAGTAGTTTTTGTTTTGTTCTGTTTATAAAAAATGAATGTTATCTTTTAAAATGTTTTTTTGTTTAAAAATATATTAAAATGATATTTTTTTTATTTTTTTAAAATAATTTTTGATATTATTACATTAAATGATATGACAAAACCTAAAAAAGATAATTTAAAGCAAAAATAAAATCAAAAAAATACTTTTTTTCTCCCCAAAACAACCCCTTTTCATTATGGATGTCCAAGAAAAGTCAGAGCTAGAAACCGCGTGTGAAGAACAGATGTGACTAAGCTTTCATTCACTAGTTTAAACTTTAAAATGAATGGCAAGTATGAAGATTTTTCCGGGAATACACTAACTGTTTCAGATATCAAAGTCTATGAACTAGACTTGCTGGAATTCCAAAGACATAAAAGACTGAATAAAATAGCAACTGGACCCGATATGGTAGAAAACAATTACCAGCAAGTTACTGAAAGCTTGTATTTGTCATGTTTTTTTAAAAATGATTTTTTATTTTAAATTAAATTAATTTTTTTTTGATATTTTTAGATATTTTTATGTGCTAATATAAAAAAAAAAAAATACAAAAATATCATTTTAAAATCACAATCCCGAACAAGTTAAGATGGTTGTATTCGGCCTGGCTTTCCATGAAGTCTTCTGTTGCTGGGCAAGACTGATAAGATTGTCTTCGTGCGATGCGGGTGGCTTCAACAGCCAGATATATACACAATCGTCCGACACCGGTTTTTTGATATTCTAGCATGTTTAATGTTCTGATTTAAGTTGTTTTTTTTTATGTTTTTTTTATTTTAAAATAATATTTTTTATTTTTATTTTTATTTTAATATAAATATTAATTTTTTTTCAAAAAACCAAACACCCCCGAAAACTCAAATCTAAATGCTGAACAAGAATACTGTACAAACTTGATAAATTATTCAAGGGGGGTTTCTTTATTTTAGTCTTTGTAACGAAATTACCCTTTCTGTGAAGACAAATTCACAGAAACTAGAAGTGAGAGAAACTTGCATGGCTATCGTAATCTTGGAAATGAAGATTACTTTTTAAAATATTTTTTATATTAAAATAATATTTTTTTATTTTTTAAAATTATTTTAACATCATAAATATAATTTTAGAATAATAAAAAAAAACATTAATTTAAAATAAAAATAAAAAATCATTTTTTAAAATGTAATCTAAAAACATAAAAAAAACTTTAATTTAAAATAAAAATAAATCATTTTTTTTAAATGTTTTTGAAACTCAATAACAAATAATGGAAAGCTCTGCTACAGCTTTGCTCAGTCCCTTATAAAAGCCCATAGAAAGCCAAGTTAAAAGGAAATGGAATGTCTGAACTCTGAACTCTGAACAGGTATATCCCGATTTAGCTTTCTTATCTCTTCCTAGTTCTGACCACCTCCCTAGCGCTGTCACTTTTCAGCCAAGCAAAGAACAAAAAAGAAAACATGACAAGCAGCACGTCGCTTCCCACCACCATCACCCAAGCCCAGAAGAGGTGGCGCACTGCTTATCTAGCTATCTGCTCGGCCAGGGCAATGCTTTCTCTCGTAAGAGAGATGGCATCAGAAACTAACAGCCATCAGTACTCTGGGATCTTGCACTCTGTTTCCTACACCGTGCCTGATACGGAGCGAAGCGGTTCCAAACATCGGAAGAAATGGCATGAATCGACTTTCAATATCTCTGATGCTGATCAAACGAAATTCACTGAAATGGTGAAGCAGAAAGACTTGGCATCTCTCAACAATCTTGGAGGAGTTGAAGGTGTGGCCAACGCTTTTGGGATAAACTCAAAAATTGGAATCGCTGGTCATGACGAAGAAGTCAGAAGGCGGCGTGAGATCTTTGGTCCCAACACTTACCATAAGCCACCGCCGAAAGGATTTTTATTTTTTGCACTGGAAGCCTTAAGAGACACCACCATTCTTATTTTGCTTGTGTGCGCTGCTCTTGCCCTTGGTTTTGGCATCAAACAACATGGCTTGAAGGAGGGCTGGTACGAAGGTGGGAGTATCTTTGTTGCAGTCTTTCTGGTCATTGTTGTCTCTGCGTTCAGCAACTTCAGACAGGAGACACAATTCGACAAGCTATCGAAGATAAGTGACAATATTAAGGTTGATGTTCTTAGAAATGAGAGGCGACAGACAATATCCATATTTGATATTGTTGTTGGAGATATTGTCTTCTTGAATATTGGTGCTCAAATTCCTGCTGACGGCTTGTTCCTGGATGGACACTCTCTGGAAGTGGACGAGTCAAGCATGACGGGGGAGAGTGACCATGTAGCAGTCAACACCCAAGATAACCCCTTCTTATTTTCTGGTTCGAAAATTGCAGATGGATATGCTCAAATGCTCGTGACATCTGTGGGGATGAGCACAGCATGGGGGGAAATGATGAGCTCGATAACTCGTGATTCCAATGAACGAACACCACTGCAAACTCGGCTCGACAAACTAACTTCTTCTATTGGGAAGGTCGGTCTTTCAGTTGCTTTTGTAGTGCTTCTAGTCATGTTAATTCGTTACTTCACTGGAAATACAACAGATGACAAGGGGAAAAAGGAGTATATCGGTAGCAGAACAGATACGGATGAAGTGTTAAACGCAGTCGTACGCATTGTTGCTGCTGCAGTAACTATCGTGGTTGTTGCAATCCCTGAAGGTTTGCCGTTGGCAGTCACTCTAACTCTAGCTTACTCTATGAAGAGAATGATGGCTGACCAAGCTATGGTCAGAAAACTTTCAGCTTGTGAAACAATGGGCTCAGCCACAGTAATTTGCACTGACAAAACAGGCACACTTACAATGAATCAGATGAAAGTAACCAAGTTCTGGCTTGGCCAGGAACCCGTCGAGGAAGATTCTTACAAAACAATTGCTCCGTCAATTCTTGAATTATTCCACCAAGGAGTCAGTTTAAACACGACTGGCAGTGTTTACAAATCTGCATCAGGATCTGCGCCTGAGTTTTCAGGCAGTCCAACTGAAAAAGCTATTCTTTCATGGGCTGTTTCTGAATTGGGCATGGATATGGAAAAATTAAAGGAAAGCTGTGCCATTCTCCATGTTGAAACCTTCAACTCTGAGAAGAAACGAAGCGGGGTTTCAATAAGGAAGATGGCTGACAATAGTGTTCATATACATTGGAAAGGAGCTGCTGAGATGATATTAGCCTTGTGTTCAAGTTATTATGACAGTCGTGGCAGCATAAAGTCCATGGACGAAGGTGAAAGAAATAAAATCGAGAAAATAATACAGGGTATGGCAGCTAGTAGCCTTCGATGCATTGCGTTTGCTCATAGAAGGATCACAGAGGAAGGAATGGAAGACAACGACGGGGAGCCGCACCAGAGGCTACAAGAAGATGGTTTGACCTTGCTGGGGATAGTTGGGCTGAAGGATCCGTGTAGAATTGGAGCCAAGAAAGCGGTGGAAGCTTGCAAAGCTGCCGGAGTGAGCGTGAAAATGATAACTGGTGACAATATTTTCACAGCAAAAGCTATAGCAGTAGAATGCGGCATATTAGAGCTCAAAAGCCAAGTGGACAAAGAAGAAGTGGTGGAAGGTGCTGTATTTCGTAACTACACGGATGAACAGAGGATGGAGAGGGTTGATAAGATCCGTGTGATGGCAAGGTCCTCCCCCTTCGACAAACTTCTAATGGTACAATGCCTGAGACAGAAAGGTCATGTTGTTGCTGTCACAGGAGACGGCACAAATGACGCGCCCGCATTAAAAGAAGCAGATATAGGACTCTCCATGGGCATCCAAGGTACTGAGGTTGCCAAGGAGAGCTCAGATATTGTGATTTTGGATGATAACTTTGCTTCTGTGGCTACTGTTTTGAGGTGGGGGCGGTGCGTATACAACAATATCCAGAAATTTATCCAGTTCCAACTGACGGTGAACGTTGCAGCTCTTGTGATCAACTTTATTGCAGCAGTTTCTGCAGGCGAGGTTCCATTAACAGCCGTTCAGTTGCTGTGGGTAAACCTCATTATGGATACGTTGGGAGCTCTGGCCCTTGCTACAGAGCGACCCACTGATGAGCTAATGGAGATGTCACCAGTGGGGCGCACTGCGCCCCTCATCACTAATATAATGTGGAGAAATCTTCTAGCTCAAGCTTTTTACCAGATAACAATATTATTGATCTTACAGTTTGCAGGCGAGTCTATCTTCAATGTGAGCGCAGAGGTTAACGACACACTAATATTCAACACTTTTGTGCTTTGCCAAGTTTTCAACGAATTCAATGCAAGGAATATGGAAAAGCAGAACGTATTCAAAGGGATTCACAGGAATCATTTGTTTCTGGGAATCATCGCCATTACTATTGTTCTTCAGGTGGTGATGGTGGAATTCCTGAAGAAGTTTGCAAATACAGAGAGGCTGAACTGGTGGCAGTGGGTGACTTGTATTGCAATGGCAGCTGTATCATGGCCAATTGGCTGGTTTGTGAAACTTGTACCAGTTTCAGGCAAACCATTCCTCAGTCACCTCAGGCAGCTGTTAGAAACATATAAAAGAGCCATGCATTCCATATACTTCAGAGGAGCATCTTTTGATGGTGGAAGGTGAAAAAAACAATGGTCTTGGCCGAGTAGCATTCGGAAAGTAGCAGATTGAGATAAAATCATGTTAGTGAGCATTAGAAGCACGTTACTAATAATCCCAGTTCACGAACCCTCTTTCACCAGATTAAAGCTTCGTGCATCTTGTTCTTGGTGTTAACGTGACGCACTCGTAAGCTATCGCCACTTTCAGGATACTACTCTTCCAATGCCTCGTAGCTTTTTACTGATAGATGAAACTAGCTAGTTATGCAGACTCATCCTGTAACGTGTACCGTTTCCTCCGATGAATTCTTTTTGTCAGAATTTCAGATTTGTAAACGTTATTTCAGCAGTATATAGCACGATCAGTGTGTTTATGACATTCTTTTTATCTGTTTCAGGCATAGACGAAACTACTTTTGTTGATAACACCAGCTCTCCTTTCATTTTTCTAATCTGCTATAGCTATAAAAGAAAAGCGAGCAGGAGGCAGAAAATCTGAAATTGTAGTTAGAGAACCACCAACCACATGAACTGTTTTTGGACTGTCGATCAACCAACAATGGAATAATCGATCCTTCCAAATCATTAATCTGCAAGACAGAGTTAAGAAAATCCCAGTATTTGTCATAGAATTATTCAAATGATTGTCAAAAATGAAGTTTTTTTAGACTTAAACCTATATTGCAATTGCAGCTAGTTTTAGTTTTACTAATTCGATTAAATAAAATAAAAATATTAGATGGAATGGGAGGGTTTCTAATCACTTGATTGATTATTCTGAAATCATATAAAATTTATATTAAATTAAAAACTTAAATGATACTTCAAAAATAATTTTATATTGCTTTCTACTGATAATTACAATTGATTGCTACTGAGAATCATTAAGAATCGGTTAGAAAAAGAGAAACTCGGCTTGTTTTGTCATGCAAGGAAAATAAGAAGAAATCTTCAAAGACGCCGCGCAAAACTGGCATTTGGAATGAGCAGCAGACGCCGCGCGGGAGAGAGCGACCAGGCGACCGACCCGTCAAGCAAGCTAAAAAAGAAAGAAAAGGACATCGAGTGATGCTAACCGTTAAGCCTCCACCAAAAGCCACCTGCTGCTGTTGGATTATATAGCTTATTAGTAGTGAATTTTATTTAAAAATAAATTAAAATTAAAAATTGAGAATAAAGGTTTTATATATATATATATATATATATATATATATATATATATATATATATATATACTTAGATTATCTTTAATATATTGATACAAAAATAAAATTATACATATATATGTGATATAATGATATAAAAATAAATTAAAAAGTTTTTAAAAATGCAACCTCAATGCTAAATGAGCCTAGGATGGTGACGTGGTTATTTGTTTTCATTATTTTTATTATATTATTTTTTTTACTAATATTTTTCAAGTTTAGAGAAGTTAAGAAATGAAAATATAAAAATTCTGTTTGTTCTTACGGTTCGAAGAGTGTTTTTTTTTAATATTATTTTATTTATTTTATTTTAATTTTATAGTGTTTTTAAATCATTTTAATATGTTGATATATATATATATATATATATATATATATATATATATAATTTTAATATATCTCCAAATAAAAGCAATTTGAAAAACAACCTCCACTGCACTTCAAAACACCCAAAAAACTAACATTATTATTTATTCATTGTTATTTTATTTAAGTAACTCGTAGGATGTTTTTCCATTAAAGAATTAATGTAATAAAAACTTTTTAAAAAATATCAAAGCTTTTATTATTTCTATGCCTTTCAAGGCTATAAGATTTTAGAAATTAAGAAACCTGTTCACTCCATGTGAGAAATGTTTTTCTTTTTTTAATTTTCTTTTTATTGTTGATTATAACTTTGTCAATGTTCAGTGTTTTAATTATTTTAGCTTGGATTTGCTATAATCATTTGGCCAGAGCCCTTTGGCTACTGTCAACTTAATTATAAAATGGTATTTTATGTTTATTAATTTTTAATAAAAAAAAAAACTATAATAATTTACTAGCCTGCATGGAGCAAACTTGCTAATTTATGTTATTTTTTTTATTTTTTTTAAATCACTGCACAACCTCATCATAGGAACTACAATAATTGGGATTTTTTTGTTTATTCATAAGAATCTCAAACTGCTTTTGGACAAATCAAAAGGAGCAGGATGAGTTGAGTCTTGATACACAAACACACATATATATATATATATATCATCATCATCATCATCATCATCATCATCATCAGCTAAATTGACAAAACTATGTTTCGCAGGCAACGTATGCGCCTTTTTTTCATCTCCTTTCATTTTAAACCATAGATATAAGTTAATCAATTTGTTTATAGATTAATTTTTTTTTTTTTTTGTTAAGACTATCTATCCCTAGTTTTTCTACTTTTTATAAACATATTTTTAACACTTAACTAATAAATCTCACCTCCTTGACATTCCGGCCCCTCCAATTTTTAACGCCGTTGTAAACACTACATTTGTTAAGATCCCTCCTCCATTGTTTCTTCCCCCCCGAATTTTTCAGCGTAATTAAACTCTTTGTAGATACCAAAAAGAAGAAGAAAACACCAGTGCTAATTCGTAGAGTGCAAAGGCGCGTTCATCACCATTGAATGAATCCAAGCTGCCATC
This sequence comes from Salix caprea, assembly GCA_964035475.1. NCBI lineage: Eukaryota > Viridiplantae > Streptophyta > Magnoliopsida > Malpighiales > Salicaceae > Salix > Salix caprea. Next base: position 14,639,517 of record OZ037755.1, on the reverse strand, counting down.
CAAAGAAATACAGCTCCTGAAGCTGAAACACAGACAAAAAATAACCAAATTAACGTCAAATATGGACTCATACTGAAACAGAGAGGGGGTCATCCATCTTTTTTTTCTTTGCAAAAGAAAATAAAGAAAGAGCAAGCCAAAAAATAAGTAACGAAACTCCGAACAGCTGGTTGTCCCGTGGTGCCATCAACAGGTGAAACCACCGCATGATCTAATCTATCCTCGATAAAGAAGCGAGGGAGTAAGATCATGCTGGCAGCTTCAACTGCTAGTGGTGCACGATGGATGAAGAAATTTTGAAGTAATTATTTGGAGTTTTCTTGATGAAGATGCCAGAGAAGAGAGGAAGGAAAGGATATATATATATATAGCGGCCAACGGGCTAAGGGCTAGATTGTCTTTTTCTGGGTTATTTATTTTGTTGCTATAACAAGGAGAACAGAAAAGCTTTTAGAGATTTTATAGGGGAATAAACAAGGAAGAAAACAGGTGGAAGTGGTCCAAAGCAAAAGACAAAATGAATATTATCATGCCCACGCCACCTCCATGCACACAAGGAAGCGAGTCCTTCCAAATCTCTCTCCGGCAAAACCTTTATCGCCTTTACCTCAACATGCTGGCAGAGTTGTGAATCAATGGGGCCCTATTTTTCTTGGCCTCCAATAGATGCAAGACTAAAGAAAGAATTCCCACGACCTAGCAAAGTCATGTACTCAATTTGCTTAAAAGAAAAAGGGAAATTCACGTGCTAGCCCCCCCTCCCTTCTTTTCCAAAGATGGCCGTATGTTTTTTGATGGATAACCTTTTGATATTCTATTTCTCCCGCGTCTATATTGTTAAAAAGCATGTTATTATAAAAACAAATGTTTTTTCTTTTCTTCTGATCTGTTTTTTCGTGCCCATTTAACAACATAGCATGGTTATAGTTATATCAGTGTTCCAAAACGCTTCTCCTAGTAGGTGAGGAAGTAGAACAGGCAAAAGGGACATGTTTCGAGGTTTAAATCGTTTGAATTTCACGTCCCCCTCAAAAATTGGATTCCGTTCATCGAAGGCAAAATACAGTTCTTATGATTGGGGCCTTCATTGTTTTTACATAGTTTAACCAGTAAAATACAGGGACCCGTTGTTCTTTTCTTTGAGGAAAATCATATCAACCATTCTTCAGCAAACTCTGCACTTCGAAAAACATGCGATTCGACCTTCCAATTCGAGACAAATATAATAAAAGTTTATTATTTATATAAAATATAAGTTTCGGGATTACGTCATCTCATGATAAGAAACACTTGATCCAACCATCTTTCTGATATTTTCATATGGCCGGTGATCACGTTGGTTCTCCAACAGCTAAACGGAGTTTAACATTTTCAATCTTTCTTAATTACATGGTTCTAATTAACCAATAATCTCATCGAGAATGCCAGACAATTGAGCATACTTGGCCCTAGATAATTTCTTATTAATCTTTTGCCCAGATACATTGTATCCATCAACCCTAAATAATTTCAAGCACAAAAGCTTACATGTGTAGCAACAAAAGAGCCCATCAATGCCCTAGAAAAGAGCAAATTATTTCTCCTCCTAACTAGGCATATACACATCTAATCCATTGAACTGGTCGGCTCCAATTGGGTTACATCACGGCCTGTGGTCTGAAGAAAATTGTGAAGAAGATGATTAGTAAAGTACCGAGTGGCCGACATAACAACATATTTGGTGTTTGGCTTATACCTTGGATTTGACTTTACATGGCGAAAAATGTTTTCAAATCATCACTTGTTCGATTTATTCTGAAGCGTGACCGACATAGAAGTTACAATAAAACTTTAACTCGACAAAAATTTCATGAAAAAAAACAAAGATTTAGATCTTAAAAATGCAAGAATGTTTATCATCTAGGTTTATAGTGCATGAAGTCCATGACTTAGTTCTTCAGCAGACTATAACCAGAAAGAAAAGCAAACACCCTTGGAATAGCAAGCTAATTTTGAGAGATGTTGATGGGGCCTCAAAGTTCATGTGGGAATTCGTTACATTCATACAAAGATTTTTGTAATGCGAAGAACAAGACATGAGGTATGATATTTGACTTTCATTGTCTTTATCATTAATCTATCAGGAAGGGAGTCCAAGAAAAAAGCAAAAAACACAGGAAAAAAAAGCATCTGGAAAAGAAAAAGGTGAGTAATCGCATGCCGGACACACTGAAACTAGCGGAGGGAAAAGCATATACTTACAGTGAGTTATCATACCATCTTTCTAGATTTGAGGGAAATGTCTGGGATCTATAATGGGTCCCCAAATAGGAAGGAGTGAGGCTGGCACAGCATGACCTAGCTAGGGTTAGTTCTTTCTATCGTTCTCTAACCAGAGATAGATCATGCTGGCAGCTTCACTTTTTCCCTTGTGAACTTCTTTAAACATACAAAAACAGATCAGGTCAACTCCCTGCAAAGTTCTTATCTTGCGGATGAATCATCTTTCATCAAGGTGCAAGAACAGGAAAGTATATAGTTCCCCGCATGCCCCTTCATAGACGAGGCATTTGGGGTTACGGAGGAGATGACACAAACGAAAACACGAAAGAAGACGGGAGAAAATTAAGATGGGGAAAGGGGAGAAAATTTTGATATTTCATGGATGGAAAGATTAATCGAACTGAAGAAACGAGGAAAGACAGAAACCCTAAAATTATCTCATGGGGGTATGACATAAATACAGAGGGAGGGAGGGAGGCAGATGAAGAGAATCATAATGAAGAAGACATGGACCATCCTTGTTGAACAGTGAATTAAAGAGGTCGGGTGTGGACAGCTAAGAGAGAGAGACACGTTGGAGGTAGTTTAAATAAGAAGAGTGTAGAAATATAGGCCACAGGTGGCAGAAACTATAAATTATAGGGCGGCGCAGCAGGCATCGTTGGGGCTGCAGGTTTCTGGGCTAGTGACTGTTATCAGGGTTTGAATATATATTAGAGTATCGAAATATATTTAGGTGTGTTTGGAATTTAATTGTTTTTTTAAAAAAAATAATTAATTTTTAATATTTTTAAATTATTTTAAGGTAGTTTTAAGATAAAAATATTTTTGGAAACCAGTTCTGCTATACTCTAGGATACCCTCTTAGTTGATCATGATAAAATTGTAATTTAAAAATGATTGGTATAAATCGATAATTTATCACCATCTAAACAAAATATATATTAGAAACAAATAGAATTTATATATGTTTAAATCAATGAATTCAAGTTAAAAATATTTAAATTAATTATGTTTAAATTGAAAGAAAAAAATATTTGCTTCTTAAAACACTTAAAAATAATGAATATTAATTTTATTACTATCAATAATAAAATATTTATTTTAAAAAATTTATTCTTCATCACTTACAAGTAAAATATATGTAACACGTCATTCAATATCATAACAATACTATATTGGATTAGATACTGGAAAAAAAATATAAAATTCAAATATCATTTTAATACTAGATGAATTGGGTGATCGTTTAATCATCAATAATGAACTCTTGAGAATTTGTAAGGACTAATTGACTGATAAGATTTTATACGCTAAAATAACTAGTTTCTTACAAAGAATTAGATAGATAGATAAATAGAAAAGTCATCAATCCTGTCACACTTCAAGTCATATTCATTCCAATCTTCATATTATAACATAAGAGTAGTTAATCATATACCTATTACATCCAAACACTTTCAAGTGTTAAAAAATTGAATTGTACTATCCACATTACCGATAAAATCTACAATTATAAAATCATATTTACGAACCTCTTAAAATTAGGTGTAAACTCACAATACCAACAAAGTGATTTAACTAAGAAATTTTTTTAAAAAAATAACATATTTTTAAACAAAAAAATCTTTATGTGTTTTTATCACGTGACAATAACCATTAAAGATAGAATACTTCAACATGGTGCAAAACATTTAGCGTGGATTTATCAAGTAGCAAGCATGTTATTTTACCTGGACTAGTGAAACAATACAATATTGAATACCAATTCAGTGTCTAACATGTGGATATAAACTTGTCAAACCACGTTGAAAATCGACCTCACAATTTCTCTCTTGTGTCTTTTATTCTAAACACTTTGTTTAAATTCATGCTTAATTGCATTAAAATGTATTTTTTTATTAATACCCGGGGAACAATATTGGTTGGAAAAACTAGTTAAAAACATAATTTAAATTATAAAAATAATATTCAACAATATTTATAAATAAATATTTTAGCTCCACAATAAACAAGTACTAGAAAAAAAATCATAACAAAGCAACCTGGTAACACAAGAATATTTAAATCATACAAGATAAAAAAAAAATCATTTTTGTTTATTTTGGTTTAAAATAAGCATGCATTATATCAAAATAACATGTTTAACAAAGAAAGATAAAATACATGACTATACCAACAAGTTTGTAGAAAAATGTATAGACATAATTTATTAGACTAACTACAAAAATATACGATGCTATGCAACTACTCAAAGAGATTCACATAAATTGCATGAATTACATATTTAAAAGATAAACTATAGATTCAAAACAAATATATAAAACAACCTTATAAAATTAAAAAATATTAAAATTAAATATTAAATTAGAATATAACAAATTAAAAAGAGTTTTAAACTTAAATTTTAAACCTTTTTTATAATAAAATATCGAAGAATTAAAATTCTCACATACTAGTGTAATTATTAACCTTTAATTATCAATCAAGAATTAATTTATCACTGATTTTTTCAATTAAAACAAAATCTAAAAATTGCCGACATACATACTACTGTTTTTCAAGTGCATGCTATACAAGAGTGCTGCAGAGGATCATCATGATCCAGGCCACAACTTTCAAACATGACTGCTCCTCATACGGGACAGCTGATTACTACACTGCAATTATTGGACTTCGAATGTATAATGTTTGTATTTATGAGGTTTTTTTTTTTGACAATGTATTTCAAAATTACTTTTAAAAAAACTTGAAAATTTTGTATTTATTTTATTTATTTTTTAAAACTATTTTTATGTGTTGATATAAAAAATAATTTAAAAAAAAATAAAAAATAATACTTTCAAAACAACCGCAACAACAACAATAAACAATTTCAATGCTTTCACCTGCATGCCTTAGGGCAATTCCAACGGTTATTTTTGTTTTTTTTTTGACATCTCTGACGGGAGAGCCATCTGAGTAGTCAAAATGATTTTTTTTTTTGCCTTCGAAGTCATTCCTACACTTTTTCACTGAAAAGTCAAAAGGGAAATATAGTTGTTGGCCGTTGATTTCGGTAAATTAAAACACAGCATCAACAAGCAACAATGAACTGAACGATCGAAGCAATTAAAAAAACACATAGATAAAAAACAATATTTTCCAGCCAATTGGAACAAGAAAAAACACAGCAAATACCTTCATCAAAATTGTGTGCCTAATTGAAGAACAACTTCAGTGATCAAAATTGACCTTCTACCCACTACACAGGTGGGGGAGTTAACGAGTTTGGTGGGTGGGTGGTGGGGGGAGCGGTGCAACAGAGGGAGATGGGTTTGAGTAAGGTTTCACGGGGAGGGGAGTTACGAGTTTGGTAGGGTGGTAGGGGAGTAAGGTGAAGGTGACGCAATAGAGGGAGATGGCACTGGGGAAGGGAGTTAATGGGTTTGGTGGGTGGGTGGGGGGAGCGATGACACAGCAGAGGGAGATGGGTAGGGTTCCACAGGGAGGGGAGTTTCGGGTTTGGTGGTGGGGGCGGTGTTTTTATGCTAATTATTATTATAGTTAGCATAAAAAAATAATTATGAGAAATTGGTAAATTGAGATTTTTTTGGTCGGTTAGCTTAATTACATGCTTTAAATTTACCGTTAGATTTATTAATTATAATAATAATAGCTAGCATAGAAAAATAATTATGCAAAATTGGTAAAAATAATAATTATAATAATAATAGTTAGCATAAAAATAATAAGTAACATTAATTAACTTCAAATACAACAACTATAAGAAAACATACAATAACTTGAAAAACATACCATAAGTTGTTTAAATCTAATGATTATTTACTCATTACCGTATTGTTTTCATATATGTTCAATCAAATCAACTTGGAGTTGGGAGTTTGTAGCTTTGTCCCTGATTCGATTACGAGTTTGAAGAAAATCATGTAGTTCTGGTGTTTTATCATGTGACACTGATATAAAAGAATTAGTTTCACGTTCATGGTCAAATTTATTTTTTTAATTTAAATATAATTTAAAGAATAATAATTTTATTGCTGGAGAGTTTTTCAAAAACAACTATTTAATTATATAACTTACTCCTATTAATTATATAATTAATTGTGTAAATTAAACTATATACAAAATAATTGAAATATATTTAAAATAATATATAAAAAAACTCTCCAAAATAACTTTTATCATTGAAGTATACATCAACAAAAAAATTCCCATATATATACTATTTAAAAAATCATTTTAAAAATTTATTCTCCAAAATAATTTCTCGTAATCTCACCTGTAATGGCGACACGCCCTCCCTCCATCCCTCTCCACGTCTGTTCTATGTTCATATTCAGTAGTCAATTCATGTTTATAGGTGGCTTCGATTCTCGTTCATCGAGAAACTCCTCTTTTGTTGTCTTATGGACTATTGAAGCTGCTGACAACCTCTATCCTCACTGGCTCGTCGATGATATTGATTCTTGTTTCCACACGCCATCCATTGAAGAGCACAGTCACCGGTTAATTGAAAATCAAGAACCGGTTCAGAGAAAGAAATCGAAAAATAATAAAAGGTAAAGAAACGAATACTCGAAAACTAAAAAACTGTAATGTTCGGTGCCCCACAGGAAAAATAGAAAAAAAAACATAATTTAATAGCTCACCGAACAGGCATAGAATCAAGAAATAAACATGCGCCAGAAATTGTATTTAAAAAATAAGGGTTTAATTAGAGGAAAATGGATGGAACCACAGGACAAAGGAAGCTCCTTCAGGTTGCAAATATACACAGAAATCAACATTGGTCTTAGTAACTATCCCTACTCAGTACTTTTATATCCGTTATAGACATCTACAAGTAGGTAGCTAATGATGCTACCAACAGAGCCTGCAAGGTAGTAGACTGGCATGTAGGCCTGTATGATTCTGTACAATCCAGGTTCATGGAAGTTCTGTATTATCATTTACCTGAGTTTGATACTTTTTTTTAAATTTAAATATCTATAAATAAATAAATTTAATTTAAAGTCACCACATGTTCACATTAGAATCATCGACGAAGGGGGTCGCTTAAGCCAATGGTCTAGGGCTTGGGTCCGTGTAGATACGGCAAATTGTTTTGGGAGAGGTTCCTATCATGACGCCGGACAGAACCCTAGAAGGATAAGTTAGGGGTCCCTATATATCACTTTTTTTTTTAAAAAAAATTCAAGATTAATTGGCCTCGGCTTGTCGGATCATCTATCTGCAGTTTTGATGATAAATTATGCAAATATATCACGATTTTGGAGTTGAACCATCATATAGATAGGGATCTTGGTAGTGCTTTTATATTAAAATTAAAAAATAATAAAAAAATATTTTTAATATATTTTCAAATAAAGATTTTCTTAAAAAAGTATTATGGAATATAATTCTAAACACACAAAAAACCAAGTTATTATTTAGAAATTGTTTGAGTATAATTTTTAAAATACATTTTATTTAACAATAAAATAAAATAATATTTATTTTAGTATTTTTCTAGTATATTAATATAAAAAATAATATTTTACCGCTATAAATCATAATATCAAACACACGGTGACTTGATTTGGAATGAAAAGCCTCATTCAAGTAATGAATGATAAGCAGGAGGGATATATTAAAAAAAATAATTGATGAGGAGGAACACATCAAGAATTATGAAGCTAGAGGGACGACTGAGCCTATTAATCCAACCGAGGGAAAAGAAAAAAAGTGAACATATATTCTGCAAATTAGTTCATAGCCGACAAGCTATATACAACTCTACCCTAAAACATTTATAGCAATTCCTCACTGTTTTTCATTTTTATTGTTTTTGAAAAAAATAAAATATTTTAGATTAAATTTTTTAATATTTTTATATTATTTATTGATGTTAAAAATAAAAAAAATATTAATTTAATTTAATTTTAAACAAAAATATATTTTCAGAAAATGTAAAGAGACTATGGAGTGGGGTATAAAGTCTAGACTCCAGAGAGGTCCTCATGACGTGTCGTTGCGTGCAGGATGATAGAGAAATCTCTTTCCTTCTCCTGGCATGCTAACAAAGAGCCAGAAGTACAAAACAATGTTAATGCTCTTTTGTGACATATACATAGCAATGCTACAAGACAAGGGATTTATAAACAGCATAATTTTTACCAACGTTATAATCGAGTTCTAAATGTTTTTGTTCTTATGGCATACCACAATTGTATTCCCCCACTAAATTACAGTAATCACTTCTCTTCAATTTCGGTACCTATTTTCTCCCCTTCATGTGAAACTGGTTTTAAAGGCGGTGTTACATGATTTTCAATTCTTTATTAGGAAAAAAATAAGTATTTTTCATTACCGTAACTAAATAAAACAGCTTCACAAATCCTGTCCTCCAGTTCCTCCTATTGGAATCTGCACGCATTCACTCCTGAAGCACATGCTTTGATAACCTGAACCTGGAATGTCAAAAGACATGATCACAGTTTTTATATTATCACTAGAATCCATCTAATGAAATAGTTGGTTTGAATCGATGATCAGCATGTTTGACAAAATAGCGAGAAACTTACATGAGACGGAGGAGTTTTGCATGTGTTTAGATGCACCCCATTACCACCCTTTTCTCAGCATTATAATTTGATAGTACCTCATTGTTGCCCAATACAAATCTTGCAAAAGAAGAGCAGCACATAGCCAACCTCAGGGATAGACCACAAGAGTCTTTCTGAATAGTGCTTCTTCAAAAGTCCTGCCTATCAGGACCTATATCTTATCTTAAATCCTTGTTCGTACATGGCAAGGTAGTAAACTTCAACATAGCAGTGTGATAGGTGAGGTTGGAAACAATAACTTACCATTTGTGAATTCATGTGAATCCAAAAGAATCCTATGAGAGCCAAACTTTCAGGTGCATATTTACATGGTCACCAGAAATCACCACAAGAGCAGATCCCGTCTTTAAAATGATGAAATCGGCTGGCATCCCTCACGATCAGTTTTCTTTCAAAGAATTTTGAAACTAGCTTGCAGAAAGTATGGCAATCACCACAGACTCGAAGGTTCTTTGCAATTCTAACAGGGGTCCCCTCAGGAGTGCTCAACAAACCATATGCAATTGCCAGCCTTTCACTATGCCCATAAAGCATCTGAACCTTCTCTTCTTCCCCTACATTGTGCAAAACAAACTTGGTTTGAGGCACATAGCCCCCTTCCATCTCCAACTTCTCCGTAATTTGAGTTAGCTTCTGATAAATATTATAAGATTGCGGGTGAGAGTTGTCTCTGGCAAGGAATGTATGAATCTTTTTCCCAACCTCAATCCAACTGCATCCCGGGTTTTTCTTCAACCCACTCCCCTTCATTCTCATTCTTATTCCTTCCACATCTTTCCATCTTTCACTGGAAGCAAAGAGATTGGATATCAGCACGAAACTTCCTGGACTGTCGGGGTCCAACTCCAAGAGCTTCTGTGCGGCAATTTCTCCAAGTTTTTTATTCGAGTGAACCTGACAAGCCCGAAGGAGTGCACACCAAACTTCAGCAGTCGGTTCAATCTGCATGTTTTTCACAAAATGGCTCGCCTCTTCTAAGCAATTTGCACGGCCAAGAAGATCAACCAAGCATGCATAATGTTCTGGCCATGGCTCCAGATTATATTTACATTTCATAGTTTCAAGCAATAATTTACCTTCATCGATTAATCCTGAATGACTGCATGCATGGAGAAGTGCCAAGAAGGTAATATGATCAGGAGTTAGGTTTTGGTCCTCCATTCTACTGAATAATTCAACAGCTGCCTTGCCACGTCCATGCATTCCATATGCACTGATCATAGTTGTCCATAGAACTAAACTTTTACTTCCAGTACAGATAAATACCTTGTTTGCGTTCTCTAGGTTTCCGCAGCGAGCATACATATCCACAAGAGAGCTCACCACAGATCCTTCTAACATGAAACCCTTTCGGTATATGAAACCATGAATCTCTTTCCCTTTAGTCAAGGCAGATAAGCTAGCAGCAGCAGAGAGGATGCTCACTAGAGATATCGAATCGGGTTCAACACCGGTTTCTATCATCAAGGAAAATATATCAAGAGCTTCATTTGCATTTCCATTATGTACATAGCACGATATCATGCTCGTCCAAGACACTACATCTTTACAATTTATCGACTCAAACATTCTAGTCGCATAATTAATATTCCCACATTCTCCATACACATCAACTATCATATTCTGCAGCATAAGATCATATAAACCTCGCTTCAAAGCATAGCCATGAACTTCTTTTGCATGGGACAAGCGCTTCAATCCACTGCAAGCCAGCAAGGTGCTTCCTATCATCATTGCATCTACTTCCATCCCTTCCATCTGCCCTTTCCTCAACAATTTTAAAGCCTCAGTATGACAACTGTTTTGAGCACAGGCAGCTATAACCGTTGTCCAGGAAATGAGATCTTTATTGAGCATCTTATCAAAAACAAGGCTAGCATAGGCCACACAACAGCACTTGGAATACATATCTGTAAGTGTATTCCCAACCTTTAGATTAGAATCAAGCCCATTCTTCATTGCATAAGCATGAATTTCCTTTCCATTCAATAAATAACCCAATCTCCCAGACGCAGCAAGGATGCTTACTAGAGAAACCTCATCTATATTTAGATTAGCATCCTGCATACCACAGAAGAATTGCAGAGCTTCATTATATAAACCATTTTGAATGTAACCCGCGAGCATGGAATTCCAACTGACGTAATCCTTCTCGTCCAACTTTTCAAAAATTCTAGCAGCATCACTCATTTTACCAAATCTCACATACATAGCCACCAAGGCATTGGCCACGTAAACATCAAGAACTGGACTTGATTTTAAAATAGCAGCATGAATCTCCATGCCCAGTTTCTTGAAGGAAGAATTCTCACAAGCTTGAAGAGCAGCAACAAAAGTGTAAGTATTCATACCAACACCAGACTTCTGCATTTCGCTAAACAATTTCAATGCCTCCATACATTGCCTATCCATAGAATAAGCAGAAATTATAGAATTCCATGACACAACATCGTTTCGTTCATTCATTCCATCGAATAGTGTCCTCGCTCCGATTATGTCACGGCACTTGGCATACATGGCAACAAGAGAATTAGCAACATGCATAATGGAATCATATCCACATTTAATTATCAGACCATGAATTTCAGCCCCACAGTGGATATCCTCAACCACACCGCACGCTTTAAGTACACTAGGAAAAGTAAATGAATCAAAGGGAACACCCGAAACCCGCATTCGCCTGTACAGATCAAGCGCTCTTAAAGATTCTCCATTTGAAACATATGCGCCAATCATAGCATTCCATGTAAAAATAGTTCTCTCGTGCATTTGATCAAACACTTTCTCCGCGTCCAAGATAGACCCACACTTGGAATACATAAAAACAAGTTTAGTGCTCAAAAACACAGAATCGAGTTCTAAATTGGATTTTATCAAACGGGCATGAATTTGTTGGCCTTGTACAACAACTTTTTTGGTTGCACAAAGCTCAAGGATTGATGCATAAACCTCCTCTGGGTTAACCAGACGGTAGCTGCCATCGTCAGAGGAAAGAGCAGTAAGTGAAGCAAAAGCTTCTTTGAGGTTTCCTTTTTTGCATGTCTCTTTGAGAGGGAAACTTTTGATGGAGTCCTTACAGAATTTGGGAGAGAGATCGGTTTTGTTTAGTGTTTGATGGTGTGCGAATGTTCTAGGGATGTTGTAGTAACAGTGTGGAATCGACGTAGCCATTGCATGCGACACGATAAGGATTTAGGATGATTTCGTAGTGTTTTTTTTGGCGATTGAAAGCCAGCCCACAACCCATTATTTATTTCCCTGCATCAGCATGAGAATTGAAGGAGGAATACAAGCCCACGGACAAGGTAGTCCACCTTTCATTTCTAAGGTTTTGTTTTTGTTTCATTTCTTATTTAATTTAATTGCTGCCTTTTCCACCTAATTTTCATCCATGGCCATCTTGTGATATTTTCTTGTCCTGTACCATTTCAGAAAAAGAGCAGGCAACAAGCCCAAAAAACCCATCAGATCGACTCGAGAAACCAGAGAAAAAACTCATCACAACAGCTAATTCCCTGCTACCCAAGAAACGGCACCCATGTGCTAGCTAGCAGGGGAGGAGGGGGAGAGTTGGTGGGAGGGATTCGAAGAGAGCACGCTTCTCAACAAGAAAGGGGCAGCGGGTGCCCCGTCGCACTATGCAAAAAAATTAAGCCGAAGAATACAAAATCCCAATCAACTTGGATCGAGTTCCAGTCCTGGCCAGATGGTTTCACAACTCTTCATTACTGGCGAGTGTTTCTTCTATACAACTTCATTACACGCTGTTGGTAATTCCATCTATGTACACTAAAAATGTTCTCTCCAAGTACCCAAAGCAAAACAAGAAGCAAGGGTCAGTCTTCGTGCTTGCCAGGAATTAAACATTTATCAGGCATCTGTATCTTTCCTTTCAGTGTCCTGTTTCAATCCCAGGCCAACCCCGCTGCCTTCTTCTTCGTCAATATATTATGAACACAGAATCCTCCTTTTCCTTTGCCGAGGATGGCACGCAAAACCCACATAGGATTTCGATAAATAATAAATAGCTGCCACGAGCTGATACAATCACGTTTAAATCAGTATTTCCCCTTCTCACCCCTGATTGGATGAAGCCATCAAGCTCTGATCTGGTAGTGTCCAGGAAAGCAAATGCCCGTCAGAATCCCCACTAAGCAACTGCTTCAGGTCGCTTGTGAGATGAAGGGAAGTGACCGGATGTTTATGAAACTTCAGTACCTTGTGGAGAAGTAACCTGTACTCTGGTACCTTATCACCTAGATTTAGCCCACCGGTTGAACTGCTGGTAAATTTACTCGAGGCACTCGCTTGGCTGGAGCAGTGAACCATTTGCCACACCTTTACTGCCCCACTCTGGTGACCTGTCACATACCAGTTTGTGTCCTGCCAATCGGAAAATGTACAACTCGTCACTGAGAGAATAGAATCAGAAGGAAGTTGGGATGTGTTGATCACAGCAAGGCAATCCCCATTGATGCTCCAGACAGCAAGCAGAATTCCAGCCGCTGTCATGATCTCACCAGTCAAGTCATTCACATAAAGTGCTGATATTGGCACAGGAAACTCTGGTAGCTGCCTAACAAAAACCAAGGAGCTGAGGTCCCATACAATAACCGTGCAGTCATCAGAGCCACTTAAAATCAGCATGTAAGGCTGGCTAACATGAAGGCATGTGATTGTGGCCGTGTGTCCACAAAGTGCGTTCTCCAACTGCAGATGTTGCAGCACGCGTGGACCGTCCTTGCTGATTCTCCAAACACAGAGTAACCCATCATCAGCTCCTGTAACCAAAATTTGACCATCATGACTAGCACCAGCACACTGAATCTGGCTGCCCCCATGAAGATTCTCATGTGTTGACAGCAGTCTATCTTGATCATAGCTCATAAATCTCAAGCTACGGTCTGGGAAACCCCATGCAACATATTTGTTATAAGTTGTAGGTTTGAGCAAACAGTTTGTGCCCGCCAAAAGGATTTTCTCGTGAACAGTAACAATCTGGGTAATGGCAGATGAGCTCTTGCGTATTTCATATGGAACAAGATGGGAAGAATACTTGAGTGGATGTGGAATCCTTTTATCAGAACGTCTTTTCACATGGGGTTTGAGGAATAGCTGCTTGGGTGTCTGCCCAAAGTGATTGATTTGTGCTAGAATGGAGGCTTTCATTGCAGGATCTGTAACTGAGTCTATGTCTACACTCCCCTCATAAGTGTAATGATAGAAAACATTCGCAGCTTCTTCAGCTTCCTGTCAATTATGCAAGGAAAATATTAGATCATTAACAGAATGAGGAATAATAATAAAGCATAAAGCTGGAGAATGACCCAATCACCCAAGGAAAAGAGTTGAGAAAAATATGGGCCAATGATGAGTTAAATCATCTAAATGGATGTACATGGTAGAAATAATATTTTTTATAGTTGTTTTTCATGGTTCTGGATGTGATTGACCTGCAAAAAGACAACATAGTTTTCGGACAAGGAATGTTGAACTTACCTTCCCTCTCTGTTTATATCCAAAAATGAGATCTATCCAATGATGAAGATTTTCTGAAACAAAATCACATTCCAGCGCTTCTCTATGCTTCCTAATGAACTCTCTAGCACTGCCTTTCGCCCAAGGGGGTAAGAGGACATCACCGACCTGACAAGAAAAAAAAACCATGCATGCTTGCCATTTTTAATGTCTGGAAAAGGAATACAATTTTTTTTTGTGGATCACAAGTTCTTTCCCAGCAAATAATCAAACAGAATAGAATAGTCAAAGCTAACAAATTTGCACTTTCAGAAACAAACCTTCTCTCCTGATTGTTTCTCTCCCAAATCAAGATTGAACCTGTTCTCCAGAAATTCTGGTATGTAGAAGAATTCTGGAATCAATTCCTTGACATCAGACGTGTTTCCCTTCCCTGATGCACTTAACCAAGTATCTCGAATACTGTTGAAAAGACGATCAGCATGATCAAATTGACCACCCTGAAGCTTCTGATTCTCTACACTGAAGGGTGGAAGACGTAGCAGGTAGAAGAGAACAATTCCAGCACTAGAGTAGTGAGAGCCATAATGAAATTTTGGAACCTCGGGATCATCCCAGGTCTCATATCTGAATAGAAAACCAAAAAGGTTTATCACAGAATAAATGGAAAGCAGAGAAAATAACCAGTGGTATACACATGAGGACTAACCTTTTCCTAAATTCTTCTTCTCCTTCTTGTGTCTGACAACCCATTGGTTTCTCAAGCTTACGAAATGATTTAGGATCAGACAAATCCAATTTTTCACTCTCATAATCAGAGAGAACCCATGGAAACACTGGATATTGGGTCAGGTCACTGTATCCTCTACCAGCCAAGGTGTTGAGATGCATGATATATTGGAAATTACTAATTTCTCCATTTTGCCACCTTTTGGAGAAGGATTTAGCCATTATCTTAAATAATCGACTGCCCTCATTACTTTCTTGTTTTACTGATCCAGAAATTGTAGTGTCTAACCTGAATTGGGAGAGAAAATTGTGGATTAAGCAATATTCAGTTCAAATAATCTGAGAAAGAAGCATCGAGGAAGGTTCATTAGCATCAGTACGTGAGCAGCATGAATATAGTTGTGTCATCTTATTATGATTCTAGGACACCTCTATTAGCCATATCAATTTGCCAAGACAATGAAATTTTAGGATGGATGGCAAGAAGAATTGGGGAAGAGAAGGGGAAAGGGGAAGATAAATAGAGGAGTAGCAATAGATAGGAAAACAATAACCTCAAAATATTAATGTGATTCATCAGAGATTCAACTACCTTTAAATAGGAAATATAATAAAGTCCAAAACAAAACAAAACTCATATTCATAATGGATGCTAAAAAATGCAATGAACCATAAAACCTTGATTTACAAAACAAGGAATACAAACTTAAATAAAATTTCTTCCTTTTCTGATGATGAAAGATTTTTAAAATCTTCCTTTCAGTCACTACCAAATTGCATGCATAAACTACATTAGCAGTAGACATCAGATAAAAATCTATTTTCAGAGCTGCTTACTTCAGCCTCAAGGATAGAATGAAGGTAGGGGTGCTGTGAACCACAAAATCAACACCGCAAAGAAATCATATCCTGGGAAATACATCTATCTAGATGTATTTCCCAAGTGTAGAAGGGATCTCAAGTGACATTGAAAATGGAATGCGTAAACACATCAGGGTATTTTCCAAAGTCAGAAAGAGTTGGTAGTGCAGTTGATGAAGCAGTTTTTCCATTCTAAAACAACTGTACTCATTTAATCAAGACATCCTTTTTTTCTTTTGTGCAATGCAGCTCATCTTTAATAACACAAAGGTTCGGTCAGAGTTGTCAAGCAACCTGAAAAAAGTGCTGCATCTAACTCTTTATTTGGGGGTTTGGTTTTTTTCCATCCATCCATCCATTATCATTATTATTATTTTGGCTGGGCAGGGGCCATGCAAACATGGATCCTTGATAAAACTGTTCAACCTGCATTCCATTGTGGTGACACCTAACAATATGAAACCTACAGACAAGTGCTTGAGACATCAACCAAAAGATGAAGAAAAATTTCACGGTATCAATGAATGAAAACTCAATTTTCTGGATCAATAAACAATACCTTGACTTGGAATTCTAACAAAGGCGCTATATATAAGCAATGAAGCTATTGCAATGTAGAAAAAACAGAAGCAAGCAAGACAGAATAACCATCTAACTAGGAAGTATAACTAAATCTGTACTAAGCTAATACAACCACTACATAGAAAATATTAAAATTCCTAAAAACTTGAAAAAATATCACAAACGATCAGGAAAAAATCAAATATCAATCCTATCAAGACCGGCAATGTGACATCAAATTTTAAAAGCTTGCTCTCTAACGTTATCCTGTTCATATGTACCAAGACATGAAGGATCATACCCAACGCTTACAAGATAAACAAGAATTATTTTGCAAATCTCAAACACTTCAAAAATCTAATATAGCAACATACATTCAACATGAAATAATTGATACACAGCTACAACATAGCATTCACATACAAAACGTGAAGCATAAAAAATTATACTTGGTCAAAAAATAATTGGCTAATGCAATTACTAGTTAATGGCAAGAATGCACAACCACAAAACAATCATGAAAGAAAAAATCCAAAGCAATGAGTAGTAGAATTCATACATGCTATTCCTTGGAAGATTCATGGCAACCAAATTTCTGAACACTTCTTCTCTCTCCTTTTTGTGGAACACAAGGAGATCATTGCATCCATCCATGCTGAATATCTCAACAGCTACTGGTCGGAGCTGGTAATCACGCTTCAGAATCTCATGAACACTGTTGAGCTTCCACATATGCCAGTGATGGGGTAAATTACCACTAGTACACACTTTCTCCTTGCCCCATGCACCACCATTGTAGGCCCATGCCCTCCCACCAATACATGCCTTTGCTGTTGTGCTCCAGGACAAAGTTGACCTGGACTGGAAATCTGCACTGCCTGTAACATCCTTCTTTACACCCAAAGCCTGATCAATAACAGAGAGTTCATCCTCACCTTCTTTTTCACAAAAACACTCAGAATCATCAATGTAAAAATTCTCGATTATGTATAACGAAAGTTCCCCTATCAAAAATATACCATCATGCTTGTCCAAACCCACAACTCGCTCACAATTATATTTGAATCGTATCTTCTCATGAGGTTCCAAATATGGTCGGATCAGATATTCACCATTATCATTTAGTCCTTTATCTGATTTATCTTCCATGATTATGATTCCATCTGCTTTGTTTGATGATGATTGTATTGGAGTTCCAATGTCAGATTTTTCTTGTATGCTCTCTGACATTGTGACAGAAACAACACTAGACTTGACACCAAACTCAAGTGCTGAGTGAAGACTTGCTTCATTCATGCTACTAGCTTGATCATCATTCCATCCACTTCTAGCAGAATCTGCCCCTTTCATATCATATGATTCTTCAAAAAATTCACCATACATCTCGCCATCCATTCCATTTTGTTTGGAACCATCAGTTAAAAGATGAAAAAAAGATTCAGTATCAGAAGCACCAGGACCACCCTCATATTTTCCTTTGGAAATATCTGCTTCACCCAACTTAAATTGTCCATCAAGAACATTTTGAACGGTGTCAACCCTCAATTTGCAGTGCTCAAGCTTTTTGCGCATCCTGTATGGACCTTCAATGGGACAAAGCTGCCATTTAGGATCATCAGTTGCAGAGGAATTCTGCAGTGGGATTATTCCACGCTCGTGTACAAGTTGTTGAAGAAGGGTTTGCCACTCACTTTCAGCATGGAGGACCCATCCATACTTATCTTGGCGGACAACTCGTAACTCAGTAGACATTGCATCACGAAGCATTTCCAAAGCATATCTTCGTTCATTTACATGTTCCCAATGTTTTTGGTCTGACTTCAAAATATCACGTGATCTTCTCCCCATTTCCCTCCTACGACGACCCTCCAAACCTTTAATTCTCACTCCTGGAAATTTTGCTGATCCAACAATACACTGAACCCACATAAGGGCTGCACACTGCTCCAATATTTTGTTGACCATCAGCTCAGAACTCTGAAGCCACTCAAAGAAATCAGATAAACTTCCAGTCAACAATTTGTCAAAACCACCATGCAGTACATCCATATGCTGCCCTTGATTTGGTTTAGAGACAAGCAAGTCTTCTAGTGCAGCCATGCGAAGCACCAGCAGACACTTGACAATATCTACTGCCATGTTCTGAACATTTTGCCTTTCATCACGGAGTAGAGATACCAGGTTTACACAAAGACAACAATTCAAATCAGTATCAACATTGCTAGGACAGAGAATAACACGCTTGTGAGCAACTAGCAACTGTAAAACTGTGCAAATATCAATTCCTGAATCTTCTTGTGAAGAATTGGAGGGTAATTTTTTCTTGGGCTCAATAAGTGAACCTAGGCATGAAAGAAGATCATCCTCTCCAATGGTGACCAAAAATGATGGCAAAAAACAATACATAATCATTCGATTCGTGTTCCTAAGTAGTGAATTTATATAACTATCAAGTTGCTTGCTTCCTCTTGTAATAGATAACAGACTCTTTCCTGCAGGAGCTGCTTCTTCAATGCGACCATCTTTGTTTGCCAACTGTAACAACGACAACAAGAACTCTAGAGTTTTCAGCACCCCAGCAGGTTGAGGAAAGGCACCCATATAGACACGATCTACTATCATCCAGCATAATGATTCCAAGTTTGAGGTCCATCGAATTTTGTCTAGCTTTTTCTCATCTTCCTCATCATCACGCAAAAGACGCCTTTCCACAAAGTTCATCAGTCTACTAAGGCACAAACCCTGGAAAACTAAAACTGATTCAGCGTCAATATATAGAGGTATTGTTTCCAAGATGCCCTCTATAACCTGTGCTGCTTTAATCTGCTCAGTGATAAAATCAGAAAGAACTTCTGCCATGAAATCTAACACAGCAGCCGCTCCTGCAGAACAAGGCCCACCCCCATAGCCAGAATCATTCATTTCAATGAGGATCTTTGAGCTAATTGCCAAAAATGAGTTTGCAGAAGATGGCCCTTGGGGACTTGATTTCAAGCCTGCAGATGGATCGATTTCACTAACAGACATAGAAGACTCCATGGAAGGTGTGGCTTGTAAAAAAGCTCTATGTTCATTGGGTGATGCGTTGCCAAGCCAAGATGACAATGGAACAGCCGGCGATGAAGATGGTGTGTGGGGAATCCTTGAACTCAACTTCTCAGATATAATTGGAGAATCTGTTATATTAAGAGAAGCTGAACTCTGGGATTCTGCCTGTCGAAAGGAATGCATATTGCCATCGACATTACGGATATTGAATTCATTTGCGCTAGAGGTGGCAGAAACCTGGTCAACATAATCCCCATCCAAGTTCTGAACAAGCAGGACACCTTGGGCTGATTTTTTCAATTCCTCATGCGAATTAGAGATGCCAATCTCTGTTTTAATATCAACCACATCATTCAGGGACACAGGCATATCTTCAGAACTTGTGCTTGCATGACTCTGAGGGAAGCTTCCAATGCTAATAGAGGTCTTTGCAGATTGTTCTTGTTCAAGAGGTAAGCTAGAGAATGTGTTTTGAGTACTGCTGGTATCATAACAATCATTCACGTCCTTTTCTTCTACCTTATCAGAAAGCTCTTTCACCATCTTCACTGCATAAGCAGCCCTGCATGAAAAATAAGAATTATACAGTAATGCTAGAGTAATTAAAATTGGAAATAAGTACCAAAAATCTCAACATGGCATCCAGAAAAGAGGATACAGATTGTAGGATGTCTGAAAACAAACCTAATGCAAGAAAAATAAAGGTCGATGCAGCTTTCAAGAAAATCAGGCCTTCTGCAGACAGCTGAAAAGGGAGGACACATCTTTGCAAGATCAACCATAAATCTCAGGACTGCAGTTGCAGCAGCAGGAGCTGATGCCTCACCTACCATTAAGCGTGCTGCATATGTCTTGTGCATCAAAGCCTCACCTTGAAGCTCTCCTGTCATGTCTGCATTTCCTTCCACAAGCTCTGCGACAAGGCCAGCACCAACCTGGGAAAGATTGCCAGTTTGATAAGCAAGTATTGACTGCCTGCTTAACCTATCAAATGTAGATTTTGCCATTGCAACCACCGATTCCAAAAGTTCCACATATTTCAACTCCACGTAGCTTCCATCACTAGGCATAAGGGCATGAAAATCTAGCATGCGCACTTCTGGTAGTCTGGGGTACACAGGCTTTCCAAATACCAAACAAAACAGAATATAATATATATCGGGAGAATCATAAAAACTAGGAAGCACGTGCATCAGACCCTGATAACCACCACTTGTGCGAAACTTAAGAGCAAATGTGGGAGAAGAAGCAAGTGAAACACCAAGAAGGGTCATGATCCACCTCATGCTTGTAGGATGGACAGCTTCATCAAGAAAATACGTTACCAATTTTGATGACACGATCTTATGCCACTGCTCAAGTAAATCGTCTGATTTGATAGTTACTTGTAGATCAATAAGCATCTCTAGGAGCATATTCCTTACAATTACATGCTTACCCATTGACTCTCGCACTATTTGATGCCCTGGTTTCAGTTCAGGTGGATCAAATGTCATAATCACAAACCTTACCACATTCTCTAGTTCAGAAGCCAGAAATCCATCTTCCAAAATGACCCCGAGCAACACCACTAATTTCTCCAAAACAGGAACTTCAACATCACCACGCTGCAATGTGATTAGCAAATGCTGAACAAGGTTTATTCGACGCAGAACCGTAAGGTTATGACTCCTGTACCAATGCATGGACACCAAATGCTCCAGAAATCCTAGAAGTGCAATTTGAATTGAAACTGGGGCAGTCACCCACAATGTCCAGTCCAACAAGACATGCTCAACCATATCTGCATTTGACAAGACAATACAATTTGAAGTTTCAAGTAGCATATCAGAATTCTCTAGCTCAGAAATATGGCTAAATGAATCTTTTGGCATGGAAAAATCATCCATGTCCCCGTGAGATCCAACTGAAAAAATCTCATCACGAAATTTTGACAAGCTGAGCTCCTCAAAGCTAGTTTCCTGCATAGTGGTGGCCAGTGATAAAGTAGTTCGCCTGCGTTCCAACTTCTTTGGTTCAGAAAATGAAGCCTCGCAAGCAGCAATTTGAAAAAAAATCTCAAGAGATTGCATGTCAAATAATGACATTCTACGACGCAGAAACAGAGCTAGCAAATGGTATCCCCTATATTTTTTCATATCTTTCACATTCTGGGGATTCTGATGAAGTGCACAGGCAAGCAACGTCAAAGCCATGTGAAGCATATCCCTGGTTCCAGCAGCTTCGACAATGGCCAGGACAACAGCCATACCACCTATGGGGCGGATTGCATCACCAATTACAGATTGCCTACAAACATAGATGTCTCCGCGAAGGCGTCCATACCGCGGGATACCTGAAGCAAAAATAAGAGGAATAACCAAGGGGGGAAGGAGGGAGTGCAGGAGCTAATAAGGAACAACCCCCTACTCTACATAACTTGCTTGAAACATAAAATCCAGATTTTATTCACTCACCCCCAATAGGAGAGGCAGCCGCTGACATAGGATCAACTAGATTGAGCAAGGAGAATACTCCAGATGCTCGAACAAATTCAGTACATGTTCCATCAAATGCAAATATAAGTTTCTTTCCAGAAAGCTGCAATGAGAGGTTTCCTAATCTCTCTAAATCCCAAACCATCCCACTACCATCTGCTTTAGAATCCCCCTGCTTGTTAGTACTTTCAAGCTTCGGTGTAGCCAGTGGCAAGGCAGCATCTAATGAATCCAAGATGGCCATACTATCACCGCCACAAGCCTGGTTTGGGACAAAACGTAGAAGGTCTGTGTCTTGGAAGAGCCCTCTGTATCCTCTACCAAGAATGTGCATGAAACATATACACCCTGATGTAAGCACCTCCTCAAAAAGGCAACAAGAACGAAGTTTCCACGTCAACTTGCTAACTTTCGCGCAATTAATTGGTGTCCCAATGGTGACCTGCAAAGGTTTTCCAGCTGGAGAAGGTGAATATCCTAGTTTCCCTGTGTGCTTTAGCTTTCCATTGAGGTACACATTTGCAACACTAGTTTGAAATAGTCCAGCAAGAGCATTTGGTTTGCTGTGCACAACAGCAAGGTGATGCCATCTGCCTTCTTCCAATTCTAATCCAGAAAAAGACAAGGCACTAGAGTTGCTAGTAGAAAGGGTGAGAACACCATCCTCCTGGAGATAAAGTTCTGCATAATATGTGCTATCATTGCTTGTCGTACCAACAGAAAATATACGGAGAATATGCCGTTCATCATGCTGCCCATCTGAACCACTACGCCTTTTAGAAGGGCCAGTTTTTGATGGCTCTGTGTCCTTTACCTGTGATTTTAAGAAATGTCTAAATTGGAACCAACAAACAAATGAATAACCTGCTGAAGGCGGCCAGGACCTTTCCCCTAGAGACACCTGAACAGAAGCATGACCAATCTTACTCATGTCCATCTGAACAAACGGTGCCAAAGATACATTTTCTGAGGCCATATCTTCCATGAGAATCAACCTCTCCATCATATCAACAAGAATATGACCTGACTTCATAAGCCTCATTTGCAGAATGTATCTAATAAGCAGTCTGAGTTCTGATGCAGATAGCCTATCAGGAAAAATATATATAAACCTTACTTTCTAGGATGATCATTGTCAAGTAAATAACCCCACATTGTATTCTCCAAAGACATACCTATATGCACCAAGAACTTCCACAATCTTCAATGTGTGCAAAAGCAAAGGAGATGAGCCTGGAAGGAATGGATGGATTGTCTCCAATAGAAGCTCCACACAGTCTACACAAGTGACAAAATTGAGCAAAATCATAAAGACAAACAATAAAATAGAAAGGATTGCAAGAACAAAAAATTCATTTCGCACCTACAGAGGTGAGGTTTTCCTGATTAAAGGGTCCAGCATGAGCAAGCCTTTCTATAAGGTTCAGTACTTCTAACTGCATTTTGGGAGTGAAGAGCAACAATAAACGAACCAGAACTCTAACAGCGGCAGCATTGTACACTCGCTCCTTATCAGGATTAAACAGACCTGATGGACTAGTAAGAAAACCAGCCGACCCAGATTCAATCATATCAGTTGACATAGTACTGTCTGAAGACAAGAATGGTGGAAGCACGATTTCAAGAGCAAGCTCTGTTAACAACTGTATGACTTGCTTTTCACATTCCACACAAAGCAAGCTAGACTCGGATAGAAGATCATAAAAGGTGTGGGATGATATAATAGCATGCAATTTTGTTCTGTTAATGGCATTATCACACACTGCAGCTGTCATCAAGCGCAACAGGTATGTGAACACCTTCATGTAAACCTCTAAAGACGATTCTTCTGTCTGTTCTCCATCACCTTGGAAACTGTGGAGTGTGGTCAGCATAAGAGAAAATCCAGTGGCTTCACCAAAGACCCTCTGAGCTGATGTATTTATACACAGTATGCGCCACAAGGCACCCATTGTGTCACATTTTGCATCACTTTGAAGCCTATACTGATGTCCCACGCTGCTTGTAACCATTCCACTTTTGAGAACCTCAACAAGCACACCTAGTTCTTCAGGATGAGCCTGGTAAATAAAAATCAAATGTTTCTTTTAGCATGAGCTTCTGAAAACTATTGGGGATTAATAATAAAAAGAATTCAGTTGTGCATGCATGAGAGCATGCAAAGCTATTATGACTATTCAAACATTTGACAATTTCGTAATATGGCATGCTGACATACCTGTGCAATATCTTCAGTGATCAAACATGACAATATCCGGAGAACCCCTGGACGGTGAACATTAGACACAAGAAAAGGAAGAACAATGGCCACTCCATTAGCTGACCGAAATGATGCTTGACTGGCTTCAGCTTTCTTCACTAAAGAGACCATGCAATCCCATGCAACAGATATTGTTCCCTCAATTTCAAAAATAGGGAACTTCCCTGAACCACTAGATTCCATTAGCTTTGGTGAGGAAAGAATTGCATCTTTACTGTCCATGTGTTTCTTGAAACTACTTGAGCTAGATTTTCTTTCTGAATGACTAGGACTAACAGTTTGTTGTTCTAGGCCCAAAATAATCTTGTGCTGCTTCAGATCATCTAACAAAACTTCTAGTAAGCCAACTTCTCGTAGGACTTTTTTGTACTGTTGATCAAAAGATAAAAGTTTCACAAAGAAAGAGAGTACGGTGTGCTTCAGCTCTGATGCTATTGGTTGCTGCAATAGGCAACAAAGAGAAAGCAACTCTTGCTCGGGAACACAATTCACAACAGTCACAGCGTATTCTAGAATTTTCAAGATTATCTCTTGCAATGATGGTGGGAAACCAGCCATGTTTAAGATCAAAAGTGGAACTGTCCGTAATTGCTGGCACAACTTATAGTTTTCAAGATGACTTGAGAATATCTTAAACATTCTATTTAATACTTCTGCCTGCAATAGTGCACTGTCTGCCTTTAGGAAAATGTCTTGCAACATCTGAACTGCTTCAAGGTCTTTAACTTTACCGTTGTCTTTCTCCCAATTTTCATCAGCAACTCGATCTAAAGATGACGTGCGACTTCTGCTATGGCGGGTTTGAGAAGGTCTGGAACTTTTGCCTCCAGGCCATGCTGTAGATTCAGCAGGACCAGTTTGAGATAGATTAACGAGTACATCAAGCAACCTAGATAATGCAGGTGATAACTGAGCTTGTGAAAGGTCTTCTTTTTCTGTGAAATCCTGTCTCCATTCATCATTCATCTCATGAAAAATACCTTCTATTCCATCAAAGGCATGAGAGGTCTTGGAATAAACAGATTGAGAGTCCTGACTTTTTGGTACAGAGGATAGAACCAAAGCAAACTGCACAAGGAACTGATAGCCATGGGCATTATGGATGTCTTCCCTGAGCCTGACACCACCAGCTTCTATGATACAAAATTGTAAAAAAAATAAGTGGTACATACATATAAAATTTTAAAGCTCAAAATAATCTGATTCCAGATTATTCTAGAACAGTAAATTGATATATTTTACATCTCGTTTCAGCAGTCAAGACCACAGAATTTTGACCCATTGATCTTAAGTAATTCAAGAAGTAAAACGTATGGCCACATTACCCTGTTTGTATGACAATTCCACGCATTCAAGTAACAAGTCCACAATGCCCATGGTGTAGGCAGAATCACCAGAGTCAGGATTGAAATCTTTAACTGCCATTAAAAGAACTTTTATCTGCACATGAAACAGAGATATCACACAATGAGCAGGATCTGTAGAAATTAAAACAAGACAACAAACTATGCCAGTTATTGTAACCAGAACAAGACACTGTATAAGGATTTCTTGTTCAATAAAAGCTTCACTGGCAAAACAAATGTCTAAATTCTGTGTCATGACTAGAGAGACCACACTTCCAAAACAAGGTTAGTTTTAGGAGAACAAAGGCATGTTTTGAAACTGTCGAGATGTTCAAAATTAGGTCAACAGAAAAAGCCTATAGTATTGTCTCAAAGTTTATTCCAATTGTCATTTGACTTCACAGAGAATGGTATATAACTAGCCACTAAAAAATATAATGTGATACATCACATGCAAAACATGAACAATACACAATACACTACTAATTCCACGGTGCAATATTACAGGAAAAACATGAACGGGTCACTTTGTCAAAAGTTAAAGAGCATGAAATGAATGTACAACTATGATCTCTTGTTGTCTTTGTAAAATGGTTTAATGGCTACCCCTGCAATTTGTCTCTTCTTATCCGAAAAAACAAAAAACAATTGTTGTGAACCAATTGCATGCATTTGCCATGTGATTCTCATTTCACATCAATAATCTTATGGTTAGAACTGCTTGTGTATTACAATTCAGTGGTTTCCATTTACGGTTCAATTATACCTATATACATGATAATAGAGTTTTTATATCAAGGATTGTCTAAAACCACTTCAATTACTTAATTCAACCAAATAAAAGCAAACTAGAAAAGTTTCAATTATTGTGTCAGCATATTTTAGACAGATTTAGGTGATGCGAACACAAAGTTAACTTTTGTATTGAGAATTGGCAACAACAGCTTAAATCCCAGAAAACTTTTTTATAGAAAAGCTGCTGAAGAGACCAGAAGGATCCTTCATTCCATATTCTTCAAATAGAAAATGCAACAGATGAAAATTTAGATTACAAGTTAACAACAGTACTCTATGCTTGTCCAATGTAATTCTTATCTGCATATTGCCAATACCAGATGGTGTTTGCGTATATATCTTGCGGTGCTTCCATTGTCATTGACCAAAAGAAGACCAAGTATCTGAAGCAACCAAAAACAGATAGAAGCAATTTCAAACAGTGAGCCATGAAGCTTGTCTGAATCTCTTGAAGTGACTATAATTTAAAGATTCATGTGCAGCACCATTACTGCATATATGGTCCAAAAGGCTATACATTTTACCTGCATTGCATGCCTATGAAGTTGTATGCTGTGCAGGGGAACAAGACCTTCTTTAAACCGAGAAAATATTGTTAAGGACCCATTTGCAACCATCTGAAACAGCGACTGAAGTGAATCATCTTCAATCAAGCTTTGTGCAGCTGAAGGATGAATTGCTAATGCTTTCATGATATGCACCACGCTTCCCTCCACCTATATGGAAAAAAACAAAGAAAAAAGAAAAGAATTCAAATGCCTAATTCTAGTCTGTAAATTTTATTTACCTGATCAAGATGACATAAAGGCAATCAAAAGTGTTAGTGTCTGAGATGATATTACACAAGGTTAACCCAAACCATGTCAAACATTATATGGTTAGTACACGCAACCAGAAGGGCTGGCACATAAAAAAATCTACCTCAAGCCGGCGAACTTGCTGTAAAGCACCATCTTGATCTTTTTCAGGTAGCAGTTGTCCTTCAGAGAGCTTTTGCCTTTGATTGGCTTCAGTGCTCAGAAGGGCATTAAGAATGTGAATGAGGCAGCATAATATTCCAGAATCAAGGAGAGACTGTTTATCAATAGGCTGGGGAAAAAAAAAACATTTCCTTAAAATGCTTTAGTAAAGGTAGCATGATAGCAAGTGTCAGAATTCCCTCTAGTTGAAAATACTACTTTCTTGCCTCATTTACCAGGCAGCTTCAATAGCAAAACAATTTCAATCACTCAAAATCAATTTCCATCAACTTTTGACAAGGGACTGCAGATTAGCCAAACTCTGACTACGGAAGGAAACAAATATAATTTCAACCCCAAAGCTTTTTGTCTTTTTTATTTTATCTCAAGCTGGTGATTATAAGAGAAACATACCCCAGATACAAGGGCTTCAACAGCAGTTAACAAATTTGAACCGGGACTGATGTCATCCTAAAAAAAGGCATGAAGAACATGGTTTCTGTTAACAAATTATCAGGATGAAAGAGGAAAGGACAACATTTTAATAAAAGCTTCTAAAAGAGGCAAACCTTTGTAACTTCAGAGAAAAATCTCAACACTTTCTCTACATCCAAAGATCTTGTTTTGCTGCTTATTTTTAATTTATCAATATCGGTTACAAATGCTCTTCCCACAACAAAAGAGAATATATGTGTTTCGACTAACCTGTGATTCATCAAAAATTGCAAATATCTTCAATCAGGCCAAGAACCATGCAAAGCACTAAAAGCAGAATTTTTTTTCAAAAAATAAAAACAGCTGCCAGACATGCTGTTGACATGCATTACTGAATTCATACAAAGCAACAAAAGTAGGATATCTAATGCAACTGAAAATCAAATAGATTTGCAAAAACAGTTATTGAATGAAATCAAAAGTGGAAGCCAATAGAAACTTCTGTGGATAAGAAATGAGTTTCATGAATGATCTTGTGCCTAAAGTTGTTATGAGATTCAAGAAAGAAGAGTTATAGTCGCCAAGAGTAGACCAAGTTTTTCAGAGGACACGGATTGAGAAAGTGCAGGTGTTCAGTCAGCATGAAAATGCTAGTCAACTCTTTGTTGAAAAAGAACTATATCCATGGTAGAAAGGGAAGCGTTAGCTACCGAAGTATAATAAGAAAATCTCCTAAGAGAAGGGAAAGGAAAACAAGAACGGAAAAAAAAGTTATAGTGATGATGCTTTTCAAACCACAGACATAGAAACATCTCTAAAGTCACTTAAAGTAGTACATCTAAAGCAAAACTTAAACACTACAATATCCTGTAATTGTTGCCTTGATGTAAAATAATTCTTGAAAATCCAATAATACAGCTGCATCCAGATGTGTGGAGCAACCACAAACACAGCATGCCTAACATGATCTTTTTAATCCTTCTATTGCAAATGACAATCTTACAAGTAACAAGAATTACATAAGGGCAAAATAAAGCTAAAATCAGTCCAGAAAATCAAAAGTGGAAGACCATCCATACATGGTGACTAATTGAGCTACATTAGCGTGCTGCTTCACTAATCTACAAAAAACATCTACAGTGAGATTCAAGGCTGTTTCTTTCTCCTGCACAGGCAATGAAAGAGCTATCAGCAATCACTATTTGTTTGTATTACAAGTAATGATAAATTGCAGGAAAACAGTGATGAGTTATCAAACAAAAAGATGGCAGGTAAAAAAGACAGGAATCAAAAACCATTTCAGAGCTGGATGAGCGGAACTCCTCCCAAAATCTCTTGAAGTCCAATTCCAATTCATGTCTATCTCTGCATTTCATAGGGGGAAAAAAAGGAACACAAACATTAACACATGTTAAATGGTGTGCTTGGATGTGGTAATAGATCAGAAACTTACAACACGTAAAGCCATATATTTACAATGATATAGAACATAGAATAATAAGACTAGATTTAGGGTGGGTTATCAAGACAGGAAGATACAGATATGCATCATGGACAAACAGAAAGGTGGTGAATCCTATGATTTAACTTGGCCCTAAGTCTGGTAGAATAATGCAAAACAGTTAAAACCACTTGTTAAAGTTGATAAACTACAATGAAGGATGAGATCTTTGGATATTACAAATATGAAGGTTTTCATAGATTCAATTGAAGCTTTATGCAGAGAGAACTTGGTCCTATAAATTCCTGCTATGAACATAGCAACAAAAATTACATCATCAGCATCCTTGTATGATAGAAAAGAGAGCGCAAGCACAAGGTATTATCAGTACAGACATTTACTAGAGAGGGAAAGATTTCCAAAAAAAATCCAAAGACAATAACAGTATTGCATTTTGAAAGCATTCATAATCCTTTTATTATTGAGTCAGTGCCCAGCATCCACCTCGCCAAATGCTAAACTTTATACAAATCCTTGTAGTATGAGCATATTCAGGTAATTCACGGTGAACTAAACGTCACCAGGAAAACAACAGCCACGACAACAAACAAGCCTCGATCCCAGAAAATGTCATCATTGCTCACTTTCTAAACTAATACCATCCTCGATTAGCCTATTGAATTATAAAGCTCCTTCATACTGGTTTTGAAAAGAGATAGGGAGAGATAAATCATCATGAATTCTAATTCGGGATAGTCTATCACAGTCTTGTTATATCTTAAACCTTTAGAATCTAAAAAAACTTATGTTTTCCCTGAAAAATAAAATTCATTCATTACATAAAATTCTACATCGTTACTAGAGAATACTAATTTAAGAATTTATTACTTTATCCAAAACAACAAATAGCCAAGTCGTAGTTACAAAACAATAGTCAAGAGAGCTCATCTAATCCGCTTACAGATCAAAATTCAAGAGCAGTCAACGCTGATTACGCTTCAATTTCAAATGTGAAACTAAAAACGCACCAAATCAATCATATACTAGACATATAAAGAAGCGATGAACATGTATGATAAATAGAAAATATTTTTTTTAAAAGGAAGAGAGCAGAACCTGGAAGGAGATGCAGAGAAGCCTTGGAAAGTGGAAGAAGAGGAAGCATTGTGTGAATAAGCAGGCGATGAAGAAGGAGGATGAGGAGCAGTAGTAGCTGGTGAACTAGAAGATGGAGATTGAGTTAAACCGACTTTCTCTTGTATATCCTTAAGCAATGTTATCCATTTCATCGTTTTCTCTCTTTCAACTCTCTTCTACGACTCCCTCTCATCCGACGGCGACGACGGACGGACGGACGGACGGACGGTTGGACGACGATTCAATTCAGTTTAACCAGATCGAAAACCTTCTTCTAGATTATGACAGCACTAATACTGATAAATGTCTACAAGGATCTCTATATCTCTCCTTCCCTAGCTCGGAATTTAAATTATTAACAACAGAAAATAAATAAAACGAAGAAATTAAACCGATTGAGCTAGAATGGGAGAGGAATGATCGGAGTCGGGAATTATGGGCAGCAAGATCTGGGGGATTTAATTTCTCCGTTCGTGGTATGGCTCTCGCTATTTTTACTTAATTTTGAAAAACAAAATGGGGGAAATGTGATATATATTGGGGGCCTAAAAAAGGGAAACGCGATTTCGGTTATGATTATGAGAAAGCAAACCAGGAAGAAAATAACAACAATAATAAAATGACGATTATTTTTTATGATTATTATTATTATGAATTAATCAAGAAAAAATCCCTCTCTCTACTCGACTGCAGTTTTTGGACGGCCACTCCGCGCCTTGTTTCTCGCTCTGTATCTTTCTTTCCCGTTTTCGTTTCTTTCTCTGTCTACGATAATCATTGTTTTTATTATTAATTTGTTTTCTCGCTCTAAAATAGACTTTCCATGTCCACGTAGAAACGCTGCCTCTCCTCGACCACGTCGGCGTGGGGTACACGACGCTCAGGTACTCCACGTGGCGTGTCGAGATTGTCGGACACGACGTGATTTCCTCTTCGCTTTTGGTCTTTATTTACAGTGGATCGTGAGGGATGTTTCAAAACTTTAAATAGCTGCTTTAGAGGCTCTTTGCTGTGCACTAATAGTTTTTCGACCGGCATTGAGGGAGAGAATATTGATCTAATCTTTTCCATGTTACTTGGTGCATGCAAAGGCATATAATGCCGTGACTGTTATTTTTTATTAATAATACTGTTCGGCTGCTTGCGTGTAATTAATTTATTTATTTTACAAACTCTAAAATTAATGAATATATAAATTAATGGCTATACAAACTATATAAATCTTTATATATCATATAATTACAATACTCCTAAGCGCTCTAGTGAGATCCGAGGGAGGAGCTAAGATTGATAATTTTCTATTACAATTTAGGGCTGCTTTCACTTTCTTTTCTTCTCTTTTTCAATATTTGCATCTTTGGAAAACGCGTGGCTTGATATTAAGCGAGTGTTTGTAATCGGAGTAGTTTTTATTTTTTAATGCATTTATATAAAATAACAATAAATTGATTTTTTCATTGATTTTTTATTATTATTTTGAGGTTTTGATATATAAATAAAAAATTATTTTAATAAATTTTAAAGAAATATTATACACCATAATATTAAAAAATAATGTTGGAAAGAAAGTTCAAAAAATAATCTTGAACAAAAAAATTAAATTTTTTTATATTTTTATATTGTTTTGACATGATTGTGTCAAAAAAAATATAAAATATATTTTTAATTAAAAAATTACTTAAGAAACAATATCATCTACACGTCCTAATTATACATGTTTATGTGTTGTTCTCCATCCATAGCAGTGATTGGTAAAAATATGACCACGTAGCTAAATCAAACAAATATTAAAAGAATGATTTAAATTAAAAATAAAAATAATTTTTTTTAAAAAAAAAATTAAAATTCAATGACAAAAAATTTCGTACTGAAAAGCAGTATAGTTGGGGACTGATTTGAGGTCTGCTTTAAAGACACCATAAGGTCAAATGACTCAATGCCGGCGGGTGGCTGGGTGCCAAATTTCCCAGTCTATAAATCACACCTGGTAAACTCAGTATAATAGTTGATTACTTGAGACTTTTCTGTTAGTTTTACTTATGTTCGTGAAAAATATGGTGGCGGGGGTGAATCCAAAGCAAAGCTACCCCATATAATTCTATGATTATGTTAGTGACACTAACATGTTTCATGTTTTATAACTGTAAAAATTATATCAGATCAATAGGTCGTTTTGAGACCCGGCTAACTCGAGGTATTGATTAACCTGAATTAAAAAAATACTCAATTGACCTGATTAAAAAAAATTGGATTGATCTGCTAGTGTGGCTGATTTGATTAAAACCCGACTCCCATTCTCTTTATTTTTTCTCTCTTTTTTTAGAGGGGAGCCCCATGCCCAAGTCAGGTTCTAATGTTTCTGGGTGAGACTGGCCAAAACATGAAACGCGTGCGGTATTGACATGGTAGTTCATGCGTAGATTTAATGTTTTTAATTATGGACCGTGTCAAAATCATCCCACTAGGCACCTCCGTGGAGTACAATCTGCTCTGTTTGATAATCCAATGGGCAGTTAATATAAGTCAAGTTGGCTTTCAAACGAGTCAAGGTGCAAATGGTCAGCTCAGTCAGGGTGTGTTTAACTCCATTCAGAAATGCTGATTTCCCAGTAACCTCGTCATGACGAAGGCAATACCCTGAATGAACTGACCATTTGCACCTCGACCAGTTATATTGGATGTAGCTTTCGTCATGACGAGGGTGTTATTTTTAATTGTGTTATCTTGTTTTTTTTTTCTTATGCTATTTAAAAAAAAAGTCAGTGTACATCCAATAAGTTTAAAATGTGGGTGGGAAGAGATTTTGCGAACATATAATTTTATATTGTATAATAAGTTTAAAATAATGCCGGAAAAAGTTATTGCGGTTTGTGTATAAAAATTAAAGCAATTATTTTTCTCCAAGACCGGATCACAACTTTTAATTCAACAAGCGTGCATGTACCCGGGTTTTTTAAAAAATAAATAAATAAATAGTATTTTTAGATTATTTTCACATGTTAATGTCAAAAATATTTTTAAAAAATATATAAAATATTATTTTAATGTATTTTTAAACAAAAAAACACCTTAAAAAACAGTTTTAATCACACCCCAAACAAGCATTAAATAAGGGTGGTGTGTTACGAGAAAACTAATTTATTTTTTAAATCAACATTTTATCTTAGGTTTTTTTAATGATAATAAAATATTTTTTTGATTATAAAGTAATTTTCACATATAATTTTAAAAACGCATCTCTCAGCAATCTACTATATTCATTTTTTTTTTTGTAGATCTCTTTAATATTATTTTTAAAACTTAAACTCGAGAAATTAAGCAGCGAAGCATACATTTAAAATGCTAGGTAAATTTTATTGTTTCCAGGATTTATTTTAAACTGAATGGTATCATTTGCGACACGCAGGAGGGAAACAGCATAAAAAATCCTAATCAATTTCATCTCATTCATTTTTTAATTTCATCATGAATCTCCTGCAAACGTGCGCAGGTAACTTATTACGTGTTTAATCATGTTCAATACATGCTCAATATATTTAATGTTTGGTAGTCGTTATTTATGCAAGTTTATATGCCTGCTTGCTCACGTTGCGAGTCAGAAATATTTTTTTTAGAAAAAAGAGAAACAAAAAATAATAAGGTTTTTAAAATCTATTTAATATTTTTATTAAATCTGTTCAAATAAGTCAATATTAAAATCTTATTAATTTAATATCCAATTCAGGTTTAATATTAAAACCGTGTGAAAGTTAATCCAAGGTGATTCAATTAATTTGGCTTGTTTAAAAGCATCCCGACGACCAATAAAAAAAATTCAAGGATAAAATAAAAAAATGTAATTAACATATAAAAAATGACAATTTAACATCAAACCATGTAGGTGTTGTTCTAATTCAATCTAATCAACTTGTCCGGTATAAAAATTGAAAAAATATAGACGAGATTTACAGGGGGAAACCCTCTAAACTTGCCTCGTTGCTTAGTCTAAGTTTGAAATTAAATAATATAAAAATTGTCCTGGTATAATCAAGTTAATTTAATCAGTTAAAAATTACCCTAGATAACCATAAAAAAGTTTAAGGATGGGGTTTTTTTAAGTACCAAATTAAAATAAAAGAGGAAGAAACAGAAAAAATGGCTAACATTTTTTTTAAGAGTTTCACTTTTTATTTTATACAATAAATCACAATATTGATGATTTCATAGCATCGAAGTAATGATTTGTTTAGATACATGATAAAGGTTGTTTTGTTAAAAACAATATTAAAATAATATATATATATATATATATATTTAAAAAATTATTTTTGATATTAATATATTAAAATAATAAAAATAATAAATCAAAACAAAAATTTTAAAAATATAATTGCACGGTAAAGCTGGAAAAGACCCAATGCACCCGGAAGAAGAAGCGAAAAGTGAGGAGAGGGCAAATAAACGAGCGAGGCCCATAGGACCCCGAACGGGTAACCGCGTGGAAGTGGTCGCCACTGCTTCTGATTATTCGGACGTGAAACCGCGCGCGAGTTGCGGACAATAAAAAAAAACCTGGTGCAGGTTTTTTATTTTTTATCTCACTTGAATTATTCAATCTCGCCCACCAGTCATCATTTCCTCCTACTTGCTTAATTATCTATGCCTTTCAATGGTGGCTTGAGCGATTCAGATTTTTGTTTGAATCCTTCTATAACAAAAGAAAAAAAATATTGGTTTGAATTCTCCTGCTGTTTGATCCATTCAAACGTGCCAAGCTTATCTCTATTATTTTTTATACTGGGTTATTAACTATACCTTTCATTCCATGAATATTTCCATCGTTTAAGTTTGTAGTTTTAATTAAAGACAGATTATAGTTGTTTTCAGGCGGCGGAGTCAACAATTGTTTTCGGGGAGCTAAATTAAAAAAAAAATTCTAAGGTAGCTTAAACATAAAATTTACTAGTTTCTGGGTCAAAAGTATTAAGAAAAGAGATTTTTTTTTCCAGGGACCAGGCCCTGTTAGCCACCCCCTCCCCCCCGGTCTCTCGCTGCTTTCATCAATTGAAAACTCAATAATTCTTATTGATGTGCTGTTTGCTAATAGTAAACGACGTGGTGTTTAAGTTGAGATTCGTTTAATATTTATTTTACTGGATATCAAGTATCCAGAGAACAAGATCATGCTGCATGAGTGCTCGAGAAGAAAAAACATATACAAGTGTAGTCTAACATTTTTTTTTATTTACCAGTGAATCACGTTGAAATTCGATAATTAATATTTCTTATATTCGATAAGCTATCATTTTCTTATACCTTTTGGCCCTCCCATGAGAAAAAAGAAAGAAACAGTACCATTAATAGGAGTGGTCCCATTTTCTTAATATATCGAATGGAATCATGTTAGAGATCCTCAGCCTTCCGAGCGGGTGGGGTGGATGATAGCATGTTTGCAAGTATATATATTACAAATAATATAAAAGATGTTGATGTTTTTTGTGTCTCTGAACATAAATTATTATAGATTTCAGTAATGAAATTACTATTTTAACCCCAGAACTACAAATTTTAATTCTTGGTGTCGAGTGTATTTTGAACATTTTCCAGGGACCCTGTGTGATATTTGCATATTGTTTGGAGGTGCTCTGGTCTTTTCTATTTTATCTGCATAGTGAAACTATCTATTTACCCATGAGAACTGATAAAAAAATGAAGGTTGGTTGGGGGTAATTCTGATTTTTATATGATTTCAAATAATAAAATATCACCTTTGCCCTTGGGTGAGACACAAGCAAGAGGCTGGAGGCAAGGGTAATTTATATTTTTTCACATTTTATGCATAGTAAAACTATTTAAATACCCCTAAAAATGACCAAATAAAAGCTTGTTGGGGTATGATGATACTTTATTTTTGGTTTTTTTATGATTATCGGTGGGCTAAAAATATTTAGATAATCTCATATTTTATTATTTTTTCGAGATTACTATAGATGTACCATTAATTTTTGCACGTATACACCTTTCAGACGACACATAGGATGTTCATCTATAGTGTAAAATGTTTGTTCACCGTGTCTCAAATTGTGCCATCATATCCTCTTTTTTCTGCTGGTGCGCCATTATAGGTGACCAAAACTCGGATAACCTGAAACAGTAAATAATGTTTTTTTTTCTCATACAAAAAGATTGCCTTGTTAGTAGCGATCTCAGCCGAGGATTTTCCCCTCCACTTACTTCAGTTTTCTACCACTACCAAAATGGATTATCTTTCCGAAAGATTTTAAAAATAGTCTAAATATGTTCATCCTTCACTGAAAGAAGAGCCAGGGTGAAGTGACGACCCCCATTTTTACCAGGCGCTGGCAAGTCACCGAGGCACCCATTATATTTTTTGATCTAGTTCATGAAACCGAGTGGGATAACGGGTAAAAAAAACCTGTTAAGGGTCTTAAGGCATCCTCTGTATGCACCACCTGATCGCATGAGTTAGGCATATCGAGGTTACTCAGGAACGAGTGTAATCACCCGAAAGGATCGTTGCTCCAACGATCTTGGTCCATTAGTTAGGCTTAAGTCAAAGCTCTGTTCTACTCCTTGGCTTCTAGTTAAAATCCCGCCCCATCATAATCCTCCTCCTCTTGGCATCCTGTTTTCTTCTCATGTCTAAAAATTGGGCCAAATGGGCTTGGCCCATTTTTAGGCTTAAGTCAAAGCTCTGTTTTCCCCCTTGGCTTCTGGTTTAAATCCTGCCCCATCATAATCCTCCTCTTCTTGGCACCCTGTTTTCTTCTGTCTAAAAAAATGACCATTCTATATTAAGCAGCGCATCCAAGGGGATGATAATTTTTTCGTGGGTAAGTCAAATCTAAAATACAAGCTAATGTAAACTGATTTTTTTTAAAAAAAAATAGATTATTTTCATGTGTTCATTTCAACATTATTTTAATGTATTTTTGGACAAAAAATATTTTTAAAAATAACTACAACTATACTAACAAACAAACACATTGTGACAAGCAAAAGGATAGTTGACTTGGCTATTTCTTGGTGATAACGCAGGACGATTGTCCAAGTATAATGACATGGATGAAAGAGACATATATTGTTTGGATAAGAGAATTCTTCTATTATTGTTTTGAAAAAAAAACATTATTTTAAAATTTATATAAATAAAATGTATATTTATTTTTATATTTTCATTTGATTTTTTTTAATAAATATGTTTATACTCTTTTTTTAATACACACACATACATATTACTTCTGTATCATAACATTAACTAAATACAATTTAAGAGATAAAATTAGTCTCTAATATATTAAATTCTCAAATAAGAATAATAATAAAAAAGAACGTACAACATCATATACATTTTACAGTCACTGGGTCTAGAAATCAGAGCCCCAGGATCCATTTACCAGTAATTTAGGCCAGTATTGGCCCATAAACACTTGTGAAGATTAAAAACGGAATAATTTAATCCTTATAGCTTACAATAAAACAAATTAATCCCTACCGTATAAAAATTGCTTAATTGATCCTTTGACTATGCTGGTTATATTTAATTTAATAGTATTTTGTACCAAAAAATGTTTTATTTTCTCATCAATATTTTCATACTATCTATATCGTTTTCTAAAAATGTTTTCTTGAAACGAAATAGTATTTTTTTGAAATAAATAAATAAAATGAATGAAAAATGCTGTAAATGAAGTTGAAAATACAGGGATGAGGCATATGGTTTCTGGAACCACAAGGACTGATCAATTGGTAAGCTTATACTTAACTCTCGAAACTATGATTTCTTCTAAATTACACAATCAACCCTTGCACTCCTACCAAATTACCACCTCCTCTCCCTGTCAGTGCAAGTAGCACGATTTCCTCGCCGGTGCTGGAACCTTTCAATATTTCTGACTCGGCAACTCGCATTCACTGTCCTTGTCGAACTCGCTCTTCTCACTCATTTGCAAACGATCTGGAAATTAGATGGAAGAGGACAGCTCCCTTCTCCCACAGAATTCGCGTTTCAAATCGAATCCAAAAATGTCTCCGCTGTGATTCAATTCAATTCCTTCTCTACATCTCCTCCTTTTCAGAGCTTTCATCAATACTATCTTGTTTAGAGATTATCTTTTCATTACTACTTTTTTTTGGCTTCAAAGGTGTTCAATGGATGCATTAAGAACTGGAAAGCTTTCGTCGAATGGAATCCGGATAATGGTGGCCTCGATTACTTGCAGGTTTCTTTAATGTTTTAGAGTTATTTCTATTAAACGAATGTGATTACTTAATTAATTGGAATTTAGGAACAGTTAGGATCATCTACTGCGGAAGCTATGCTATCTAAATCAGAATCTGTGTTTTACGGTGATATTAGAGACCATGAAAGGGTAATTTTATATTTGTCTCAATTTTCTCTCAGTAGATTGATTATAATTATTATCATTATGAATGTAGCTTTGACGTGCTTCTTCTTCTTGGTATGCTGTTTGGAGGTTCAATTCCTGTTTCCCACCTTTATTGATTTTTGCAAGCAAAGTATGCGAAACATAGACAATAGTCCTGATTCTTTGCCGCAAAGTATGCTGTTTGAAATACAGCATGTTACAACCACCCAAAAACTTAATATAGTAGGTAGAAAATCTCATACCAATATATCAAAATGCTATTAAAATCACAGCCCCTGTTTGACATGTGATTTTCTGAGTTTGAAGCATTCTCTATGGGCATTGCTATAACTGGCACAATCCCAACCAGTACTGTCTTTGAAATTTAATTGGTCAGACTATACATCTCCACTAGCTATGTGCCACGGGAATTTCTTTTGGTGCTGTTATATTTCAGCTTGTTAAAGATTCAATTTTGATTCTTCACTGGCGTCATGTTACGAAGCCTCTTTCTGCATGATTTTATTGCTTCATGCAAAGATGAGGCTCTTATTGGTTTGAAACTCGGTGATGGAGTTCACATAACACACGTAGCTTAGAAGGTTAACATGCAAACAGATTTTTTTCGCACTAAGCCAGGATCCTTTTTAGACTTTATATATACTAAATAGACTTTGGTGAATGATCCCGGAAACCCATGTTTCTTACCCGTTTATTGGTATTGGTGAAAAAAAGGCACTCAAGTTCTTCTCGGAAAAAAGTTTGTATGGTGGGCTGTTGCTGTGCCATGTTAATATCGCAACGCATGAACATTATACTCACAGTCTAGATACTCTGGAGACCGGATTTGTATTCTTCTTTCACATTAAAAGCAGTACTAGCTGAATCCAACTCTGGATTCCTCCTCTTATTATAGTTTTCTGATCCAGTTCGACTTTACCACATCGATTTTTCCCCAAATGAACGTCTTTTTAAAGTTGTTCATGGCCTTTGTTTTCTTTTTGGTTCTTTGTATTTTCCTTGTCATCTTCATCTAAACGAACTTTAATTTGTATTAGTTTAGTGGCATCATCATCTTTATCTTTGGTTCATACGCAATGCCACAAAGTCTTCCAAGCATGCCTATAGTAAATGAGTACATTCTAAAAGTTTCCTCCTCTGCCGAACAGAATTGACTGTTAAAGATGAATTCTATGTTGATCAGCTTTGATGCATTGGACTGATGAGCATAAATTTGACATTTAATTTTCTTGTCGCAGGTATTTAAAATTAAATTCTCTCGATAAATTCTTGGGAGCACACTTTGACGTTCTATTACCAATTAGATAAGCCATGCAGTGACTTAACTTCGTGAAAGAATTGGTCCCACCTGCAGTATTGAAAGAGTCGAGCAAAGCATTTCCATAGAAGAAGCTTTCTGTCATTAGCGGTACTTTTACATGTGAGTCATCCATGCCGTAGAAAAATAAATGATTGCCAACTTTGAATATTGCTGTATATGTCACATCTTTCAACATGCCAAACCATCCCAAGTAATTTGACTCTCAATGAAACTAATTCGACAGATAAAAAGTGTGTTGTAGTCTGAATTATGAAACTTCATGTTTCTGTCCTAAATGGTCTGTCTAGAACGCATAAGCTACACGTACAGATTCTGATATCTGACGGCATGAATAGCTATATCTTCCCTAAACAATGGCTTTCGTCTTTAAATCAGAGCAACAATGGAGAAAGTGGTACACGTGGACAATAGTCTGACATTATGTATGATTCATCCAGCCAACAAGCATCTATGCTGCTAACACAAACCAGAAGGAAAGGTAACGTAACCGTATAGTTGTTAACAGATGATGCTTGTATGGTTTCACAGTTTTTTGTCATTTCTTTATTATGGACTTATTGCTGAAATCTTGTCAAAATTATTTTATGAGGTTGAGGAAAATGAGGTTTCGTGGTCACAGATGCACTTTTTATTGTATTAAACCATGGGGGTGTTAGGTGTCATTTACATTTTCTCAATTCATTACCGGTGAGGTGATGCTTATGAGGCGTTGTGTGGAAAAGAGAATGTTGCATGGGGATTTGCAGCAGGAGGATTAAAGAGGATCGAAAAAGCATAGAAAAGAAGGCTTTGGTAATTGTTAGGAATCAAGAAAATAGAGAAAAGTTGGGTTTGTTAAGATGAGATTCACTAATGGAAGATGACATATGCAAGGATGTTAAGAGAGGAAAAGGGTAGAGATAATGGAAGAGAAGCTTTTGGCTTGTCTGGTTGTGCGGAAGAGGGATATAAAAAAGATGCAGTCTTTTTTAGCGGGCAAATGGCATGTATTGTACCTTAACCCTGCAACTTACACATATACTTTTTAAAAGCTTGGATATACCACATAATACCCGCAACCTCTCCCTT
The DNA here is from genome assembly GCA_964035475.1 of Salix caprea. Classification (NCBI taxonomy): domain Eukaryota; kingdom Viridiplantae; phylum Streptophyta; class Magnoliopsida; order Malpighiales; family Salicaceae; genus Salix; species Salix caprea. Next base: position 14,598,341 of record OZ037755.1, on the reverse strand, counting down.
TTATCAATCCCTAGGTGTATCCTCCCTCTTCGCCTAGCGAATATACAAAGCTACGGCAACAAGAATCTGCCCTTTACTTCTTTTTTTCTGGCTAAGATGTTGCGAGTGTATATGGAAGTTGATGAGCTTTAGGGTATTTACTCGTAACTCGAAAATCTTCAAGATCAACAAAGAACTCTCCATGCGCTATCTTTGAGGGGGGGGGGGGGGGGGGGGGGGGGGGGTAAACAAACCCTAATGTAAATAATCTTGTACGTGATTCTTCTAGTCATTATCTACATGTGTGTCGTTGGTTGCAAGGATATTGACATGTAAATTTTACTGTTTTATAATAATATAAATTATATTCCGGGATCTCATTTAACAGTTTAAGTTTTTAGGTGAGATGATTTTTTAATATGGTATTAGAGTCTTGTTGATCCAACGGTCATGAGTTTGAATTTCATCATCCTATTTTATTTAATAAAAATAAAGCATAAAATAATATGAATCTGTGTAAGTTTCAAACTCAAAAATCTCACTTATATGTTAAAGAATAATATAAGAATAATATAAACAGATATTTGTATTTTAATTTGTCGAGGAATGACATCGATTGGTGGGTCATGGAAACAAAGTAGAGAAAAATCATTGGAATCTTGATGATATGGGTTAAGCTGCCAGCCATAGGGTGTGTAGCATGGGGACGTGCACAAAAATTGATAAAGGGATGGAGGGAGGTCATCAAGGAAAAGAAGACTCGGAGAATTACAATTCAAAGTTGTATTGAGCATCTTTTTCATAACCGTTGACAATTTTCTCTCTTCTTTTTACCTTTGGTTTAGTACCACTATGTCCCGGACCACCACAACACTCGCACAAATACACATACAGCATCAACTTAGTAACCTTTCTACTCACGCTTATTGCAGGTTTTACAGCCATGGATACCTATCTTTAGAAAAGGCTACATTTCTTTGATATCATCAAAAATAAAAAAATCCCTTTAAATTGATGGTAGACGAAAAAGAAATTCTTGGAAATTGCTGATATCTCTTGAAAATCTTTAGCAGGAATTTGATCGAAGAGGGTAAACAAAAAAAGTGGAATTGCCTGAAATTTCTAATCCTATGCCCCAACTGCTTATGCTATGGTCTCATCAAGGATTCCCATCTTAGCATAGTTTATGTAATTAAAGGGTAAATAATGACTCATTCAAAAGAATTTATCGACTCCCTTCCTCCTAGGTAGCGATATTTTATTTTTCCGGAGCCCATTAATTGCTTGCTGAGATCGTCTAGCTACAGATTTGGTTTGTGTACTTGTATATTCACTAACCCTCTTATTGATTTAGCTTGTGTGAATGTGTTGACAATATGACAACTTTTCCGAGCTCAATCACTAATCTACTAATCCAGTTGAGGACATCTCAATCAGAAAAAAATAATAAAAAGGACTGATCGGCTGGGTTTTCCAATATTATCCACACAAACGTACATAGGTTCGTAGCGGTCCAATCGAACAAGACTTTAAGTCCCTTTCGGTAAGCTGTCGAATTTGAAATTATTTCATTTCTCTCAGATTAATCGTATCATATCATCTGGACAAACGCTGGACCGACATGCTAAAGAAGTACAGAGACAGACTTTTCACTTGGTTTGTAAACAGGGGCAAAGCCAGCCAGTCACGAAGAAAAGTGGGGCAGTTGGCCCTAATTAAATTATATATAGCATTATATATTTACAAATCCGTTGTTTTTTTATAAATATTTTTAATATTAATATATTAAAACAATCTAAAAATTTAATTTATTTTTTATAAAATACCATTTGGAGTGTAATTCCAAACAACAGACATAGTCATTGTATTAATTATTTTGACACCGTATTTTTAGTGCACACTAATAACTAAAAAAATGACAAATAATTCAATATATATAAGCAACGGTCACACATGGCGAATAAATACTTTTTTATTTGAATCTAAAATTAATACATTTAAATTGAGAGGTTTAAAAATTCAATATGGTATATATGATATTGATTTTGTCATAAAGATCAAAATAAATAACCTTCAATTTATATGGAAAGATTAGAGAATGCTCTAAAGCATCCATCATTTAACCTTCAATTTTCTAGATTTAATTAAATATGTTGTAAGAGATTATATTCAAAATATAAATCAATTAATATCCCCAACAAAATTTTCATGACTTATGCTAACACATCGAATGCCAAATCCCTCTTTTCCATTCACAATATATATAAAAGAAAACTCCACATCCATTCCTAAGAACACCACAAACCTCGATGAAAATCTTGCCAAGGAAACTAATTAGCTTTACATGCTACAATTGTTTAGTTTATTCATTCCATTGAATTTCTTCTACAACAAGAGGGAATTGCCAGATTTAGCCACATCTTGATAGAAGTAGCCAATTGCATTTTTTTTCTAAGGAGGTAATCAAAGTTTAATGTGCCATGGTACTCGCTTATCTTCCCTTCACAGTATAACTGTACTCCTCCTCCATAATAATAATTATATCCCGCAGCATCTAATTCTTTAACTATCAACATGAGTCGTCCATGGCCATACATTTGTGATTTTTGTTTTGATAACATCTGTAATTTCATTTGAAATTTATAGCTAGAGATTTGTTTTTCTAATTCTTTTCTCCTTTTCCTCCGTCACTCACCTTTCCCCTCTCACTACTGCCATCAACCTTCCTCTGTCTCTCTATATCATAGAACATACCCCCCGATAACACGTGACCATCTCTGCAACTCTTCACTGCCGTTCATCTGTTTTATTATCAATGTTTTTTTATGAGATCAATAAGCCACGTGACATTCATCTTGACCACATATTGATTGTAGCCTTGATTGATGGAGGTGTGAGACAAACATCTTCCATCTGTACATTGGTGAGATCGATGATACCTACACTCTAGGATGCCATCATATTAATGGTCTTCTAATAGATGCAACCCTTATGATAGGATATCAAGAATTAATTAGAGATATTTTATATGATTACAAGGGTGATTGCATCATATTGGTATAATTGACTATTAATTTTAAGACCTCTTCAAAAGATATGACAAAGAACCAATTCATTATATATGTTTGGACAAACATATTACATCTGTTTGAAGGTCTTATTTTCACGAGTACTATTGACATTGCAATACCATTGTTCTTTTTATCATTACCTTCTAATTCATTCATAATTACAATCCTCAGGGGCATTGTTACATGTTTATACCAAAATTATATAAAACATGACTAGAAAAAAAAGATAAATTGTCAAGTGTCTACTATTTCTTTATATATAATTAATTTAAATTATTTTATTAGTATAATTAATTACATTTTAAATATTAACATATATTTATGAATGTTGATTAATATAACTCCAGTCATGAGAGCATATTCATATCAAATGTATAGAGAGTTTGAGTAATAATATATTTGATATAGTCACTCAAAGACCACTATATATCCATTAGTTGAGGCAGTAATAAAATAAAATTAATTATACTCAACATGTTATTTATATAAATAAAATGAAAAATTGTACTAAATAAGGCTTGTCATGTCAGATGGTATGGATTAAACATTTCATGGTAAATCCTATTTATATATGTATATGAGTTAGACACATAATAACCATATTAGATATTTATTACAAAAATATATTGAGTTTTTTTTTTTTGTTATTTGAACATGAATTATTTAGTTTTTTTTTTATTTTTATCTAATATAAGTCTTTCATATGTTCTAATAGGTTATATGCATGCTATATAAAAAGAACTTGTTATTTTAAGCTTCGCCTATATACCATGAGATTTGACCTTTGATATTGTTGAGATGTATTGTCTAGATAAGATAATGCGGTTATTTGGACTATCTCATCATATACTGAATTGTATCAATACTTGTGATGAGGTGCACAATATTAGTTTCTAGGGTAAGCGTGAAAATAATTAATTGGTGATTTATGCATTTTACTTAAATCTTTGAGATGCTAAAGAGATCATATTTATAAGAAGTGACATTTGATGATTGATGTATGCACCTACATGAGATGATATTTTTTCATTACATGTCATTTCACTACACATACATGGTCTCATTTGCTAAGATTTTCATGCAATCCAATGCAGTATGCTCCCAATCTGGGATAAAATCAATTGGTATGCAATATTATTTTACATATAATATTTATTAAATACAAGATTAATGATATAATGGATGATGACCACTAATTGATTTTTAATGCATGTATATAGATTCACTACTTGGTACAAGAAGCTTAAAAAACAACAATGACTATTTGAGATATAATAACATCTACGACTCGAGTGTTGTCATTGACATCTATAACTTTCGAGTAACAAATGAAAAATATAATTATCAAGTGGTAGATGCTATCTATAACTCATGTGTTGCAGATGTTGTCTACAACTTGATAAGTGTGCAAGATTTCTAAGTATTTTTTTTGCTTGTGCTATTTTACTATTTTTAATCGTGCTCTTATTTTTTATGGTCATTTCCCTAAAGATGGAGGGGGTTGTCCTAATCCTAATTTTAATCCTTTGCATGTAGAAATTGTCGTATTCCTGCCACCTAGAGCGTATAAATATACCATCATCAATACGTTTTAAAGTGAATTAATGGAGAGAAAACCTTAGTGATTGGCCGAGTAATTGCTTCGTCGAAATTTGATAAAATGCACGAACGACATTGCATTCAATCTCAACATTTCCTCCTCTATTAATACATAACGAAGAGCCACTGATGCCATGAACAAGATCATCGGTCAAACCCGGAGCCAATTTAAGCACATAAACGACCTTCATTGCAAGAACCAAACATTGGTGGGATTGACACTGGATCAATACTTGGATATTGATGATTAAAGTTAACATGAAAGGGATAGGGGGCATAAAGATTTGAACAAATTAAAAAAAAGATTTACTTTTGTTCTTAATAAGATAATAATGGTAGCAAAGGGCCAGTAGTGAGGTCCACGAGGGTTGTCTTTTATGCCTATTTTGCACATTCTTTCTTCAACAGCTCAAAAGGGACAGTGAACAAAACGAAGTTCTTAGCTCAAAACCAAACCCTTCCCAATTCTAATACAAACACAAACATGTAGTCATGTGATCTTCTTGTATAGGTGTCTAGATAAAGATGGGTAATGCTCTAAGGGAAATGATATCTAAAAACGGTGCCAATAAAACTAAATTCCATGGAGAAATTATTACTACACATCTTTATATTCTGCATGTGACATAATTTTTCCGCAACAAGATTACAAGGAAGCCACCATCCTCACGTAGTAATTAAGGCCAATCCTCTTGATTACCATATCGAAATCTATCATTAACGAGAAGGTGGACAGAAGTTAAAAATGAAAGGCAAGATGAGAAATTGCTAATTGCATACATGCATGGAAGACGAGGGTGATGATGGCATAAGAAAGGTTCTTAGTTTTTCTTCAGAAACCAACATTGAATTCTCGGGGCAAAGGAGACATGGGGCACCTCTGTCATTTTGAAGGGAGTGACTGGAATTACCATTTTACCCTTCCTTTCTAGGGTTCCTTGTCAATCACCCCACGCTTCAGACGCCGAAGGCTGAGCGAATCCAAAACCACCGTGGGGCTTCAGCAGCGAGTGCTCTCTCTCATTGTATTGCTGCTGGTGGAACCCTACACCCCCTGTGTAGTTTAGAATTTCCCTCATATCCATGCTAACGTTAACACCACCACTGCTCCCATTTGCATTACTAGCAGCATGGCCACGATGATCCCCACATTCAGGCGCAGTTAGACCCAGAAAGTCTCTTGTCAGGCGATCACTTTTCTGCCACGTAGCAAGACTGCTAAGGTTGTAATTGAGACCCTGAGAGACGTGACTCACTGAGTTAACATGAACCTGACCTGCCGATCCCAGCTCCCCCATGTCCAGAGGGGTCATGTGACTGTGACCCGCTGAGGTCTGAGTGGCACCCACACTTGCAGCCTTTTGAAGGAGTGCAGTGGCTGACAAGTGGTGCGATGCTGCTGGTGACGCGGAAGCATTTGACAGGCTTTGGAAAGTTGGGGCTAACAAACCCTTGTGGTTTGGCATTGTTAGTGGTGGTTCTTGGAGAAGTGAAGCAGGGATTTGAAAATGGCCGGTAGTTTCAGGCTTGATGTGAACTGTGTTCTGGGGGTTATTACTGCTAGGGTTCTGATGGCGAGGTGGGTCCCAAGGAGAAGTGAAGGAGATTTGGTGGTGAGTAATTGGGGTAGAAAAGAGAGAATGAGGGTGGGTTTGAAGTGGGTTTTGAAGGAGGAGAGCATGGGCATTTGAATTTTGGGAGATAATTAGCTGATGAGCTGAGAATCTTGCACTTTCTTCAGCTAACGCATCACAAAATGCCCTGTGGGTTATGAAGCTATCCTTCCTGTAGTTTCAACAATGCATGCGCATAAGGAGATCGTCAGTGAGCAGTATCGCAAACCAGAATAATAGATTTAGTTTTGTGATTAACAAATAATGATTAAAACCTGATTTAGCTAGTTACCAAGTGACGATAAAGAGTTCAAATCTTAACACCATATGTTCATATCATGATTTTCTCAATTTGGAAGAAAGAGAAGAAAAGAAGTGGTCGAGAAGAAAAAGGATACAGTAATTCAGAAAAAAAAGAAAAGAATCCTGAACAGGGAGAAAGAAAGGATATACTTGGTAATAGTTAATTTAATGCTTGTGATCTTGATTTGAAAAAAAAAAAACTTAACCAAAAAAACGAGAAATTAATGGGATCAAGAAGAAAAGGTAAATGAAGAAGACTGTATTAAGAATTAACGTCTCTGTCTTTGCTTGACTTAATCTTAAATTAATTGTTGTATTTCAAAGGGTGAGAGACCACAAGGCCATGCATGCGGATTGGATAGACACATGATTGTCATAAAGTTAGAGCAAACACTAAAGTAAAACTATCTTTTTTGGTCAAAACTAAAGTGTAGAGAGAGAAAGAGAGATTCATGGGAATTGATTGATGTTTATGGATTATGCATGCAGAAATAGTCATGGATGGTAAAACGGATCAAAATTCCAAGAAATTGAAACCCCAAAATCTGCAATGCAGATGAAAGATGGAAGGCAATTAGGGTATCGGATATTTTTAAAGATCTATCAGTTTTAGTTCTATTTCAGTATTTTCTGCAAGTAAATCATGGCATTCTCCGAGAGAAAGAAACCATCACGGATATTACCCCACCATGAAAATCCCCCCCCCCCCCCCCCCCCCAAAAAAAAAAAAAAGAAAAAAAGAAAAAAAAAAGAAGCAAATTAAGAGCTTTCTTTTCACTTTTTTCTCGGGCAAGAACAAAATATTGATCATTGTTTTTGAGACTTCAGTCCCCCCAGTACCAAAAGAAATCACAATGAAAAACACGTCAAACCCTTCGAGGGAAATATTTCAATATATTGCACTGATCAAACGTTGTTTAATATTATGGATGACGATGTATATCAAAACAGGTAACAGTGGCGCTCCTTCAGAGCACAGAATCCCCAACCAAGAATATACCAATACAATCAGGTTCATGCATTAAATGCAAGACACGGGAATGTTTTTCACTTATCTGACTCAAATTAAGAGACAAAACAATATATAAAACAAAAGATTTAGTTTATTATTCTCCCAGAATTCCTTATTAGTGTCTTATTGTTGTTTCAAATTTTGAAATTGGCAGGTTGATCAGATTTCAGAGGCACTGCTTTCAGTTACTCTTATAATGTTAGCAGTAGCAGACACTTGTATTAATTAATGGTGTCCACTTCTAGGATACCTGCCAACTCATATAAGCCCAGATATATTCCATGCAGAGCTTGCCAATCTTGTATAAAAACAAACAACAAAAACAGAACAGACCGAAACAAAATACAAAGACCATCCTAAAGACATGAGATGATAACTTCCCACTTCAAACAAAAGATAAAAGATTTGTGATGAATCCCATTATAGTAAAAACAGTGCATAGCTGTAAAACATAAAAAAATAATAAAGAAGGGAACATTGGGACTATGAGATGAACAGAAATGTAGAAAGATAAAAAAACTATATTCAATTTGAAACCCCTCAAAATAACAAGGTTAGGGAAAAAAAGAGAGAGAAAATCACCTGGAGAAAAGGGTTCCACAGTCACATCTGTACTCTCTTGTTCCACAGGTTTTAGAGTGAGCCTTCCAATCTGATTGAACAGCATAGATCTTTGAGCATTTTTCACACTTCCACTTCTTCTCCCCATGTTTCCTGCAATAGTGTTTCTTGATACCTGTAAGGTCACCCAAAGCCCTTGAAGGATGATGGTGAACACACGTAGGCTCGGGGCAAACATAAGCTTTCTTTTTAATTTCTTTGCTGTTTCTTTGCTTCAGTTTCCAAGGTAGGTTATGACCCCTCCTATGAAGCTGAAGATTCTGATCTCTCTGAAACCCTTTGTTGCAGATCTCACACACAAATCTATTGGTGGCCATTAAGGTCTTTGGAGATAATGCTATCACTTCAGCATCTGGGTCTGCAAGACCATATATAATGATACCATTGCGTGTGTATATATATATATATGGTATTAATTAGCATGTATAAATAGTTTAACACGGGAATATTGAAGAGAATAAACAAAAAACCTACCTGGGTTTCCCGGTAAGCTTCTCTTCTTCTTGATGGTCTTTTGCTGCTGCTGCTGCTGCTGCTGCTGCAGAGGATAGATGGTTGAAGCCAATTGATTTAATCTACCAAAATCTTGAACTCTTGTGCAAGAAGACACACTAGCTTCTTCAGACAAAGAAGTTGAATTGGACATGGCTGCAGGAAACATGTCTTTGAAGAAGAAAATTCCAACAAAGAAAAACCGAGAAATGACACCCCTTTGTTTTGTTTGATGTATTTCTTGCTAGCTACTTCTATTTGAAGTAGCTTTTGTTCAAGTCCACTTTTCACTATTGAAGAAACAACAAGATGTAAGAACAAGAGCAGAAATAGAGAATCCCTAGCCTTGGACACAACTAAACTAAACAAAGCTTTATTGATAAACAGGTGGCCGTGAACTATAGACACAGAAAGGCATCATTCATTGGGTAGCAAAACCAAAATCTCGTGAAGAGATGATCATGATGGGTTGTTCTTCAAGTCGCTATCTAGCCATGGATTGCTTCTCTGAGCAAATCTGCAACACAATTCAGATGTATCTCTTTCCAATCTTTCCTTAACAAATTCTCTCTCTCTCTCTCTCTCTCTCTCTCAAAAATCATCAACTAATAAGCTAGATAAGAGAGGGCTCACCATGCAATCAAACATAGAAAGACCAGACAGTAAGTTGGTTTTTCCTTAAAAATCTCTCACTATATAACTCTCTCCTTTCTGTCTATTTATGTCTATATAAAGGAAAGAGGGCAAAAATAATAGAAAGAGAGAGAAATAATCAGTCTACAGGAGGTGATGATTACAGTGGCAGACCAAGGATTGGGTTGGCAAATTTGAAAAATATTTACTAATATATATATATATATATATATATATAGAAAGATAGAGAGAGAGTGAGAAAAAATGGCTAAAAATAAGCAAATGTGCAGAGGAGAGAGATAAGCAAAGGCTAAGGAATTAGAAAATCCAAACCCACTTGACTCATAATCAAACGTTGTTGTTTCTTTCTTTTTACTCTCTCTTTGCTTACAAGTATTTCTTCAATAATTTCTTCTTTTGAAGGATGACGTACGTTCGTTGGCACTTTGTCTTTTCCCTTTTTTTCCTGTTATAAAACTCCCAAACCCTAAAAGGGCCTTGATTTAAATGGAATTGTATTAAAAGGATGGATGGCTTATAGGAATGAGAAGCTTAAAAAAAGCTTTGAGGATGGTAAAGGCATGCAAAGAGCTAGAGCTATAGATGGATATGACTTATCTTCTCAACTCTTCTCTTACCCTACAGCTAACATGACTGGGTTATTGGTTGACTCGCCAGGCTTATAGTACACTTTGTTTAAGCCATGCATTAAGTAAATTTGAAGGTTCGATTTACTATATTCACGATCGAAAATATTACTCCATTTTAATAAATTTCTTTTTCTTTCAAATATTCTCTTTTATATTTACCATATCTTTTTCATGTCATGTCGTTGTAATTTTTTAGAGATGACAAAATCTATCTCCGAGCTTTAGTATAATTGGTTGTACGTGCATATGGCAAACAAAGACTAATCTAAGCAAGTTTAAGCTATATAAAAACATTTTAGCTTATGTAATATTTAATTATTTTGTTGATTTAATTTATGAAACTAGTTTTACTCCATTTTACTGTATATAAATAAGAAGAATATAATCCAATCTTACATTATTAAAAGAAACATTCAAGTATATACATATAATCGTTAGATGAAATTTGTGTGTACGATTGAATGGTTCTTGGTAAGAGAATCGAGCCCTATCCATATTTATCTTTTAAATAAAATTAGATTATTTATTTGTTGATTTAGGTTAATTAAACCCAACCACCATAAATACAATACGTGATATCTATCTTGGGTTTTGACCTAGTTTCTTACTCTCGTTTTTTCCACGAAGGTTAAATAAAGTAGTAGCAGTTTAGCTAGGTAAAAAGGGAACGGGCTGGATTTTGATACATTCAACTCGAAGGAGATGAACATTTGATTAGTTTTTAGTGAAATTAATCAATCTTTAAAGCCTTATGAATATATAGAAATTAAAAACCTTACACTAAATATAGATACATAGATTATCGATCATATTACAATCGAGTTTTTGTAATCTTAATCAATTTCATGTTTTTCATTATTTTGTTGAGGGTTTTTCTCCCTTTCTGTCTCTCTTTCTTTTGTAATTATTATTCGCTCACATCCTGGTATACAGTGAAAGTGCTCAAGGGGAATTTAATATGGAGGGTGTCTCTCTTCTTCTTTATTTCTTCCCCTTTATTCCAAACCCAAATCTAAAGCCATGAAGAGATATAGCATAGACTGAACTTTTTATCCCCTTCACAATACAATTATACTGACGTTTTTTTCCTGAACTTCCACAAACAGAATGGCCATAAACGTTGTGCGACTAGAGGGATATTCCCTTCCTTTAGAGGTCACGCGTGGCCTAAACATGGAAGTTCAAGGCGGCAACCATGCAAAATGTATCCAGATAACCCTTTAGTCGTGTAAGATACATAGGACCCATCTAGAATTTGAAATTTCAGAAAACATAATGGTCACATATTATATTGTACAGCGTTGCCTTGAGCTCTTAAACAAAACCTTTGGAATCCTATGTGTTTTCTTTTGATCTGCAAATCTTTTTTTGTTTTGAATCAATATGGCTTTTGGGTGAGATTCAATTTGCTTTAATTTATCTTTTGGGATAAGATGAGATTTATGCTTCATTCATTGATTCACCTTTAAGCCAAAAAAGCTAGATAGAGCTAGTGATGCAGTATACATGGCTAAAATACAAAGAAATGTATAGGAAAATGGCTAGCTAAACAAGACCAGCCACCGAACCAATATACCAGAAGAGAGAAACTATAAGATCAAATAGCTAGCCAGGCCTTACAGATACAGACACCATCTTGGACATTTGCAAGAAATAATGCCAAAAACTGAGTGACGGAGGCCGTCACAAGCCATCCATAACAGATACATAACATATTGCAAGTTGTTACTAATATAGTCGGTCATTTGTGGACAAATAAACTTGGAATTAGGTCGAGTCTCTGTACTTACCGAACTCCAGGTCAATTGAAGAATACACACATCGTATTATTTATATTGTAGAGAATTGGAGTACCAAAGTTTGTCTCCTCGTTTAATTCTAGAATAATTGAATATATATATATATATGTGCGTGTGTGTGTGTCTATATATATATATATATATATATATATAGACACACACGTACCCAGCTGTGCTAGAATTTTCTTGCTCCATGTTGTGGCAACTGATGTTGGAAGCAACCCCAGAATTGAGTGAAACCGCGTGTTTTTGACAGGAGGAAGGTGGTCAGCTATCGATTGGTGTGACATTTCTCCTACCATTTCTCAATGCAGATTTTAATCCCATCGTTTTGGTACTCGTCTAGCTATAAATATTTCAACATGTAGTGGTAGAATTACTACCCTAGATTAGCTGTCACCTAGACCATGACACAAAAAGCTAATTAATTAAAACTCAATTAGCTCTCTAGAGTTTGAGTTGAACCCAAATTTTCCACGATCAGTAGATCATATCAAGTATGAAATGATGACCTTTTCAAGAATATAATTAATTATTCGTATCCAGTTATGATGCCCATCCAGTTGTGGTCTTCCATATTTCTTCCTGTAATTAAAATAAATAAATCTCATTAAAATCCGAGTTTCTTATCCTTTGTGCATGCAGAGAGGCAGATTGATCAGTGGGAGAGAAGAATAGCCCTTTTGTGGGCCATTCCTTACTTCACGGGTTCTTCTATTGCCAGATTCTCTCATGCAAGCTTACCTTTCCTATCTCCCAAGGGCACAATGAAAGGCGTAATTGCATTATTGCATCGATTGTTGGATGTATTGGCAATCTCCTCCCTCAGCATCTTATTATCATTTCTCTCCTTGTCCCCTTGTTGTCAAGAGCACAAGATCACGCACCCATCGACTGTAATGGAAACAAAAGGCAAAGCTTAGCACCAGAATGCCAGCTTTATCGTTTCTGTACCCTAAATTTGACTCTTCACGCCACGATATTGATAGGAGCTGAAGCACGGATATTCACAGCCAAGCGCTCCACCAAAACACGGCACGACCTATCATAAATATGCCAAACCCTAATCCATGTCAATCCATTAAAACATCATTTGCTTCCCTTTGTGGTTTCTGTTTTCCGTATATGTTTTCAAAGAAAAACAAAGCCAACAATCACCCCATTACAATATTTTGAAAACCAATCTGTTTTGTTTTGAAAAATCTTGAAGAAAAGTAATAATTAGACGACGGAGACGAAAAAGCAGCTCCGTCGTGTATATATAGAGCATGCCAATTCAATGTCTGGGCCGGGGTCAAGAAGGGCGCCATTTTAGTCACCTATCTGGGTCAAATAGCCTAAGCAATATGCAAATTGATTTCATTAAATCCGAGGAGACCAGAAGCTGCAAGCATGCTAATTCAAGATGCATGTCTCAACAACTAGTCAGCAACCCTAGTCTAAAATCTCATTTAATTGATTGAAACTCTCTCATCACTTGAACCCTGCCCGCAAACCATTACGTATCCGGATGGTCTATCATGTGACTCAACTCTTCAACCTCGTATCTTTTTATTACAGTCAAACTTTCATCATAAACGAGGACATAAATCTGAAGACACAATTGTTTGTTTTTATCAATAGTTAAAAGGTGATCAGCAATTTACAGACATAATCAGGACGCTCCCAACTCATAACAATAGTAATTTTTTTCTAAAATTATTTTTTCTAGATTTATTGAAAGGCTGGCCAAGATTTTGACAAACACAACAAGCACTGACTCTTTCAAATTCCGAAAATTCGAAAAACAAATCTTACAATTTAAAAACAACGAGGTTTTTATTTTTGTTCCATTGCTTAATATTTTCCAAGTAAACATATATATATATATATATATATATATATATATATATATATAGAGAGAGAGAGAGAGAGAGAGAGAGAGAGAGAGAGAGAGAGATGTACAAGGGCATTCAGATTCACGGGGCCTGATGAGAATCTGAGGCCCATAATCTATAGACGGCCCAAGCCAAGAGCATCATGGGAGGGACCAAGAAAGAGTACAAGGTGGCAGGAGACCCCACTTCAGGGACACATGATGACCTCACGGGAAAGTTATTAAGTCACGAGAGTTTTAGCTTGGACCCAATCTCGGCCTCGATACACGTGTCAGACTCACGTGGTTCCAAGACACTGTCAGATCATCTCCTGCGGGTCCTGCTGCTCTCAACTCTCAAAGTCTCGGGTTGGCAAGATCCTTTCAATTTTCTACTCTCTTCCAAAAACCCTGTCTGGTAGGATTGTACTAGTGCTTGCTATCTTCCATTAATATCTCTTTGTTTTTGTATTATATAATATAGTGTAATTAAAGTGAGTGCTGATAGCAATCGTCTTGAGATAATGGTAATATTGGTCTCATGGCCATCCCCAAAATTGGTGTTCAATTGTTGGTGTCTTCCACTCCTTGAAATCTTGAGATTTTGATTCAGAGATTTGAAGTCCAAACCAAGAAAAAAAGGGGAAAATATAAAAATGAAAATGAAAAGGGAACTATCTCTATTATGTAATGCAGAATATATTCAGCCTCTAGTTGGTAAATAAATCAATAAATAAATGCTTTACAGTGAATTCAATTGAACATTCTGACTAAAAATAAATTTTACATCATGCATGAGACAAAAGTATTAACAAGAAAAATCAAAGTAGTCATCAAAATTACACACTCATCTCCACGAGAGAAGAGGATCACGATGCCGTGTCATTCTATGGACTCCAGAAGGAGAATTTAAGAGCACAACAGAGAAAATCATGTTGATTTTTCAACTTTTGGAGATTTTTCATGTTTTCGACTTTTATTATTTCTACTATTGACATCTTCCCAAGTTCTTGAGTTGAGAGTATACTTCAAAGATTTTCTAGTTGGAACAGAGTCCCTGTCTATGATTCATGATTCTGTGAGCTTTCCTCCCTCTCAATTCTGGGTCAATGAAGCAGTAGAAGGAAGGCAGAGACCACATAAGATCTGGATGATTTAGTTTGACTGTGTTATATTTAATTCTTGCAGGTCACGGATGAGAAAAATGTAGAGGTGCTCAAAAGTAGGACCACGAAACCAGAGAATGGTATCCTAATAATTTGGCAGTTTTGGCTCTTTCCGGCTACTTGTCTCCTCACTCGATTGGTATTCTTTGCTATTTTAAGTCGGCTTGGAAATACTGGATTGATAGCCAGCATAGGATGTCCAAATTCAAGACTAAAATTACAGTCAGCATCTTTCTCTCTCAAATTTTCCAGAGCTAAGGAATTTCATGGAAAATGGTGTGGTGTCCTATAGAGTAGTAGTTAGAACTTAGAACACTTCCTTGTCATGTTATCTACTTTTCAAATAAACAGGAGTCCGTAAAAGCAAGACTCAGAATTTCATCGTTCTGATTTTTTTTTTTTTGCTGGAGCATGAAAATAGCATTTTCAACATGCATAAAAGCTTCTGCTTCGACCACTTTTTACCTAACAATTTGAGCAAGTGGATATTTCATATCCATCCAGGGAAAAAAAAAGGAAAAGAAGAAGAAGAAGATTCAACGTTAGTATTAACATAGTTCTACAGGGAAATGGACTAAAAAAAATTACCTCTTCAAGAATAGACCGACACTCGGGTTGATACCGTTACTTCCTACCTGCCGACAGAATTCTTGAAGAGTTAAAAGTTCCTGTTCCTGCCCCCAGAATATTTGCGGTGTCTGATCCTGAAAATTAATTAATTATTACTAGACCACACAAAATACAAAATGTCATTCTTTATGCATTTTTCATGGGAATCAGATGAAGACAAGCAACGATAAATCATAAAAGGATGCCGAACAAGCTTGCAACAGGGTGAGAAGTGACGACTGATGAGACCTACAAAAACCCACTGGATAGCAATACAAGAGGGAGTCACACTTTCCATTGACCTGTTCAGCCCTCTATAAAATGCACACAAGACTATAGGGTTGCAGCCAAAAAAACTGAGAGATGATAGGATGAATTTATTGGATGTACGATTTTGATTTATTATGGTAGCTCGTCTGGTAAAAGTTTTTGTGGCACCACACCCTAGGGATCGAAGCACATGATGGGCTTTGGTAAAAATCACGACCTGTGTGGCAAAGCAGCAGCTTTTCCTACAACTCGCCAACTTCTCTCACCGAAGTTGGTGCAAGGGGACGCTAAATCATCTTCCCTTCAGGTATAAGCTTTGGAAGTTCCAAGCAGACTGGTAAAGTCCCCAAAATTCTGCGTGTAAAACATAACCGAAAGAAACAAAATCAGCAAACCTCGGAGACTCGAGTGAAGGATGAGACTTGTGTTCTGTAACTAAAGCTTTTAAGCTGAGTGTTGGCCAGCCATCAAGTTGAGTGGGGGGACAGCGTATTGTGATCGCGCAATAACATCGAATGCTCTGGCAAAGTTAAAAGCATTGCAATTTTAGATTCTTTGTTTCATTTCTTTGGATGCTTCTGCATTAAATCAGTGAGGATAAACCTGAAACTATTTAATTTGTCACAAGACAACAGAGAAACCTAAATGAACACTGCTTCCTAAAAGGCCATCTAAAAGTTCGAAACACTTTGTCCATTTCAATCCGACACAAAATCCAATGAATGCTTTCAATGCAGCAAAACTGTTATTTGCAATGCAATCTCCCCATGCACTCAACTCACCAATAGAAACTACGTCCCTATTTCGGAGATGGACTACGAATAAAAAATAAGATCATTGATCAGAATAGGATCATTGATCAGACACGGTCTCATTGAAAAGGGTCCAAAAGGGTAAGAATTTTAAGGCAAATCCTGCTAGCATTTTAGGAAGAAGATTTCGAATTCTTTTTCGATGAATGACTGCTGTCAAGTTTTCCAACTTGCATCCATGAAATGGTCGCAACTTGCCAGACCAAAGCACTCATCAAAGATTTATGTGTGTGACATACAAGCGGAGGAAGACAGTTGACAAGATAACCAGCCAGATGTGGAAAAAGTGAGACGATTGACCTAGGGCTGTGCAGTGTCTAAAAATTGCGATACTTATGCTTTGATTGCCAGTCGACTCTTCTGTAACAGACGAGTCCTTGAGTAGTAACTCCAAATACGAAACAGTCACTTACCCCTGGCTATCTCATGCCAGATCACTTAAGTTACATTTCATTCCACATATTCTTGGTGCAGCAGAATTCTTATATTTCTATGAAATATACTGTTCTAATTTCATTAAGATATAGTTTGAATTAGCACCAGGCGTGTCCTGTAAATCATAATAACCAGACAGAATATGGAGTTTCTATTTATGATTCCAATTTTTGATTGATTATAATTTGAAATTTGAACTTACACGGGCCCGAAGTCATTTCAAATTTCTCAAGTTTATATCATTAGACCAAAAAATTGAAGGGTGCACACCTGAACAAAGTTCTCCCCTAACAACTTTCGGATATGTTGATGTCTTATCCTGAGAAATGGACCAAATTATCCTTTAAAAGCATCTGCTACATTTTGTCCACCGGATGTCAACCCCTAAGATTCCGAGCTCGAGTTACATGACAAGCGCAACACAACCAACAGGCCCGTCATATCGATAAGATCAGAATCATTAAAGCTTCGCCTTTAATTAATGAAGCCTGCAATTATGTTAAAAAATAGGCTGTTAGGATGGAGCAGGTCTGAGAGGACAGCTAGACACCCAGCGATTACAACGTTTTGACATATTTAATCAGTGACAGGCCTGGAGATGACGATCAGTTGTGGTGGTTTTACATGTAGGAATATGGCAGAACTAGGAAATCCAATCTTCTTGGGGTTTTTTTCCTGCCATTAAGAGCCACTTTTAGAGAACACTATACTGGTGGGAGAATAGTTGGTCTAAACAACGTAGAAATTTCTTGAATCCAAGGTTTACTGATCATGGCAGCTACTCACATACAGGTCA
The DNA here is from genome assembly GCA_964035475.1 of Salix caprea. Lineage (NCBI taxonomy): Eukaryota > Viridiplantae > Streptophyta > Magnoliopsida > Malpighiales > Salicaceae > Salix > Salix caprea. The sequence goes on along the minus strand of OZ037755.1, from coordinate 14,580,626 downwards.
TATGTCGCGCCCCCTTGTAATTGAAGCACATGGAGAAACTAGCATAAAACGACATCGTTCACCTATGGGACAAGCAATATGGCAAGTAGAACTTGTAATATTTAAGCAACATGACTAATTTTCGGACTATAACTTACCAAGTCCTCTCGCAATAGTTGGAAGGGAGGAAATGTTATATCATCTTCCATTCAGGTATATGCTTACATGATGTCCGAAGTAGAGTGGTGAAAACCTGAATTTCTGCTAGTCCAACATAAACAAGAAAAAACAGAGTCAGGCAATCTGGAGATAGATACAGAAATAGAAGCCTTAAACCAAAGGCTTTATGATAGGGGACTTGGACTGCTGTTAAGTGAACATGGATGCATACCGACTTGTTTTCACATTCCATCATATCATAACGCTCAAGCATAGATATAAAAGCTCTAGGTTTAGATAAACTTTTTGCATCTTTAGACATTTCTGGATTCATTATCAAACCGGTGAGGACAGCCTTCGAGACTATTTTACTCTCATAGGAAACAAAACCTAACCAACACTGGTCGTTACAATACTATAAAAAAGTTTCATATAATCTAATGACTGTTTCCATGGAGCAAGCACCATTATTTGCCTACGCCACTCCTAAATTCAGGTGACCAATTTTCCGTGAATCAAAATCCAGGGCATGTCGATAGTTTGGAAGTAGTTGTGCAGAAAATTCAATTAAATTAAGTTTCGATCCAAACTATTTGGAGTTTACTATATTACTATGCCTCCTCCAAAGGATTCTGTCAAGGGCTAGACTTTCTGCAAGTTAATGTGATAACATTCCTATCACTGCACCCTCCATAATTTTAATTACCCCCTCCCACTGCCTCAAATTTCTCAATTTGACGACTCTCCTCCACCAGTGCATCCATTTGTCAACTTCAAGTATGATTAAACCATCTCAAACGATCTTCTTATCTTGTCCTTAATGGTGAGGTACTCATTTATTGACACGGTCTTTGATGATGGTGAGTAAAAGACTTCTCCAAAGGAGACACTGCAACAAAGCATTTCCAAGAGGAAATTGCAAATTTACATTTGTGAAAATAAATGTGAATGCACGCGCATGCATAATAGAGAGAGTCAACCAACTAACAAGAAAGCCAGCAGCCAGCCAGTCGTGACAAAAATGATATGATTCAACCTAGGGTCAGTAGCCATCAATTTGGACAGCCTAATACGTGCTGGGAATGCCAACTGGCGTTATTTCCCTAGTTTGTTTTATTGACTCTTCTAGTTAGTGATGTGTCCATGTCTGCAAGATTAGTTCCTAACAATAAATAGTTGCTTCATGAGTTTTCTTATTCCACTTGCTCCTAATTTTATTGACTTTGAAGTCTACTTATTCCATAAATTTTTACATATTAAGCAGACTATTCCTCTGGGTTTTTTCTCCAGCAAATAACTTACAGCATCATTTTTTTATTAGTGTGAGATGTAGTCTAGTTCTTTGAGTATACATCAAAATACATTATTATTTTGGACATGGTAGCTAAATATATAACTGATGTTGTTATACGATTCATGTATATATAAAGTTTGAACAATCATAATTGTTTTTTGGCTTAATGTTTTATAATAGGCAATTTTACTCTAACAATTATAACTCTCAATTTGACCGTTAAATCAAGCTAAAATTTTACTATAAGTTTTCAGAGGTATTGTTTTATATTAGATTAAAATTTCAGATCAATCAATGTTCAAAAAACATCATGATATAAACTATAAGTTGTTGTACGAGTTTTGCTATTTATTTCCATACAATTTGTGGACTTCTTATTAAGCAAGGATTTATTTTCTACAATGACAGTATAGGTTACAGCAATTAGGATTAGTTTGCAAGGGTTTCCATGTCAAGAACTTGTGTATCATTTTATAATGTGGATTTTCTCATTGGCAAGGTTTTCTTATCATTCAATGACATTCGAGGCGGTTTTGAGTTTATATTCTTTAATATAAAATTTTACACTAACAAGCATATTTTTTTATCCAACCGTTGAATCCAATTTTTTTTTCCCAGATGATTCTAAAGGGCTTGTTTTATATATGGTTAAAATTTCATAGAGATTGAGAAAGAGCCATGCGAAAAGATTCAGGAGCTATTGTGCAAGATTTGTATTAATTTTCTGGTTGATTTAAGATTTTTTATTTTAATATATTTAGAGCTTTTTTATTACTTTTCCAACATTGTTCTGGATGTTTTAGTTGATGATTAAGAACCTTCATATCAATGTTGATAAGATATAAAATGAGAGAGAGAAATTGCACTTTGAAATGATGCAGTGCAAGAGAGAGATCATACAGTGTTGTTAGAAACAAACATTGGCAAAATAAATGTTCTCAATACTGAAACAATGAAGTGGGTGCTATTGTTGCTCTGAATCTTACTATTGTTTATATCAGTGATTCAAGGACAAATCCTTTTGAAAAGAGAAAGAATCATATTATTCATATAAGGGTTAGACAATCATATTTGATTTCTAGCTTAATATTTTATAATATCAAGTTTTACTCTAACAAGAATAACTTTTAGACAAGTGGATCGAATTGAAATTTTATCCGAAGTTTTGAAATATTTTGTATTATGTTAGGTTAAAATTTCATTTCAATCAAACTTAAAAAAGATATTGTGGTATAGGCCAAAAGTTGTGCAGGTTTTACTAATTTATTTGTGATTTTTTTAATTTTTATTTAGTAAGGATTCCTTTTCTGTAAGGATAATATAGGTGGTAACAATTGAAATTATTTTAGCAAGGGTTTCCAAGTCAGCAACATGTATAACTTTTTGTCCTGTAGCTTTTCTAGTTGAAAAAAATTCTTTATCATTCAAGGACATTAAAGACGGTTTTGTGCTTATATTTTCTATTACATAGTTTTACATTGACAATCACATTTTTCAATTCAATTATTGGATTGAGCTGAAATTTTTCTAGGTAATTCTAAAGATCTTGTTTTATATATGGCTAAAATATCATAGCGATCGAACATCAGGAAGGCCTAGCGATAAAATCTAGAAGCTACTATGTAGATTTATATTAGTTTCCTATTTGATTTAGGATTATTTTTTCTTTTTTATTTAGAATTTTTATAAAATACCCAGGGCGCTAGGTGCATGCCTAGATGCTCTCCCAAATGTCACAAGGCGATATGTTATAGATATATGTATAATGTAGAATATTATATTATATTATATAAATCTAAAATATATCTTCCTAATTAAAATTAGATCATTAGAAAATCAAAATAAAATATAAATATCATAACATTTTTTTCACTCAAAACAAAAAAAAAAATTGTAGTAAGTAGCCAAAAAAAAAAAAAAAAAGCTTAAATATTATCATCATTATTCATTAATTTTTAAGAACATCTTCATTCATGCTTTCTTGTTTTGTACTTGTGTTGTTGTTTTCTAACTCTGTTCAATGCATGGTGTTGTTGATGTTTCTCTTCAAGTATCCTTCTTTGATTGTATGTTTTCTACTTTGATGATTTTTTTTACTCTAATCTTTGTTTTTTTTTAAAATCACACCTAAGGTGTTTCTTGTGGTAAATTTAAAAATGAACAAATAGGTCAAAACATAAATTAGTTTTTTTAAAAAAGAAAAATCCTACAGAAAAATTAGTATTTCAATCATGCGCTCGCTTTAACACCTAACACCCACTCACAAGACGCTTGCTTAAGCAATGCTTCATTGAAATTCATCACTTAAGGCTAATAAAGGTGTTGTGGCCTCACCTCGCATGAAAAGTCAGGGCAAGCGCCTCAGTGTCTCTCTTCTTAACAACGCTGCATTAAACTACTCTGATTTATCAAAAAATTAACTAAGTTTTGTGGTGTCTTTCATATTTCTCATTCACAGTTATCTATTTCTCATTCACAACCATGCGTTTATGATAGTTAAAGATTAGTGTTTTTACTGTATAGTGACTTCGACAGTGTACATTTTGAAGCTTAGATTTTTAACAAGACATTCAATTTCATCGTTTCTACTTCTTAAGCTAATTCTTATGTTGGTTAAGATAACAGAAGATGGAGGGGATCGATTTGTCACTTCTCCCCTAACAACTACTTCCTTATGTTGATGTCTTATCGTAAAAAGAGAGAGCCGAAGTTATTCTTTCAAGCAACTGATACTTATTAGTATTCATTATAGTGTCAAACACAAAAATTTTGCAAACTCTACAAGCACGACAAATGTAACACAATCAACCAATACCAAGACCTGTCTTGTTGATAAGAGGAGGATAATTTTATTAACTTCAAGACCTATCTTAACGTTGCCCATTGTCACATAGACAAAAATATAAAAGGGGATAGCACAGTCATGACAGTTTTTCAAACTTTTTCCATTTTAATGTAAGTAATTTCTGCTTCCTATTTTATCACAAGATGATAAACTAGATATCGAAATTGACAGCCATATTCTTTTTTTTCTCTATATTACTTTTTGAGACAGTTGTGCTCCTCCCTTGTCAATGAAAACAAAAGGAATTTTCTCACTTCAAGACAGCACTCAATGATTGCAAGAGAAAAAGAATATATTACCCTTTCACCGCAAAGCATCCTCTTGAAGGTCCTCCAACAAAGGATTCATGCTTTCTATGGAATTTCTTCTGTGTACACCTCACATACCACCAGACAGAGACGAAGAGATTCTTTCTTTTCTAGAAGTAAACATCATATGGTCACAATGTGAACAAATATGTGATAGTGAAGCATGTCATTAGCTAAACAATTAATCCATAAACATAATGTTTCAGCTTTTCCACTGTGGATAATTTGCACCTCCCGTTTTCACATTTCCCACAGTAATATTATAATTTTTTAAGAAAACATCCGTTTAATTGCCTGTGAATGCTTGGAAAAATTTCCCATTTCCAAGAGATTACACCAGCACAATCACGATAAACCTAACCGGTAATGGAGAGTAATCCCAGACAATGTTGAGATAACTAACAATGGGTAATCAAAGATCAATTGATTATGGTGATCAAGTAAAAGAACAGAATTCTTACCGTTGTTGCAATTTATGAAATCTAGGTTCTATCGGCCAGTTTCTGCAGAAAATTGAATTTTTTGCTGCCTCTGTGTATAGGCAGAGGAGAGCAGCCGAACAATACCTGTAACTGGACTGGCCTAGACTGGAGCACTTTCAAATACAGACCTGAACCCGACTCCCTGGAGCCTACCCTATTATTAGCCCAGCCCACAAACAGTGGCCGGCTATATTCACAACAGCTTTTGGAAGGTTCTTTTTCTACTAGGGGCCGCTACTGAGGACACTTCCACTAATTTTATTTTATTTTTAATTTATTTGCAAGTTGATAAGAGTTTTTTTTCTCACCATTGTAGCATTGCTCACTTATAAATTATTAAAAAAATAAATTTAATTATCAAGATATTAAAAGAGATGATTTTTTACTGTGTCCTATCTGACAAGATATTATTTATTTTGATAGATATTTTTTGGTTTTATAATATTTTTTAAAATTTAAATTTACCCTTCAACATTTTAAAATCAATCAAATATATTTATATTTTAATAATTTTTTTAAATATTATTATATTTTTTTACTGGTTATCCTAACTGTATTCAAATCCATCAAGTTAATTTAGAACACATCGAAATGAACACTGCTTGATTTTAAAAAAATAATTAAAAAATATTAGCAAAACATGTTTTTGACTTTACAAGAAAATAATCGCAGGTATACTTTGACTTTAAAAAGTTTACCAATTAACGATGTAATATTGATGGTAACGCTGAACCCTTGATATTTCAAAGCACCAACATCAAACACTCTATTATTGGAACGTGAGCTATTCCTTAAACTAAATGCTCCATTTATTCAATTTAATACTCTATGTATTTTTATATAGGAGATTTAATAGTATAATGTATGACAAATAACCTACTTATATTTTAAAAAATATGTACAATGATAATTATAATAATCTTTTAAAAAATAATCTTAGACTAAATTTTAATTATATTCTTAGTATAATTACCACTTCCATTTTTTTCAGTTAGGATGTACAAATAAAGTATTACTATAAAATATTTGTATTTATTTTTTATTGGAGTGTAAAATTAAAATAAATACGTTAGTTTTCTCAATGTTTCATCCATAAACTTTAAGTAAATACTCGAGAGAAATTATTATTTTTATTTCTTATATTTTCATTGTATAATATTGTTTTGTTATGTAATTCATTTTACTATAAAAAAAAAAGAGGTTTTAAATTATAAAATCTTCACCCCGTTTTTTTTTATTGTGTGAATAAAAAAACACAATAGAAAATTCAATTTCAGCAGCTAGAATAACTCTCTTTAATTTAGTGGTCAAAGGGTATACCTAATTCTTTAACTTTCTAAATCCAAATCCTGAGACAACATTCAGATTTTTTTTTTTTAATGTACTAGGATGATGTGAAAGGGTGCGACTTAACATGAAGATATTTTTTTTTGCTGTCAATCTTGTCTTAATCCTTGTTTTGTCCTATGAAAAACATAAAAAATAAAAATAATCAATGTTTATCGGCTCCTTGTACTATCATTTTTTTTCTTTCAAGTAAACAAAGCTTTATTTTATATTTTGTAATTCTTGGGTTTGAATCAATGTATTCTAAAAAATATGTCCTATAAGAATTTTAAACAGTTAAAATTTTATTTATTTAACTCGGATCCACATAAAATACTTAAAGAGCGGCAAACACAAACATTAAACATTTTTTCTTGAAAAAAAAAACTTATAATGAATCCAAAAGCTTTAGTTATACTTTAATTTAATACTATTTAGGCTGGGGTGGTAAATTCTTCCTTTTCAAAATGTTTTATCCTCCAAATTTAACCTTCCCCATATCATATCACCCCATATATAGATCAAGATCTGTAACTTAATCTCCAAGTCATCATTTATTAAGACACAATTTTATTTTCTTAATAAAAAAATACCTATCACATTGACACTTGCTTACTCTGATATCTTAAACAAAAATTTACTAATGCAGTGCATGCGTAGTGTTGTGGTGCAAAATGCTTCTCGTAAATTTTACACAAATATTAAACTCATATTTTATAACCCTAACCCCGGTAAGCATTACCTTCATAAACCTTTATTCAAATACGAAATGCATCACTGTCTATGCTATAGACCAACTGCATCACGTTCTAAACTTTGCCAACCACATCACGTTTTATACTCTGCTATGAATCTCAACCTTAACTTTGATTAAAAGCAGCTTTATGGGGTTCGGGCGGTGGTTTAATCGCTGCTCTCTCCAAATCGGACGGTTGCTAAAAATGGCAGCACCCCATGGACTCGAGCTTTCAAGCCACGCACGAGGTTTTTCACGAGAAATATTGATTTCTTTCCAGCCCCTTTTGAGTTCTTTTCTATTCCTTTTCTCAGTAATTGAAACACTCATTCGAAAGTACAGCGAAGAGGGTCATGGATATTTTAAGCAGTCGTTTTCCCTCGTTCAATTTCATGTTTTTAGGCAAAGTTCACATGGTTCATGCAACGATAAATCAGATGGATTAAGAGCTCATCGTGCAGGAGGGAAGCCTCCCATGAAGATCAATGGTGCTGGTTCTCCGAAAGTGGCCTGTGATGATGATTTTTGTAGCCCCGCGGGCAATGAAAATGAAAAATCAAGAGCCCAATTGCATAGTCATTAAGAAAATCTACATATGGTATGAAAGTAACATGAGAAAAATTCATAACCGACCAAATCTCCAGTTCCCTCGCATAAAAGAAAAGACAAATCAAGAAGAAAGAATCAAGCCGACGCAGTTAACTACCGAGCCGGTTGTTTGAATCCAGAAGCAACTGGTTGTGGTTTCTTGCAACTTGCAGCCACACCTTGCCCAATTCAACAGCATCTCAACAGTCTACATCTATTCGAGGCCAAAGAAAATTACAGGCTGCTGTTAACCAATGAATTAAATGTACAAGTCAAAGAGCAGTTGAGAGTGAAAATAAAAATCTAGTAACCTTTGAGAAAAATCATGATAGGGACTACCAGGCTCTGTCCATGCACTGCTGCAACCTAACCAAGATGGGGAAAAATAAGAAGAAAGGATGCACAAAATGGAGAAATTGACACAATACAAGGGTTAGAAACACCAGAAAGAAACAGGATAGTTTCCAGTGGTACAGCGCTGCCTGGTAGTTCCTATCCTGTCAATAGCAAGAAACGCAGGTGAAGATTATAGGCCGATGATGTTTGAAAGGAATCATTGAAGCAGATAAGACTATCAACTAACAATATGACCAAGGAAAAGCAATGAAACGATCATTGGAGGGATAAGGTGGTGGTGGTGGTGGTTAGCAATGCAGAAAATTGTTCAATTTCTATACGTAGGACTTGAATACAAATAACTCAAGCGCTCAGCTAATGTATTTACATCCTCATCTTCACCTCCTCTAGCACTCTCATTTAACAGTTCTTCCCAAAATCCCTCGTCAAGTTCTCTATCTCCGCTTTCTGGTGACCCTAGCTCTTCTACTCCATCCTCTTGCTTTCTCCTTGCCCTACCCTGCCCTTGCATTTCCAACGCAAGTTCTTCCAGCTCTGACACTTCAAATCCATGGTCTCCATACTCTAAAGGTTCTGCCTTGATGGGGTTTGCACTTTCATCAATACGGCTTGATTCACCACCACCACCACTTCTACCAGGTCTTTGGTCAACGAGCCTTCTTCTCTTTTTAGTCATTGCTTCCTCGAGTTCTTTCGTTTTCCCCTTCTGCTGGACGAGCTGCTGTAGAAAGGCAGGATTTTGCATTGCTCGAGCTAAGAATTGCATCATCTGCTGCTGCCTTTGTTCTGTCCCTTGTAGCCTTTGCTCCATAGCTTGTAAATAAGATCTAGCATTCTGTTGCTGCTGTGTAAGTTTCAATAATTCCATCATCAAAATCTGCCTGTCACGTTTCAGGAGATCGATTTCTCCATCTAATCCAAAACGGCTAACTTCAACACGGGCATCTGGAGCCTGCTGTTGAGAAAGAGGCTGAGAAGCTGCTTTTTTTCTCTTTATATTCCTTAGAAGCTGCTTTTGACCCCTCAGAAATCCTTCATTGGCAAACTCCCATCTATCTGGATCAATCTTTCTAAAGCCCTGTAAGGAAAAAAAATCCACGGTCAGTATCCAATATCAATCATCAATTCCTAACAAGAATATGAATTGCAAATTAAATTACGTCTCAGCACAGACAAAAAAAAACTACTTCCAGAATATCACTTTGACAGACAGACAGTCCCATTACTAGTCCAAAACATATTGATCGCTATTAAGATATTCCTTCGCTTCATGAGCAGAGCAATCCAACTCTGTAACAGAAATCATAATTTTTTTGTGATGAGTAGAAATAATTTCAGGTCCGGCATCTGACAGGACTGTTGAAGAAAAAGAAAATGAATAAATAAGGAAGAAGATAAACTGGGTTTAATAAACAGTACTCCACAAAAATAAATATTTTTGAAGTATCACCAGCACTGTTCTCCGGGCATAAAATTAATGTTTTTTTTGAAGTATCAAGAACCCATGTAGAAAATGCCACAAAAATGTTAAATCTGATCGTTTTCGATAAAATAGACTGATTTTTTTTAGCTGGGCATCAAACTACTTACATAGGTATTGAGCTGCCTGACAAAGCTGGAGAAATTATTATGCTTGAAGTATCTAGGAAGGATATTTGTGGAGAAAGAATCAGGATCCCAAACAACAAAGCTAAACCCTCCTCTGCTCCAAGAAACTATGTGATTGGTCATTGGGTCATCCACCATGTCAAAAGTCTTGGTGAGGAATGGCGGTGGTCCTGTATCATGTAAACCTTCCATCGGCTGTGGTGGGAGCATCACTATTGGCGGCTCATCACCGCCAGACGGAGGCAATAAACTTGATCCTGCGCACTCTTGCTTCACTGTTAAATATGGATTCATGATTGCAATTTGATCCACTGCTTCAATTCTTATTTTAGTTTGATGAATGAAAAACTACTTCCTCCGGTGTCGGTTCAAGATTATTGATAAAACTAGCCACGGCCGAAACCGACACTCCTGGCGCAGAACGGATGGATATCAGAGAAATCTCTTCGAAAAATGAAAGCTAGCATGGAAAAGGCAAAGAAAAAAGTTCAAGAAAGTAAGACAAAAAATGAGTTTGCTTAAAAAAAACAGAGAGAGATAGATGTGGTCAAGAAAAACAGAGGAGACTACTCCCTTTAAGCTAGAAAGAGAATCCAAAGCAAGGCCAAGGAGAGGAGAGAAGAAGAAAATGTGATGAAAGAAACAGGGCAGAGAGTAGCATTAGAGATATTTTTGAGTGATGAAAGCAGCTGTACTGTTGCTTTGGTTCGGGAAAGAAGGTCGTTTATGTCGTTACAAAGTTGGTGGACTTATGACACCTATGCACAAAGGATAAATGGAGCGTTATCTAAAGCGATAAATAGAGGAGATGAGGCTTGGAAAGCCTCTGGGAGTGCTGATTCTTTTTTTTTTCTTTTTTTTTTTGTGTTTTAAAAATGTGTATTATCTTAAAAAAAAATTAGTTGTTAATATATATATTGATTTTAATGTTAATTGTTTTTAATATATTTTTATAAAAAAAATATAGAAAAATAATTCGCATCACAGTACTAAAAACATAGTTAATATATATTTAGCTTTATAATAACAGTGATTTTAAAAAAAATAATACTAAAACCAGCTATAAATTATAATTTTTGATAAACTATTTTTTTTAAAAAAAAATAAGTGGACTTGTGCAAAACTATAGTATTTTTTAATTAATGAAGTATTTTTTTTAAATATATAATTAAGATAAAACACGGATCACACCCCAATCTATACCGTATAAACAAACAAAATCTTATTATAAGAGATCATTCGGAAAGTTCTAGAGGTGCTGGGTGCAGATTTATTATTATTTTTATAATAAAAAATCTAGCTCCTTTCTTCATGTGGCAGGGGTAGGGAGGGTCCTTCAGGAAACTTCTGGAAGTTGCAAAGGGTAAGGACTGAAGGGGCGGTGGAGGTGAGGTACGGGACCCATCTGTGGAAGTAAAAAATATATGGTGGTTTTTGACTTTCTGTTAGGTATCTAAGATTTCAATAGTTTTGTGAATTTTGATTGGAGGAGAGTGGTGACTATCGACCCCACTAATAATTGGCTGACGTCATGGAAAATAACTGCTATATATATTGAATCAAAATCACAAAACAATTATGCAAGGATCTTGGTTGGAGGAGGTCAGATGATCTTGTTTGGTTGGTACTATTCAATTTTTTCAAGAAATTAATCCTTTAATTGTTTATAATTAAGTTATTATTTTTTATGACATGTCATTCTGTTGATTTATTTTTTTTTAAAAAATAATTATTATTTAATATTAAATTAATTAAAAATTACATTATATAATTTGTTTATGACCGGAGAATACTTTCTAGAAGGTTAACTTCAAGTTGCTTTTTATTTCATAATATGTTTTAATTTCTTTATGTGAGAAAGTCATTATCAAGATCATAAGTTTTAGCATTTTAAACCCAAATTAATTTTAGTTTATATATATATATATATATATATATATATAAAGATTTCTTTCTCATGCCCTACTGATAAAAAAAACTAGTTTTGTTATCTTATAATCAACGGTGGCACACGTGATGATCAAACAAGAAGACATGTTACCTATTGAGTATATTATTTTGAAAAAATGATTGAATATACATGGATAGACTGTAAGCTTAATCAAAGGCGTTGCTACTCTTCTCGAGCAAGTAAAGAGGACCTGTAATTATTTAATAGATGATTCAGTGATAAAAGATTAGAATTAAAAAAATTATTTTCCCGTAATTTAAGATTCGAGTTCTATGATAATTAATATGATAGCTATCGAAGAAAACCGACGTTAATTTTAAAAACGGAAACAATTTTCAATTGGATAGAGGCATGAAGCAAAAAGCTAATATTTATGAGGGTGGCGTTCTCGAACCAATCGCCGTTAGTTTCCTTTCTACAACTTGCAGAGACTGTTCACCAATCGCCGTTTGTTTCCAATCTACAACTTGCACGGATCATTTACTAAATCCATGCAAGGGGCATAGAATGAGATTCTTTTATTTCATCCATAAAATAATCACATGCCCTGGGACAAAGTTATTCACCTCAACTTTCTCGTGACATTCATGATTTGTTTTAATATTTTTTTATTAGATTAAGAATGTGTTCGACAATTTAAAAATATGTTTTAAAAAAATTAAAATTTTGTATTTTTATTTTTTATTTTAAATTAATTTTTAGTATTTTTAGATCATTTTAATGTCCTGATATAGAAAAAGAATTTTTAAAAAATAAAAATGAATTATTTTGATGCATTTCTGAACAAAAAATACTTTCAAAGACAACTTCAACCACATTCCCAAACAATCACTAAATTACCTTGATTTTAGATTTTAAAAAAAAGTTTTGGCCACTTTTTAGGTGGATATTGTATTTGATTAAGATAAACTTGTACCTCGTTTAATTTAAAACTTGAGTTGATTATCAAATTAAATCTTTAATTGATCGTATCAAGTTTAATAAAGTAGTTTTGAAAGTTAAATAAATGTTAATTATTGTGTTAAAAACTTTGTTCATGGGCCGTTTACAATCTTCTTAAATGCACTAGAGTTTTGCAGAGTCACTCAGAGATCGTTTAATATTGTATTTATATCAGTATTTGAGTGTATTTTAAAAATACATTTAGTATACGAAAAATATCAAATTACTATGTTTTTAGTGTTTTTCAATAATATTGAAGTGTTTATGTTAAAAATAAAAAAAAATCTATAAAAAAATTATTTTGATACATAATATATTGCACTCTCTATTATACTGCATGACAATTCCCCAGTGCTTGCCCATATATGGCAAACCCTAATTTGGACAGAATAGGTCATCTGAAACAATAATGTAAATCTCAGAGCAGATTTTAATGTATGGCTCACCAAAGAATCTAGGAAAGGATGCATGTTTCCTTAACAACATATTCGCATGTTTCTTCATGTTGCAGTCTTCCATTTCTTTTCTCCATCCTTTATTTTAAGATGATGCCTGTGACTTGTTGTGATTCAAGGAGACAAAAATATCTTGACAGGCACTTCTTACCAATCTTGCTGGATCAGTGTCCTATGATATGGTTCCAGCAGCTATATTTATGAACAAAAAATATAGGAGCAGGACTCCAGCAATGATCCAAAGCCAATAAACAAATCAATTTCAGGGTCTGAATTGGGATATGGGAGCAATAAATAAATCTTTAAGGGCTGGATTGCCCTTCTGCGCTTGCCATTTGGCATAGAATGGTCCAAAGCCAATATGAACAAAAAGAAAATCATGAGATTCAATTCAATGTTGTAGCGAAGTAATGGAGGGGTCTCCAAGTGCCGTGGTGTGATAACAAATAGATTGTGATTTATACAGTAGATCTCGAGTTCGAGTTAGGGTATGAACTCTTTGTAAGAGTCTGGAACAACTGGAGTTTTAATCGCTCAACTGAGCAGATAAAATATGTTTTTCGAGAGATGAGGTTTTCTCGTATAAAAAAAATAGAGAGACCATCACGCAAACATGGCTCAAAATGGAGGGCTGAAATAGTGGAGATTTTAAAAAAAAAGGACTGACCAATAATTAGCAAAAACTTTAATAACTATATCACAATTCACGGTATGATTTCAGAGTATGCTTGTTAGTTGGGGGGCCGGGGATCCTACAGTAATGAAACATATTTGGCTCCTAACCCAACTCATGGGCTGAGTCAGTTGACTCTGACTAATCAAACTCTTTTTATTTATTTTTTAAAAATAGATTTTAATCAAGTTTACCGTACTATTAAAAATTGATCCGTTAGATCAATCAAGTCAATTTATAATTAGATTCTTTTTAAAATCTAGTCCGAGTCAGGATGAGTTGGTTGAGTCTCACACTAACACCAAGAGCCAACCAGCATTAATAATTATGACTGGGAATATGGTTAAACATTGAGGAGTGTGAATATTATTAAGGAATGAATGATAAATTATGGCTATTAAGACTAATAAGCTAGAGGTGTGTTCTTTTTTATAAAGATATGTCTTTTGGTTTTAAAAATCAACGTTAAGATTATCTGATTCACTAAAAGTGCCCTAAAATCTGAAATTTAAAGACAACAACATCACATACCCAACTTGACAGGGCATGTCCGATCTTCAATTCGTTTTGTTCTTCTTCTTCAGGCAGTTCTCCCTGCAACCTGCGAGTTCTAACCTCGTCATCACCGAAAGGGAGATTTGCATGGCACAATAATCTCTAACTTTTCAGGCACCTTCCAGCAGATGCTACTTAATGCCTGGTTTAGATCGAATCACTTCACCAGCTGTTTCAGCATCCAATCTGCTCTGCTGCTACACAGATTCTATTTACTGTAGTACTATCGCCTAATATTGGCATTTTTTTAATCCAAAATGTCCATGGATGAACGTAAATAGTTCATCTCAACAGTTTGGGAAAGTGTCAGGTGCTACCAACTTCCTACGGTACATAAAGTTTTGAAGGCCTTTTTATTTAGAAATCGCTGATGTATTGTTGGTTTTTGCTAAGACTGTTGCTGTTCTTGTAATAGATTAAAAACTGTTTTTAAGCGTGGAGGTGACGACAGTGGTTACATAGGAGAGTCTCTTCATCTATATAATTGATTGTAACCTTCAGCCTCTAATCCTCTTCGGACAATCCGAGCCTGTTTTGGTTGAAGTTGATCTTCAAAGTATTTTTTACTTATAAATATATCAAAATAATATAGTTTTTAAAACTATTTTAGACATTAGTATATTAAAATAATCTAAAAAGTTAAAAATATTTAATTTAAAACAAAGAATTAAATTAAAACTTTCATTTTTTTTCAAAACACTTTTAAAACATAATGATAATCTTGCATGAACATTATGTTGCTAAAAAAAAACCCCTAAAGACACGAGTTACCAACGGATTATCGAAGTGTCCCTGACAGTTCAATGCAAACTGCCTAAACTCTACAGTTTTGACTTGTTAGATGACTATGAAGCAACAGCTCCTTGGGTCTGCTAACTTTACTGCTTCCCAAGAGGATCACAACTGTGATAAAGAGGTAAGCTGTTCACATCTCTAATGTTCCAAGAGAATGGAGGAAAACCTCGTCAATGAGCTGCAATAATTGACTCGCCCCATCACACATGCAACCATGAGGTTAAAATTTTCTTCCTGCCCAAAAAATCTTTTATCCTTCATTCTTGTGCGAGAATTTCACATCGATTGATAAGATGCCGCCAAGCCGATTGCTTCATTGTTCATAAGCTACCCTTATTGGTTCACAAGACATAATGGGGGTGACTGGAAGTACTTCAAAAGTATTTTTTAAGAGAAAAATAATTTTTATTTATACTTTAAATGAATTTTAAAATAATAAAAAAATATATTTTTAATATATTTTTAATTTGAAAAACAACAGACTACGCTACTAAATACAAAGTGAGGAAGAGCATTGATATTTTTAGATATTGATTAAATTAAAGTACAAAAAAAGTAGAAGCAGAAATTAATGATGAAAGAAAGAGGGGCCTGGAAAAAATAGGTGACACGGGCGTTAACATGATCACAGGTATACATAGGGATGATAAAACTTAAGTATTTGTTATATGCACTTTGAAGAATTTGATCCTCGTGAATTCAGGGCTCATGGCTGTTTACTCGGCTATGGAGTTCCAGCATCTCTAGGTGGTTTGGGTCCACAGAGAGAGCAGCGCGACAGTCACGTAAAGCAGCCAATACATCACCAGTGTGCTCATGGAAAGCAGCCCGTAAGTGTAGAAGGTGAAGGTCTGCTTTAAATAAGATCGCCCTTGAAAGTTCAGCAATGGCTTCTTTCTCCTTCTGACTGTCCATTAAAACTGCCCAACAGACGGAAAAAAACAGCTTCAGTATCATTGAGCTTCAGCTAGATGAAAAAAAAAGCCACCACCATCCCAGATTTTTTTAAAAAAGACAACCCTTCTTTTGTGTTCATTGAGATCAGTTCTGAATCCCAGGATAAATAAAGAATTAGCTTTTCATCAGTGTCTTACTTCGATCAATGGCATTCACTCAATTCAGATCCAAGAAAAAAAAAAGAGTGGGAGAGGAGGGTATGAATCAGACCTGCAGCTCGATATCTGTAAGGGTACACTCGAAGGGGATCTAATTGTGTAACCATCTCAAGATCTGCTTTCGTCAATTCTCGATCACAATACTCCGACCTCTTCTCATAGGCAGATGCATTGTTCCGGGCCTTCTCAATCAGTTTCGTCATTTCCTCAAATGCAGCAGCCTTATCATTTCTGAGAAGATGAACTCGAGCGAGTCCTTGGTGTGCTCTGGTATGCCTGATCTTAAGAGCATTAATGTAACAATCAGCTGCCAAGTCTAATTTTCCACAGTCGACGTAGACGCTTCCAAGATTGTTGAGTGCCTGTCAAGTAAAGTTTCAAAGAGCAAAAATTAGCAGAGGTCTGCTTTACTAGTACTTTAACTTAATGCTTGAAACACAATTCAATGATAAGTGATAAGTGATTCATTATTCTACCCAAAAGAACGGGGAAAATGAAATGAGTGTTGTACATAATTTTGTAGATAAGTGAATAAACTACAGACCATCCTGAAACTGAGGAACTGCTTTTATAAAAGGTTTACAAAAACAATGCTACATGATCTATCTCATATCACTGAGGCATTTTAACTTCAACTCTGCCAGTAAGGCTAAACATCCTTCAAGCAAAAACATAAGGGCAGCTCATGTTCAGTCAAACACTTGAAAACAATGAAGATAAACCATCCCTATAAAAAATTCTAAGAAAAGCACAACAGCACTTCACCAGTTATTGAGTGCCTTTTACAAGAGGATCATCCCAAAATGAACAATTTTTTGCAGGGTTCATTTTATGATACTCTCACTTTGGGATAGAGTTTATCCAAAACAAAGACACATGTAATGCACCAAAAAAATGAGCTTGTGCTTTTTTTATTTTATTTTATTATTATTATTATTATTAATATCACTCCAAGAATTCTAATCATCTTCAAATGTGGTCTTCCAGAGCTCGGCATTTTCTAGTTAGCGTGTTTACTTTTTGGATTTTCTGAACCTCACTGTCTCAAATACCTTAAGGCATCAATAACTTCTCCTACCAGTGCAGTCACCACTGTATGCTTTTGTATTAACTGCTGCGCAGCTCTATCACCAACAATTGCGGTGAATCATAGCACATTTTGCACTATCACCAACCAGTGAGGTAATATCCAATCATAAAATAAATAGCTCGATCACTAATAATGATCTGCTGCAATTTCATATTCTGTTTCTTATAGTTTTTTCTTTATATGAATCAATGATGCCCCAGGTATTAACACAAGAAAACCTTGACAAAAAAAACCACACTAGAGTAATTGATTATAGTTGTCATTGACCAATACACATCTGATGGGCACGTGCCAGTAATTCCCATTTCAAAGAAAATGCACGTGCCAGTAACCATACCTGGCCTTTGCGCAATCTGTCTGAAGGGCACTTGAGAGCTTCTTCGAGCAGGGACATGACAGTTGAAGAGAAAGATGGATCCAGACTAGAGTCAGCAAGAGCATAGGCTTTAAGGAAGAAGGCTTCAAAGGACTTCTTGATGTTGATAGACTCCTCTGCTTTTTGAAGTCCTTCATTGCAATGACCCGTATCATACAAGATCCAACCTTCATAAACTAGACGTTCATGTTCAGTTGATGCATGTTGGCGGGCTAATTGTAAACTTCGCATGGCTGCCTCAGGACAGTTCAACCTGAAGAGTTCAGATGGAAGATTATTGGCAATCCTAGTATAAACATAATCTTACCACCACCAATATAAAAATTATTTACACCATGAACATTGTGCTATAAGGAATCAGAAGTCACGTCCACTGGGAAAAGAAACTCTTGTCAGGAAAATTAAACGAGCATGTTTTGCTGAAAAGATTGGTAAGAAAAGAAAAAAAAAGCTATAAACTAATTCTGATTATAGACAGAATGTCGTGGGGGATAAAATGAAAAGGAATCATAAGCTATCCTGCATCACAATCTTTGGATATTGTTTACTGAGAGCATTCATTCTTAGGTTGCATATTCCATAAGGCTGGGAAGTGCATTCTAGCTAACTTGGCAACAAAGTCTGGGCATTATTTTAATGCAGCAATGCCTGTAAGCGTTTAAGATTTCAGAGCATACCTAAGGAGGAGCAAAGACTGTCTGAAATATAGAATGCCTTTGGCTGCATCAGATTCGAGCATCTGGTATATGACAGAGAGGGAGCCTATATCATCAACTGAAGACCACCTATCGTACAATTGCAGCCAACAATCTGCTGTTGTCCAATTCTCAACATGCTCACGCACAAGAGTACGGAGTTGGGATGCAGCTACCCGTCCCTCAAACATCCTATAATCAGGGGAGAGTGTAAGAATTGCCTGAACATCACAGATCGCTGCTTGGTAATTCTCAAGAGTTAGATAGAAACAAAACCGGAGTTCCAAACATTCTAATGCCATTTTAAAACCAAGAATTCTATTGATTTCTGCAAGTGCAGCTCGAACATTCTGTTTCCTCATCAAAGAAGCAGCACGGTACATGTAGGGGTATGTTAGGGTTGGGTCCAACTCAGTAGCTTTTTCAAGGTCTTCCCATCTCTTATCACCTTCACAATACAAGGACCTCTCCTGGTACATCCATCCAAGCGGAGTAACAGATGAAATCACAGAACTGAGCTTGTCATAAGCCCAAAGCCTATGACCTCTGATGTTACCCAGCCTAGCCAAGCCCGATACAGAATATATATGACCAACATTTAAAGCTGCCTCAAAAAGACGTTCAGCTTCATCATACTCTTTCCTCAAGAGTCGTACACACCCCAATTGATGAAAGGCCAGCAGCTTCTGTCGGTTAGTTTCTGCTGACTCAACCAACTGATCCAGAAAAAAAACTGTTTTATCAGACTGCGGATCAAGGTTCATAGCAACTTCACTCAACAAACAATATAATGAAAATGGGGCCGATCCAGCGATGATCATTTTCTGTTGTTTATTAGAATGGCTAAATATTTCCACCACACGATCATCATTCAAGCAATCAGGTAGCTCCTGTAAGAAAACTTGCAAACATGATGCAGCAAGGACAGGGGAGTTCTCTTCAAGAGCACATTCCATGAGCTCCACGGCATCATCTCGGGAAGACACTAAGGATGCTAGTTTCCTATCGCATGCATCTTTTAGCCTTTCACAACAAAACTTATTTGCAAAAACCAATATTTCCAATAAAATATTTGGAGACACTTCATTCAAACTACCAGTCATGCTGAACTCGCTTATTTCCCTAAAACCCAAAGGCGATATGTTGTTTTCAGATAAATCTATGTGTTCACAAAGTGATTCAGAGAAACATCCATTAAGCATGGAATAAAACGGAGCAGAAAGGCTGGCAATTTTCTGTCTATCACAAACAATTTTCTCATCTCCAACTTTGAAAGAGACACTTCTTGAAATATGTTTGTCATTCATCATTGAAAGTGTCTCGTGGGAACTTGAACTTATATCAACATCAAGCTCGGAGGAAACATCTACAGGGCCATACTCTCGTGCGCATTTACCACAAGTAACAAGCAAGTCTGAAATAAGCTCCTCCCCTTGTCTCTCGTACTTTAACCATGCTCCAAATACAAGCTTCTCATGCACAGTGGCGCCCTTCAGCCAAGCAGAGCGGAGGCTTCTTCGCATCAATTTGGCTTCACCAAGGCCTCTAAACAGTTGATACTGAAATAAATAGAGATTCGACCTCTCTTGCGGAAGACATGATTCAAGTTCTTCATGAATCTGAGCTAAAACTTCCACATAATCAACAGGTTTAAAGAATGGATGCACGGGTGGTTCTGGGACCTTGATAAGTGATTCTCTAATTAACCCAACAAGAAAACAAAATCTCAATCTATTGAAATCAAATATAATTTTTTTTTAACATTTTTCATTAATAGAAACCACAACAGATGTAAAAAGAAAACTTACATGGATGAAGAAGATGAAGCCTGTGAAGAGAAATTCGAAAGCTTCCCTCTTTCAACTTGAAGCCATGACTGCGGATTTAATGAGTCGAGTTGTGATTCTTTACATGAATCAGAGGTAAAGGGAGCCCTCATGGGGCATAAGAGATTTAATAAGTCCCAGATCTCCACAGTACTCAGATAGATACTATCCTCGCTCTTTCAATTCTTTCCTCTCTCTACCCTCTTCCACCCCAGATGAAATGAACCTAAAATTTGGCAGCAGGCAAACAAATACAAAGCCTAAAATGTTGCTTGTGATCACACATCACTACACTTAGCCGATAGATCTTCCAACCCCACAAAAAAAAATTCAACTCTTAAAGAACACTTCACATGAGTACAAACAACAGGCAAACTATCGCGAGGGAAAGGTTTCACTGAATAAATAGATACAAACCATGAAAAAAGGAGCTTTTATATGGCAGTCAAAATCTTACAGATCCCTCTTGGGTTGACTCAAATTGACAGTTATGGAAAGCCAATAACTTGTAGTCTTGAATTACACGACAAAAATCTTCAGTCACCTTCAAAAACACTTTGAAATAGGAAACTGAACGAAAGCAGAAAAGACCAAAGACAGCTACCTCAAGAACTCTACCAAAAAGAGGCAAACCCAACCCACCTTTTATCCTTTCAAAACAAACCCTAATAAAAAGCTACACAGCAAAGAAATAGTGGTAGAGAATAAAAGGAGAAGGGGAGAGTAAACAAGTTGAGTTTCAGTGGCTTTGAATTTGAAGAGGAAACCAGACATTATAAAAAAAAAATCTGAGGAAGTTGCAGAGTCGTCAAAGTGAAGGAATCCAAAGGGAAAAATTATAAATTCCCACTTTTGATGGCTCTCTTTTGTATGGTTAAAGGGAAAGTTTTTTCCTTTTTCCTACTTTTTTTTTAAATTTCTCTCTCTAAATTTTGTTGTCGTTGGAGACCGGAAAAAAAAAAAAAGAAGGAAGACACAAACAGTAAAGAAATATTTGTAGTTTGGTTGGATTTCGAGGTACAAAAACTTACGGGAAAATCGAAAAATAAGAAAAAATAATTTTATGGGAATGAGGGTAAGATTTTGATAATCTGGCCTTGATTAGCCGAGGGTAGATCGACGTCGTATCAGGATAGAATTATTGTTGTTATTTATTTTATTTTGTGAATCCAGACAGGCATGATGCTGCTACTAGAAATCGTAACCCTTGGCATCTTGTAGATGGGACTCTTAGATTACACCAATAATTGTGGGGTCCCTTTGAATTTAATGGGGGTTTGAATTATGGTTAGTAGAAATTAAGTAGGAAATATTCTCTGAGTTAATCACACTGGACCGAGAATTAGTGTTCTATTATGATGATGATTATTTCGACTTCCATGAGCCATTCATTCCAGTTTCAGAGCAGAATGATTCAAATGCTGCTAGTGCCCCTCCAAGGACATGAGCCCCTTCCACTATCTGGCACATGTGCTTTATGAGCAAATTACTTTTTCTCTTTTTTATCTTTTAAAAAAAGAACAAACTGTTTCTTACCCTATTTAATGGTAATTTAGTTATTATAATATTGTGATTTTAAAGAGAAAAAATAAAAAAATATTCATGGTCAATAATTAATCAAATCATACTTTTAAAAATATTTTAGTAATTTCACCATGTAAATAAAAAATTAAAGAATCTATTTGACTAGTTCAACATGAAAATGACAAGTGAGTAAATATGAAAGGTATCGTTTTGCCCTTAATAAGCAGGTTGTACAAATTTTATTGTGAATGGCAAAACAATCATTTTACTTCAACTCTGCAATGAAATACGAGCGAATCCACGATGAAAATGAAACACTCTATCTGTTTTTTTAAAATTTATATACAGACTAAAATAATATGGTTCCTTCAAGACAGATTAACCTAACAATCCAGCGATTTTCTTTTAAACTAGATCAGACAACTGTTTTTTAAATATATATATAAATAAGAATGATTTTTTTATAGAAAAATGACAAAAATCAAAGGCAAAGACATCAGCAAACGTTCATCAACCAGTCGGAAGATAGAGAACAGAGAGTACATTTCTCCATCATCGCTGGGCAGCAGATGATGTAGCGGCAGCACAAGACAGAGGGAAGCCCCTGTAAACGCACGTTTGAGTGGCTGCCGCTTAAAATTAATAAATAATCAGCACCAGCAAATGGGAAATGCTTACGCATCTCTCTCTTTTTTTCATAATATTTCCAAGTTAGATAACAAAGTGTCCCTCTCTTGCTAGCATGATCGCCAACCGCCCAACTCCACCTCTGCTCCGTGGCTTGTCATTTGAGCCCAGGTCTTCTGTACAGTGAGGTTTCACTTTCACGGGATAATAAAAGTGATGGTGGCATGTTAACCATACAGTAGACCACTAATGGTACGAGTTTCTAATTAAAAAGTTTTTCCTCTATTTTTAAGTTTGAATTGTTAAAATTAATTTTGAGATCCATAAAATTAATTAAAATACATACAAGCCAGCCCTGATAACACGTCAATAAAAAATAATGACACGTTAGAATTATAATTTACTCAAAGCAAAACGATTTCACCATCAAAATAAAATTATCTTGAGCGCACTATGGCGACTGCTTTATGTCATCTCTATATAATCAAATCTTGAAGTGATAATGCTTGAAATTCCACCTGTAGTGGATTCGCACAGAAAATTCAAATGCTGATAAAATCACCAACGGGTTAGCTTCAAGGAAAATAATTGACCCACACACCATTCATGACAGTTAGACACCCTTTGGAAGCGTAGCTGCTGGGCCATATTTTTTAATTTAAATTAATAAATTTTTAGTATTGTTTTTGCTAATATTAAAAATACTCTTAAAAAATCATGTACAGACATGCTATCACTGCAAGTGAAGGAAAAAAGAGAGGGAATCCATGAAAAAGGGCTAAAAACTGGGGTTCCAAAATGCCAGAGAGTGGTGGGACATCACCCAGGAATTATTCTGAAGTGGCCACAAAGGTTGAAATTCAGACAAGGGCAGTGCGTGGTGGGTTCAGATTCGCTTGCCCTAGTTATCAACGAGGAGGAGAGGCAGACACCAGCAAGCATCCAAAAGTGTATATCGTTTTCAATAATCACCAGGCCATGTTGCCGATCTAATTACATTTGCTGATCGTTATATATATCCCTTTCACTTATCCTGATGCCCTACCTTCGGGTCATTCACGGGTCCAATACAGAACCACTCAAAACCTTACTTCAAGATTATCTGATGGGCAGACCTGATGTCTCAGTTTTGTGCTCCTCTCATGGCTCAATAGCCATTGCTTTAAACCACACGATCGTTTACCAGACAGGGATACAGGCAAAGGGTGGAGAAATGTTGATAGATTTTCACTTAGAATTTGTTTTCCCATTAATAACTTAAAAAAGGCCGCAACTACCACAACAAACTATATATACCTTATTGTACAAACTCTTCCAAGGGAGCTAAACTCTAATGCCTTGATTAATATCAAAATGGGTCATCCGATGAATATTAATCAGCTATAGATGCAATTCCTAGCTCAAATTCCTAGCTCAAACACAACATACCATGCGCTGCGCAACACATTCATCCTCCACACATTCAGATTTCTGGGGCATCTGCAACAATCAGAACTCATCAGTCAAATAGTTCATGAATTAACCTCAGTGCAATGATTTCACATAAAGAATGCAATATAAATAATAATAATAATAATAATAAACAATTCTATCTATAGTTTAATGCCAGTCCAAGAAAAGAATTGGGCGTCCACGCGCTCACAATTCTTTCTTGTTTGTCTGTTAACATGTATTTTCATTAGCATTCAATAATGCATTGCATCTTTTCCATTCAGCACTTTCAGTGAAGAACCACAGGTTGAATTGCAGCACACTCTTCTGTGCATATCCTGGAATAAGGTGTCATAGTTAAACAGAGGGCATTTTTTGGATTATTTGAGTGAAGTTACAGTGAGATTGTTCAAAACAGACTCTACATCAAGCATAATATCTTCCAAGAAAAAGAATTTCACATCTGCAGAATCAAAAGATAACATAACAGGAGTGACCTAATAATTTAACAGGAACACCTACACGTCATATTTTCATAAAGTTTTGATTGGCAGCGCCATTTCAAACTAGTAATTAGAACAAGGCAGATAACATTTGTCTTCAATACTAAGAGTCGAGGAAGATATCATGTTCATCTGTCAGTTTTTGTCATGTTTCATGTTGATACAACTTATTTATTTTTCAAGAAGAGAATTGATCTTCAATATTCCAAGCATATGCACCTCGTACTAACTCTATTCGGAACTAATATCAAAAGTTAAGACAAGAAGATAAACCTCCATCACCTTTTTCATTAAGATCAGCTGAAAGGTTGCCATTTATTGATAAATTGTCAATAGAGTTGCATCTATTAGGCGTTTGAGGAGGTCTAGGTTGGGGAGGAGAGCAGGCATCATTTAGGTTCCATTGATCATTTGAGATTTGATCTCCAACCCGGTGGTTTGAGTAGATGTCTATGCTAGCAGAAGTCACTGCCACCTTTGTCTTGTTCTTTAACCTTCACCTAACAGGGTATGAGGGGCAGATAACAAAGAAAAACAGACTACTTGTACATTTATTTTGTTGTAATGAAGATTATATTAAAAATTTAAGATACCTGTCTTTCTTCTTCTCTAAATATCTTTGTAATGATGCTTTTCTGCTAGTTGAGCCTTCTAAAAGTGTTCAAGGAAAGAAAGAAAAGGAAGAAGATGAAGAAGAGAGAGTGAGACCTATCACAGTGAAAGAAATGGTGAAATGTCATAATCACTAAATATCTGTGAGAAATTAATTTCACCCTGCCTGTATCCAGTTCGTTCCTATAGATGAAAAATGAGATATTATGAAGAAAATAAAGGACAAGATGAAGAAAAGGTTGGCCATCTACTCATTCTTCAGCTCATTTCCTTCCAACATTTTTTTAAAGTACCTCCAGCTGAATATAAATTCCAGAAAAGAGATTGACAGTGCCACAAAGCATATCAACTTGGTGAATTCGAAAGGTGTATCTAAATTTACACGGGTTACCAAGTAGCTGAAAAGGAAACAGAACCAGCACCAGGATCCATCCATAATTTTCAGAAACAGGTTCAATAAATAAAGGACCCTTGCCGAGAAAATGAATAGAATCTACCTTGCTTAGACAACTGCTCAAAGGCCAAAACATAAGAAAAAAGGCCTAATATGTTTAAGTTTAACATAGAATGATATTAAACAGTGTTGGCACAGATACCACAGGCAGAGTAGGTAAGGAAAGGAGAATCAAACCCCATGCAGGCATGATGAGATGGTGTTACAATCAACTTGCATAGAAATTAGATAGGAAATCTATACTCCAATCACAATTAACTCACATAATAAGGCAAGATTACGATGAAAAAAAATGTTCAAAGCAGCATTATAAGAATGGAAGTATGTGAAAAAAGGTATCATGATGGACATTGTGAAAAAAAGGTATCATGACTGACATTTCTGATGAAGCAAACAAGAAATATTTCATGAGCTGACTAGTATAAGTATTTACCTTGGTTGTCTTCACGAGCTAGGTTGCTTTCTTCCTGGGGAAGCTGACCATCATCTGTGCCTTTCGCTTAAAAGTAAAACCAAGACTAGTTAATAAAGCCTGCGCTTCTGGATGAAATGTTTGCCATTTACCCAATAATATCAAAACAAAGCTTCAATTTGTGCAAGTGTGTGGAGCCCTGAAATACAAGTGTGGAGATTAAACAGGACTTACATAGGGTTTGACGGGCAAAGATTACAGTAATCTATAGTATCCATAAAAATAGCTTAATACTACATGATAACCAACCTGTAGGCAGGTTTGGGAAGATCACCATGGCAGAATTCAGAGTTGCTTTGACACCTGGAGTTTCTAATTGGCATGGAATAGGCCATAGTGTCGGAATTACATTTGAAGAAGCTTCCTGAGGTGGAGCAAATGGGCTTGCAGCCAGATGCATCATTACCTGTGCCTGCAAACAATCACTTTAGAAAGCCAGAGTGCTTTATAGACATTGCCAGTATATACAGAAAAGAAGGAGCTTTCATCACCTTTTCTCTCGGTACATTATCATACACATTTACCTTCCCACAGTAAAAAATTGTCATCTGTCCTGCTGATTCTTTTGCTGCCCCTGTAGTTCTGACATATTTAAAAGTTTTCTCAGCTCGTAGAACTTCAATTACTGGTTTACATTGCTACAAAGAGAGGTGTCATCCAAGAGATAGCCACATTCCAGATGCATCACAAACTTATTTTCGTAACTTCAGATAGATCTCCATTATTCATGTTTCCAATGCGCAACAGATACTTCAGTTACACTGATATGATAGTGAACAATTCCGAAAAAAATTCATGTGTGTGTGTGTGTGTAAATATGATAAACCAACTAGCATTACTTAAACAGCAATAATTATTAACATGGAAATTTCTTCAATATACCACGCAAGACAGCTGAGAATATCTTCTTAGTCATAGACAGCATAGGCATTTTCTAAAAGATACATCATTACATCCATAAGCTTGAATATAAATACTCCTACAATGTTGGGAGAAGTTTGTCTACAAATTCTGTGCAGAAATAATGGCATATGCAGGCCTGCAGACTTTGTAAAAGAGTTCGATCCCCAATTATTCCAATCAGACACCAGAATATTCCCTAACTGGTAGCTCAAACTTCCACACACTTGTTAATTCAGCACCTCTGCTCAAATGGCTGTTAACAAGAACATGCCATGCAACAGGATACCTCAAAAAGAGAAAAACTGATGAAGACGACACCAAATAATTTTCAAACATCAAACCAACTTGAATCCTCACGCTTTCACCTTTAGTTGAAACACAAACATCCATCGCTACATTTTGCCTCTCGGCGGTAATAAAAATGAAACAAAACATCCCACACATAGCCAAAAAGAAACAAGCGGAATTATATAAACATTATAGAGCCAGACAAGTTAATGGCTGAACCATTGTCTTTGACCGACCATCATGGTCTAGAACAATACATGCTCACTCACCCCCAAAAGCAATCACACACTATTCACATTTACAGTCAAACGTGCAGGCCTTGGCATCACCAACTTGAACAACAAAATCAAAACCAAGTTCACCCGCAGTAAGGATTGAAAAACAATTAATTTGTACTGATAAAAGTCTGGCTTATGCATGTCTAGCATAAGCAAAAGAAGGGACAACCTTGGAGAAACCGAATCATTTACGGTGGCGGCGACACGCACCGGAGGTGGAGGAACAGCGGGATTTGGGGGATCGGGTAGCCGGGATGGAACTAACTCCTCAGCTGACACCAAGATCGGTGCATCGGCACTTGCTCCCCTCACCGAGACAGAGGAGTTTGCAGGGGCCTACAAACACACATTATATATTGTAATTAAAATTAAAACCATATATATATATATATATATATATAAAGATAAAATAAAGGTGTCTTTAACTTTTCGTTTATATAATAATGAAATAAAAGCGGAGGGGTTTGACGGTAGAGAAACGCACACGAGGAGGGTTATCAGGAGGGGGAATGTAGAGTCGTCGCCTTGGAGATTCTGTCTCCGGCGTCGTTTCTAGGAGTGTTTTGAGTGAAATCACTTGCTGTATTGCCTGCGATTTGTTCCACGATGGCCTTCTCATACCTATTTTTTGTACGGTCACCACCACCAACAAAAGAGATTAAAAAGACAGGAAACGCAAAAACCATGACTCTCTCTACTACTATATTCAAGACAGAGAGACCTTTTTCTTTGAGGTAACGGCGGCAATCTTCGCGAGTGAGCTGAGAAATGTCATCTTCGGTTAGCTGGTGAAGGGGTTTGTCTAGAGCTGACCGGGAAACCGTCTCTCCCGGTTGCATGATGTTTGATTTCGGGTCCGGTGATCGGTTACCGGAGCTTGCAGGGATGAAGAATTTAGCGAGATTTTACACTTTTGAGTGGCATTTTGGTGAATCTGTTGTACTTTTAAGGGTGAAAAATATTACGGGGTGGGATGGGCAGGAGAGCGAGAGGGTGCGTGGAAGTTGAGGAGAGGGGGGGCCGTTTGGTGTCGCGGCATCTCACTCTTCCAGCTTTATTTTTAAAGGAGGCTTTAATTTTAATTTTTAATTTATTCATGTGATGGATGGTACTGCAACCCCAGGTCGCCACGTAATACGGTAAAGACTTTTTAACGTTGCCCCCACCCATTACATATTTACGGCAGTAAAACTTCCTTCCTTCGGGATTTTTCAAAACGCTCCGACCATATTTTTTTCTCCCGGAAATCTATGATGAATCTTTAATTCATTATTACCAAGCCTGATTAATTAATTAATTAAATTACAAGTGAAAAGGTCAGATTTTTCTAATGAATAAACACAAGCTATGATAAGTTTGGTTGATGCACAGTAATCAGATTAAAAAACTCTTTTCTGTCCATTAAGCATGTCTCATTAATTTCTTAAAAGAGGTTAGATTAACAGAGCTAATGGTACCCAAGGGGTCTTGGCGTGAGTGGTTAGGGCGTTCTCGTCCCTTAAGAGAGGTCAGGGGTTCAATCCCTACTCTTGTATGGAGCTGGCCATTTGAGGAGCACTTTCACCCCTTCGGGGCCCACCCGGTGCGAACGTGGATTAGTCTGGACCAGTGTCTAGGACACCGCGTGGTTTATACCAAAAAAAAAACAGAGCTAAAGGTGATAATTTTCGGTTTGGTTTGGTTTTTATCTATAAAAACAATCAAATAAAAAAACTTTAAACCAGGTTAAACCAACCAAATTCAGTTTGGATCGGTTTTATTAACTAAAAATATAAAAAATAGTTTTGGTTTTTTTAATTTTTTTTTACTTTAACCAAGTCTTTTTCTTCTCCCGTTTCACCAAAATAAAATTAGATCAAAAATCGTGAACCGAACCGGAAGAATAAAAAAAATATAGTGTATTTTTTTTTAATTTGAACCGGTTAGATTCGGTTTTGATTTACCGATTTTAGCCTTTAAAAAACAAAATTGGGTGAGATCGAAAGTCTTAAAATAAATTTAATTGGTTTAATTAGTCTTAAAAAAATGGTTTAATAATGTTTTATTTCTGATTATCTTTAAAAACTGACCTTTTCCGTAACTTGACAGTAAAAATACATTTTTTTAATGGTTTCCATCAATTTGGCTTGTTTTTTTTGCTTTTGGCTTCCTTTATAATCATGATGACTCGTCTTTATTTATTTTATTTAAAGACATTGATATAATCTATTTATTCTCTATGTTGAAGACACTGTCATGACTGGTAGCAATTCGACATTCTTTGATGAATATCTTCATAAGCCGACTCATGAATTTGCCACCAAAAGCCTTGGATCCTTAAATTATTTTTGAAGTTTTAAAGTTCATCTCATTTTTATCGGTCTTTTTTCTCTGTTAAGCCAAATATGCTCCCGAGATCTTGCGACGTGCATAGTTAGTTGATTCCAAACCATCGAGTGCTCTTATGTTGGTCATTTAACACCTTCTCATTGTCAGGAAATTTTTTGATGATCTCTCTATCTATCAATCACTTATATATGCCCTTTAATATCTCACAATCACTTGTTTGTATATCGTTCACGTTGTAAGTGTTGTTAGTCAGTTCATGCATAAGCCATTTATTTCTCACTTTTAGGTTGTTAAACGAATATTGTGTTATGTAATAGGAACTCTTTTGTAATATCCCACATCGGCGGGTGAGGGAGTGGTAGCTGGTCTTATTAAGAGTGCTGGTTGCTAACTTGTCATACGCGTTTTGGGGCGTCAGGCTCAGAAGTGGGCTCGCGTCACCAGGAACAAAACCGTGAGGGCGGTAAGGCCCAAAGCGGACAATATATGGCAGGTTGGGCCGGGCTGTTACATTTGGTATCAGAGCCGACCTCACTGGCTGTCCGGTTGTGCCGACGGGGTCGTCGGGCTCCTTAAAGGGGGTGGATTGTAATATCCCACATCGGCGGGTGAGGGAGTGGTAGCTGGTCTTATTAAGAGTGCTGGTTGCTAACTTGTCATACGCGTTTTGGGGCGTCAGGCTCAGAAGTGGGCTCGCGTCACCAGGAACAAAACCGTGAGGGCGGTAAGGCCCAAAGCGGACAATATATGGCAGGTTGGGCCGGGCTGTTACATCTTTGGTTTGGTTTATCTTTCAATTTGTCTACCTCTAAAGACATTCTTGATTATTCAAATGCCGATTAGGCTATGTGTCCTAACACATGTCGCTCAATTTCAGGTTATGACATTTGGGTGGTAATCTAGTATCTTGGAGCTCTAAGAAGCAATCAATGATTTTCTGATCCAACAGTCTCTTTTGGTCATGCTTTTTGATAATCAAAAATTTATTTTTCTCCTTGTTAATCCAGTCTCCCATAAGCTTTCCAAACACATTGCTATAGAGTATCATTATGTACGAGAATTGATGGCATATGAGACCTTAAAATCCCTTATGTTCCCACTCATTTGCAAAAATTCAACATTTTCACTAAAAGTCTTGGTCTACCTGCATTTTTTTTTTTACATTTCAAGCTTTGCATCTTTGATTTTGAGATGCTTGAATTGCAGAGATCACTAGTATAGAACGATTCACAATATACTTCTCAGATCATGTTGTTTCTTTTATTATAGACAATAGTTATATATGTACAGGTTAACTATTTATATAATTAATTTTACTGTAAATCTTGGCATGCAACATTCTATAAACTAGATGTGCACCATCATAAACCATTAATATGGTTTTTCAAGTCTTCTTAGCTTTCAATAACATTTAAAGATTTTCATGGTAGTGTTAGATTGAGAAACAAACAAATTCCAACACAAGTCAATTATCCAAAATATAAAACAACCCAAAAGATATTTAAAACAAACAATATTATAGCATTTTGATCAGATCTAGACAAAAAAAAACAGAAAAAAATACAAAACCATTAAAAAGGTAAAATGCAAACCTGAAAGGAAATAAAGGGTTGAAATAACAAGCAATATGCACCCATAAATCAAACAATAAAGGTTTGGTAAGTGAATATAGAGGATACTGGTATGCTTCAAGTGTCTTCATTTGTTTCTTGATTCGGAGAAGTTTTGTCTCCAGCTTGTTGCTTTGTTAAATGTCTGTCTTCATTTTTTATCCGATATAGATTTGTTACTTGAAGGTTGATTTGCATTGTCACTCTGCGGAGAGGAATTGTCGTTCTTTTCAGCAACAATCGCCACATACCTACGTTGTGGCACCGTTGTCAATGTAGCCTTTATAAGATCAATGTACAATGGAAGTTGCGCTATAGCAAAAAAGGTCACTGGAAGGCAAGCCACTCCATACAACGGAAAAGCTGCGAACTTCAGTTCATCACTAAGCACAAAGAAATGCCCCGCACAAAAACATACCAATATGGCAGCTATGGACACAAACAACGATGTTAAGCCAAGCAGAACTTTTATTGGCAAAGCATTGCCAAAATCCTTAGCTTCGTACCTAGAAGTTAGTATTGCAAGAAACATGATCACAGAAGTGATTGAAAAGCAGAGAGCTATGAGAGATGTGATAGCAAATACTTTGAATGCAATTTGGTTTTCGAGGATTGGAGTGCCAGTTTTTTCCTCGTTGCCACCAGGTACAGTGGATGATGTTGCAAAGGCGACAGTGGCAATGAGGGCTGCCACCACGGAGCAGGATTGAGATGTGCTGGTTAGCCACTCGCCTCCACTTTTAACAAGGTCTTGGTGTGACTTGCTAAACATTTCCTTCGGGGTCTCGCTTCTATGGTTAAAGAGAGGAAAGAAATTTTGTCGCATGGATCTCTTTACAAACTGCAAGTAAAGATATAAACTAGAGAGTTACGCTATTTAAATTGAATTTAGTCTATGAAAACAGAAGCAATTTGATTGGTTGGTGCATTGATGGATAATAGTATAGTTGAGTGAAATTAGCATAAATTAAGAAAATAAGGTCAATTTTACCAAAAAAAAAAGAAAAGAAAGAAAGTTGGGTCACTCCATGAGTTTGTTTATGTTTACACATGCATGCTTGTGTCATATATACCTTATACCATTTGATTTCCCATTGCATTTGTAAAGCAGCTCCTGGAATGCGCCAAGGTTTATAATCCTTAATCATGGTAGCTGCATGATGCATTGCGCTATTTCCCTGGTCATCAACTTGGCGAAAGACCCTGTCCGATACCTTGTTTTTCTTCCATCTTTTTATCAAAAACTGATAAACATGGGTTTGCCTATATTGCACTGCCAACAACACCACATTCTTTTTTTGCGAGTTTAAGTCGTGAATCGCGAAAGAATATTTGTCTAGGATTTTCTCCATGATTTCAGTGATGCCATTCTTTGCCGCCATTAATAATGGTGTGTCTGTTTTTTCCATTTTATAAGTAATTTCGAGCTTCCCTAATGACATACAGACAACACAAGTTATAGTTTTTTAATCATGTCAAAACAAAAGCTAACATTATATCATGAAGGATAAAATTTAACTTATTTCACTACCTTCATCCTGTTTACTTGCGTCCAAAATAGAAGAATTAGTCAGGTCATTGGGTCTCCCTCCACCACTCCCACTTCTCTCATCCTGTTTACTTGCGTCCAAAATAGAAGAATTAGTCAGGTCAATGGGTCTCCCTCCACCACTCCCACTTCTCT
This sequence comes from Salix caprea, assembly GCA_964035475.1. Lineage (NCBI taxonomy): Eukaryota > Viridiplantae > Streptophyta > Magnoliopsida > Malpighiales > Salicaceae > Salix > Salix caprea. Next base: position 14,547,757 of record OZ037755.1, on the reverse strand, counting down.
CATACATGTACAGTTCATTCTTTTCAAGAAGTTTGTCCAATACTTGAATGGACCATATGTGCTTCTCTTTCTTTACTCGTATCTTTCTTATCTCCGACGATCCTTGAAAATGTAAATTTTAAAAATGATTGACCAACACAAGTAAGGATGTATCGAAGCTATTGATATAATATTATTGGTATCATCAAAAAAAAGTTTTAATAAGATAAATTTAACACCATAAAAAAATCATCAATAATTACCCAAGTATATCACACTTATTGTCTAGAAATGACTTTGTGGCTCACTTGCTTTTGGCGATAAGTATAGCCCACTAGAATCATTGTTGGTTATATTATAATGTCAATAGATTTGTACTGTCTAGAATTCAACAATTTTTTTAGATGTTATTATTTTGAATGACAACAATCTATAAATATCGTGTTTTACGATCATAACATGTACGGAGTATTTTTTTTCACTATTTTCTCTTAAGAAGTGTTATTTCACCTATGTATAAATTTAAAAAAAATATATGCTAATAAACAAAAACAGCCTTCAAGTGCGTCTCACACATAATAAATGTATATATCAATATCACACCATAAATATGGAGAGAATCATACCTAATCCAAGAATGACTAACATTGTCTTCGACCCAAGCTTCAATAATTCAAAGATAGTACCATAATTTGGAGGAACTAATCTGCTTTCTCCAGCTGACCCAGGGTCCGCTTCATTTCCTGCGCATAATATATATATATAGCGATTAGTTGGAGGATTATAGATGCCCGATCAGGGGTGTAGTTAGAAACTTAGAAGCAGGGGTACAGATATAAAAAGAAATTATAATAACTTATAATTAATTATACAATTGGTAAAAGAAAATGCATATACGTCCGTACCTCCTCCAAAAGCTTTCTTCAGCCAAGAAATCATGCTCTGAATTGGATGACCACAATTGTTAGTATCATGGGATGTAGTTGGCAGTTTCTCTTGTCCTATAAATTTGTCTACAACATTTAAGAGCAAATTGAGGTCAAATTATGTAATAATAATAATAATAATAAAATATGAAATATAGGCAGAGCAAAATTAACTACGGTTCAATATTCAATTTTTGTTTTATGTTGGCTGGTCTTAATTTGAGATCTTCCATCGATTTTCTATTTCAATTTAGACTTTGGGTTTTTATTTTTAATGATATGGTTCTTATATGTTATATTAGACTACTCAACTGGTTTCTCTGGCTAAATTCGTGACTAAATAGATTATTTGTGATCACCTTCATATACAAACTAGTTACTCCACTAATGTTTTGTAAGGGTTAGATCAAACGTTTAAAACATAATTTTTTTTGGCATTTGAACCCATTTGTTTTACAAAAAATATAATTTTAAATAAAAAGTTGATGTATATATTTAATTAATTAAATAAAAAAAATTATATGTGACAATTAATGCAAATAAGAGTTGCCAACACTAATCGAATACTAAATTAAAAAAATTAAAGATAAATATAAATCAAGATATTTGATCCCACGATATAGACCATATAATTAATCGCAATTAAAATTGAAAACCCTCTAGGTTATCACCACACATATATATTTAATCACTTTATTCTACTTAAATCAAATCTTAATAAAAAAAATTAAAGTTAAAAAATACCAAGTGCTTGAGTCTGACCCGTTAAAAAAATTCCTGGCTTTTAATTTCTATCATGCTTGGCCCTTTTTTGTTTTTATAGAAAAAAGCTATGTAGAGTCTGTTTTTAGAATCATTTTAACCCAAGTTTTTTTTTACTCAAAAGTTTATTTTCAATCGTTTTTTTACCTAATTTTGTTTTTATAAAATAAATAAATCAATTCATCAACTCAAAATACTTATAAAATGGTCAAAAACAAAAAATCATACAAAAAATTCTCTTCCAATCTCAATCTATTTTTTCACACAAGATATTGAATGAAAAACACTTCTTATCGCACGAGTCTTACATACCAAAATTAGTAAATTCTTTTTATCGCTAGAAGATGTCTAAATGATACTTTTCATTTTATCTCCCCTCTTCTAAACAATGGGAAAGATGGGACATAATAAATTATTTCTTATGACCAAATCTGTAAAACCATATATTATATGCATACACATACATACCTGTAATGCTAAAAAAAGCCCTGGCCAACGTAAAGAAGTGAAAACATGTCTCATAGTTGTCTGGACAGCGATGATTGTTCCTGTTTTGGGATGGCCGATTTGTGGAGTCAGATTGCATTCTAGATTCTTTGTCCCCAACCCTTTTTATCTTCAGTTGATCAACAATTGTACCTTTCAATTTTGGGAACGGTTTAACAGCATGGTAAGGCTCATTTCGATCTTGTTTCCTTTTTTCTTAAAACAGACAGCTTCCTAAGAGCTTACATTTCCAAAAAGTGAGCAAATATATGAAATTCGAATATTAAATATATACTTACAGTGGTATATGATGCTGTGGCGAAGACGAAGGTGGTAGCCACTTCTGAAGGCTGTAGATCTTCTCGCTAAACAATGGAGCGGAGACATTCCTTTTTCATTTACCATGTTAACAAGATCGGGATACAAATGAATTATTTGGAATGCTAGATCTGCATGCGCATCAATTTTTATCAGATTTCGACGTGGTTCATGTTACTGTACATACATACATACATACAGACGCATATGATCACACACATATATATACATATATTCTCACCGAAATATTCTCCAGAGACGGCGACATGGAGAATGGTATCGCCCTTGTTCCCTCTGTAATATGAAATGAGTTGTTTGGGGAGAGCATAACTGTGGAGACGTAGAAAAGCATCTGTTTTACCCTGGGCAACTGCCACGAACAATGGTGCCTCATTTTCTTTGTTGCATTCGACTAATAGGATATATTCTTTTTCTTCTTCAATTTCCTCGACAACAATATCCCTCTCAACTTCTATTTCATTTGATGTGTTCTGATCGCTCTTGACTTCTTCTTTTTCCTCGACAAGAATATCCCTCTCAGTTTCTTCTTTTTCCTCGACAAGAATATCCGTCTCAACTTCTATTTCATTTGATGTTTTCTGATCGCTCTTGACTTCTTCGTTTTCAGAATTCTGATTCTTCTTTACTGTGTTGATCTTGTAAACTTTGCTAGCAATGCAACCGCACAACTTGGCGTTCCCCACAAAAGCTGCCAGATGGAGAGGTGTGTTTCCCAGCTCATTTTTTACTACCAGAGCCTTTCTGGCTTCTTCCAAAGACATTAGGTTTACCAGTTGCTCCGCGATGTCATATTTTCCATCAATAACTGCAATGTGTAATGCTGTGTCACCTGAATTCGTGATTTTTGCACAGTGAGCTGCTGGTTTTCTTGTGTAGATTTCTTTCACTTTCTCCCACTCACCTCGCATGGCATATTCAAACAAGCTCGATTTGGTGGCCTCCTCCAGCTCCTGCTCGTTGTGGCTCGTGTCCACGTGAATCCATTTCATCTTCTTAGATTCTTCAGCCGTTGCCTTCTGATTTTCCTGCCACAACCAGTAATGCTAGATTAGACCAACTTTAAATGGAAAGTCACAAGTCAAAATAAAAACTATTATTTTATTTTTTTAATATTTGGTTTATCTGTTTTAAGAAAAATGCTAAATAAAATATCAAGATATTTTTTTTTAAAAAAAATATTATTTCTATATACCGACTAAAAAAAATCAAAACCAACAAAGTGAAACTAATAAAAAAAATAAAACAACTAAATGCAGCTATATATAAAAAAATAACATCAAACTTTTTGAAGAAACAATAAAACACTTATTTTTTTCACTTTAATATAATTGGCTTTTCAAATTGTTTTTTATTGGAATATACATAATAATAAAAACCATATTTATAATGTTATTTTATCAATTTAAGTATTTAAAATAGCATGTTCCTTAAAGGTACTCTTACAAAATCTGAGTTCCATACCATCAATTTTCTTTTTGTGTGTAGATACTTCTTTATCAAAATTGTGTGTGTGAAAATCCCTTTTAACTTTTTGTATTTCGGCTTACTGTAGTGGATGTCCTAGATCCACATTGCTTGGAATAAAACACGGTTTTACTTTTCTCTTAAAATGAAAATGCAGTTCGACAATATTTTATATTTTTTAAAATAAATAGTTTAAAATTATTTTGATATACTGATATTAAAAATAAATATTAAAAATAAAAATATTATTATTTTGATATATTTTCAAATAAAAAATACTTTTAAAAAATAACATCTAACACACTTTCAAACATATCTTTAATGTTGTAAAAATATATAATATTAAACGGCGGGGTTAATATGTAAAAAACGTTATTAGAATCTATAAGTTGGAATCTTCCGATTTTCTTTATCTTTAATTAAATTAATAAAATCAATTATAAGATAACAATGGGTACTCTATATAAATTTTAAGATTAAAGTATTTTTTATTTAAGAAAGAAAGTGGGATAAGAGGTTAATTTAAAATTATTTTTAAAACCTCAACTAAAACCTCAAGTTTTTCATATGTTTTTCTTACAATTAGTATAAAATAAGATATTATTTCACCTTCTACTTTTTTCCTAGCCTTTTCCTCTTTTTTAAAAATAAAAATAAAAATAAAAATAAAAATAAAAATAAAAATGATTTACAAACAAACAGATAAATTATATATAAACCAAACGAGAAGTGATCGATAATGAGTGATACATTATACGTGGGACATTAATGGTTGAGGAGTATGAAAAAAACCCCACTACGATATTATATTGAATGGAAATTTAAAATAAGGTGCCAATATTTATTTATATAGTATTATTAATAATGAAAAAAATTAAACTATTAAATATGTGACAGTGTAGGAGCAGCAATTACCTTATTAATGTTATATGAGGGTCGATCGCATAGATTGCAAATTGTATCCCAAACATCTTTAGACGTTGCCGCTAATTCCACCATCCGAGGCTCTTTAAACCTCTCCTTTTTAAACCGCTCTGCTGATTGACGCTCCTGTTAAGAAAAAAAAACGCTATACTTAATGAAAATAATTAAAAAATGATTTTTATGAGTCCTTGATCGAGATCCTAGATGGACATATATTAGTCTAACCTTCTCCATTACAATTAAACTTTTACTTGACGAGGCAATATGAGGGAGTAGAGAGAGAGAGAGAGAGAGAGAGAGAGAGCAGCACTGGTACTGTTGGAGAGTTTTAATTAGAAACTAAAACGAGAGGGGTTTAATTAAGAGCATCTCAGCGTATATAAGCTGGATGCTTTTGGGGTAATTACCTGATCGGAGGCTTTTCTTTTGGGGTAATTAAGAGCAGCACTGATTTTCTCTTGCAACTCGACATGCACTTTCTTCATGATCTCCTCGCCAGCTGCTCGTTGAATTAACATCAAGGCCTTTGCACTCTGGTTCTGAGCTGTACGGTATTTCCTTTTCTGATAGTCGTCCCAAGATGAGAGTTCAGTGGCGTCCTTGGGTCGCTCATACTGATCACGTGTCACCACTTCCCACAATTTCTGTGAAGTTAATATATCTTTCATCTCCTTCCTCCATTCTTCATAGTACTTCCATGATTCCAAAACAGGTAGACAAACCGTCTTCTTATCCTCCTCCAGAGGGGTTGCGTTTGAAGAAGATGGGTCGGTCATATTTTATCTGCTGGTCAGATATGGGTGTGTGCTCTCGAGTGAAAATGGGTTGGTTTGTGGTTTGATAGAGTTATGTATACTTATAGTAGGCGGATGATCTTGAGAGTTCAGCAAATTAACCTCATTTATAGACGAGTGGAGGAAGCTTATTCTCGATATTAGCAAAATATTATGGATTAGCTAGGTTTGTTTGTAAATTATTTTATCTTCCAATAAATTAATTTACCTCTTTTAATATTTAATTTAATACGAAAAGGAAAAAGGTACGACCGTAGGAGGGGCCTCATTATATACTTGCATCAGGGTTCCAAGTTTCCTAAATTCCTCCCGTGCATCACGTTTCGACCTTGTGATATAGTGACTGTAAAGTTATACTTGAAATTGTTTTTGAAAATAATTTTTTTTTAAATATATTAAAATTATATATTTTTTATTTTTTTAAAATTATTTTTAATATCAATATATAAAAATGTTCTAAAACATTAAAAATATTTAAATTAAATTAAAAAATAAAATAAAAATTTAATTTTTTTAAAAATATTTTTAAAACATCATGTCAAACAGTATTTTAATTTCCATTGGCAGTACGTAAGGACTGTAATGATACTCGTGTACCAATCGCTATTGTTATAATTAATTTCTCACGCTAGTGGTGAGAAGTGACTTTTAATGGTAGTTGTTTGTTTGTAAATTATTTTATCTTCCAATAAATTAATTTCCCTCTTTATATATTTAATTTAGCACAAAAAGGAAAAAGGGAGGAGGGACCTCAATATATACTTGCATTAGGGTTTCAAGTTTCCTAAATTCCTCCCGTCCATCACGTTTTGCCCTTGAGTTTGAGTTTTAGCTGAGATTGTTTTTGAAATTATTTGTTGTTTGGAAATTCATTAAAGTGATGTTTATTTATTTTTTTAAAATTATTTTTGATATCAGCACATGAAAATGATTTAAAAATATTATTTTTTAATTTAAAGTACAAAGTCAAAATAAAAAAAATTCAAAACACTTTCCAAACATATTCTCAAACATCCCCTTAATTTCCATCGACAATACTTAGGGATGGTAATGGTTCTTTTTTTGGATGATAGTAAACCCCGCCCTAGTCACACTTTGCAGACTTGAAAAAACTAGTAAAATCCTGACTGTTCCAGATTCTTATAAAATATGCACGACCTAACTCGACGTCGAGACCTACAATGTAGAGTTCAAACCCTTTAATACCACGTTATGCCTCTTAGGGACGGTAATGGAATTTGTGATAAGGTTTTGTTAATATTTATATTTTATTAATTATCTATAAGATAAAAATATTTATATACTATAAATATATATTCATTACCAGATTTCAAATAAATTTATTTATTGAATATAAAAAAATTTATAATCATTTAAAATAATATCAGAGTAATATCTATTATTTTCAAATTAAATTGTCATCTACGTGTTACTCATGCTACTAGCTTTTCCAAAATGGACCAATGAGACGTGTTCAGTTTTAATTTAAAAAAGGAGAATCGATATTCGGCTTTCCTAAAAGAAAGCAGACAATAATAATATTTGATTTTAGCTTTTACTCTTTATAAATCTTTTTCTTTTAATCCATCAAATCGTAGTGCTTCTTTTTTTAAAATTATTATTTTTAAAGGAGACAGATACCTTTGATTTTAAGAGTATTTGATAATGCATCTTAAAAAAAATAAAAAAAATTTAATTTTTATTTAATTTTAAATTATTTTTTAGTGTTTTTAGATTATTTTTATATGGTGATGTCTAAAATAATTTTTTTTAAAATTAAAAAAAAATATCATTTTGATTTATTTCTGAATAAAAATCACTTTAAAATACATCCGCAACCAAACTTCCAAATAGTAACCTATTGTTTCCCCTTTTTAGGCTCCTTAAAATGAAATTCTCTGTAACGATAGAAATATTTGATTGTTAAATACTTGACTGAAACTAGTTTATTACAATCATAATTATTAAATTTACTCAGGTTAATTTAGTTAGGTCCTGAGTCACACAGGTTGACCGACTCAACCTAAAAACGTTTTTAAGAAAATATATTTGAGATTTTAATATTGAATATAAAAAAATAAAAAATAATTGATGTAAATATAAACCATATATATTATAAATAATAAAATTTAAAAAATAATACTAAAGGTCCAACTACAAATAGGCATACCGTGTCTGTCATATCACATAAGAAGTATGAAAAGAATTACAACTGGGAATAGAAAAGGATGAACATACGAGGGAACCGAAGAAAAGAAAAGGGCGAGCGAAGCATTTGTAGCTAGGCAACCACCATGTAGCTACGCTGTGGCACCTTCTTAAAGGTTGCCCATGTAAGATCAAAGTACAAGGGAAACTGTGCCACGGCGAAGAAAGTCACCGGCAGGCAAGTCACTGCATACACCGGATAGGCTGCGTACTCGAGTTCATCTCTGAGCACAAAGAAATGGCCCGCACAAAATGATACCAGCACAGAAGCTATGGATACAAAAAGTGAAGTTAGTCCAACCAGAAGCTTCCTCGGCAGATCCTGGCCAAAATCCCTCTCTTGGTATCGAGAAGTTAGAATTGCAAGAAACATGACCACGGACGTGACCGAGAAACATAGAGCGATGAGAGACGAGATAGCAAAGACTTTGAACGCAGGTTGATCTTCAAGAATTGGACTTCCAGTCATCTCATTGATACCACCTGGGACGGTGGACGATGTTGCAAAGGCTACCGTCGCAATCAGTGCAGCCACCACGGAGCATGATTCCGACGTGTTAGTTAGCCATTCGCCACCACTTTTCACAAGGTCTTTGTGGGTCTCGGTGAATATGTCTCTCGGGGTCTTTCCTTCCTTGTTGTAACGAACAAAGAAGTTGGGTGGCATCGAGTTCTTGACAAACTGCATTATATTATTATTATTATTATCAATTAATCTAAATATAATCCTTGAAAATGTTCAAGAGATGTTATCTGTATAAACAATGTGGAGGTACACATCATACGTGAAAGCTTTGCTATCTTACGGTCAATCACTCAATTTGAAAAAACTCACGCTGGAACTCACGGCTGGAAATCACGCTGGAACAGAGCCAAAGCAATGAAAGAAACAGAGGCTTTTGTGATGCTTAACTCACTGCATCATTATCTAATTTTCTTATTATTTATAGAGGCAAATATTAAAGGTTACGTCTTAAAATACATCACAACTATTACATGAAAAGTTATGTCCACTAAAAGGTTATGTCCCAAAAGAGGTTATGTTCCCTAAGAGGTCACGTCTCCTAAGAAGTCACGTCTGCTGGAAACAAAACAAACTGAAATAACAAGATTAATTCTATCATTCTCCTCCTTAAGCTTGTTGTTCTTTATTGATGTCCAGTACACCAATCTTTCCTCTCATCTCCTGAAACTTTATCCTTCCCAGTGACTTCGTTAAGATATCAGCAAGCTGGTCCTCGGTACGAACATGCTGAATTTCAACCAATCCCGATGTCACACAATCTCTTATGTAATGAAAACGAGTGTCAATATGTTTACTCCTCTCATGATGAACTGAGTTCTTGGTTAGAGCAATTGCGGATTGATTATCCATTTTTAGCACCACTTTCTTAGGTTCAGCTTTTAACAATTCTCCTAACAATCGACTCAGCCACACACCTTGACACGCTGCCGCACAACCAGCAATATATTCTGCTTCGCATGAAGATAACGCCACTACTTTCTGCTTTTGTGAACATCAGCTGATCGGATTTGCCCCAAAAAAGAATATCAATCCTGAAGTGCTTTTTCTGTCATTATTGTCACCAGCCAGATCACTGTCCGAAAACCCGATCAGCTCCAAATCTCCTTCTTTCTTCTCATACACAAAACCAAAGTTCAATGTTCCCTTCACGTACCTCAGTATGTGCTTTACTGCTGCCATGTGTTCCAACGTGGGTTTCTCCATAAATCGACTTACCATTCCAACGGCAAACGCCAAGTCTGGACGTGTGTGCAGCAAGTATCTCAAACTGCCAATAATACTTCGATACAAAGTTACAACTACAGGAGGTTCAAGGCTGTCCTTGTTCAATTTCAGACGAGGCTCCATAGGAATCTGTGTTGAGTTACAGTCCTTCATCCCACATTTCTCCAGCACCTTCTTTGCAAAACCCGATTGCTTTAAGGTGATTCTTGTTGGAGTCTGACACACTTCAATTCCCAAATAATAGCTAAGCAACCCAAGATCACTCATTCTAAATAGCCCTTTCATCTGAGATTTGAATTTGTCAATGTCTCGAATACATCCTCCAGTGATAATTAAATCGTCTACGTATACTCCAACAGTTAAATTTCCTTCCTTTCTCGTGTACACCGCATGTTCTAGAAGACACCTCTCAAAACCGAGTGCTTTCAACGACTTATCCAACTTGGAATTCCATGCTCTAGGCGCTTGTCTCAAACCGTACAAGGCTTTATACAGTTTCAGCACCTTATACTCTTCTCCTTTTATCTCAAAACCCGGTGGCTGCAGAACATACATATCCTCCTCCAATTCACCGTTAAGGAAAGCGGATTTTACATCCATGTGATGCACTTGCCACCCTTTTTGTGCAGCGATTGATATCAACAACCGTACAGTTTCCAATCGAGCAACAGGAGCAAAAACTTCGTCAAAATCTATCCCGTGCTTTTGAACATACCCCTTTGCTACTAACCTCGCCTTGTGTTTGATTATTCTCCCTTGAGTATCTTTCTTCAATTTAAACACCCACTTCAAACCAATTGGCTTTTGATTTTCTGGTAAAGCAACTAACCTCCATGTTGCATTCTCCTGTATGCTGGAAATTTCTTCTTCCATAGCCTTTCTCCATGCTGAATCGGCTCTTGCTTCTTCATAACTCGTGGGCTCCTCCTCTCCTAGCAAACATAGCCCCGAATAATCCAATTCAGTAGGAGTAGTTTTGTCGTACAAACTGTTTAGGTCTCGTTTCCCTCTTGGTCCCACTTCTGATGCCTCTGGATGGATGAATTCGGATGCCCTCTGCTCAACAGGAAACGACACTGGAGTTTGTGCATTTCCAGAACCGAATTCATCTTCTCTGTTGCTACCAGCAGATGTACTTTCAGGCTTGCCAGATTGATAGAACCCTGGCTGTGGAGACGCCATATCAGGATACAGCATCTCTTCCTCAATTCGTTGATGGGCAGCATCACTTGAAATTGCAACAGGAAAATAAAGAACAGTAAAGATATCCTTTGCTGGTCTAGGTTCTGTAGCCGATGAATCAGTCCAGTCCCACTTCTTTTCTTCATCAAACACGGCATCACGAGTCACTACCACCTGTTTTGTCTTTGGATCAAACATCCGATAACCCTTGGTATTCAAATCATACCCAATAAACACCATAGGCTTGCTTCGATCTGCTAGTTTCGGAAGGTGAGGTGTGACATTCTTCACGTGAGCAATACATCCAAAAATTCGCAAGTGTTCAACTCTTGGCTTTCGATTGTAGTAGGCTTCATAGGGTGTCTTGTCAACTAGACTCTTAGTTGGTGCTCTGTTCAGCAAGTAAATTGCCGTTGACACCGCTTCTCCCCAAAATTCGCCGGGAACACTTTTACTTTTCAGCAAACTTCTTGCCATGCCAACCACTGTCTGATTTCTCCGTTCCACGACACCATTTTGCTGCGGAGAATAAGATGCAGTAAGGTAGTGTTTAATACCATTTAATTCGCAAAAGCCCTTGAACTCATTTGATGTGAATTCACCACCACGATCACTTCGAAAAGCTTTCAACTTACACCCCTTCTCCATTTCGGCTGCAGCTTTGATCCTTTTAAAACTTTCGAACGCCTCGGCTTTGCTTGAGATCAGAACCTGCCACATAAACCTTATGCAATCATCGACAATTAGCATAAAATAACGTTTTCCCCCATTCGTAGTCGGTGTGATTGGCCCGCACAAGTCTATGTGCCACAGCTCAAGAGGGTACTCGGCTCTGAAATTTGATTCAGCAGGGAATGGTTTTCGTTGTTGTTTTCCAATCAAACATCCATCACAAATACGATCTTTATGATCTATCAAGGGCATGCCATGCACCATTCCATTTTTACCCATGATTTTTAAAGCATGAAAATTCACATGTCCATACCTTGCGTGCCAGAGCCAAGCTTCTTCTTTGCTCCTTACCAGAAAGCATTCGGGTAGAGCTGGTGCTATGTTAAGCACATATAACCGGTTGCTTGACCTCTTCACTTTTGCTAGTAGCCTTTGTAATCTGTCCAAAACAGTCATAACACCTCCTTCAATCACTACCTTGCATCCGTTTTCATCCAACTGGCCAAGGCTTATTATGTTGCTCTTCAACATTGGGATGTAGTAGACATTAGTAAGTATTTGATGTTCACCTGTGAAGTCTTCAAGCAAAACCGAACCTCTTCCTTGGATTTTTACAGTCGAGCCATCCCCAAATTTGACTGACCCTGTAATAGTCGTGTCAATTTCAGCAAATTTTTCAATACATCCGGTCATGTGGTTACTTGCGTCGGTATCTAAATACCAAGCCTTCTCTCGGGTGCCTTTAATCTTTGGCACCACCTTGTCTTCATGCAGTAACACATGCTCGTTCTGTATTGAGTGGCTAATAACACAAGTTTCGGCCATTAGTAGTGTCGGTTCATCATCGGTTTGTGTTGTAACAAAATTAGCCCTCTCTCTTCGGTTTGGCTTGGAACAATTGTAAACACCCAAGAAAAAAAAAAGAAACATAATATATATATGGAAAAGGAAGACAAATTCTGTTTTTTTTTTTTTAAAAAAAAAGGGGGGAAGAGCAAAACCGGTTTTAGTTAGAGTGAAACAAGAATTAGAACACAATTAACCCAAACCCCAAACAAACCCCCTCATGTTATGAATATAAATACAAGGAGGAGGGATTTTTCTCTTTTTGGGGTCACTTTCATTTTTCCTCTGCACAGCACAGCCAAGCCTCTTCCTTTTTCTCTTCACAACCGAATCTCCTTTTTCTCCTCACAGCCGAGCTCCTCTCTTCTCCTCACAGCCGAGCACCTCTCTTCTCCTCACAGCCGAGCCTTTCTTCTCTTCATGCCAAATTTCCTCTCTTCCCAGCCGAGTGAAATGGGTGGGGAAATTGAAACCTAGAGAGTGTTGTGGTCACTGCCAAGAGGAAGAAGAAAGGGAGGAAGAAGAAGTAAAGCCAAAAAGAGAAGAAAAAGAAGAGTTCAAAACTTTCAAAAAAAAAAAAAAGAAAAATAAAAATTGTGTGATACGAGAGGTAAGAGACATGAAACCCTTTTTTCTTTTTCTTCTCAAGAAAGGAAACAAGAAGATTTAAGAGAACAAATAAAATATGTGAAAAACGAAATTGCAAATCATGTGAGGGGGGGGACTGATTTTGTTTGAGGGGGGCTGCCGGCATTATGTGTGGGTTTGTTGAAAAATTTATGAGTTGATTTTGTTGAATTTTCATGTGTGGATTGTGTTGGAAAATTATGGGTTTATGATGAAAATTGATGGGTAATTTTGTTGAAATTCCCTGTGTAATTCGGCTGAAAATTTTGAGGGATTTGTGTACTGAAATTTTAAAGATTTTATTTGGGAATTATGATGGAAGATTGTGTGTTTTGAACCAGCAATGCATGCTGTTTTTATGCTTGAATTGATGTATATTTGGTTGAAAATTTAATATGGGTTTAGGCCGAAACTTGTTGAAAAGTTCGGGTAGCAAATGTATGATTTCAGCTTGTGAATAATAATGGAAGATTTTGTGTGTTGAACTGAAAATCTATGCTGAAATGCATGAGTATTTTTCTGAGAATTTGCATGTGTGTTGGACTGGAATTCGGTTAAAGTATTGTGTGCCGAATTGTGTATTTTGCGGCAAATTGCGACTCGCTGCCGAAGCTGCATTATGAACATATGAACTCTTGAAATGAGTGCAGTGTCGGATGTAGGCCGAAATGCAAGTGTACTGATTTATGACCCTTGATGTCGCAGGTGGTGCGGTTGGGACTGGATCATCGGCAAGACAAGCACAACCCACTAGTGGAACAGGTAGGTACTTGGTACCTATATTTGCTTTATCTAATAATTATTTTCTTTACTAGTTATTGAACTATAAGTTATAATTTGGTGCTTATTGATGAGGAAAAGAAAACGGGTAAAGGAAAGGTTAGGGGATGGAAAAATAGATATATATGTGTGTGTAGAAAGAAACAAGCTAGTCGATATCGGCGGGTGACGTCGATATCGGCATAATGTATAAACTTGATTAACTATTCAATTTTGGAATAGTTAATGATATCGGCAAGTGACGTCGATATTGGCATGATTTATAAACCTGATTAACTATTCAATTTTGGAATAGTTAATGATATCGGCAAGTGACGTCGATATCGGCAAAATTTATAAACTTGATTAACTATTCGGTTTCAGAATAGTTAATGATATCGACGGGTGACATCGATATCGGCATGATTTATAAACTTGATTAGCTATTCGGTTTCAGAATAGTTAATGATATCGGTGGGTGACGTCGATATCGGCATGAATTATAAACTTGATTAGCTATTCGGTTTCAGAATAGTTAATGATATCGGCGGGTGACGTCGATATCGGCATGATTTATAAACTTGATTAGCTATTCGGTTTTAGAATAGTTAATGATATCGACGGGTGACGTCGATATCGGCATGATTTATAAACTTGATTAGCTATTCGGTTTCAGAATAGTTAATGATATCGGCGGGTGAAGTCGATATCGGCAAAATTAATAGACTTGATAAGCTTTCTGAGATGAAAGTGAAGCAGTCAAAAGAAATAAATCTTCTTTTATATAACCTTAAAAGGGTGTATATGGTTGTGTTTAGAATCTCATATGATTTAAGTAAATTGATGGATATGTTGTTCAAATTCTTCTGTAATTGCTAGTAATTACTTAATTATTCTACTCATATGTGGAAAATCTATATTTTGCAGGTTCTTCCTATTCTCGTCAGGAATAGATTTTAAACCTTAATTCTTTTTTTGTATAAGTTAGGAACTTAGGGAGTTATGGTGAAATTTTGATATGTAGAAGAACATGTAAATTGTATAGAATAGTATTTTTGTAAATTTTATTTCTGGAATATTAAATGTATCCACCTATGCTCCGGATATTAGAAAGTACTAGATTATCTTAGAATATTAAACTATGTTATGTTCTATGTATATGTATATATGTGAAATCTTCATGTACGAACTGACTTTTTAATTTTTATCTTATGCGTGTGATGTAAGATGAAGTTTGAGAATGAATATAGTCCTGAGCATATTCTGAAATGAATTATGCAAGTAATTGTATTAAACATGAATGTGATTATGGGTGAGCTGTGATCCAAATTGTGTGCAGGTTGTGTTTTTGATAACTTGGGATCTCCCGATATAGGGGAAACTCTGCCGAAATTTCGTTAGAAATTTCGGCGAGAAAAAAAAAAAAATTTCATGCTTCATCTACCCTGTTATAGGGGTAAAGATTAACAAATAAACAATTAGGAGAAATTTTTTTTTTTGGGGTTGTTACAACAATCTTTTGCGAAGTGTCCAAATTCATTACAATTGAAACACTTAACCTTGGATTTGTCGAAGTTTCGTGGCTTTCGGTCTTCGTTAGTGCGTTCACCATTTCCTCGACCTCCACCATATCCACGCCCATGACCATGTCCTCTCCAGTGACGTCCTCCTCTTTTGTTGTTGCTGAAACTTTCATCTTTCTTTGCCTTTGGGGTTCTTGCTTCCCTTTCGGCTGGGTTGAATAGCAACTGCTCTCCTGTACTCTTTGTATGAGATCGCCCCTTCAATCCCTCTTCAAATGTTCTCAAACGCCCAATAGCTTCTGAAACCGACATCGTGTCTATATCTCCAAACTACTCAATTGTCCCAATGATTTGAAGAAATCGATCTGGAACCGAACTGAACAGCTTTTCAACAACTTCGCTTTCTTCAAGTTTCGTGCCAAGTGATCGGATCTCACCAACTAAGGCAGTCAACTTCATTGAATACTCATTTACGGTTTCTGAATCTTGCATATGCACCTTGTACAATTGTCGTTTCAGTACTTGTACACGTGCCTTCTTGACACGATCTTCGCCAATTCGCATCTCCCTGAGTGCGTCCCAAGCCTCCTTTGCCGTCTGCTTCTCCGCGATTGCCATCATCACGTCATCTGGCACGGCTTGAGAAATGGCTACCATGGCGCCTTGATCTTTGTCGTCGTCTGTGTCTGCACCTTCGATCACTGACCATACTCCTAGCGAACGCAAGATTATCTTCATCTTGACAGCCCATATGCCGTAGTTCGTTTCGCTTAACATTGGATAATGGATCGGGATTGAGGCTCATCTTGTCGTCGGTTTGACGACTGCAAGCGTCTTAGATTGATCTC
The DNA here is from genome assembly GCA_964035475.1 of Salix caprea. NCBI lineage: Eukaryota > Viridiplantae > Streptophyta > Magnoliopsida > Malpighiales > Salicaceae > Salix > Salix caprea. The sequence continues at coordinate 14,531,668 of OZ037755.1, read as the reverse complement.
CTTCAACACCAGCCATTGCTTTGACAACCTTTGCTCTGATACCAATTGAAAGCTTTGTTATCTTACGGTCAATCACTCAATTTGAAAAAACTCACGCTGGAACTCACGGCTGGAAATCACGCTGGAACAGAGCCAAAGCAATGAAAGAAACAGAGGCTTTTGTGATGCTTAACTCACTGCATCATTGTCTGATTTTCTTATTATTTATAGAGGCAAATATGAAAGGTTACGTCCTAAAATACATCACAACTATTACATGAAAAGTTATGTCCACTAAAAGGTTATGTCCCAAAAGAGGTTATGTTCCCTAAGAGGTCACGTCTCCTAATAAGTCACGTCTGCTGGAAACAAAACAAACTGAAATAACAAGATTAATTCTATCAATACGTACCTCGAACCACTTGATCTCCCATTGCATCTATAAAGCAGCACCGGGAATGCGCCAAGGCTTAAAGTCTCCCAGTGTGGCAGCAAGGTGTAACGCACTATTCCCCTTGCTGTCTACTTGACGGAATATGCTTTCTTTCACGATATTTTTCTTCAGCAAGAGCAAGAACTGATAGACATGTGGTTGCCTGTTCTCCACAGACAATAGAACAATGTTCTTCTTCTCCGCATTCACGTCGTTAATTGCCTCAGGAAACTTTTCTAGGATTTCCCCCATCATTTCTACAATACCATTCTTTGCCGCAATTATTATGGGCGTCTCCCTCATTTTCATCAAAGGGGCTTTGGGCTTCTTTGTTCCCATTAGCACGATATTCTTTTTGTCCAAGTCCATGTTTCCTACTTGAAAAAGTTTTAGTATTTTCTCCAGCATTTCAGTGACACCATTCTCTTCTGCTGTTAGTATCTGTATCTTCATCTTTCCTATTTCAGAAGTTTTTTCCTCCTTTCCTGCTAAGATACAAGTTGCAATTTATGTATGCCAAGAAAAAGTGAATTTCATCAACTTCACAAAGATTTAAATTCGTGAGATTCAATTTGAAAGCAAGAGTCTGGGCTTTATTGGATGGTAAATTAAGAGCTAAAGTGCTCAAAACTGAAGCCTGCTAATGAACAGAGAGGGGAAAAAAGAGAGACAAATGCCATAATTTAACATTTTAAAGAGGAAGAAACCCTCATTGCATTTAGCAATGCGCCAGGATATGCAGTCATCGCTTGCTTCCATTCTAGGGATTTCGGTGAGCAATGCGCCTCCAACTTATCTCGGGGTTCCTCTCATCACAACGAGGTTGACCAATGCTGATTGCTTCCCTCTGGTGGATCGAATCAAAAGCCGTATTGGTTTGTGGACAACAGCCACTCTCTCCTATGCAGGGCGTCTTCAGTTAATTCTCTCGGTTTTGTTTTCAGTCCAAGTATACTGGGCAACAAAATTTATTATCCCGGCTACTACGATTGCAAAAATAGACAGCATCCTATCTGCTTTTCTATGGAAAGGAGTTTCTTTGTCTCCTAGGGGGGCCAAGGTCGCTTGGAAGGATATCTGCTTCCTGAAGGCAGAAGGGGGCTTAGGCATTAAAAGCTTGCGGACTTGGAATCAGGCTGCCATGTTAAATCACATTTGGGTCATTCTCACAGAGAAGAGTTCCCTATGGGTTGCTTGGGTGGAGAAATATTTAATCAGGGGGCGTCCTTTTTGGCAAATTCAAGTTCCTGCTAATCCTTCATGGACTTGGCGGAAGATCCTCCAAGCTAGAGAATGGTGTGGAGGGGAGTTCAGATCGAGAGTGGGTAATGGGAAAAACACCTTCCTATGGTTTGACTACTGGATGCCCATGGGTAAGCGTCCATCCGACATTCTCTCTCAGAGGAGCCTCTCCTCTTCCATGCTTTCGTGGCAAGCAAAAGTGGCAGACATCATTGAAATTGACAGATGGTCTTTCCCGCAGATCCCTTTACTTAACCAACAAATCTGGTCCAGAATAAATTTTCAGCCCCATCTCTCTAGGGAAGACTCTGTGGTTTGGACTCCTAATAGTTCTGGGCAATTCACTATCTCTTCGGCTTGGGAGCATCTAAGGGCCAGGAAACCAATTAATGTCCTTCATCGCCTGTTATGGCATAGCATCCACATCCCCAGACACTCCTTTGTGCTATGGTTGGCAGCTCAGGGTAGACTTAGAACTATGGATAGAATGCACTATACTAATGGCGAGGATACTACTTGTCGTCTCTGCACTCGGGATCCAGAGACACATGATCATCTCTTCTTCACTTGCAGATATTCTCTCCAAGTTTGGAAGTATATCCAAGCTAAAACTCATTCTCGCTGGCCAAATTTGTCTTGGTTCAGTTTAGTGGAGTGGACCTCGCGTAGATACCAGGACACTAAATCCATCAACAACAGGATTGGTGCTCTCATTCTTGCAGCCACGGTTTATTATATTTGGCAGGAGCGGAACAGGAGGATTTTTCAACAGCTTTCTCAGTCGGTTTCTACTGTCGGGGAAGCCATCTTTCAGGTTTTAAGAGATCAGCTTATGAGCAATAATGGGCTTTCAATGGCTGACGGAACTCGGGCCATTTGGAATATCCCATAGAGTTTTTTGGGCGTCTGCTCGTCTCGTCTTCTTGCGACTGTCTCTCTCATTCTAAGGAATTCTTATATTCTGCAGTTAGTTTCCTCAGCCGCAGGGCTTTAGTCTAGGTTCTTTTTTTTGTTTTGAGGCTTTTAGGCTGTGTTGTTAAGGCCCATTGGGCTTTCTTTGGTGGAGGGCCTCAGCCCTTTCCTGTTTGCCGTCTGTTTAGTTGGCTTGTACATTCTCCATTCTTAATATATTTTTCCTTTCCAAAAAAAAAAAAACCCTCATTGCATTACCTTCACCATCCTTGTTTTTGCTATCCTCTCCTGTGCTCTGGTTCCTTTTGTTTTCTTGGTCATTCTTTGTGTGCCGGGCGATTTCATGTAGCTCCTCCATGTCTGAGTACGTTTCATCAACTTCACTTTGCAGGGTACTACTTCCATCATGCTCATACTCATACACGATGGTTTGCTTAAGAAGTTTCCTCATTACCTGAACAGACCATATATGCTTCCCTTTCTTCGCCTCTAACTTTTTTATCTCCGATGATCCTTGCAACATTAAAAATCATAATCAAGGCGTTATTATATATCAAGTCATGTGCATATTAATTGATCCTGAGATGTCAATGATGGCGAAGAAGCACACCTGATCCAATAATGACTACCATTGCCTTAGACACAAATTTGACAAATTCATAGAAGGTATCATAATTAGAAGGCATTAATCTGCGTCCTCCAGCTCCGGTGGCTGATTGCTTTCCTGCACATTAAGAGATTGATTCAAGTGAGCTAAAAGATGAATGTTGCAAACACCATGACAATACTAGCGTATATATATAAGTTGGATGCTTACCTGATCGGAGCCTTTTGGTTTCTTAGCACTGATTTTCTCTTGCAACTCGACATGCACTTTCTTCATGATCTCCTCGCCAACTGCTCGTTGAATTAACATCAAGGCCTTTGCATTCTCGTTCTGATCTGTACGGTATTTCCTTTTCTGATCGTCGTTCCAAGATGAGAGTTCAGTGGCGTCCTTGGGTCGCTTATACAATTTCTGTGAAGTTAATATACCTTCCATCTCCTTCCTCCATGCTTCATACTTCCATGATTCCAAAACAGGTAGACAAACCGTCTTCTTATCCTCCTCCAGAGGGGTTGCGTTTGAAGAAGATGGGTCGGTCATATTTTATCTGCTGGTCAGGTATGGGTGTGTGTTCTCGAGTGAAAATGGATTGGTTTGTGGTTTGATAGAGTTATGTAGGCGGACGATCGAAAATGAATTCGACTAGTAGCCCATGCAACGATGAATGTCTTGAGAGTTCAGCAAATTAACCTCATTTATAGACGAGTGGAGGAAGCTTATTCTCGATATTAGCAAAATATTTTCAATAAAAATCCCCATGCTCGACTAATGTATTACGGATTAGCTAGCTAGGCAAATCATAGCAACCAATCGCTATCGTTATAATTAATCTCTCACGCTAGTGGTGAGAAGTGAATTTTAATGGTAGTTGTTTGCTTGTAAATTATTTTATCTTCCAATAAATTAATTTCCCTCTTTACATATTTAATTTAACACGAAAAGGAAAAAGGTAGGAGGGACCTCATTAGGCAAGTGGCTAGAGCTATTTTGGAGAGCCAAATCTTTAAAATGGCTTTTTAAATAGTGTATATATGACTTTTTTGTTGATGTGTGTTCCAATGGTAAAAATCATTTTGGAGAGCCATTTTTTTATATTATTTTAAATATAGTGCAATTATTTTATATGTAGTTTAATTATGCAATTAATTATACAATTAATAGAAATAAGTTATATAATTAAATAATTGCTTTTGAAAAACCCTCCAACAATAAAATTATTTTTTTAATTATATTTAAATTAAAACATGAATTTAAATATAATTAAAAGACCTGCAATATTTGAAATTTGAAATTTAAGCTACTTATTGTATGTTTTTCAAGTAATTTGTATGTTTTTTTATGATTATCGTATTTGAAGTTAATTAATGTTACTTATTGTCTTTTAGTGTTAGAAAAACTTAAAAAAACAAAATGAACACATTAACAAATAACTAATAAGTTCAAACATAATTAATTAAAATATATTTCATTACAAATAATTCAATCAAATTAATTACAAATTAATACCCCTATTTTTTATGCTAACTATTATTATAATATAATAATTAATAATTATTATTATAATTAATAATAATTATAATTATATAATAATTATAATTATAATATAATAATAATTAACATAAAAAACCACCCCACCCGTCCGTTCCCCATCTCAAAGTTAAAGCTAAAAAACCCTACCCCATTTCTTATCTTCTCCCCCATTTCTTAACAACAGCCACTGCTCTCTTCCACAACTCCACCAAATCAAAACCCGTAATCCTTACCTACCTCTCGGATCTCCATTCTCTCTCCACTCTTCGCTTCTTCTCCACCTCCCGCCGCCACAGCCCCACCCGCCCCAAGCCAGTTGACATCGGAGCTCGAGCCCGTCAACTCCGTTATCAAGTCCTGAAATGGAATTCGTTGTAGCTGATTTGATTACTGATATTTTAGTTAAGTATGAAGGCTCGTTGCCTGATTTTAGTTAAGCCTTTTCAATTATTAAATATTATTTTATTTTTTGGCTCTTTAGTTGAAACATATAGAAATAGCTCCTGGCCATGACAATAGTCATTTTAGCTTTTCAAATGCCTCCTGTGTTCCTGTGTTGGAGATGAAAAATTTGACTCAAAAAGATAAAAGGACAAATTTTTGGCTTTGACTCTTTATTTAGCTTATACCCTTATATACTTGAATAAGGGTTTCAAGCTTCCTAAATTCCCCCGTGCATAACGTTTCGACCTCGAGGTAATTGTGTCAAAGTATGGTTGATATTTTTTTTTAAAATGTTTTTTTTAAATATGTTAAAATGATATTTTTTTTTATTTTTTTTAACATCAGTACTTTAAAATGATCTATAAATATTATTTTTTTTTTAAATTTTAAATGTGTTTTTAAAACACAGTGTCAAACACCTCCTTATAACTTCTAGTGGCAGTACTTGGGGACATAGTTGTCAATATCGTTCCATTTCATCCAAAACATCTTGTACCAGTTACAAAACGAGACAAAACGGCGTCGTTTTTATCTCGGTTTAAATTTATGTCCGTTCCGAAAATTTTCATCCAAATATTGGCTGAAATGTTCCGGAAACGTTTCGGCCAAATAGTTGTTTTTAAAATAATAAATAATTTTATAATATCAATCATATCTTTTAATCCGACCGTTAGATTGAGATGAAATTTTACGAGTAGTCTCTTGACATATTTATATAAATTATGTTCAAATTTCAAAACAATAAGAGAATGTAATGACCTTGCAAGATTGATGATGACATTCTCGTAATATTATACATGTTCATAATTTTCTTCAGAAATTATCATTTTATCAATTTATTGTGTTTTTTTAGATTAAATTGTATAATTCTAAATCGTTTTAATTTTGGATTTGAACTAAATTGTTTTTAAATTAATATATTTAATTATATATATATATATATATATTAATTTATCTTGAGTTTGAATTATGTTTATTAAATTAATATTTTATCTTTTTTTATATATAGTTAATTAATTAATTATGAACACTTTGATTTTAGTGACCTCATTCAGGTAAGTAATTTACAATGTTGTTTCCTGCTTTATATATATATATATATGAACCAAAATCAAAACAATAAAATTAAAACTATATATATACTATAAGAAAATAAAATTGTTGTAAACTTTGATTTATAAAAAATAAAATTTATATTTAATTTTTTTCCTTTAAAGTTTTTTTAATATATATGATTAATTAATTATATATGAACAAATACAACCTCGAAACGGCACGTTGAAATGCTTTAAAACCGAAACATTCCATATAAATAGAAAAAACGAAACGATAACCGAAACGGTATTGACAACCTTGCTTAGGGATGGTAATGATACTTTTTTTTTCTTGTTTAGATGAGAGGAAACCCATCTTCAAGGCATACTTTTGTTGGTCCGAAAAAGTTAGTAAAATCCTGGTTGTCCAGTCTTTTACAAATTACACACTTTCTAATTCAAACTCGAGACCTGCAATGTATAATTCAAACTCTTTGCAACCACGATAAGCTCCTTAGGGACGGTAACGATACTCGTGGTTAGGTTTTGTTAATATTTATATTTTATTAATCATCTATAAGATAAAAATATTTATAATTATTTATTGAATATAAAAAAATCATAATCATCTAAAATAATATCAGAGTAATATCTATTATTTTCAAATTAAATTGTCATCTACGTGTTACTCATGCTACTAGTTTTTTCCAAAATGGACCACTGGGATGTGTTCACTTTTAATTTCAAAAATGGAGAATCGATATCTGGCTTTCCTAAAAGAAATAAGACAATTATAATATTTAATTTTAGCTTTTACTTTTTATAAAGCCTTTTCCTTTAATCCATCAATTCGTAGTGCTTTTTTTAAAAAAATATTATTTTTTACGGAGACAAATACCTTTCACTTTATTGTTGTTTCCCCTTTTTATGCTCCTTAAAATGAAATTATCTGTAACGATAGAAATTGGTGAAAATTGATGGCCATCAATTCGTGTGTCCTTTTTTGTTGCAAAATTTGCAATGATATTTTAGAGTGCGGCAATTGTGAATGGTGTGTCCTTGGTGATTGCAATGATCGCAATGTTGATAGGAGGTGGTTTGTGCAGTGGCAACGAGAGAGAAATTATCGATTGGCAACTGTTGGCATTGCTCCAATGAAAGCTGGTGTTGCTGCTCATGGTTGCTAGCGAAAGAGTAAGCTTGATGAATGTTGGGTAATGGTGTCATCATGAGAATGCTTATGCGAATAGTGTCATGGACATTGTTGAGATCCATAAGAAATTGCATGAGTTTGTATTTGTCTCTCTGCTCATTGTCACACCCCAAAAATGAGCGTGGCGTCGCGGCGACCCTCCCCGCGAGGCGGGGGATCCGTGTATCAGAGGGATTATCTTTATTTTGGGAAGAGGGAGTCGCCACCTAGTATTATGGCTACTAGGAAACCTAAACCGGTCTTTCAGAGATTCTAGGGTAAGGGACTGGTTGCGTAAAGGGAAGGTTTTAGCACCCCTAGTACGCCCTACCTAAGGTAGGCTGCTTGGTGTTTTTGTTTGGTTATGATTTGTTATGGTTTTGATCTTTCAAAGCATATGTTGGTTAATTGGTGATGGGATATTACCCTGCCGAATATTTTGGATAATAACCCTTTTAGGATTTATTTATCCAAACACCGACAGTGAATAATAGCATATCATTCCCGCCGAATATTTTGGATATTAACCCCTTAGGATTTATTTATCCAAATACCAACAGTGAATAATAGCATATCATTCCCGTTGAATATTTTGGATACTAACCCTTTAGGATTTATTTATCCGAATACCGACAATGAATAATACGAATCATCAAAAAAAAAAAAAGGTTTTTATATTTTTGGAATATTGGCCAATACCCTTTGGATTTTACAAACATGTTGTAAAATCCAAAAATGCAAGAAGTGATTTTTCTTTGTGAAATTCATGCTAAAATACATTTTTTCTTAAGATTCCAAGGTAATATATATTTTTTTTGAAACAAAAAGATTTTTTTAAAATATGCTAGTGTATTGGCTGTATGCAAGAAAACAACACATTTTGTTTTAAAAATATCTTTTTTGCAAATTTTGTATTTTTGTATTTTTATTTTTTTATTATATATTTTTTTTCGGGCCAGCTGCCAGCCCTGATGGGCCGAGAGGCCCATCATTTGGGGCTGGACTGCCAGCCCCGGGTGGGCCAAACGGCCCCATTTCAAATGTCAGGCTGGGCCGGGGTAAGGCCCAGCCAGCCCAGCCCGCTGTTCTGCATAGTGCAGAACAGTGGCAAGCACGGGTGGAGGAGGATTACATGCACAGTAAATGGAGGATTTTTCGACTGCGATGAAAGTAGAAACTGTTAATACCGTTGGGTAGAGGAGGTCGAGGTGGTCGTCCTCGTGATGGCGGCGTCGGAAACGGTGACCTGTGGTGGCCGGACCGAGCTTCGGGAGGTGACAGCTCACGTCGCTGGTTCGTAGCTGCTGCTTCTCCGTTCGTGGTTGCTGCCGTTGAAGATGAAGGCTGATCTGTTGCAGGTCACGGTGGAGGTGTTTTCCTTGCTGTGCTCGCCGGGAGATGTGGCGGGAGTTGGCGAGGGGAGAGAGCTGGAGGAGAGAGAGCTTGCTGGTTTTAGTGAGAGAGAGAGCAGACCGAGAGGAAAGAAAGAGCCGAAGGAGAGGGACAAATGGACGAAGATTAAATCAATCCGTTTACGTGGATTTGGCTCTGCAATCTCTCTATTCTTTCTGTGTTTTGCTCATAAATCTCCCGATTATCTTCCCTCTGTTTTTTTCAATCTTCTTCTCTGTTTCTTAATCTCGCTCTCTCCCTTCTGTTTCTATTTTGCGTCAACTTGGCTCTCAAGTTCCCTCCCTTGTATTATTTCTTCTCTTCGTTTTTATAGACAGCTCAATAGTTACCGTTGCACAATGGTGGGCTGCTTTCGGCTTGCCGGTGGCTTCAGGCAGGTGGCTGTCGGTGGCGAGCGCAGGTGGCTGGTCGGCAGCTGGGGCAAGTGCAAGGCTTTTCAGTCGGTGCAGGTGAAAAAGAGGGTGCTTTAGGGGGTGAAAGTGCATTTTGGTCCTTCAATTTGTATTTGTTCTTTATTGTGCCCCTAATTGGATTTAAATTTATGAATCTATGCAATTGTACCCCTGTTCAAATTTCAACATTAGCCTTAACTATTGCGCTTCTTTCATTTCGGTCCTTGATTTTTGATTTGTGCGATTTGACCCTCAATTGACTGTTAAACTCTTAATTTGTTCAATTTTGCCCTCGTAACAAGATATTTTTGGATTTTCCTCATTTTTATATTTTTTTGTCTTTTCCCCGAAATATAAAAATAAGTGGGTCAAAATTTGGGTAGCAACACTCATGATGCATATCTATCATGTTGCAAGTGACAGGGTCTTCATATGCATCGAGTTGGGTCCAGGGATGCTTGAGTTCTGTAAAATATGTTGAGATTGTCATGGAGCCTTGGGCATGCACAACTCCTTTAGAAAGATGGGATTCGACTGAATTCGAAATCCATGACAGTATCATGCTGTTGCTTTGTGCCCATAGAGCATAGTCGCCTGATTTTTCTTTTTCAGAAGGAGGTTTGATGGATCCATCAATGAATCCAATTTTATTTTTGGCTCGTAATGCATGAAACATAGATTTGCTCCAGGAGGAATAATTGGTACCGTTTAGTTTTTCAGCAACAAGCACATGACAGGGTGATCTGAGGGATGAACATAGTATGGATTTGGTAATTCCATACCAGGTTTGTTAGATGGATTTGATAACTGCATACCAGGATTGTCAGATGTATTTGATTGTTCCATACCAGGTTTGCTGGTTTGTTTAGTTGTCTTTTGTTGGTGTTTTTGATCGATGCATTTGCTCTGATACCATGTTAAAGGGGCTTGAGCCAAGTGTTTATTAACTGAAGATATGTTTGTACAATTGATTGGAAGTTATTCAGTCTATATATATAGATATAGGTATTACAAGCAAACTAGAATTCTACTTCTATGAATCCTTGATCCTTAGGAATCCTTTCCCAGTTAGGATTCAATATATTTCCTAATACGTAGCCCCTGCAACGATGAATGTCCAGAGAGTTTAGCAAACCTCATTTATAGACGAGTGGAGGAAGCTTATTCTCGAAATTAGCAAAATATTTTCAATAAAAATTCCCATGCTCGACTAATATATTACGGATTAGCTAGCTAGGCAAATCATAGTAGCCAATCGCTATCGATATAATTAATCTCTCACGCTAGTGGTGAGAAGTGAATTTTAGTGGTAGTTGTTTGTTTGTAAATTATTTTATCTTCCAATAAATTAATTTCCCTCTTTATATATTTAATTTAACACGAAAAGGAAAATGGGAGGAGGGACCTCATTATATACTTGAATAAGGGTTTCAAGCTTCCTAAATCCCCCCCGTGCATCACGTTTCAACCTCGAGGTGTAATTTCCATTGGCAGCACTTAGGGATGGTAATGGTACCTTTTTGTTTTGGATGACAGAAAACTTCACCCGTTATACATGTTTTGTGGATTTGGGAAAGTTAGTAAGATCTTGATTATTTTAGATTTTTACAAAGTATACATGTTCTGATTCGAACTCGAAATCTGAATACATAACTCAAACTCTTTGTCACCACATCACGACTCTTGAACGGTAACGGTACTCATGGTCATGTTTTGTTAATATTTATATTTTATTAATTATCTATAAGATAAAAATATTTATATACTATAAATATATATTTCATTAGTAGATTTCAAATTTATTTATTGAATATAAAAAATTCATAATCATCTAAAATAATATCAGAGTAATATCTATTATTTTCAAATTAAACTGTCACCTACGTGTTACTCATGCTACTGGTTTTTTCCAAAATGGACCAATGAGATGTGTTCACTTTTAATTTCAAAAATGGAGAATCGATATCTGGCTTTCCTAAAAGAAAGCAGACAATAATAATATTTGATTTAGCTTTTACTTTTTATAAAGCCTTTTCCTTTAATTCATCAATTCGTAGTGCTTTTTTTTAAAAAAAATATTTTTTAAAGAGACAAATACCTTTCACTTTATTGTTTCCCCTTTTTATGCTCCTTAAAATGAAGTTCTTTGTAACGATAGAAATATTTGATTGTTAAATACTTGACTGAAATTAGTTTAAATCTTGTTACAATCATAATTATTAAATTTACCCATGTTAATTTAGTTAGGTCCTAAGTCACACAGGTTGACCGACTCAACCTAAAGACGTTTTTTTAAGAAAATATATTTGAGATTTTAATATTTAAAATTAAAAATTAAAAAATTAATAGAAGCAAATATAAACCATATATATTGTCGCACGTCGCCACGCGGCATCCCAGGAGGGATCCTGACTCTCGCGATGGAGTTAAGAAGGAATCGCCACCTGGCTATTGAGGGTCGCTAAGAACACCCGATTTGATACTGGTCTGCTTAGAGATTCAAGGGTAAGGGACTGGTTGCGTAAAGAGAAGGTATTAGCACCCCTAGTACGCCTTACCTGAGATAAGCTGCATTATCTACTTCAATGTGATTTTGAATGCTTCAAAAAGTCCTATTTATTCACACAAAAAATGTTTTAATTGAAAAAGAAATCGATCACCGCTTAGAAATAATCCTCTGAATTTTATTGATTATTTTCATTTTCGTCGAATATTTTGGATATTAACCCCTTAGAATTTATTTATCCAAATACCAAAAAGTAAATAATAGCATATTATTCCCGCCGAATATTTTGGATAAGATTTATTTATTCAAACACCGAATAGTGAATAATAGCATACTATTCCCCTAAATATTTTAGATTTTAAACCCCTTAAAATTTATTTATCCGAATACCGACAGTGAATAATAAATTCCCAAAAAGTAAATTTTTATATTTTTAAAATATTAGCCAATACCCTTTTGATTTTTACAAAGAAAACACATTTTTTATTTCATTTTATTTTCCTTTCTTTTTTTTTAAAACAAAACATCATTGAATAAATAAAACACATCACACACACCCACACAATCTCTTTTTCATTCCTTTTTCATCACATTTTAAAAATAAATTACATCTCACACACACATTGTCTTTTTCATTTCCTTTTCATTACATTTCACAATTAAGAGAGTGGTTCTGCTGTGATGGCTGTGGGGCTGGTCACGTGAGAGAGGGCTGTCGAAGAGGAGAGCTGCTGTGGTGAGGGGCTGTTTGTCTGAGAAAGAAAGAACGAAGATGAGAGTTTATGGGAGGCGAGGCTAGATTTGGGGCTGACTGTGGCCGAGAATGGAAGAGGAAAGTAGGGAGACGCTGTAATGGTAGAGGTGAGCTGGGCGGAGGAGAGAGTGAGACGGGAAGAGAAATGGGAGGGGCTGCAGCTGCTGCCAAGAGGTGGGCGGCGGCTGCAGCCCAAAAGGGAGAAAAATTAGGGTTTTTGTGATTTTAGGGTTTTGGGTGTGAGTGAGGGTATATTTTTTTGGGTCCCCTCAATTATGGCTGAAACCTCTCTATTTATAGAGGTTTTCAAAGGCAAAAATCAAAATCAGTCCTCAACTTGCGCGCTTGCTTCAATTTGGTCTTTCATTTGCGATTTGACCCTGCATTGACTGTTAAATTCTCAATTTATTCAATTTTGCCCCTGTAACAAGATATTTTTGGATTTTAGTCTTTTTTTCTATTTTTTTCTTTTTCTTTCGAAACATAAAAATAAGTAAGTCAAAATTTGGGTAGCAACATATATTATAAAAATTAAATTTTAAAAGATAATACAAACAGAGGTCCAACACAAAAGAAAAAGTTACAAGCGTTGTCCAACTACAAACAGGCATACCGTGGCTGTCATATAACATCAGAAGTATGAAAAAAATTAGAACTGGGAATAGAAAAGGATGAACATACGAGGGAAGGTGGATTTGAGTCGTCACTCCTTTGGAGAGGAATCGTCATCCTTTTCAGCAGCAATCACCACATACCTACATTGTGGCACCTTTTCCAATGTAGCCTTTATAAGATCAATGTACAATGGGAATTGTGCTATAGCAAAAAATATCATCGGAAGGCAAGCCACTCCATACAACAAAAAAGCTGCGAACTTCAATTCATCACTGAGCAAAAAGAAATGCCCCGCGCAAAAACATACCAATATGGCGGCTATGGACACAAACAACGACGTTAAGGCAAGCAAAACTTTTATCGGCAAATCTTCTCCAAAATCCTTAACTTCGTACCAAGAAGTTAGTACTGTAAGAAACATGATCACGGAAGTGATTGAAAAGCAGAGAGCCATGAGAGATGTGATAGCAAATACTTTGAATGCAATCTGGTTTTTGAGGATTGGAGTGCCAGTTTTTTCCTCGTTGCCACCAGGTACAGTGGTTGATGTTGCAAAGGCGACAGTGGCAATGAGGGCTGCCACAAAGGAGCAGGATTGAGATGTGTTGATTAGCCACTCGCCTCCACTTTTAACAAGGTCTTGGTGTGACTTGCTGAATATTTCCTTCGGGCTCTCGCTTCTATGATTCAAGAGAGGAAAAAAATTTTGTCGCATGGAATTCTTAACAAACTGCAAGCAAAGGGTAGAAACTAGAGAGTTACACTATTTAAATTGGATTTAGTATATGAAAACAGAAGCAATTTGATTGGTTGGTGCATTAATGGATCATGTTGGGTGAATTTAGTGTAAATTAAGAAAATCAAGTCATTTTTCCCAAAAAAAAAGAAAGGAAAAGAAAAAAAGTTGGGTCAATTCATGAGTTTGTTTATGTTTACACATGCATGCTTGTGTCATATATACCTTATACCATTTGATTTCCCAATGCATTTGTAAAGCAGCTCCTGGAACGCGCCAAGGTTTATAATCCTGAATCATGGCAGCTGCGTGATGCATTGCGCTATTTCCTTGGTCATCTACTTGGCAAAATATCCTATCCGGGACCTTGTTTTTCTTCCATCTTTCTACCAGAAGCTGATAAACATGGGGTTGTCTATATTGCACTGCTAGCAACACCACATTCTTTTTTTGCGAGTTTAAGTCGTGAATCGCGAAATAATATTTGTCTAGGATTTTCTCCATGATTTCAGTGATGCCATTCTTTGCCGCCATTAATAATGGTGTGTCTATTTTTTCCATTTTATAAGTAATTGCGACCTCCCCTAATGACATACAGACAACACAAGTTATAGTTTTTTAATTATGTCAAAACAAAAGCTAACATTATACCATGAAGGATAAAATTTACTTTATTACACTACCTTCATCATGTTTACTTGTGTCCAAAATAGAAGAATTAGTCAGGTAATTGGGTCTCACTCCACCACTCCCACTTCTCTCATAAATGTATGTTATATTCTTTTCAAGAAGTTTGTCCAATACTTGAATGGACCATGTGTGCTTCTCTTTCTTCTCTCGTATGTTTCTTATCTCCAACGATCCTTGAAAATGTAAATTTAAAAAATGATTGACCAACACAAGTAAAGACATATCGCAGCTATTGATATAATATTATTGGTATAATCAAAAAAGTTTTAATAAGATAAATTTAACACCATAAAAAAATCATCAATAATCACCCAAGTATATCACACTTATTGTCTAGAAATGACTTTGTGGCTCACTTGCTTTTGGCGAAAAGTGTGGCCCACTGGAATCATTGTTGGTTATATTATAGTGTCAATAGATTTGTACTGTCTAGATTTTTTTGAATAAATCAATGACATCATAATTAAAGTTTTAGTGTGCATCTTTTTTTTTTCCTCAACTCATTCAACAATTTTTTTAGATGTTATTATTTTGAATGACAAAAATCTATAAATATCGTGTTTTATGATCATAACATGTACGAAGTATGTTTTTTTAACTATTCTCTTTTAAGAAGTGTCATTTCACCTATATATATTTTTAAAAAATATGCTAATAAACAAAAACAGCCTACAAGTATATATCAATATCACACCATAATATATGGAGAGAACCATACCTATTCCAAGAATGACTAACATTGCCTTCGACCCAAACTTCAATAATTCAAAGATAGTACCATAATTTGGAGGAACTAATCTGCTTTCTCCAGCTGACCCAGGGTCCGCTTCATTTCCTGCGCATAATATATATATATATATATATATATATATATATATATAGCGATTAGTTGGAGGATTATAGATGCCCGATCAGGGGTGTAGTTAGAAACTTAGAAGCAGGGGTACAGATATAAAAAGAAATTATAATAACTTATAATTAATTATACAATTGGTAAAAGAAAATGCATATACGTCCGTACCTCCTCCAAAAGCTTTCTTCAGCCAAGAAATCATGCTCTGAATTGGATGACCACAATTGTTAGTATCATGGGATGTAGTTGGCAGTTTCTCTTGTCCTATAAATTTGTCTACAACATTTAAGAGCAAATTGAGGTCAAATTATGTAATAATAATAATAATAATAAAATATGAAATATAGGCAGAGCAAAATTAACTACGGTTCAATATTCAATTTTTGTTTTATGTTGGCTGGTCTTAATTTGAGATCTTCCATCGATTTTCTATTTCAATTTAGACTTTGGGTTTTTATTTTTAATGATATGGTTCTTATATGTTATATTAGACTACTCAACTGGTTTCTCTGGCTAATTTCGTGACTAAATAGATTATTTGTGATCACCTTCATATACAAACTAGTTACTCCACTAATGTTTTGTAAGGGTTAGATCAAACGTTTAAAACATAATTTTTTTTGGCATTTGAACCCATTTGTTTTACAAAAAATATAATTTTAAATAAAAAGTTGATGTATATATTTAATTAATTAAATAAAAAAAATTATATGTGACAATTAATGCAAATAAGAGTTGCCAACACTAATCGAATACTAAATTAAAAAAATTAAAGATAAATATAAATCAAGATATTTGATCCCACGATATAGACCATATAATTAATCGCAATTAAAATTGAAAACCCTCTAGGTTATCACCACACATATATATTTAATCACTTTATTCTACTTAAATCAAATCTTAATAAAAAAAATTAAAGTTAAAAAATACCAAGTGCTTGAGTCTGACCCGTTAAAAAAATTCCTGGCTTTTAATTTCTATCATGCTTGGCCCTTTTTTGTTTTTATAGAAAAAAGCTATGTAGAGTCTGTTTTTAGAATCATTTTAACCCAAGTTTTTTTTTACTCAAAAGTTTATTTTCAATCGTTTTTTTACCTAATTTTGTTTTTATAAAATAAATAAATCAATTCATCAACTCAAAATACTTATAAAATGGTCAAAAACAAAAAATCATACAAAAAATTCTCTTCCAATCTCAATCTATTTTTTCACACAAGATATTGAATGAAAAACACTTCTTATCGCACGAGTCTTACATACCAAAATTAGTAAATTCTTTTTATCGCTAGAAGATGTCTAAATGATACTTTTCATTTTATCTCCTCTCTTCTAAACAATGGGAAAGATGGGATATAATAAATTATTTCTTATGACCAAATCTGTAAAACCATATATTATATGCATACACATACATACCTGCAAAGCTAAAAAAAGCCCTGGACACGAACGTAAAGAAGTGAAAACATGTCTCATAGTTGTCTGGACAGAGATGATTGTTCCTGTTTTGGGATGGCCGATTTGTGAAGTCAGATTGCATTCTAGATTCTTTGTTCCAAACCCTTTTTATCTTCAGTTGATCAACAATTGTACCTTTCAATTTTGGGAACGGTTTAACAGCATGGTAAGGCTCATTTCGATCTTGTTTCCTTTTTTCTTAAAACGGACAGCTTCCTAAGAGCTTACATTTCCAAAAAATGAGCAAATATATGAAATTCGAATATTAAATATATACTTACAGTGGTATATGAAGCTGTAGTGAGGACGAAGGCGGTAGCCACTTCTGAAGGCTGTAGATCTTCTCGCTAAACAATGGAGCGGAGACATTCCTATTTCATTTACCATGTTAACAAGATCGGGATACAAATGGATTATTTGGAATGCTATATCTGCATGCGCATCAATTTTTGTCAGATTTCGACGTGGTTCATGTTACTGTACATACATACATACATACGTATATGATCACACACATATATATACATATATTCTCACCGAAATATTCTCCAGAGACGGCGACATGGAGAATGGTATCGCCCTTCTTCCCTCTGTAATATGAAATGTGTTGTTTGGGGAGAGCATAACTGTGGAGACATAGAAAAGCATCTGTTTTACCCTGGGCAACTGCCACGAACAATGGTGCCTCATTTTCCTCGTTGCATTCAACTAATAGGATATATTCTTCTTCAATTTCCTCGACAAGAATATCCCTCTCAATTTCTATTTCATTTGATGTGTTCTGATCGCTCTTGACTTCTTCGTTTTCAGAATTCTGATTCTTCTTTACTGTGTTGATCTTGTAAACTTTGCTAGCAATGCAACCGCACAACTTGGCGTTCCCCACAAAAGCTGCCAGATGGAGAGGTGTGTTTCCCAGCTCATTTTTTACTACCAGAGCCTTTCTGGCTTCTTCCAAAGACATTAGGTTTACCAGTTGCTCCGCGATGTCATATTTTCCATCAATAACTGCAATGTGTAATGCTGTGTCACCTGAATTCGTGATTTTTGCACAGTGAGCTGCTGGTTTTCTTGTGTAGATTTCTTTCACTTTCTCCCACTCACCTCGCATGGCATATTCAAACAAGCTCGATTTGGTGGCCTCCTCCAGCTCCTGCTCGTTGTGGCTCGTGTCCACGTGAATCCATTTCATCTTCTTAGATTCTTCAGCCGTTGCCTTCTGATTTTCCTGCCACAACCAGTAATGCTAGATTAGACCAACTTTAAATGGAAAGTCACAAGTCAAAATAAAAACTATTATTTTATTTTTTTAATATTTGGTTTATCTGTTTTAAGAAAAATGCTAAATAAAATATCAAGATATTTTTTTTTAAAAAAAATATTATTTCTATATACCGACTAAAAAAAATCAAAACCAACAAAGTGAAACTAATAAAAAAAATAAAACAACTAAATGCAGCTATATATAAAAAAATAACATCAAACTTTTTGAAGAAACAATAAAACACTTATTTTTTTCACTTTAATATAATTGGCTTTTCAAATTGTTTTTTATTGGAATATACATAATAATAAAAACCATATTTATAATGTTATTTTATCAATTTAAGTATTTAAAATAGCATGTTCCTTAAAGGTACTCTTACAAAATCTGAGTTCCATACCATCAATTTTCTTTTTGTGTGTAGATACTTCTTTATCAAAATTGTGTGTGTGAAAATCCCTTTTAACTTTTTGTATTTCGGCTTACTGTAGTGGATGTCCTAGATCCACATTGCTTGGAATAAAACACGGTTTTACTTTTCTCTTAAAATGAAAATGCAGTTCGACAATATTTTATATTTTTTAAAATAAATAGTTTAAAATTATTTTGATATACTGATATTAAAAATAAATATTAAAAATAAAAATATTATTATTTTGATATATTTTCAAATAAAAAATACTTTTAAAAAATAACATCTAACACACTTTCAAACATATCTTTAATGTTGTAAAAATATATAATATTAAACGGCGGGGTTAATATGTAAAAAACGTTATTAGAATCTATAAGTTGGAATCTTCCGATTTTCTTTATCTTTAATTAAATTAATAAAATCAATTATAAGATAACAATGGGTACTCTATATAAATTTTAAGATTAAAGTATTTTTTATTTAAGAAAGAAAGTGGGATAAGAGGTTAATTTAAAATTATTTTTAAAACCTCAACTAAAACCTCAAGTTTTTCATATGTTTTTCTTACAATTAGTATAAAATAAGATATTATTTCACCTTCTACTTTTTTCCTAGCCTTTTCCTCTTTTTTAAAAATAAAAATAAAAATAAAAATAAAAATAAAAATAAAAATGATTTACAAACAAACAGATAAATTATATATAAACCAAACGAGAAGTGATCGATAATGAGTGATACATTATACGTGGGACATTAATGGTTGAGGAGTATGAAAAAAACCCCACTACGATATTATATTGAATGGAAATTTAAAATAAGGTGCCAATATTTATTTATATAGTATTATTAATAATGAAAAAAATTAAACTATTAAATATGTGACAGTGTAGGAGCAGCAATTACCTTATTAATGTTATATGAGGGTCGATCGCATAGATTGCAAATTGTATCCCAAACATCTTTAGACGTTGCCGCTAATTCCACCATCCGAGGCTCTTTAAACCTCTCCTTTTTAAACCGCTCTGCTGATTGACGCTCCTGTTAAGAAAAAAAAACGCTATACTTAATGAAAATAATTAAAAAATGATTTTTATGAGTCCTTGATCGAGATCCTAGATGGACATATATTAGTCTAACCTTCTCCATTACAATTAAACTTTTACTTGACGAGGCAATATGAGGGAGTAGAGAGAGAGAGAGAGAGAGAGAGAGAGAGCAGCACTGGTACTGTTGGAGAGTTTTAATTAGAAACTAAAACGAGAGGGGTTTAATTAAGAGCATCTCAGCGTATATAAGCTGGATGCTTTTGGGGTAATTACCTGATCGGAGGCTTTTCTTTTGGGGTAATTAAGAGCAGCACTGATTTTCTCTTGCAACTCGACATGCACTTTCTTCATGATCTCCTCGCCAGCTGCTCGTTGAATTAACATCAAGGCCTTTGCACTCTGGTTCTGAGCTGTACGGTATTTCCTTTTCTGATAGTCGTCCCAAGATGAGAGTTCAGTGGCGTCCTTGGGTCGCTCATACTGATCACGTGTCACCACTTCCCACAATTTCTGTGAAGTTAATATATCTTTCATCTCCTTCCTCCATTCTTCATAGTACTTCCATGATTCCAAAACAGGTAGACAAACCGTCTTCTTATCCTCCTCCAGAGGGGTTGCGTTTGAAGAAGATGGGTCGGTCATATTTTATCTGCTGGTCAGATATGGGTGTGTGCTCTCGAGTGAAAATGGGTTGGTTTGTGGTTTGATAGAGTTATGTATACTTATAGTAGGCGGATGATCTTGAGAGTTCAGCAAATTAACCTCATTTATAGACGAGTGGAGGAAGCTTATTCTCGATATTAGCAAAATATTATGGATTAGCTAGGTTTGTTTGTAAATTATTTTATCTTCCAATAAATTAATTTACCTCTTTTAATATTTAATTTAATACGAAAAGGAAAAAGGTACGACCGTAGGAGGGGCCTCATTATATACTTGCATCAGGGTTCCAAGTTTCCTAAATTCCTCCCGTGCATCACGTTTCGACCTTGTGATATAGTGACTGTAAAGTTATACTTGAAATTGTTTTTGAAAATAATTTTTTTTTAAATATATTAAAATTATATATTTTTTATTTTTTTAAAATTATTTTTAATATCAATATATAAAAATGTTCTAAAACATTAAAAATATTTAAATTAAATTAAAAAATAAAATAAAAATTTAATTTTTTTAAAAATATTTTTAAAACATCATGTCAAACAGTATTTTAATTTCCATTGGCAGTACGTAAGGACTGTAATGATACTCGTGTACCAATCGCTATTGTTATAATTAATTTCTCACGCTAGTGGTGAGAAGTGACTTTTAATGGTAGTTGTTTGTTTGTAAATTATTTTATCTTCCAATAAATTAATTTCCCTCTTTATATATTTAATTTAGCACAAAAAGGAAAAAGGGAGGAGGGACCTCAATATATACTTGCATTAGGGTTTCAAGTTTCCTAAATTCCTCCCGTCCATCACGTTTTGCCCTTGAGTTTGAGTTTTAGCTGAGATTGTTTTTGAAATTATTTGTTGTTTGGAAATTCATTAAAGTGATGTTTATTTATTTTTTTAAAATTATTTTTGATATCAGCACATGAAAATGATTTAAAAATATTATTTTTTAATTTAAAGTACAAAGTCAAAATAAAAAAAATTCAAAACACTTTCCAAACATATTCTCAAACATCCCCTTAATTTCCATCGACAATACTTAGGGATGGTAATGGTTCTTTTTTTGGATGATAGTAAACCCCGCCCTAGTCACACTTTGCAGACTTGAAAAAACTAGTAAAATCCTGACTGTTCCAGATTCTTATAAAATATGCACGACCTAAATCGACGTCGAGACCTACAATGTAGAGTTCAAACCCTTTAATACCACGTTATGCCTCTTAGGGATGGTAATGGAATTTGTGATCAGGTTTTGTTAATATTTATATTTTATTAATTATCTATAAGATAAAAATATTTATATACTATAAATATATATTCATTACCAGATTTCAAATAAATTTATTTATTGAATATAAAAAAATTTATAATCATTTAAAATAATATCAGAGTAATATCTATTATTTTCAAATTAAATTGTCATCTACGTGTTACTCATGCTACTAGCTTTTCCAAAATGGACCAATGAGACGTGTTCAGTTTTAATTTAAAAAAGGAGAATCGATATTCGGCTTTCCTAAAAGAAAGCAGACAATAATAATATTTGATTTTAGCTTTTACTCTTTATAAATCTTTTTCTTTTAATCCATCAAATCGTAGTGCTTCTTTTTTTTAAATTATTATTTTTAAAGGAGACAGATACCTTTGATTTTAAGAGTATTTGATAATGCATCTTAAAAAAAATAAAAAAAATTTAATTTTTATTTAATTTTAAATTATTTTTTAGTGTTTTTAGATTATTTTTATATGGTGATGTCTAAAATAATTTTTTTTAAAATTAAAAAAAAATATCATTTTGATTTATTTCTGAATAAAAATCACTTTAAAATACATCCGCAACCAAACTTCCAAATAGTAACCTATTGTTTCCCCTTTTTAGGCTCCTTAAAATGAAATTCTCTGTAACGATAGAAATATTTGATTGTTAAATACTTGACTGAAACTAGTTTATTACAATCATAATTATTAAATTTACTCAGGTTAATTTAGTTAGGTCCTAAGTCACACAGGTTGACCGACTCAACCTAAAAACGTATTTTAAGAAAATATATTTGAGATTTTAATATTTAATATAAAAAAATAAAAAATAATTGATGTAAATATAAACCATATATATTATAAATAATAAAATTTAAAAAATAACACTAGAGGTCCAACTACAAATAGGCATACCGTCTGTCATATAAGTATGAAAAAAATTACAACTGGGAATAGAAAAGGATGAACATACGAGGGAACCGAAGAAAAGAAAAGGGCGAGCGAAGCATTTGTAGCTAGGCAACCACCATGTAGCTACGCTGTGGCACCTTCTTGAAGGTTGCCCATGTAAGATCAAAGTACAAGGGAAACTGTGCCACGGCGAAGAAAGTCACCGGCAGGCAAGTCACTGCATACACCGGATAGGCTGCGTACTCGAGTTCATCTCTGAGCACAAAGAAATGGCCCGCACAAAATGATACCAGCACAGAAGCTATGGATACAAAAAGTGAAGTTAGTCCAACCAGAAGCTTCCTCGGCAGATCCTGGCCAAAATCCCTCTCTTGGTATCGAGAAGTTAGAATTGCAAGAAACATGACCACGGACGTGACCGAGAAACATAGAGCAATGAGAGACGAGATAGCAAAGACTTTGAACGCAGGTTGATCTTCAAGAATTGGACTTCCAGTCATCTCATTGATACCACCTGGGACGGTGGACGATGTTGCAAAGGCTACCGTCGCAATCAGTGCAGCCACCACGGAGCATGATTCCGACGTGTTAGTTAGCCATTCGCCACCGCTTTTCACAAGGTCTTTGTGGGTCTCGGTGAATATGTCTCTCGGGGTCTTTCCTTCCTTGTTGTAACGAACAAAGAAGTTGGGTGGCATCGAGTTCTTGACAAACTGCATTATATTATTATTATTATCAATTAATCTAAATATAATCCTTGAAAATGTTCAAGAGATGTTATCTGTATAAACAATGTGGAGGTACACATCATACGTACCTCGAACCACTTGATCTCCCATTGCATTTGTAAAGCAGCACCGGGAATGCGCCAAGGCTTAAAGTCTCCCAGTGTGGCAGCAAGGTGTAACGCACTATTCCCCTTGCTGTCTACTTGACGGAATATGCTTTCTTTCACGATATTTTTCTTCAGCAAGAGCAAGAACTGATATACATGTGGTTGCCTGTTCTCCACAGACAATAGAACAATGTTCTTCTTCTCCGCATTCACGTCGTTAATTGCCTCAGGAAACTTTTCTAGGATTTCCTCCATCATTTCTACAATACCATTCTTTGCCGCAATTATTAGGGGCGTCTCCCTCATTTTCATCAAAGGGGCTTTGGGCTTCTTTGTTCCCATTAGCACGATATTCTTTTTGTCCAAGTCCATGTTTCCTACTTGAAAAAGTTTTAGTATTTTCTCCAGCATTTCAGTGACACCATTCTCTTCTGCTGTTAGTATCTGTATCTTCATCTTTCCTATTTCAGAAGTTTTTTCCTCCTTTCCTGCTAAGATACAAGTTGCAATTTATGTATGCCAAGAAAAAGTGAATTTCATCAACTTCACAAAGATTTAAATTCGTGAGATTCAATTTGAAAGCAAGAGTCTGGGCTTTATTGGATGGTAAATTAAGAGCTAAAGTGCTCAAAACTGAAGCCTGCTAATGAACAGAGAGGGGAAAAAAGAGAGACAAATGCCATAATTTAACATTTTAAAGAGGAAGAGACCCTCATTGCATTACCTTCACCATCCTTGTTTTTGCTATCCTCTCCTGTGCTCTGGTTCTTTTTGTTTTCTTGGCCATTCTTTGTGTGCCGGGCGATTTCATGTAGCTCCTCCATGTCTGAGTACGTTTCATCAACTTCACTTTGCAGGGGACTACTTCCATCATGCTCATACTCATACATGATGGTTTGCTGAAGAAGTTTCCTCATTACCTGAACAGACCATATATGTTTCCTCTTCTTCGCCTCTAACTTTTTTATCTCCGATGATCCTTGCAACATTAAAAATCATAATCAAGGCGTTATTATATATCAAGTCATGTGCATATTAATTGATCCTGAGATGTCAATGATGGCGAAGAAGCACACCTGATCCAAGAATGACTAGCATTGCCTTAGACACAAATTTGACAAATTCATAGAAGGTATCATAATTAGAAGGCATTAATCTGCGTCCTCCAGCTCCGGTGGCTGATTGCTTTTCTGCACATTAAGAGATTGATTCCAGTGAGCTAAAAGATGAATGTTGCAAACACCATGACAATAGTAGAGTTAATCAGAGACTTACGGGAAACATGTGTCTCTGTTTATGGAACCTGTAAAAGATTTCATCCGAATTTTGAGTTTTGGTTCATGTAGTTAGTGAATGTTACCGCATCTAATATTGATTTTATTCATTTAAAATATATTTATTATTCATTTTTTTAATATTATCGAATGAATCTAGAGTAAATATAAATTCTATAGAACAATAATGCTTTGTATAAAAAAATTATAAAGTTGTTATAATTATCAAATTCTCAATACATTGAAACATTGTTCCTAAATTTTTTTTTTATCAATGTTCTATTAATACTGAATATTAATAAAAGTTGTTGAGAATTGAGATCAACACATTATATTTTTTCTTTTAAAAAAAGAAACAACTATTCTTATAAAATAAAATATTTGAGTAATCAAGAGAAAATTCACCAGCCTAAGTGAATGAGAGAAAAACATTTCATTTATCCTCAAATAAGATTGATTATGAAATATTTAGTCAAGACATAATGAGTTTTAAAAAGATTTTCAAAATCTTATTCAAATAGTTAATGATTATAATGTTGAGAACTAACATAATCACAAAGTAGATATACTCCATGTTATAATATTTAAATAAAAACATTCATGACGAAGGGATAATAATTACAATGAAAAATTAGTCATTGAAAAGTGAAGTCAAACTACTTATGATTTTTATAATATTTAAGAGATTAAAACATATATATTATACTTGATCTTCAAATATAAATTAATTAATTGTTAAAATTATCTAATTCATTAAATCTTATTTTATTTGAAATTATAATTTATATTTGGAACAACTTATTAGGAAATCTAATGGGTCACATATATAAATGCCATTGATCAAAAATTAAAATGAATTACTTAATTAAGTGTGACGGGATCGTAAATAATTTTTAGATATTGAAGACTACATTGTATTTATTACAGGTGATTACAATTCTAGACCTAGAAAAATCAAGTAGAGATTTAATTGAATGAACTTATATATGATATTATTTAAGAGGCAAATATATTTTTCAATTTATAAAGTATTTAGGTTTTCTTATAAATAAAATGTTATGCCTCTTATTTTTTGTGAAATTTAAGAAAATACACTATAGAAACACCTAAAACATAAAAACAATCAACACTCTAAGATATAACAATCACTTTTTTTCTAAAAAGGTTTAAGAGATTTTTCACTAGTAATTCGTGTGGATTACTGTTAGAAGCTAAATATTTGGACTACTTGTGATTTATGACAATCGAATCTTGAAAAATATATTCAGAGCCAAAAAAACATTTATCTTTTAGATAATTTTTGTATAAACTCTAAATAACTCTAATTTTGTCTACCATAATTCTTGAAACTTAAATTTCTGCTACATGTATATGTTTTGGGAAAAAACCTACACGTGAATTTTTGTTGAATTGTTAAACGCACCTAATCAGGTTTGACATATGAAATCGAATCCACTGTGAGATAATCTTCTAAAACCTATACCAACTCACCTTGTTGGTTTTCTGCATCTCCTGTCTGGTGTTTTGGATCTTTATAAAGCTTTGTTACTGAAAACACAAACAAGGGTTTCATTACAGCATGTAAGAGCACTTATTGCAACAAAAAAAAAATCTAAATACACAGAAACCTGCACTGATGCTCAGTGTTGTTTTGCCCTTGGATATTTTAACTGAAATTTGTTAACTACTGTCCAGCAACTCTGAGAATTAATGCGTTCTAGCAATAGAATGCAAATTCATATCAAATATTTCACTAAAGAGTATAGTATGAAATTACATTTGTATATGACTAGAATCATATAGTTGCCTTCTGAGCGGTCTACTAGTTTTTTCAATCACTTTGACAGTTTCATCGACCATTGTGAGGTGAAAAAGATGATGCTTTTCCTAGTACCTTCAAGCCACTATATTGACTTAAAATAAGACTCGCACCACATCAAGTTATATTACACTTTATTAAAGTGGGAGAGAGAGAGTCCATCTTACATACCCACTTCGACGATTTTTTTCAGCAGCCAGAAGAAATTACAGCATGTTTCGTAATTCTTTGGATAACAGTGACTGTCAACGTGCTGGTCGGAGGACTGATCTTGTGGAGCATTTGATACTTCCTCGGCCGTAAGCTCTTCAACAAATGTACCTATTAAATTGGAGAATAGCTAAGCCAAACATGAATCACCTCAAGTTACTATGAGACAAGGCATCATTTTATTTAAACTTTAGAGGATTACCATTTTTCAAGAAATAAGCTATCATTTACACAACTCTTTAGGACTTGTTGGTTAATGGTTCAGCCTATGATATTGACCTATACGATTAATTGATTAGGATTATATTATATATATTTTTTTATGTTATTTTGATATGTTTATATTAAAAACAACTTTTTAAAAATAAAAAATATTCTAAAGAGAAAAAAGAGAGCAAAGATGTGAAGTGTTGGGGGGTATTTAGCCGACACATGTTTGGAAAACCATAAAGAATATGTTCTTTCTTTTTGGTATTGTGCGAGCAATGGAAGAGAACGGGAAAATAGTTTTTTAATTGATTTTGTGGATTGCTTTAACAAGGAAGCAAGAATTTTTTTGACTTGGGTTTTCTATAGAATTAATGTATTGGATATTCAACGAAGAATTATGGTGTTTAATATAGTTATTTCATAAAAATATAAGTTACTACAACATGGATTTAGTTAAAAAAAAAAATAACTAGTATAATTATCAATATTTTTACTTGTTAAGAAATTTGAGTAATTATATTACTTTCTTAATTATAATGGATGATTTTGGAGTTGTTCTCGTACGTGGCCTTTTCCTTTATGACAGAGAGAATTTTCCACGTAATAAATTTGATGTTTTTGTGGTTGATTTATTTTGTTATTGATTCTTGCATATTGTCTGTGTTTGACTAATTATCTTCTTACAAAATCTAAATTATACTGCAGTGAAATTAAATTCCTAACAGAGATTTGCTTGTAGATAATCAATCACATATGCGGGAAAATGAAAATGGATGAGGCCTTACAGTTATATATGATCTTCCTGTATCCTCCAAGGTGGCAACCGCTTCTAAAGGCAGTAGGCTTGCTTGCTAAGAGATGGAGAGGGGATGTTCCTCGGTGGTCAACATAGTAAACAAGCTCCTCATACAAGTGAATAATTTGAAATGATAAATCTGTGGAACAACATTAAAAAAAGAGTTAAAATGCTGGCATTGATTAATTTTTTCCCCCATCTTCTAAATAAAATCTTGAAAAGAAAATTTTGTAATAGAAATGGATCTGGCTCACCAAAATATTCTCCAGAGATGGTAACATGAAGGATAGTTTCACCATCCTTTCTCCTATAATATAAACGGCCTTTATCAACGCCACAAATACTATGGAGAAGAAGGAAAGCATCTTTTTTACCATGCAGAGCAGCCGAGAAGAATGGAGTCTCACTGTCATGGTTACGGACTCCGACCAAAGATGGATCTTTACGAGCAATGCAACTGCACATCTTGATATTCCCCGTCGAAGCTGCAAGATGGAGAGGGGTATTGCCTCGCTTATTAGCAATTTTCAGAACTTCCGTAGCTCCAATATTGGTGTGGCTGGAAATTATTTCTACGAGAGCTCGGACTGTATCTTCTTGGCCGTCATTGACAGCAATGTGCAATGCTGTGTCTCCTGACTTGGTGGCTCTCGCTTTGTAAGCTGTTGGGTTATGCCTGTAAATTTTAATTACTTCCTCCCATTGACCACTCATAGCATATTTGAACAAGCTTCTCATCATGCTATCCGCAGTTAATCCAATGGAAGAAGCAATTTTTTGTGCCTACAAGAGAACTCCAACTAGCAATGAGGACTCGCAACAAGCCCATATCATTTTATCATAAATTCCTGGCACTGTGCATCTGCCTTAAGAAATGACAAGAAAACATTCGTGAATCCATGAATGGTGATTAAAAAAACAAAATATACTGGGTCACATAAGACTTGGATCTCAAGTTAAATAAATTCCTTCTGCGTGCGTACAATGCTGAACCTTTTCCGAGGTGGGTCGCATAAGACTTGGATCTCAAGTTTAACAAATTCCTTCAGTATATAATATAATGGCGAACCCTTTCTCCAGTTTTTCAAACTTGAGTCTGAAGTTTTACTGCATATGAACTCACTTTAAAAAAAAGAGAGAAAATAGAGACATATGATATACTCTTTCTGTAACTAAAGCCAAAGCTGCGTAATCCTGCTTGTTCTATCCTATCTTTCTTGACAGCCAGGCTTCTCATCCAAACTAAATCCATCAAGATCATTTATCAAACATAACTTCCACATTCTAGATATCATCACTGTTGTTTTTTCCTTTAATTTCACCTTTTTCACTTTTAAATTCTTTATTCATTTACCGTTTTTATCTTGTTCCTGCATCTACACTTCTTCTTCTCGCTATTTCACTTGTGATCCGTCTTTTGATTTTTTCTTTCAGCAAAAAAGAAAAATAGATATACAGGTTTTTCTACATTACATGAAAAAACTATAGGTTTAAATCAAGAAACTTATACAAACATCTAATTAAATAAATTGAGAGCTATTTGTATAAATAAATAAATAAAAAGTCATCAAAGATAAATAAAAATAAATTTAAAAAAATTGAGAGATAAATATAGATTAATATATTTTATCTTACAACATGGAAATATTTTCCTGCTTGTGTTTATTGAGAAATCAAAATGCAGATTCTATATATAGCTAAGATTCATAGTTATATACACTGTCCACAAACTGTTTGAAATAAGGCTCGCGAGAGAGACAGATGCTCACCATCGACTCGACGGTGATGAGGCTTGACGCTGTAGATTAGAGTTGTTATTGACTCTGAAGGACCCAATGCGACATCGGTTTGCCTGTCAATCGATCCTCGGAGGTCCATTTTTCGTGGTGTTTGCTGCTTGTTGCGGAGTGACAAGAGTTTTCTCCTTTTCAATAGCGGGAAATGTTGAAATGGTGATTTATTTATTTATTTCATAACAAAATCCTTTTTATACATGGATAGATTAAAAGGATATATACGTTGATATTTGATGAGAAATTTCAGAATATTCTAAGTTTCTAACCCAATTGAGAGGACAGGTCATTAATTAGTTATTTTTTAAAATATTTTATTTAAAAATATATATTTAAAAACATTTTATATTATTCTTTGTAATCGCAGTTCAAAACGGGCCGATAGCCATGTCTCGCTGGCACAAAAACAGCATAAAGAAGGAACAAAGAATCAAGAACTCTATACGGTGACGGATAATCCACGTGTCAATTGAAAACACACCACGTGTACTCCAAAGCTCTCGAAGTATCTTGACGTTTCTCATCTAACGGAAACCGCTATTATCTTGACCCTCCTCTCCTACCTTTCCCAACCCTCGCTCAAAAACTAAATTCTTCACATCATTTCCTACGCAAAAGATCGAGAACAAATCACCTTTTCCTTCACTTTCTTGCCATCCAAACACTACAGTACCACTAGTTCATAACTAGAAAAAGAAAGGTTTGCCTCGATGTGGTCACATCCGTACGGGAAGACTGACTTGGAGGCCGGAGCGAGGCCTCTGTATCCAATGATGCTTGAAAGCCCGCAACTCCGGTGGGCCTTTATTCGCAAGGTGTATTCAATCTTGTGCTTTCAATTACTTTCAACAATCGCGGTGGCAGCTGTGGTTGTTTCTATCCGTC
This sequence comes from Salix caprea, assembly GCA_964035475.1. Lineage (NCBI taxonomy): Eukaryota > Viridiplantae > Streptophyta > Magnoliopsida > Malpighiales > Salicaceae > Salix > Salix caprea. The sequence goes on along the minus strand of OZ037755.1, from coordinate 14,501,503 downwards.
CGATTTCCGTCTTCTTTTCGACTACTGGGGCGGGGTTGGCGCTCTATATAGTGCTTATCCTCATACCCTTTATTAGTAAGTTTCTTGAAATAATGTCTTTTAAGTTTTCTTGAAATAATTACTTTAAATTAGGTTGTGGATTTTGTTCTAATTATGAATGATTTTGTGCAGCTCTGTTGCCTATGTATTACTATCACCAGAAACATCCCGTGAACTACATTCTGCTCGGAATTTTTACCATCTCTCTCGCCTTTGTTGTTGGCTTAACTTGTGCCTTTACTGAAGGTATAGAAATAAGATTTTAATTTTATTTACTTTTGTGGCTAAAATTAGATGCCCTCTTGGATTTTCTTTATGCTGGGAGTCAGATCATTAATGGTATTATGGATGGGTGGCTGGTACTGTGACATATTTATCAAGGGACGTAATTTTATGAACATACATGTCCCAATTGAGTAGAAGTGAACAAAAGTCTCTGATTTTGGGCACACTAGTGATTCTCTTGTTGCGTTTGTTGGTTGTTCTTGATTAGAAGAGTTGAATTATTTTTGGACAAAATAGTTTGGGTGGTTAGGGCAACAGCTATTTGATTATATAGGTAAAGTTGATAACTATGTGGAGTGTTTTTCTTGTAAGCTTTTGGTTTTGCAGATGTTTAATGAATTGGGATTGGCATTTTGTTTCCGTCTAGATATCTCTTTTTCTCTCATCACTGTTCGTATTGTGTTTCTATAAGATTTTCCTTGAATAAGCTAATGGAATTTGGGCAATATGTTATCGTTTTAATATGTTCATCAGCTATATATGTCTAAAATGTTGGAATTCTTTTGGCAACAGGAAAGGTGATTCTGGAGTCTGCGATTCTGACAAGTGTGGTGGTTGTCAGTCTCACATTGTACACGTTCTGGGCAGCTAGGAGAGGCCATGATTTTAGCTTCCTAGGCCCCTTCTTGTTTGGTGCAGTCATGGTTCTTATGGTATTTGCTTTGATCCAGGTATGTTTATTCTGCTTCCTGTGTTTCTTTATTTGAATCTTGTTATTTCCCCCCTTCTATTGTCTTAATTTTCATGGTTTTTCTGAATGCTTCAAATCGTTTCTGGCTGTAGATTCTCTTTCCACTGGGCAGAATCTCTGTGATGATTTATGGGTGCCTGGCTTCAATCATATTCTGTGGATACATCATATATGACACCGATAACCTGATCAAGCGGTTCAGTTATGATGAATACATATGGGCTTCAGTGAGTTTGTATCTGGATATCATTAATCTCTTCCTCTCGCTGCTAACCATCTTCAGAGCCGCCCAATAGCTGAAATCACTGTCCAGTATCTGTGTACAAGACCATTTTTCAGTTTTTGTTCCTCATGGGATTCAATGAAATCAAACTGTAAACTTCAAATGTACTTTACTATTGTCATTGCCTTGTTTGCCCTCCTTTCTCCATTATTGGAAGGGCAGATGTGAATGACAAACGAGATCTGTTATTATTTGCATATAAATAAATCGTGGATTTTAGTTGGGATTTGCATCGCAGAGGTTTGCCTTAACCAATTTCCTTTTTTTTAAAAAAAAAAAAAAAACATTTCATGTTTGTCTGCTTCCTCGACCAGAGGAGTGAAGCTCCATGTCGAGGACAAATGATCTTTGAGTCCCAAGTGTAGATTCATGTCCTGTCAGGATTGTTTCAATGAACTAAAGTGATTTCAATAGGCAAATATATGATCTACGATCGCTCAATTGTGATAAAATCTTTGGATGCGGTTTGTATGATCTCAAAACAGGCGCCAAGCACAAGAGATGGCTGTTGGCTTAGTTGATGAATTGCTGGCCGAAATATATGTACTCTGGGAACATGCAGGACAACGCGGGAAACCTTCCAAAGGAAGGAATGAAACATAACTATGGTAGCTAAGTATATTCCTCGCTATATTTTTCTGATTCATAAAAAAATAAAATTGCCTTGAGATTTCTGCCCCATCTTCATCTCCCAAAGGCATTTCTCTTGTTTCCCCGCGTTTCAGTTTCCATTTGCATCACCGGAAAAACAACCTTCTATTAAAAGCACCAAAGTCGACCAATGCCGACGACGTGGACAAATCCCCGGCAGAAGGGAGATGTAGAGGTTGAAACTTGTGCAATTTAGTGTCCGTTGTATCGCTTATACCGGCTTTGTCCAGTGAATTATCTTCTCCTCGGGGTTTTTACCATTGGTCTCGGGATTCTGGTTGGACTTGCATGTGCGTTTAGCAGTGGTAAGATATGCAAGTCTCTCTTTAGTGTTTTTGCTGGACTTTTGAGAGTTAATTTGGTATGATTAAGTATCTTAAGTTGTTTGATCATAGTACAGTTACCTGGTACTTCAGAATTCTAAGTATTTTTGTTCAAACTCTTACTTCCACATTTGCTCCAAGTACTCTTCCATTTTAAAACGTGACAGGAAGCAGTTTCAACTTTCAACCATGTAGTTGCCCTGTCTGATTCAATTATCTTTATTTACTATAGGTTCCAGTGCTGTTCGATTGGTGAATTCTATTAGTTCCTACTCGTTTCACCAATTGGATCGCTGATGATGCTTTCTCTGATTTCATAACAGGGAGGGTTAGTTTGCAATCTGCCATCGGAACTTTTGTTGCGGTGGTTTGTCTCACTCCGTATACTCTCTGGGCGGCAAGGAGACTGGGGTCATGATTTCAGCTTCCTTGGGCCTCTCTTGTCTGCTTCCCTGATTCCTATTCTGCTGTTCGATCTGATTCGGGTATTTACATTAAGAGTTTGCTGCTTTCTTGAACTGAACGAGGACGTTTTTCCAACTGATGTTTCATTTCATTTTGCTGCTCAAAAATGCAGTAAACCATAGTTGCTTAATCATGGGTTTACCATAACTCATGTATAATGATGATCCAGGAAGACGTGCACCAAAAGGAAGGAACATCACCTGGCAAATTTTAACAGGAAGAAATTTGGAAACCACCATTTTCAATTAAATAACATCATCTAGTTGTAGTCAGCCTCTTTAACGTTCCTTAACTACAAAACCCTGCTTCAATTGCTACGGTCAAGCCGACCATGAAAGCATATACATGATTTTTTTCAGCTCTAGTTTCATTTTTAGTTCCAAAAGCAAACTTCTTTCATGCCTGGATTGCACTTACATTTCTTAGAAGGACAAAATCAACAGTGGTTCCAGTATCTTCAGAAACTTAGCTAATTAGTCATAAAAACAGATCCATTGCCTTTAGTTCTAGTGGAACTCTAAAATGGGATTCTGTTCTTTCTTTGGGATACAATTGAGAGAAGCCTTGAAACACCTTGAGTCCAGATATCATGTTCCCTCTGGTTCTTGCACTCGAAGTCCACAATACCTCTTGTTAGTGTTTTCAGTCCAAAGTATCGACGCTCATCTCCACCCTCAAACAGATGTCTCCCTGGCCATGTCGGCAAATCCTTGCAAACCTCCAGCACCACATCTGTATCTCACAAGACATGTCAGTAAGAGTAAGGTATTGGAATTACAATTTGTGCTCCTAAGTAAATGGCAGAGCTGGTAACAGGATACTAACTCTTTTTATTTTTGGTGATAGTTCCTGCAATATGTTTGCTCTTCATCTTTAGCATCACCTACAATGGGGGAAAATATATATAATTGCAGGTGAATTAGGTAAACATTTGGAAGTTGGTTAATAAGATGTTAAACAAAACAATTCGAAAAATCTCACCTGTCCTGTTCTGTGTATGTAAACAGAGACAATTTTCCAGTGCAGATCGCCTGCAATGTCATCGGTGTTAACTGTTATATTTTGTTTTCTCCAGGAAATATAGAAAGACTGACGGAAGTAGACCGTTTAGTATTCAGTTCCGAGTTGATAAAACTAACCAGATGAAAAAAATGTTGGATAATCAATTTACCTTGGCGGGTGCGTTTGAGAAGCTCACTGCCCCTGGCGAGGAACTCTACACTACAGGCACCCAAGAAATTCTCCCCGTTGGAAAGCTCACCACTGTAGCTTCGGTTATGGTTTCCCACACCATAAATTCCGATGCCTCTCTCCATTGGTATTACTGCTGCAACGTTCAAAACATCCTTTAATGCTCTTGCCTTCAAGGTTGCTGCCCCCCGTAGAGCTGCAGAAGAAGGAAAATAACCATCCTTGAATGCCAAATTTCATCCAGAAGTGCTTTAAGATTCAGGGACTGTAGCAACGGCTATAACAGTATTTGATGGACATGAAACTTATGTAAAAAACTTTGCCGATACTCTCCAGATTTTCTCACTTTTACAGGCCACAGTGGCTTCCATGGTTGATCATCTAGTATGTCTTAACAGCCCAAAAATAGACCCGATTCACCTAACGATTTAAGTATAACTTCGATGGGCTATCTTAAATTTTCTACTAACATAATGCGGGCTAGAAACGGATAGTTTGCAGGAATACTTGCAAAACTTTATCAATGGCACAAAGTGAAGTCATTACCTGTAGCTGCAGCTGCTGTAAGAGTGGTGATATCATCATGGGAATGAACATTCACAGAAGAGGTCACTACTGAAGCAAGATGGTCACGCTCAGCACCCATAGCCTCAGCAGCCTCCACACACTGAGCAGCCACCAATGTAGCCGCAGATGCCACAGCCATGTCAGTCTTGGCCATGTGCTCATTCTTTCCTGATGCTGAAGATGCTGTGGCCGATGCGATGGCTGCTATGGCAGAAGCCACCGCAGCAACTGAAACAGCTGCATGGAGCTGAGCATTTTGGGCTCTAGTTTCTTCTTTCTTTTTCTCTTTTCTGTCCTTCAACCACCTCCCAACTGTCCTGGCTCCACTTGGAGGGGTACCACTAACAGGTCCAGCACTGGCACGGCCACCATTGAATAGGGGGTTCAAGGTGTTGTGAGAACGAAAATACTGCACGGAGAACGCAACAGTATCATCAGCAACAAATGCGCATTTACAACTAAAGAGGTTGTATGTCATTCCAGCTTTGATAACGCTAATTTCTGTTCATTTCCTTGAGGAGAAAATAAAATAAAATACAGTAAGCTTGTATATACATCTATTTAAAAATGAAAGGTTGATTCTTTAGGGTAAATGGTGAAAGATTGGAAGAATCAGATCACAGATAGATCCTGCAATTTTTGTTGTCGCTGTCACTAACACGGGAAAAATGTCACTTTGGTTACATAATTCATGCCCACTGCATACATGCATCAAAATCACCAGTGAGAAAGGTCTAGAATTTAATGTGTTGATTATTTGACTGCAAATATTGATTTGCTTTCGTATTCTGAAAGTTTTTTAAAACAGGACTGAACTTTCCGGGACGCTCAAGTCACAGTTCGCTTCAAATGGGCAAAACAAGCAAAAATTACTTGGGGAACATCACAAGTCCATTTTCAGGTTAATTAGCTTCCTGAATCCTGAACCTGACCCTGACCCCACTCCTCCAATCAACCTGCCTAGTTTTTACAAGGAGACCATCTCTGTTTATGGGATAATTTGGAAGCTTGCAGATACTTTTTTGTCTACCTGAGTCCTGAATAGTTCTTCAGAGTTATTTTTTATTAATGAATGCGACCACATGAAATGACAGGGTGATTTTTTTTCAAAACTATGCATTCATGCCCTGATCCTGTTCATATGCAAAGGTAAGGAATAAAAAAAATAAATGATTTATTATAATTATTTCAATACTTGACAGTTGACACCATCACCTCTTTAAACTCTTTAGTGTGCATGCCAGGAAATTCATTCTTGAAAAAAAACCTAAATGAAGGACTCAAGATTCTAACTTCAAAGTAATGTAAAGTAACAAGACGAAATATTTTTAAACTAATTAATCATGTACAATTTAGAAAAACATATGAAGCAAATTCTAACTGTGCCATGGTTAAGGGGAAAAAAATGCCAGGTTCTGCTGCAGAGTAACAGCTCATCTCAGGTGGCAGTTTTTTTTTTTCTTTTCATTTTCTCTCTAAAGATGGAACACCATGGAAATCAAGTAAGATTATTTTTAATTTTTTAAAATTAATATATCAAAACTATTAAATAATCACTCATAAACAAAGCTCAAACGCAACCTTAAACAGCTCTGTTAGGAGTTGTTTGGGATAATAGTAGATATAGTTTTTTCAAAGTATTTTTTATTTGAAAATATATTATATTTTTAAAAAAAAACAAAATATTTATAGGAATGATTGGAAAATAAAATAAAACAAAAAAATCCAACTTTATAAAAAGCGTCATTATACCACCCTCAGAAATATTCCCTTGGTAAATAATATACCTCAAAATGATGTTAAGGGGGGGAAAAGTGTCACTTGAACAAGACAAAAGCTTATAGGTAGTAGAGAGAGTCAAAGAAAGCTGTGAAGTTGGTCTCCTTGTTTTCAATGTCTTCTGTCTCTAGCCTCTATCCCGAGAAAACTTAACATGAATTATCTTTAAGGAAAAGAAATGTATACAAGACCTTAACGATGTCTTCAAAATCATCAGATGGTGAAATTGGGGGGCTGTCTGATTCCGTTAAGTTCAAGGGTCCGCTGCTGTGAGAGAGCCTCCCTGAAGCCAGCGGCGACACTTCCTGCAACACCAAAAATCATTGAAATGTAAAATCATAAACTTAACCATGAGTACTTCCTCAAAATACCACAGCAACACAAGAGAAAATGGCTTCTTCTCTGAAAACATGTAATAGCAAAAATGGTTGGCAGAAGAAGCCTGTGATCATTTGAACTTACTGATTGTGACATGATACGTTCAAGTACAAGCTGGGAAGTAGCAGAAGAAGCAAAAGAAAACTGGTTGGCCGACGGATTGGTCCGCACAATCTCCTCGGCCATCTCACCGGTGACATCTTCAGGTATAGAAGAAGCATCAATACAAGTAAAGCTAGTAGCAGACTTGTTAGAGGCCATGCAAGAGAGGGGTTTTGTTATTTCAAGAGCTGAGGCACTCCATGACCTCGACAAGAACTCCAATGGCAGTTTTGGGCTCTCCGGCAGCGGAATATTGCTGCAGACTGGCCTGCGAAGGTTGAGATGATGAGGGATCTCTTCCATGGTAGCTGTCTAGTCACGACGAAGAGAGTATTGGGGTTGCACCCAGTATATAGCTTGTAGTACAAATTTTGAGCCGCAAAGGTTGTACGGGCTTAGGGGTGAGTCAGTTTATAGGGACCAAAGGGGGGCGATGCTCTCTGCCTCTGAGGTTGCTTTTTGTAAGCATATGGTAAGTCTGGTCCACGGAAAACAAAGTACTTCACGTGGCATGATCATTAGAGCCCGCGCTTCCTAAAATCAGTCCTCTATTATTGGTTGAGCTAATAATTATCTACAGTACTTAAATAACAGCCGATTGTAACCAGTAGCCCTGAAATCTCAACACGAGGTTACACAGTTAAAGATTATTTTTCTAAATGTGTTTATCTGAAAAATTACAAAATCAATAGTTTTAAAAGTGATTATCAATAATTTCTACGTTATCATATTAACATGATAAAAAATATTTAAAATATTATTTTTCATAGATATATCAAAATTAATAAAAAAAATATAGTAATTTGATATTTTTAAATGGTGTAAATATAACTTTTATTCCTATATATATACTCAATGGTAAAAACTATTTAAAAAAAGTTAAATTTTTAATATGGTGTTTTAACTCAAAATTATCAAAACTCGAAGCTCAAAAAAACAATTGTGTTTGAAAACTCAAAACTCAAGTACATTACAAGACAAACTGTTTCTTAACTTCTCAAAAGCATATAAGAATTGCTTTTAACCAAGTAAAAGGTATTTTACCTTCCTTTTTAGTATTTCTGTTGAAGTGAGCAAAATAAAAAAAATAATTTAAAAACACTTGAAAAATTTTAAACTTTTTATTTTAAATTAAAATTTCTTAATATTTTTAGATATTTTTATATATTAATATCAAAAATAATTTAAAAAAAAAATATTTTCAACCTCACGAACCGACATAAGAAGGGGCAGCAGGGAGAGGATAGGAAGCACGTTTGGTGGCGACCATTGTGATTATTATATCCCTTCTGGGCGAATGTCTCAGAGGTCTTGGCGACATCCCAGGCTGACAGACAAGCTTTAGATGTACAAACAAATTTAGGTTTACAGTTTTGAGTACAGTTTCAGACACAAAGCTGCCCTGTCCATTTGTGCTAAAATGCGCGTGCCTCTCCACGTCATCTCTTCTTCCCTTGTCACAAGGGCCTGCATTTATACGCTCCTTTTCCTTTGTTTATAATTTTTTTCTGATCAAAATCAAGAGTTTAAAATCAGAAAGAAAGAAGAAAACCGGGTCTCTTTTATAAAAGTCTTCTAGAGCGATTCTTGCTTAATGACCACCACTGGACAAAGAGATGCCCTTTATTCCTTTTGCCACATTCACTCTATGATCATGCAGCCACCCTACCCACCCACCTTTAGCTTTTCCCTTCCATTTCACATGTATATTTCAATGGTTAACCTAGCTTTACGGCTAATTCTCTGTTTCTTTCACAATGGCAAACAGGAGTGCCGGTTCTTTTTAAACGTTTGCAACGGCTAACTAATGGAACAGGCAACGAGATACCAAGATTATGAAAATATGATTGACTGGAACAGACACTGCAGGTCAAACAATCACGTATTAGCAACAAGGTAATAACCAGAAAAGTACAATGGAATTGTTGGTCCATTTCCTTCTGCACATGCAGTTTTATTTCTTTCAACATATCTAGCAGGTTAAAAGGCTCGTGAGTCTATGAGATTGAATATTGACCGAAAAAGGTAGAATCGAAGGCGTGATGCCTAATGTCTTGCAAGTTATTGCCCTTCTCCAAAGTTTAATCTCCAAATAGAGAATTATCAAACGGAGTGAGGTCTGTGATCATTTTTAAGGTAAAAAGTTTGATCGAGACTTGAGGGCATACCTGATTTAAATTCAGTTGCTGTTTCCCTTACATTGAAGGAACACGATTGACAAGGCTTGACATCAGGGAGAAGACAGCCCCTGCATCTTGACTTTGTCAACCTTAATGACTTGTAAAGAAGCTATGATCGGCACTTTAAAGATCATCCCTTCACAACAAATACGAAGTAACCTTGGACCTGTCCCTCTACAGGCCATTCAAGATGAATTTTTTTTTATTTATTTCCTCCGGCCATATTCAGCCGTCAATCTCTATATTCAAGAAGTAAATGAATCCACATCCACTCTGTTCTAGGTAATGGGAGCATCAGCAACTTAAATTGCAGCATTTATTCCAAAAAAATAGCCCCTGTCATATACTAATAGCAACCACCCAGCCAAGCTCAAAGGCCTATGGTGACTCCTCGCAATATATGGTGTCATGAAACTCACAAAGACCAAACCAGTGCAGATCTAGCTACACAAAAGGAAGGTAGTTCAATGGTGAGTTACCAAATATGTTTGATTCAAGAAACTATTTTCTCACAAAATTAACCTATATATCCATCTCCTTCACCCCTTAAGAACATCAAGCAGAGAGATAGTAGAACAGATGTCACAAGTCTCATCCAAAATTGAATCCTACAGCAAACAGAAAGGCAAGGAGCTAACTGTTTGACTGTAAACCGCTGCCTCCATAATATTGTTTGGTAGTTTCACGTGAGAATTCTGCGAATGTCATCCCATCCTTCAACCGTGATGAAAGTGGGGGAACAATTTTATGAATATCTTGAGCAGCTTCATTAAAGTCAAGCTCAGTGTGGCCATTTCCCTCGTTTGAAGAATGATGACCTGACATGCCATGTTGCACATTATAATCTGAGATTGAGAAAGTTTTGCTCCATGCAGGTTGCAAAAACACAACAAAAGTTTCTCTGCTTAAATTTTCAAAGTTCGGGGGTCTGCGAACACAATGAAGGGTTGAGGAAAGCTTTCCTCTCGATAAGATATCAGCTGATTCCCCGACCTGAATGATGAAACTTTCTGAAGAAGTTTTCACCATGAAGACATCATTTTTATTGGCATCAAAGATTTGCAAATATGAATGTCCAGTTGGACAAGCACAGTCTTGATCACACGAGACTGGAAATTGATCTGTTGCGGTATTTTCTGTTAATTGAGAGGACATAAGAAACATGGGTGCAGTCAAAACAGTGAAGATACCATAATCATAATGCCACTGCTGCCATAGGTTTCCCTGATTTCCACTTGATCCAACTTCATTACCATTTGTAATCAAGTTACAGCGTTTTGATTGCTTTTGCTCACTTCTTGATAACAGCACTTGGTTCTTCTCACAATAAGCCTGCTTTTTTGTGGATCCCTTCCTTCTCCCACTTGCTTTTACGAGTAGATTGTCTAGAACAGAATGGTAATGTATAAGGCGTCCTTTTGCTGTCCCTGATTCCAGTAAGCTCCGTTCCAACTCTTGACCACCAATGGCCATATCACATATTTGCGCAACTCGAAGCCCCAGCTCCATCATGCAATATCCCAGCTCCCTGAATGTATCAGCAAGATTTTCAAATTCATTTTCCGGAGAGTCTGTCACTTCATTATTGTTGTCATCCATATGAGCTGGTTCTAAATTCGAATTACAACGGGGCCCATTATTCGTTTTAACCAAAGCAGATTCTAGAGCTTGAGCATATTTGAGTTGCATTGCAAAAGAGGACACATTTCTATCCGGGTTCTTCAGAGGAACATCACTCCCCAAGTTGTGCTCCTGCACATCATTCAAAGATTAAAAAGAAGAAGAAAAAACTTCAAAGATCAACACTTTTAATTCACTCGCACCAGCCATCCAATCCCCACCGAGAGCAGACACAAGAAAACCACTTTTAATTCCAGGTTTTGTTGCTTAAAATACTATAATTAAAGAAAACAGCAGAAATACTAAAAAATAACCGGTGCATTAATTGCACTGATTTTTGCTTTCTTTTCTTTGATATTAACAATGGTGCAAAGCTATAACCCACTTCAAGCAAGAAATTAGGCTACAATGGTTTCATCAATCCAATCCAAACACTTTAAACATTAGCGCCATGAAAACTAAAACAATCTAAAGTTCAATATTTTTTTTTAATTAAGAAAAGAGTAAACCTTGAGGATGTGTTTGCGGCGATCGTGGTCGAGAAGAGCGAGCTTGCGAGCAAGAGGGAGGAGCCTTTGTCGAAGAATGGAAGCTTTAGGGACACCAGTGATGGAAAGGAGTCCTGGGCCAGTTGGGCCTAGGGTTTCCATTATTGTTTTCTTTATTTTCTCCACTCTTTCTTCTCCCTCTTCTGGTACTGGTGAAGTTGATGATAACAGCAGCAGATCAGAGTAGTGTAGCTCATACAATTCTAACACACCCGCTGCTCCCATGTCTGCCATCTCCCATGTCCTTTTTCTGTCTGCCATCTCCCATGTCCCTCTGCTATCTACGAACTCGATCACACAAAGGGCAGTACAAGGGTTGTACTTTGAACCTTGTCGGGCCCCGCTTGAACAAGAATGGGCCACGGTGAAACCGTTTGTTTCTTTGTACCTGTTTGATAGCATGTTTACAGTTGTTTTTTCAAATGTTATTGGCTTAAAAATTATAAAAATATTTTTTTTATTTTTAAAAAATTATTTTATATATTAACATATCAAAATTAAAAAAAAAATACTAAAAGAATTTAATTTGTAATAAAAAATAAATTCATTTTTTTAAAAAAAATATTTTTACACTTTAGGTGCAAAATTATGAGAGGATTGAAATGGGGCCAAGACGACAGAAATTATTCACTAATCTCTTAATATCTCTAAATAAATTACTCAAACCGATGGGAACGATGCTTGTTAAACTGGTGTAACCCTTGTAGTCACTCTCTTGAGAAATATTACGTTATGGAGAACGTGTAATTTTTCAAGCACAAAGAAAACTGTGTGCATATAAAATTATAAGCTTCTAGAAATCTGGGTTCCATTTGTACCATAAGCCTCTACTTGTCACACCTAAACACCACGGTGGCCGCATCATCGGAAGGCAAAAGGTTAATTGCATGCCAGCTCCGAAACTTCCCTCCTCATCGTTTTCGTAAACTTCCAGGTTCAAAAACAACTCTCCCGTGAGAGATCAATACGCACAAATTATTATCATCTAAGCACCTTCGAGTGTGAAGGCTTGAGAGTTATACGCGCATGTGATGATAAGGACAACGACAACTTGTTTCATATTTCTTGCTAGGCTGCAGTTTCTTTGAAGCTCTTAGCCAGCCAAATGGCAGTCTCTCTGGGAGAAACCTTCTCGGGGCCAAATGGCTTTAACAACACCCCGAGCTCTGCAAACCGTTCTTGTTGCAAAAGGCGCGCGCTAAACTCGAGCAATCCTTCTAAAGCCTCAGCGCGTTGTTGGTATGACGAGGTGTCAAACCGGCGCTGCTGTCTAGAGTCGGACGATGAATGGCTTGAAACACCACTTGTTGGATTATGCTCTGAACATTCACTTCCAAATCGCCGGCAAGCATCGGTTAAACGGTGCTTGGATACAGTTCTCTCTAGAACCTGAACTGTACACTTATCCTTTGTGATTGAGCAGTCCAAGCTGTCTGGTGATGAAGAGCATTGTGCTGAAGCTGATGATGTTCCACGGATGGGAATCAAAGGATCTTCAGAAGAGGCTAATGGAAATTCTGCGATCTTGTCAATTCGTGGAGCATTCACGGAGACGTTTGGAGAATCCATGCTATGAAGAAGACCATGACTGGCCTTATAATGGGTTTCTGCAGTTGCAGCTCTCATTGGAAATGGAAGAGAAGCTCTCCGTGAAGTGTGGGGGGGTTTGCTTACTGTAGTGCATGACACTGGAAGCTGCGAATACAAGCAAACCATTAAATTAGCTAATGATTATGCTTCTGCTTCTGAACTCATCAGTAGCTGTCTGGGTTTTTCTATGAACACGTTCCATAAGTGGGTGTTCCTAAGCATGACAGCTTAACTTCAAGCATAAAAAAGACAAGGCCAGCACTAGAGCTTGCAGAACTTGGCCCTCTAGGTAATAATAACATGCTCCTAAAACATATCAGTGATTAAGGGGACCCTTCAGTATACTTGAACCTAAATAATCAAAGAAATGCCCCACATCTAACATGCTGTCAGATTTCCCAAGTTACTTACACCTGGAATAAAAAAGAGCAGGAATAGATGCTACTTGAACAGATGAAACACTTCATTTATATACCTAAAACTCACCGAATCACGCTTTGAAGTAGTGTATGATATCTTGGATGGTGTTGATTGTCTTATAGGAGTAGCGGAAATTTTTGAGGGTATCAATCTTGGGGTATTGGCAGCTGCTGAAAACTTTGCTGCCCTATTACCAAATTCTTCACGGACACCACCGACAGATAATTTGGTGAACCTTTGGTTCAAATAATATGAGGTTGGGGATTCCTGGTCTCTTTGAGAAGAATGGGAGGAGTCCTGTTCAGTTCCTGATATACTAGGATTCAAAGCCCTGTCATTGTTGAATGATTGCCTTTTTTCTCTGGCAGTAAAACTGGGAACAGCTTGTGGATCCACAAAACTAGTTTTCCTTATGAAGGTGGAATCAGACCATTTGACAGGGAAAGTATTCTGCCTCGGGCTATTCAACTTTCGATGAATCTTGAGAAGGTAAGGTTGAAGATATGGATGAGCAAGCAACTCTGCAGCCTGGCACATTAAAATCTAATTTTCAAGAAGTTGAATAAATACTATAAGGAAATTTGAAGCACATTTATTTCCAAAACCTATACTCTTGTTCTACTAGGTGTTTGGCATTGCATTTCAAAAACGCTTTTGAAAAAATTTGATTTTTTTTTTTCAAATTAAATTTTTTTTGTGTTATTAAATCATTTTCATATGCTGATGTCAAAAATGATTTTTAAAAAAAAAAATTATTTTAATACATTTCTGAAAGAAAAGCACTTTAAAAAACAACCTCAATCACACTCACAAACAGGAGTAATGCAGCTATTCATCCAAGAAATAATAAGCACGTGTAACATGATGAGCCATGCACTTAGGATGGGTTTCAGTTAGGAACCATAACCTCCACATCAAATTAAGGCGAACAATTCAGGGATGTCAGACTACACAAACCAACCCAATTGCTTTCCATTCTAAAGTAATGGTCGCCATACAGTGCCTAATTTTCCCAATAAGTATTCGAGATATAAATAAAAAGGTTTTGCAATCTTCTGGCCCAACTTATGTACTCTACGACCTGCAGCTTAAATGTGTCACAGGAAAGTTCCAACATCAAGGTAACACTCTGGCAGCAACACCTAACATCCAAGCCCAGCCTTCTTAAAAGACAGGAGCAGGGATGAAATAATGCATATTTACAGCCCAGATATCCATCCACAAGAGTCTGAAGACCTTGAACAGAAGCGAACTACATAATTGACCCTAAACCTATTGCCAATTTGATCTCCAAATCAGTTTGTCCTGTTGAACAAACTTCATTCTCTAAGTCTAACAAATTAGGCTTGTACTTTTAGATTAATTATGCATAGGAATAATCACTTTGGAAGACCACAGAACAATGAATGTATAAAAAAAGAAATGTTTGAATGTCTTTTCCAGTAAACATATATAAAGATGCTCATTAAAACCAAACAAGAATTGGAGGCAGGACGGACAAAACATACACTAGGTCGAAGCTCTGGATTCTTTCGCAGCATGCTTTTAATCAGCCCTCGTCTGAAAAGGTTACATTAAAAAAGAAAAAGATCAGGGGAAACCATGAAAACTAAGTCTGACAATTATAAGACTTCCTAAAACTTTCTATTAATGCACATCAGAAAAGCCATAGTAGCAAAAGTAATACAATCTCTGTAGCTGACATTTTTAATTCATGGTGTGAGAGGTGGACTCACAATGGACCAGGGTACAAAGTAGGAAGAGGAGCCACTATAGACTTATTTATTTTGTTAATCAGTGCTTGAATATCCTGCTCAAGAAAGAAGTGGAAAAGTAATTCTATAAAGATCTGCACCAGGTACATATTGAAAAGAATGAAATAGAACTCTTCCATTTGTTTAAGCAGCATCCTAAACAAGTCCTTATTGTTTCTACTAATAGCAAATTAATAACTCACAAAAGCTTTAAATGCAGGGTTGTAAGCTGCCATCTCATAAATGCAGCATCCTGGAAAGCACATTAAGTTAGATAGAAAAGAAAAGAAAAGAAATCACAGTTTGTCATGTTTAAATGATTTTAAACAAGGAAGTGAGTAGCTAACCTAAAGACCAAATATCTGACTTGGAACCGTAGGGAATATCAGCAAGAAGCTCAGGGCACATGTAACTGGGAGTTCCCACAACCTGTATTAGGACCAGAATATATAATCATGATCATTAAATAAGGGATAAGACAAAACATTGGAATAACAGCTCATAAGTAAACATAGTGCTCACAGAAGAAGCAAGGTCATCTGAAGTTAACATTTTAGCAAGACCAAAATCACCTGCAAAAGGAGGTGTCTATAAGCAGTTGGTATAGATTAAAACAAGCATTGCAAACCAAAGTATAAGTGAATCCTGAATAAATAAGCTAGGACAGTTAGGAATGGCCAAAATACCAGTAGAATTATTTACCTAGTCGAATATCTTGATCTTTTGTCAAAAATATATTTGAACACTGGAGCAATTTTAGAACACCATTAGAGAAAAATACTATGTGAACTTTCATGCATAAAATATCAACTATTATTTCAGTATTTGCAGCAAAAAAAAAGGAACTAACTTTGACATCACGATGAAGAATGTGGTTAGCATGCAAGTAATCAAGAGCGATCAGGAGTTGAACTATCCACTTGCAAAGTTTCTGCATGATATTAGTCAAAGGAAAAACATAAATGAGTTAAAAGGTCAGGTTCACAAAGTTTTTGACATCAAAATGAA
The DNA here is from genome assembly GCA_964035475.1 of Salix caprea. NCBI lineage: Eukaryota > Viridiplantae > Streptophyta > Magnoliopsida > Malpighiales > Salicaceae > Salix > Salix caprea. The sequence goes on along the minus strand of OZ037755.1, from coordinate 14,485,629 downwards.
CACTATAGAGCAGCAGCATCCGTGAAAAGCAGCAGTGATGCAAGAATAACAACCTCTTCAGGAAAATGAACACCATTGGCCTTTTTTATTGCTTCAGCCCTGTAGAAAAACAGATGGGGATGGGAAGTCAAGAAGACAACAAATCAAGTCATATCCAGATGAGAATCGGACATTTCTTGAAAACTGTAATAAGAATCGAACTTACATGTCTCCACCCTCACAGTATCCTATAATGATGCAAACGTAGCAGCCCTGGAAATGATGAGGCCAACTGTCAATTGCACAGCAATAAAGCACCATACAAGCTAACTTGTGAACAATTCAACATATAATCACAGTAAAATAAAAAAAGAACATTATGTTTTAGCACTATGATTCAACATCAAATATGGGTTTAACTATCAGCACTTCCATTTAGTTAAGAATAAGTAAAAGGTAATACCAATTACTCAATGGCATAATAGCTGATTCTCGAAACATGGCTCGTAAAATAAGGCCTGCATACCTTTTCCACCCAGGAATCTTTGTAGTCCACAATAAATGGGTTGCTTGCTTTAGAAATAAGCTCCATCTGCAGTAACAAAAGCATCCTCATCTTAAATTGTATAGATATAACTTTTGGTGAAAAACAAAAGCTATGTATAAATTAAAATTTATAGACCACCGGAAATGAAGAAAAAAGAACAAAGAGCAATGTCCTGCAAATGCAATACATCATATCAAACAATGAATTCTCCAGCAATAAACAGCAGTAACAAAACCATAACTAGATCTAAGAACAAACACACTTTTGAAGCTTTAGTCACTCAAATTTTATTAAGAATCTCTTCCAATTCTATAAGTGTCACCTATTCTGGTGTTTATCTTTCATTCAAGATACAACTTATTAGTATGTATTCAATCTTGAACAGAAATGGAATATAGTTCAGCTCATTTCTCCTTCAAATTAAAGAGAGGTTAAATAAACTGACCTCCTGGTAGGCAGACCTGCGAGTTCTATCAGTCTGGCGAGCAAGACGAATTTTCTTCAGCACATATCTAGAAGGAAGGGGGAAACCGCATAAAAAAAACATTGAATATGATGAAAACCAGACATCTTATTTCACATAGCACAGGATTTAATTAAGAACAGCAAGAAACAAATTAAAAACACTCAAAATTTCAAATGCTAAGCTAGGCCAATAAACACTCATGCTGATATGCATAAAAACTTAAGCAAGCATGCTCACTTCTTTTTTTCAAGTTTATGCCTCACGAGAAGAGCTGAGCCAAAGGAACCTTTCCCAATCTGCTCCAGAATTTCGTACTGCTCCATGGTGAGTTCTATGAACCCCAGCCCCCTAGAGTCTTCCAAATAGTCTTACTCTTTAGTACTGTGACGCACCAATTATTCACAAAATAACATTAGCTAGAGTCAATAATGCCACAGAAACAGAAAAGCAGGATAAGATAATAAATTGTCATCAGGTATCTATAAAATTATCAACAACAACTAAACAACAAAATAAGTTCTGCAAGGCAACTAACATACAAAAACAAACAAAAAGAAATCCACCATTTCAAATTTTCATCACATAATAGTAGTGGATAAAATAAAACTTCGACCTCACACAATAAAACCAACCAACCAACTTCCTCGGTCCTCCGAGCCAAACTCTGGGTGTTGCAGGGAGGGAAGCAACAATAAACCCCACTCAAGGTGCCGAACACTTGGAAGCCCAAATTACTTAGCTCAGGACAGCAAGTAATGCTTCAAGAATCAATGCACTTTAACACATCACATACGTTATTACATTTGGGGTTGGCAAGTTTTCTAGGGTTTTAGTTTTTCCCCAAGTACACAATCCAGAACCTCATAGATAGTAAAAGTAAAACCCTGCACCTAGCCAAAGGAAATGCAACAGCAAGCACACAGTTACTCCATCATTGGCATGCTTTTATAGTTCACCAATCTAAAGATGCACCTTCCGAATAAGGTAATGACTTGATAAAAATTAATGATAGACAACAACTCCATTCATACAGCTACCAACAAAGAAAATGAGAAATTTGTAATGATTTTCGCAATTTAGCATCCGAATAAGGTAATAATCCACCGACAAGCTTCTAAGGGATTAAAGTTATGAGAAACTGAAACACAAACCACAAATAATTGTTAAAGTATTCGAACAGTTAAGCGAAAAGACTACAAACCTAACTCAAAAATATAAATTAAAAAAAAAAAAAAAAGAGCAAAAAGCTCACAGACATACTCTCCTAGCAAATTAGCTAACAGAGGATGACAAAGCAGGTAAGAGCCAGAATGTGGAAAGAGAAAAGACGGGTACCTGAAATTAGACAATTGATCTCTGCGAATGGCTAGCTAATATACATTCAGGACATTTGAATTTGAATTTTCAGGACATTTTGTTGACTGTGAGGGCAGATTAGGAGGGTGATAAAGGATCTTCACCTACTTAAAATATTATTATCTTTGTATTTTATTTATTTTTATTTTGCATTACCGAGAGAGGTGGGAGCGGCAAAAGAAGTGGAAAACAAGCAAAAAAAAAGAGAGAAGGAGAGAGAATTTTAAAATTCAAAATGGTGAGAGAGAGAGAGGGGTCAAATGGCAATGTCATTAGTCACTGTTTTATGTTTTTGGATTCCTTTCTTGACTGTAGCAGCCGGAAGGTGAAACAGAAAGCAGTGCACGTGTGTGTCAATCTGTCGTTTCATCAGTCCGAGTCAAGAGGCCCATTTCGTTTTATTGGGTTTTAATTATTTCCATTCGAGCCTAGATCTAGCCTTATTCCATAGAAGGCCTATTTGGGCCCGGCCTGTTTATTATATGAACTCTGGGCCTTCTCTAGACCCGGATGTTCACTCTAACTTCTTCTTCTCTTCCCTTCTCTTCCCACTTCTCTTTTATGAATTTAGTTTGATTGTATGAAGAAGCTCTTCAATTCAATTAAATTTTTATAATGGATTATGTTTCGGGTCTCGGGTATTTCAAACCAATTCATCAAACCGGACCAAGATGCTATTTACTGTTTATTTGGTATTATGATAGTAATTATTTTTCAAAATATTTTTTACTTGAAAAAACATCAAAATATTAATTTTTTCAAGATTTATTTTTAACATCAAAGAAATACAAAAACACAACAAAAAAAAACATATCAGACGCCTCAAATAGGTTCTTGTCATTGCGGTCCAAGGATATTTTTTAAAAGTTTTGAATTTTTTGCTTTCAAATAATCTTCAAATTAATATATCTTAATGTTTCTTATCATTACGATGTGCTATATTAAAAATAAAAAAATAAAAAATATTATTTTAATGTATTTTTCAAATTAAAACCACTTGGTAAAAGCAACTTCTGTATTTTCAAAAGCTACATTAGTAATAATCAAATCAATTGTGATTCAATACTGTTTGGGAGTAGGGTAGTTATTGATTTTCATTTGAAAATAAATCAAAATAATAAATTTTTTAAATAATAAGTAAATCAAAACAATTTTAAAATATATAAAAAATAATTTGAAATAAAAAATCAAATTTTGCCCAACTTCCACTTAAACCCCAACACCAAAAGCTCGAATAGTCGTCTTTATCATTATTTTTTCTTGTAAACTTATGTGAAAAAGTGAAAACAGAATTTCATCGAATTGGATACCCTATAACCACCACTAAGATGCCAACCTTTTTTCTTTCTGGGGAATGGAAAATTGGCACCTTGCTATGAAGTAGAGTGGTCGCGTCTCACAGCTAGAGGAGGTGATGCAGGCAAATCTCCTCCTCTTGTTCAAGCTTTTTGGAAATAAATCCAATGCTAGAGTGTCTGCTGTCGAGGTGGGCACCAGTCCATTCTATGATATTGATTGTGAATTTTTTTAAAATTGTTTTTGAAATTTTTTATTTTATTTTTAAAAATAAATTAAAAAAATAGCATTTTTAAATTATTTATCAAAAATAATTTTTTAAAAAAAAAAATTATTTTAATACACTTAAAAATAAAAAATATATATATATTAAAAAATAATCATAACCTCACTATCAAACCTAGAAAGAGAAATAGTGGAGAACATGTCCTAGACTCTGCTCGGCACGTACGCAGGCCCAAAACCATGAAATGGGTTAGGTATGTCGGTGACACATGGGCTGCTACCGTGCTCCGTATATAATTAAAGGAGTTCTAGGCTTAACCCATCATTTTTTTTTAAAAAAAAAGAAGCAAAATATCATGATGACGGGGGAGCATTTTTTCAAAGCATAATCTCACGAGTCCTCTATATATGCCATTCAATTTACACTGTGGAAGGTAAAATGCATTTCTCCTCGAGGGTTGTTTTTACGGTTGAAATCACGTTTTATAATTTTTTGAAAAAAAAAATACTTTAAAATAGTTTTTTATATTTTTATATCATTTCAATATGTAAATTTATTTTGAAAAAATAATATATATATATATATATATATAATCTTTATAAATAAAAATTTATTTTAAAAATCAGGAACTCAAAACACTAATAAAGTTTGATTTCAACATTCTCAAGGCTTTGAACTTAAGGTCTTCTTTGACATTAAGTTTCAAAAATATTTTTATTTTTTACATTGAATTAATTTTTTTGATATTTTTACATTATTTTTACATGTTGATGTCAAAAATAATTTTTTAAAAAAGAATATTATTTTTATGTATTTCTAAATGAAAAATACTTCTAAAAACACATCAAATACACTTCCAAACAGGTACTAAATCCTTCAAATAAAAATCTCACGCTGTGAAGTTATACGGCTAGAACTTCCACCTCCTATTTCTTCGTTTATTGCCTCAGGTTTATGTTTTTCATTGTAGGACTGTACTTTGAGGTCTATTTTAGTGCTTGTCTGTTAGTGTGGTTGATGCTGTTTTTAAAAATATTTTTCGTTTAGAATGCATCAAAATGATTTTTTTTTAATTTTTTAAAAATCATTTTTGACATCAGCGCATGAAAATGAAAAGGGACCATATTTAAATTAGTATTATTCTCATTGAAAACACAGACAAAAAAAACACATGATATGAGGGATAAATTTGAAAGTCATAAGAACTTTAACAAAAGAGTAAATGAAAAACAAATAAGGAATCAAAAGTAGAAGGACCAAAGTGAAAACAAAATACATATACAAATTAGAATTGAAAAAAAAATGTATTGAACAAAAGAAAAAAAGGCAAACATCAAATATCAAAATTAAAAGGACTCAATCTGAGTCACCAACAATAATAAAGACCGAAGTTGACTTCTAGGGTGTGAGAGAGAAATAAAAAGAAAAATTTGAAGAGGCGTTAATGATAAATCTACTATCCTTAGACGTCACATGCCATCAATAAAAAAAGGACACAAAGAAAAACAAAATAAGACACGAAAGATTATTTTTCATCTCCGAGACAACAATTACAAAAAAAGATGAAAAGACGCTCATACCCATATTTTAATGACTTAATAATTTTGTCCCTAGGTCATATGTATATTTTTATTGTGCTCTAATAAAAAGACAACAATACCCCTGCTCTATAGTGTCAAAAAAATTTATTCTAAAGATATTTTAGTATTTAAGTGTTCATATATAGTGAAGAGACAAAAATACATTCAAACAAATCCATAAATGACATCATATGAAGGAACAAAAATACCTCTAGTTCAAAGTCAAGCGAATTTTCTTGTTCACACCACTGTAGTGGTGAATAGAAAACCATAAGGGGAATTGTAGTGTTTTTTATTTTAGTTTTATTGGTGTTGTTATTTTATAGCTTTAGTTTTCAGACTAGTGGATCAACTTGGTTCCATATTAAATAAGGCCATTAATTTCAAGTTTATTAAAAATAAAACATAGCTGAATAAAAGGTTTTTAAAAATAAATCGTTTATATTTATTATTAAAAAAATAAAAAAAAATCACTGAAATTAACTTGGACTGGTCTTACATGAATTGATTGGATTAACCGAGATGTGGGTTCATCTTTTAGGTTCTTCATCCGATTTAAAGCAAAAACTTGGCCAAGACTCTTGGTTGAAATTAGATGACAGAGACAACTAACAGGCAGGCCAGTATTGATAAACATAATTGCCTTTAAATATGCTCTTAGAAGTGGTTATCGCATAGCTGATTTCATGAGCCATTCATTTTTAGGGTTCTTCTGCAGGTGAAAGCACTAGCTGGACACACAGTACGGTGTACGTAGCTGACAGACGAGGGGAGTGCTTGATTGAAGATAGAAGAAAGATGTCAAAAGTTAACTTGGAAAATAAGAACCACTGGCTAGAGATATGAATCGACAGATGCTTTCGTAAAAAAGAAGGAAAGAAATTGACAAGGCATACAAAAGCATTTACGGAAGATTCCTGGTAAGGCGATCCACTTCCCTGATTCATAATTTCATATAGGAGGAAAATTCGAGACAAGAACAAGATTTCGATTCGCACGTGACTCTTCTAGATTGCGAGATTTCCTTGTTCAAACCTTTAAGGAAGTGGAAAGCATACTTGGAACAGACTAAAAACGGACGTTTTTGTTATTTACCACTACGTTTCATTTATTTTGCGTTGCTGATTATGAATTTACCTAGGCAAATTGTCAGGAAACCACCATAGTGTGCCACTTGCAACTGCTCAACCATAGGTTGTTCTGCAAGAAGTAGACACAGACCTGGTGAAGATCATATTTTTTTGAGGTAGGGTCAGCAGGATTCGATCGATGATATGTAATGTGGTAAAGCAGGCACGGGTTAGGGCTGAAATTGATACCTCCGTAGAAGAGCCACTGGCTTACTATTTACATCTTTGGACCACCAATATCCGACCCCCATTACCATTTGCATATACTTCATGATTCATAGTGGGCCAGCCCGGATCCGACTTGCCTGGAGTTAATACCTGAAGAAAAATATATCTGTCATGTGCAGTGTCGTCATTACCAGTAGAAGTGGTTGTTTATTTCACTTTTGTCATCTTCATGTCTCCCTTCTGGAAATTCCAGTTTCTTTATTCTGTATTAGTCTCTTGATCCTGTCCCACAGTTTGCTTTGTTCTGTATTTAATTAGTTTGCTTTGAAGTTTGTAAGAAAATGTAAGTTGCAAACTATTAAAACACACAGATCCTCCTCTGATTTGCATTTGTTTAATTCTGAATCGTTTGATAGCATCGGTACTAATTAAAAACAAGTGTTGGAACCAGCATGCAGTATAGTATTGAATTTTCTGTCGGAAGAATATGATTCCACTTCAAAATTATCGAAACAAGAAAATGCAGCTTATGTCCAGAATGTGTAGACGCTGGCTCTAATGGATCATAATTTTATTTAATCAGCATTATTTTGAGTGGACAAATTTTCATTTGCTACCAGGGAATCTTACCAATCTTTAAAAGGTTTGCCATCATGAGTCCATATTCAGTGAGATCAGGGTAGGATTTCCACACCGACCTCTGACAGCTCCAAATATCCTTAAACTCCTTTCTTTTTTGTTCCATTTCATATATCATCCTTTCCGAGAGCCTATTACCACCTGTTTGTACCTGGCAAGAATAAGGCACAGGTTCAATGTTCTTCCAATGGCTACTCCATAAACATTGTTCATCGTTCAATTATCACAGTGTGATGCTAACAACAGTATCGCCACCTTTCATGTGGGCCAGGTTACACATGTCCTGCTACCTCAATAATAGAGGTAATGGATCTTCAAAACTGGGGAAACGTTCCTGCAGCAACAGGACTGGAACCATGATTCGGATGGAATAATGTTTGTATTATTTGAAGAAAAAGAACATCATTGGTGAATGCAGATAAACTCTCTGTAGCCACCAACCCCTATGCTCTCAGTGGGTAGAATTCACTACTGGTGTCTAACAAATGCAGTAATGTGGATAAAGAGATAATTGAATCTACGAAAACTAGCCCATCAAAATCATGCTGATATATAATCCTACAAGAATCAATCAATCGAAATGTTTGCTACATCAGTGCCCATTTCAACCATTCTACTGATCATGACTGATTTGGTAAATGGTGTATAAGTGAATTGGAATGAAGATAAAAGCCTCCCACAAATAAGTTTTATTACGCAATTACAGTGAAGATGAAGACGTACACTGATGATTAATGATCGAGAAGAAGAAGAAGAAGCTTTTCGTGACTCGATTGTGCAGGAGACTGTTGGCTCTGAATGAGATGCAGCAGAAACTGCTTTTGTTGTGCTCCAGGAGTCAACATCTACATTCAATAATCAGGAGATACTGTTGGCACTGAATGAGATCACTTTGGTTCCAACTCTGAAAGGAATCCTGCAGCTTTCTCAATTAATCACACAGGACATTTCCTTGCATTCAAGGAGAAGAAAATGGTCGAAATGTCTCAAATTCTCTAGCTAGCTAGCGTGATCACACGTTATATCGAGGTCATTTCTTTTCAGTCCAATTTTGTAAATCCGTTCTAATTAGTCACATCTTTGCTGTTCTTAATGTATCCATCAAACCACACCTTAACTCTTCCTTCTAAATACATATGGAGGCTATTGCAATTTACAAACCAGTTAAAGTAAATTGCAACTTGAAGTATTTTTTGCATTTTCTAATCAAACTACGAGAGTTATCTCTATAGAATTTGTTTTTTCTCTATCCTAGGTAGAGAAGCATTATATCCAAGTCTTTATCCTCATAATAATTCACCTCCTCTATTCTTATATGTGTTTTTGGTTGTGGTAGAACTCCATCAGAAATTAAATTGTTCATTGCGAACCGATTGTTTTTCTTGTTTTGCTTTTTCTATTGTCTTTTGTTAAGGAATCATCTCACCTAAAAGCTTAAGCTATTAAGTGAGGCTCCATAATATGATTTATATTATTCTCTAACATACTCCCTCAAGTGAAAGCCCTTTGGGCTTGAAACTTGCACACAGGCCAACACTACCTTGTGCTTGATTTTTATCAAATAGAATGGGGGTGGTGAGATTCGAACTCGTGACCACTCGGTTAACAAGGCTCTGATATCATGCTAAGGAACCATCTCACCTAAAAGCTTAAACTATTAGGTGAGGCTCCATAATATGATATATATTATTCTCTAACACCTTTGATTTGTCAAAAATTCATCATATCTGCCTTACAATTGCTCTCGAAGTTCATCATGCATTCTCTGTATTTGTTCTTCCATTTTCTTTCTATTCTCTTTGAGGGCTCTGACTTTGTTATTTTCAACCATGTTTAACAGTAACAGGTGGATCTTTTGAGCTTTTATACGTACCAATTTGATAAGAACTATTCTTAACAAAAAGATTGAAAGAAGTGGGAGGGAGAAATAGAAGAAAAGAGAGAGTTATGAAACTGCAGGATTTTCTTTATTGATATTTCTTGAGTCACACGTTACAAAATTCATGAATTGTATACACTGGATTTCCCTCCAAATCAACTACTATCTGTTTATTTATAAAGCAAGATTCACATTCTAATTTCTAATTATTTCTTCAAGAAGAACTTCAGCTTTGGATTTTGTCTTCTCGAGGACTGATATTGTGCAATTATCCCACGTTCCTCTTCTTCCTCTTCTTTTTGTAACACTTGTGCGAAGCCAAACCCTAGACAGCCATGTAAAACCTGATTTCAGCTGTTGCATAACCTAATAAACAGTCAAAAACACGCAGCATTCTCGTGACAGAAAATTAAAGGGGGGGACTGGCCGCAGAAAATAAATCAAACACAAGCTGTTAAATATTTCGTCTGCTTCAAATCCGAAACATGAACAACCTTAATCGGCACGCTTAATGTAAGCAAGAAGCTGTACAATCGTACGTGACAAAAAAGATGGCAGCCAAGAAGAGCTTATACCCAATATCTCACAGAATATTCAGATGTGACACTTGTAAACGGATCCCAACTGTTGAATTGGATGCACCGACCAACAAATACAAGTCATATGTGGGATCAGATAAAATTGTCCGCTGTGATTATGTAACTGCTGACTGACTTTGACAATGTCATTGAAAATCTGAGCATGTTACTAATAATGTATTTTAGTGCGGTAGTGGGTTTCGCTTCATGGAAAGCTTTTGACCTTCAATTATTGTTTCATTTAATTTCATCAGAATTTAATAATCCTCTTTAATGTCCATTGAACCAAGACTTGATTTTTGTATTATATTACACCGTCAAGGCTAAGTGGAGGACTTTTTGGTAAAGAATGGTAGAAATTCTCCCACATTATTGATCTTGAGCAACAATGGAAGAAAAGAATGGATCATTACGGTTTCTGGAAGAGATCGGACAGGCTTTATCTAGGACTATATGTACCGTTTTATTCAGATAGTCGTCTACTTGGGCAGGTTCTTCCCCCCAAAAAATTATGAAGATATATATTACTAATTACTATTTTAAAAAAGATATATACTTATTTTTTAAAAACAAAACATCCCTAATTATAATTTTAGAAAAATATATATTTAAGAAATATATTAATTTTAATTAGTGAATATATTATTATGTTAATCGCGATTGAATTGTGAGATAATACCATTCATTTACTAAAAGAAAGATAATTCCCATTTTATATCATTTCACTATTTTTTATTGTTTTTAGTTTATATATCTCTTTTAATATTTTCTTAAATATAAATGTATTATTTTATCATATTGGATTTTTTTTGGAATTTATTCTAAATTGGATTACATGATTTATTATATTATATTGTGTTTGTATTAAACTTATGCGGTAAATTTTTAAAATTTCCATAGAGCACCCCCCATCGATTAGATGGGCTTCAGGTATGTTTGCCAAGTAAAGCTTTGTGTAATTTTTATTTTATACTTGGAATCTCTTATTAAATAAAAATATTTTTTATTTAATAAAGTATAATTAAGAAATATATTATTTATTCATTTGAGATATTTATTAACAAAGAGTCTTGAATCATTGCTCGGCTAGGACTTTAGCTTAAACAGGTTCTGATGAACAGGAAATTAATTTCTGTATATGATTCTTTTTACATTTGAAACTCAATCCAACTATATTTTTATATATGTGGTCAATATTCATTAGTCAAAAAAGTAGGAGTGTAGACAGTAAGTACTCTACCAAGACACCAGTTTCAACTGATGAATTATTCGGACTTGAACCCAAGTTTGTATCCTCTTTTCTTTTGCCTCATTGATTTTCACGATAAGGAATCGATACAAATTGAGAATATGAAAATTATTATTTTTAAAGTATTTTTGTTTAAAAACATTATTATTATTATTATGTGGCAATAATACTTAAAAATGATGTTCTCAAGAGGCATGATGTAAGACTTGATATATGCATTGCAGGTCTTGAATTCAAGTCAGAACATGTTTATCTTGTAAAAATCTGAAATAACCAGAGTTTTACTCGCTTAACCTAAACTCATAAAAAAATATCTAAAAATAGATAAGATTTCCTCAAATCTAAAACAAACTTAAAAAATAATAAAATATAGTTTCTATCGAAAATGTAAACACGCCTTTTGAAAGAAAAGAGTGAGACTCCACAGGCCCTATCCCGGTCTAAACATGTTCAAGTCAGAACATGTTTATCATGTAAGACTCAGAAATAACCAGAGTTTTACTCGCTTAACCTAAACTCATAAAAAAAATATCTAAAAATAGATAAGATTTCCTTAAATCTAAAACAAACTTAAAAAATAATAAAATATAGTTTCTATCTTTTGAAAGAAAAGAGTGAGACTCCACAGGCCCTATCCGGGTCTAAAATGGAGTCAAGGAAAGAGTGCATGAAGGCACGACTAACTCAATAATGTTCCATCAGTACCATTTTCCTCGTCTTTTGTTTCTTTCTGTTTTTTTAAGCGAATCCCTATCGTCATGAACAATAATGTATGTAGCCCAGGAGGAAATTTCCACAACTTCCCATCCACTAGGATCAGCTGAAATTATATTTTTTATTTTTAAAATTTTATTTTTAATAGCAATACATTAAACTAATTTTAAAAAATAAAAAATATTTTTTTTTAAAATCACAATGGTATGACGAATAAATTTCACTTCGCATTTAACAAACCACAATTTTTTCTCATCCATGTACTCTCTTTTTTCATTCATGTTTTTTTAGATTTGATTGAATCTTTCTGCTCCCATTTAAAAATTATAGTATAAATTCATAAAATTAACAGTAAATCATGAAATATTATTTTAAATTATAAAGATGCAAGACAAAGCAAAATTAATGAAATATTAAAAATAACATATGGAAATACAACATAGGAGAAACTACATAATCTATAATCTATTGTCGCTTGCAAACCCACATTAATTTTTTCCTCCTCATCTTTGATTAACTTTTTTTTATGTTGAATTTAGTTTTTTCATATTAAATTAACATGAAATTTAATTTAATTTTTTGGTTCAGTTTATTTTATATGAAATTATGACAATGTTAATGATAATTTTTAATATTAAATTAATACCCGATTCATGAAATAAAGTATTATTTTATTGATCCAACCAAATTAAAAAAATTTAAGGCTCATTTTTAATTAATTTTTTTTAGAAAAAAGGAAGTTTCACTTCACAGATAGCACGCGAGGAATAAACTAGTTAGCAGATATCAAAGGGACATGTTAGTGGTAATTAATTAAAACTTGGTATTTCAATCTCTACAATATTTTAGAATTAAACCTTAAAAAGGATGGGTAGGTGGGAATTTAGGAAGAGGAAAGGGCCATAGCATTTTGTGGTCCAAAAATAATAATAGTTATATCGATAAGTATGAAAACAAGCGACAGGTCCTTGCCCACCGCTCCTTGCTCTTCAAAGGACAAGACTAGCGTTTATATATTACTTTAGCATGGACTCAGCGGTGACGTTAGCACGCGTGAGCTGCTTATGAAGAATGGGATGAGAAGAGGCTTTATATTTAGATCGGTACCTTTTCAATTGTTTTATTATCAATTTGATCCTCTGGCTGGATTCAACAATTGGGGTGTACGCAACCATTCCTTGCAGAAATTTAATTAATTTGAATTTTAATGATTTTCCACTCCTTATAATTCAACAATTGCACCATTGTTGTTGTTTTTGGAAGCTATTACTGCTGCCTTCTAGATACCATCAGTCTTGATGTTCTTTGTAGAGAAGAAGTATTTAGTTTTTGTTTTCTTGGCGTTATCTAGCGATTTGTTGCTTGAAATTAAGAAAATAAATCATATTGAATACCACCCACATAGCTAAAAAATAAAATTGTTATATTCCTTTTCTTTTGATACTGATCATACTCTTACAATGTTCCATCACTTTCTCTACATCAAAGTTGTCAATTTTGTTTTGTTTTATCTAAAATATTTTGTACTAGTTAAAAAAATAAGATAAAACACCGTTGTTTTACCTTGTTTTAAATTCTGATCCATTTTGTTCCAATTGAAACGCTATATATGAATAGTATAACCTCAAAATAGCACGTCAAAATACTCTAAAATTGAAATATTTTATTCAAATTAAAAAAACAAAACACTAATAAAAAGAAAACTGAGAACCTTGCTCTACATAGAACTGATGAATAGCTTCAATCAAAGGATTGGGATATGAAATCCCAAGTCGTGCAACAAAAGAAAGGATCGAGGTGTGAAAAATGAGAAAAACAATTGTACGAGAGTTTCCGAGTACGTGCCCATGACATCTCAAGAAACTTGAAATATGTAAGCCAAACAAGTATAAAAAGAATATCCAAGAAATAAAATTAAGCACGTGAAAAAGCTTCTAAATTACAGGAGACCAGACCAGTACTGCGATGGTGGACGATAAGCATCGTGTGTATACCCCCACTATAGTGCCCAGTCTTTGCCTTCTAACCGCAAGGAGAATACACGGGTGAGCAAAGATGTTCTTTTATGTTTAAACTCCTTAATTCCAGACTTCAAATTAAAACAGTTAAATAAAAAAAATCAACAGACGAAGTGACGAACAGTTTAGTGGACCTGTTAAAAAAATCAACGGACGAACAGCTTTTTAATAAAAATTACAATAGGGGAGAGATTATTTCAACATACCAATGTATTTTTTTATAAATCTTTTCTTCAGAATTCGCTATAATTCTACGTCCAGCTTCACTGTTCATGAAAGCAATGGGCAATGTGTCCGTGTGTGTATGGTAACAGCAAATAAAACAAAGTTAATTATTAGATTCTTGGTCAGCATTATACCACGGGCGGGCGTGTATTATTAGATTCTTGGTCATCATTATACTACGGGCAGGCATGTGCTACACACACGCCAGCCTCTTTGGCATTAGTAATATATTTAAAATTTAAATTTTCACTGTTATATGTATTTAGCATTCAATTATATAAAGTGTATAATATTTATTAGTTTTGAATCTTGTCCCACTAGAGCCTTAGTCGCCTTACACCAATAAAATTAAATTTTAGTTTTCAAACTGAGTATCAAATATATTTTTCTCTCGAAATCACGGGATCTTTATTTTTTAGCAAAAACAAAACATTGTTAAGCTTAATATCAAATAATTGCAATATTAAAAAAAATGATAAAAAAAAAAAATCGGGGCTGCTCTTTTCTCTACCAGTGCAGTTCATCCCCTTGTTCTTTAAAGAAAAAGGACATTAATATTTATCTATTGTTCAAGTCAATTGTCTAAAATTAATAAAATATTATTTAATTTTGCCAAGCCAATAATTAGTCAAGCATCCAAAACAACCACTAAATTCAATTCCAGATAAATGACAAATTGAAAAGAAAAAAAAGAGATAAAGAGATCAAAATGAAAAGAAAAACACGAACCCTTTATTTATTTCTTAAGAACTTACTATAATTAAAAAAAATATTATAAAATGTCATTCCCGGTTGAGTATAGACCAGATACCCCCCCCCCCCCCCCCCCCAGCAAAGCTCGTTGGTTTATTTTTTAATTTGGGATCCGAATAAATTTAGTTTTTGATTAGTTGTTTTATTTGCTGCATTTTCAATTTTGTTCTCTTCTTGCAGTACACCATTTCTATTTCACTACGAGAGCTTTGAAAAGACAGGTCCATCCCTGTCAGGGTTTTTTTAAGGTTCAGAAATAATAGGTTATCTAATTAAATTGGACACCATAATTAATTATTTCCTAATTACAATGGGATCAAGATAATAACGAAGAAAATAAACAAAGAAAAATTACTTCCGGAAATTGCTAGCGTCATACCCGTGACACTGCCACTCATGGCACAAACGTTACGTTGTCTCCTTGTAATTTGGCGTGTCTAGGAATAATCTTGTGCCTCGATTGAAATGCGATTCTCTCTTTTTTAACCATCTTATGAATAGAGTGAGTTTTGGGAGTACGGTGAATTATATTTTTTAATGCATTTTAAATTATATTTTATTTAAAAATATATTAAATTGATTTTTTTAATGATTTTGATGTTCACCCCAAGGCTGGATTCACTTTTCTATCAAACAATTGGCATCGAAAATGAAAGGCTACCGAAAAAACAATTTTCATAGCTTGCTTAAGCGTGTTTATATTACATTTTAAAAATGTTTTTGAAAAAAATTAAAAAATATATTTTATTTTTTAAAATTAAAATTTTTAATGTTTTTAAATTATTTTGATATGCTAATATCAAAAATAATTTTTAAAAATATCATTTTAATATATTTTTGAACAAAAAAAACACTTTCAACTACACTTTCAAAAATAAAATAAAAATAAACCTTAACATGCAATCGAGAGAACGCAGATCTTGACGCATCATCACAACAAGTGCTTTCAGTCACCACCTCAGAATTAATAATGATTCCACGAATCGGACGTTAATTTGTTCACATCAGAGTCCAAGTAATGCTGTCAATGGAGGATTTAGGGTTAAGGATGATCCGGAGACTCGTGTATTTTTGTGCAGAAAACAAAAAAGCATGAAGACATGATATTGTTTTTTGTTCGGTTTCTCGATGAAAAGCTAAACCATTGTTAATTCATTATAGCATTGAAATGCAGGCCTTGCTGTCAATTGTCATGTTGCTAACAACTTGCCAAGCTTCTTGATCTTATCTTAAAGTGGGCAGATTCACTTCACGAGAAGTTTAGAGCTTATAATTAATTTCTTGATTTTTAAGAGGTTAGTTAGATCCTAGTTTCAGCTGCTAAATGTTGAATTTTGCTTCTCAAGTATCATTCCATGTAGCCTGGTAATTGAAATCGCCACACGCCACCTACCATTTAGCTGAGACATTCGTCTTTCAGTTCTGCCTAAGTGTGTTTTTAGATTTGTTTTAGTTTTTATGCTGGTTTGTAATTGTGTTTTAAAAATATTTATAAAAAAAATTGTTTTAAATTTATTATTTTTGGTGATTATAAATTATTTTGATGTAATAATATTAAGAATATTTAAAAAAAAATGAAAAAAAATGTATTTTTTAACAAAAAGTATTTTTTTTCACGCATACTCCCAAACAAATTTTTTTTGTAGTTAAGATTTAAAAAAATATATATGAAAAAAGTTGGGAATTGTATTTTTTTTAATTAAGATTTTTAATATAGAATTTTTAGTGAAACACATACAAGATTGTGATGTATTTTCAAAACTATAGTTGATGAACCAAGATTTTACCAATATATCTTTTCTAAAAGAATATTGAATAAAGAAAAATATCAAATATTCATTTTATTTCTTTTTTCCTTTCAATTTTCCTTCAACATTGTTTTTCTTTTTTTTATCTAATCTTGATACTTATTCTTTTAATTTCTCTATTTTTTTTCTTGTTTTCTTTAATTTTTTAATAAGTCCCTTATTATTTTTTCATTACTTTTATATCAAATTTGTTTCAAGATTGGTTTTTGTCTTTTACAAGATCATCTTGGTCTCGTGACTAGGGTTGTTGATTTTGAAAATTAGTCCGATTTAATTTAATTTTTTAAAATTTATCTTTTGATATTAGGTTTGAGCTTTTTTCTTTCATTTCTTTTCTTTTCTCTAGGGTTATCCTAGGTCGAGGGTTAGTAAAATTAACTCGGGTTTCTTTAGATTTTTTTTTGTAATTTCATCATTTGATGTTGAGCTATTGGGTCTTGAAATATTTACTTTTTATGTTTTTACTTTCAACAGGGTTACTCCAAGTCACAAGTCATTTAGGTTAACGTAAGGTGATGCAGGTTTTTTTTATATAAAATTTATTATTTATTTATCTTTATCCTTTTTCTAGGTCATTTTCAAGAAAAAAATAATTTTTTTATCTCATTCTCATATCGTAGGTTGAGTTAATGGAGTGAACCCAAGTTGACTCGAGTTTTTTTCTTCAAAGTTTATTTTTTAAACTTTTTTTTTTCAATTTTATAATTTGAAATTAGCTTTGTATAGGGCCTTTAGCTATCTAGTTTTTTTTTTTTTCTCTTCTCATTTCTTTCTCGAGGGTTATCCCTGGTTGCAGGATAATCAATTTAATTCTCATTCGGGTTCACTTTGCTATCATTATCTAGATATATTTTTATGTTAGTAAAAAATGCCCCTAAAAAAATCTAGTAATCGCTTAATTTTCGTGTTGATCGTTGCAATTAAAGCTATGCAACAACTTAACGGAATTTGTGGTGGTTTTTTACATTGAGAAATATGAACAAATGCAGATGAGCACATTTAAAAAAAAACAATCAAGGATATCCACATCTTGTCACAGAATCTGTTGAAAATGTAATACGGTGAAACTAGATGTCAACACGTGTCCTAGACAGACTTCCCGTTTCATCGTCGGTAAGCGTTTGGTGTTTCTCAATGTCAGCTCCTTAGTGTTTCATGTTTGACCCAAATACTGAAATTAATCTTCAACATGGAAATAGGATATCCACATCTTGAGATGTTCTTCCGTTTGGTGCTAGAATTATAGACATAGATAACAAAATGCTCTCTCTCTCTCTCTCGAAAAAAAAAAAAAAAAAAAAACAAAACAAAATGCTTTTTTTTTTCTCTACCTCAGCAGTCAACCTTTCCATAAGTGGAAATCGTCATGCTCTTGGACCTCTCGAGCTTCAAGGTATCATGTCAATGTTGGGTTTTCTAATTTGTTTCTGTAAACAATATTTAGAAGGGAAATATAATTAGAGTTATTGTGCCTGCGCGACTCCATGGTTAATAAAAATAAATTAGAAAGAAATATTCGTGCGTGTGATAAATACCAACATTCTTTGATGTAAATGGATACAATTTCCTTTAACATGACTCTAGTTAGAGATATCAGATAGAGGCTTTGTAAGTGTGGGTTATTTCAGATGATCAAGTCGATGTTGATACATATTCTTCGGGTAGAGTTTCTTATTGTTATACCTATTGTTTTTTAAAATATATTAAAATAATATATATTTTTTAAAAAATATCCTTGAATTAGCATATTAAAACCATTAAAAAAATAAAACAAAAATTCTTTTTTTTTTTTTTGCAAAGATATGGCCCAGTCCCGTAGCCAAACAAGATCTAAAAGAAACTAAATAACATGGGAAACATTGTAGATCCAAGACGAGAGAGAAACTTGATGGAAAACAACAAGGAAAAGAGAAAGTTATAGGTTGATTTTAGTGTTAATGAGTTCTATTTAATAAGATAATGTTCGTTAAAGTGTTTTTAGGCCTTCATCTTTTATAAAGAATAGATTGAAGTTGAGATATTATCTCCCCCGTTTGATTTTATGTTTTAGACCAATTATAAGTGTTTTAAGTCGAAATATTAATTTATTAACAAGATAATTATGTTTATTAGGTGTTTTTAGGTGAAAATATATTGAAAATAATTTTTTAGTGTCACGTGCCTTTGGATGAAGAGTATGACTTGTCCTTATTATTGTAGTTGATTATTTTAGTGTCATTGAATTTCTCTCATCAAGTATTTTTTTTTATAATACTAATGGTGTCATAATTAGAGTTTTGATGCACCTCTATATTTCTTTTCTTTCATGTTTTCCATTCCTCTCTCATCTCCTTGTAACTCATTTTCTTTTTTGAAATGCCATGTTTTCCACCGGCAACAACTTTATGTACCAAATTATATATATTGTTTTACAATTTGTTTTTTCGAACTGTGTTATCTTGTCAATGTTATTTTCAAATGATGTTAATAAGAAAAAATATGCATCTCTCTCTCTAATAAATGGATTAGACAAATACCAAAAAATAATAATTTGAATTAAATAAAAAAATATTTTAAAAAAAAATACTTTTGAAACACAAAAATGAACAGGTTTTAAACATTTTCATACAATTACCACCTCCTAATTTGTACCACCATATTAAATTATGATTGTATTTTCATGTCAGGGTTTTAGATTTTTATCATAGTTTTAAGTCTAGATTGTCAAGCAAATCCAAATCCAGTAACTTATGATATGCAAATCTAATCCAAATAAGTTTTACTTAAAAATATTCTTTTATTATATTAAAATAATGTTTTTGTTTTCCCCCTGAAAACCATAACCTGGATTAATATTCTGACAAGTAAATCAGCCCACAACCCTATTCTTTTGGCTGTCATCCCTTAAGTTAGGTCTTGTAACTTTGAATTCAAGACAAGCTGGTCGGTATTTTCCTGCGGGCTATCCCATTCCATTTGCAATCATGGAAGTATGAAAAGCATAAACATTCAATTCCGAGATAAAGATCGGAAAAAAACATACATAATTATTGTTCATAGCTGATTTAAGGAGATTTTTATCTTGCGGACAGATAGTTAGGCGCCGTTAGGTCCAAGGATACAAAATGGTATTAATTCAAGAACTCATCGAAGATTCGGTCAAGCAGCTCTCCATTTTTAGCATATGTCGGCACTGTATTTTGTCTGATGCAATCATGTCCAGAGGCTAACATCTTACAATCCAACGGCCACCTAACACGCCTCCAGCTGAGCTCCACTTGAAGAATTATCCAATGGCAGTGTACCAGGTCACGACGGCACAAGACCAGCCGTCCTTGAGCCATAAAATAGACGTGGGCTTCCTGGATTTTGCCTCCTCCTCTTTGGCAGGGAGAGGTCGGAACTTTGTGTTAATCTGGAATTAATGAGTTTTTGCGTGGCGTTTAAAAATATAGATTTTGAAAAGACATTTTCAAAAAACACAACAAGCCATCGAGGTGGGCAGGCAAGAAACACACGCACATATATATATATATATATATATATATATATATATATATATATATATATAAATGAATGAATAATTGTGGCTCCCACAACCCACTGAAAATGCAAGAACAACCCCCCACCCCTCTATAAATTCATGGCACCCTCTCTCACTACTCTCAACACGGGCCATCTCCTCTCTCTATTTCCCTCTCTCTTCTCCACCCACAATTTTTAGAAAATTTAGCGGCACAAATTAAACAAATTAACCAAATTTCAGAGCCAATTCAAAGCTAATAGCGTCCAAATTTCGTGCCAAGAAATTAAGGATATGGGCAACGCCGACTATGATTATCCGCCCACGAATGTAGAGCGTGCACATCGAGCAGCGATTCCACCACCGCAACCATTCTTGACGTCGCTGAAATATAATCTTAAAGAGACTTTCTTTCCTGATGATCCTCTCAAACAGTTCAAGAACCAGCCCGCCTCACGAAAATTCGTATTAGGCATACAATATTTATTTCCAATTTTTGAATGGGCCCCTAGTTACACTTTCGATTTCTTGAAAAGTGATTTTATTTCCGGGATCACCATTGCTAGTCTTGCTATTCCTCAGGGGATAAGTTATGCAAAACTAGCCAACTTGCCACCTGTTCTTGGTCTATGTAAGTGGTAGCTAGGATAAAAATCAACAATATTTTTTTTTATATATATATTGCTAGATTGCTAGAGCAGATTTTAGCTGGACTAGATAATTTAAGAGCATTTTCTCATTGGATTTGCTTACATGCATGCAGATTCAAGCTTCATTCCACCTTTGGTTTATGCGATGATGGGAAGTTCGAGAGATTTGGCAGTGGGGACAGTTGCTGTTGCATCTCTCCTCACAGCATCTATGATAGGAAATGAAGTTGATGCTAATCAGAACCCCACACTTTATCTCCACCTTGCATTCACGGCAACATTCTTTGCCGGAGTTTTTCAAGCTTCCCTTGGCTTATTAAGGTACGTAGACGGAGTAATTATAACTCATTTTTCTCTTCTCTTTAATTTACTAGTATATAATAATAATAAAGAAATTTTCCGTACATATACATATAAGTACGTGCACACACACGTATATATTAGTAAGATCAACAAACAAATACAAGTCTTTTTAAGCTAAATAATCTTTTCTTACAAACTACCATAAAGGGTTAATTACAGTAGTTTTGTTTTTTATATATTTTATTTCTATATGAATAAGAAGACCCATAGATACCTGCTATTTTCAGATCATCTGGTAAATAGTTAACAAGGACAGAGACACCTTAAGTACCAAGAAGAGCATGCTAACGCTTTCTTTTTAAAAAAAAATTAACTGTTACCGTGTTTAACCGCAGGCTAGGGTTTATCGTGGATTTTCTGTCACATGCAACGATAATAGGCTTCATGGCTGGAGCGGCAACTGTAGTTATCATGCAACAGCTGAAAGGGATTCTGGGACTTGATCATTTCACCCATTCAACAGATCTTGTCTCTGTCATGCGCTCAGTCTTCTCCCAAACTCATCAGGTCTGCTTCGATCTTTCCATGTGTGCTAACACTATCTATCCACTGAGCATTATATATATATATATATATATATATATATATATATATATATATATGAATTGTTTAGCTAACACTGATTCTTGATCATTAATAATGCAGTGGAGATGGGAAAGTGCCGTTTTGGGCTTTGGCTTCTTATTCTTCCTTCTCACCACCAGATACTTTGTAAGTAAAAATATTTATATAGCCTAATTATTTTTTCTCGTAGTCTTCCACATAGTCGCAGATTGCTATACATTCTGATTTCCATGTCGCAGACTTACCCCACACGTAGCGGCCAAAACTGAATAAAACAGATGAATATATTTGTATATAAAGAGAGAAGGGCCGCCATGTTTTATATATATGTGTGTGTGTAGTAGCATTAAATTGTGAATTGCTTTACTAATCTCAGTATGTTGACCACTTTATGCCTCTCTCTCTCTCTCTCTCTCTCTCTCTCTCTAGACATCAATATAAATGATTTAATTTAATTTGGGATCAAAACTCTCTCATCACCTGCTCCACCCTAAGAAAATATATATCAATTCTCGTAGATAATAGTAAAAGATGGTGTTATTTAGTATGATTATATATACCTCTTCATGCCTTCATTTTCAATTTGTTAGTTACTTACAGAACAAAAGATGAAAAGACTTTTAAACACGTACATCCCCTTGAGTCGAATTCTGGAGGGATTTCATTCTTTGCTCATTTTTCAATATTCTTACACTAATATATGCATGTTAATGCTGCCATGCTTCTTGTAATAATTGATATGCTCATCTGATTAGTTTATAATGGTGTAAGATAATAATGTTTTGATGTTGACTATTTGTATAGAGCAAGAGAAAACCAAAATACTTTTGGGTTTCTGCAATGGCGCCATTGACGTCAGTCATTCTAGGAAGCCTTCTCGTTTATCTCACGCATGCTGAGAAACATGGCGTTCAAGTGGTGAGCATTTCCCAAAAATTATTGATAGTCTTGTTTGTATCTGTTCGCTTTTTACGTAACTCAAGTCCCTGTCTGTCAACGCTACTTATCCTCTAAAGCAACCCTGACCTGCAAGTTGCAAACACAGATTCAGTGGGCTGCATGTGATTAGGCCTATTGGGTACTTGATTTTTGTCTTCTGGGCCCAATCCAAATAATTGTTCTCTTCCAAGTCACATCTCCAATAAATTTAATTGTTTTTGAAAAAATCTTAACCGGGATTTTTTTTGTGGACGTACAATTTAAAATTTAAATTATTCCTCTTCCTAAAACAAATCGTGACTATTAACTATTAATTAATTCTTAAAACAATAGTGAAATAGAAAATATATCTCTAAAATGCATTTCAATTTATCATGAACTGGTGGATAATACAAAGTAATCATTTTTATAGTTCTACATCTCGTCTTCCACCATCTTGTCCTAACAGTTTAGCCACCTACGTTTTGCCTAGAGGCTAGGTGGATCCTACCAATCACCTTGCGGGTCAATTTTTTGAAGCACTTACTCTAATCTTTTGTTTTTGTTTTCATGTTATGTGTTCTTATCTGCTGCATGGTGGGGTAATTTTTTCAGATAGGAAACTTGAAGAAGGGGCTAAATCCAATGTCCTTCACGGATCTCGTGTTTGTATCTCCTTATCTTTCGACAGCCATTAAAACTGGCATCATCACTGGTGTCATAGCTCTTGCTGTAAGAACCCTTCTCCTCTGTTATTTTGCTGCTCTTTTTCTTCGATTAATAACAAAGATAGAAGTTGAACTAAGACCTGCCCCTCTAGATTAATATAAACATACACATTAATGTGATCATGTGCTTAAGTGATGGCTGTTTTCATTTGGTTACAGGAAGGAATAGCAGTAGGAAGAAGTTTTGCTATGTTCAAGAATTACCATATAGATGGCAACAAAGAGATGATTGCTTTTGGGACCATGAACATTGTAGGCTCCTGCACCTCTTGCTATCTCACAACAGGTGTGTGTGTGTGTGTGTGTGTGTGTCATATATGAATTGACTTGACCTTCCAGTTTTTCCTTTCCCAGATGCGATTAAGAATGTTATTCGAAGTTATAATTAGAATCCTAAACTAAAAGCACTTTTGGTGATGCAATGAAATTTTCCAGGGCCATTTTCGCGATCGGCTGTGAACTACAACGCAGGATGCAAGACAGCAGTATCGAATATTGTCATGGCGTTGGGAGTCATGGTCACATTGCTGTTCCTGACGCCATTGTTCCATTACACTCCACTTGTGGTTCTTTCCTCTATCATTGTCTCTGCTATGCTCGGCCTCTTAGATTATGAAGCGGCAATCCATCTTTGGAGTATCGACAAGTTCGACTTCATGGTGTGCATCAGCGCATATGCTGGGGTGGTTTTTGCCAGCGTCGAGATTGGCTTAGTCATTGCGGTATGAACAGCTAATTATGGCCCAGAACCTGCAATCGTAAATGTCTGATTACCATCCTTTGATACCAACTCGTTTGTCCATATGTAGGTGGCGATCTCCTTGCTTAGACTACTTCTGTTCGTCGCAAGACCGAAAACATTTATTCTTGGAAACATTCCAAATTCAATGATCTACAGAAATGTTGAACAATATCCAAACACGAGCAGCGTTCCTGGTGTCCTCATTCTAGAGATTGATGCTCCCATCTACTTTGCAAATTCAGGCTACTTAAGAGAAAGGTGTGGCCAAATCTTCAAATCTAATAAAAAACTTTACAAACTCAAAATTTGTGCATATCTGCACACCTACTATTCTAAAAATTAACCGGTTAAATTTGAAGCTCACAAGTGCTGCTATATATATTTATATCTATCAGGATTGCGAGGTGGGTTGATGACGAGGAAGTAAAGTTAAAATCTTCAGGAGAAACCAGCCTACAGTATGTTATCCTAGACATGGGAGGTAGGGGATGATCCTGCAATAGTTTCCTTCCTCAAAAAATGATTATAAATCGAAAGCCCCTTTACCTTTCTTTCTCAATTTGACAGCGGTTGGTAACATTGACACAAGTGGGATAGGCATGCTTGAGGAAGTTAAGAAAGTAATGGACAGAAAGGGGGTTAAGGTACATTGTTCATCGAGCTTCTATTATCTTGTGCGAATTCGATGTGTCACGCACCACTAATTTATGTGCTGCAATGTTCTTCGCTTCCATGTTTATAGCTTGTCTTGGCCAATCCTGGAGCTGAAGTAATGAAGAAACTCGACAAGGCCAAGTTCATCGAGAGCATAGGGCAACAATGGATCCATTTGACAGTAGGAGAAGCTGTCGCAGCTTGCGATTTCATGCTTCACACGTTCCCACCAGACCCTTTGAAAGAGGACTCAGAGGCATATAACAAAGTCTAATCTGTCGATCAAGTAGGATTACAAATTAAGTCGATCGGCAAGAGTATTAGTTTTTACATGCAGCTCAGCTCTATAAAGTTGCATCGAATCAACTGAAAGTGAAATAGAAGATGATTTGATTCATCAGTTGAAGTTGTAGTTGCTTTACAGTTTGTGTTTTTCAGACAAGAGATTCCGAATGGAAAACCTTTTTAGAGTGATTCTGGTGAGCGACCGCCGGCATGAGAATGAACTCTGCATCCAACCTTTCCCATCAATGGGGAAACAAGAAAATGAAATGAAAAGCAAGCTCACAGTGCAAGAGGATCATCGAGCAATGTTTAATGATCATTCTTAATGCTGAAAAGAGTAATTAAAATAAATTTTGAACGAAAGAGTTTTCCATGTTTTCTAGCTCTAAGTCCCTTGATTATCCATATCTGTTTTTATAGCAAAATAAAATGAAATGCATCGACCAATTTATCATTTGATTAAGGGTAAAAATGATAACAGGTAAAAAAACAAATTTATTTTTTCCTTTTACAGAAGAACAAGAGAGTTAAAATGCTGTATTTTAGGAAAACCCCAATCACAAATTATTATAAGCGAAGTCCTCTAAAGCAATTTATTGTCTTGAATTAAATTATTTTTAGTTAACAAAAATGTTCAATAATTACTTTAAACTTTTTTACTCTCTCTTTTCTAAATAAAAGCCATCAGTTTAATGAAATTCTTCCCATCTCATCATTTTTTTATGCGACGAAACTCTATTTTTTAAAAAACATACTTTATAGGCACAAGTGAATGGATAAAACTCTAACTGTCCCAGGCTCTTACCATGGTGCATGTTTTAACTTGAACTTGAAACTTGCTATGATTACAAACTCTTTGTCATCACGTCACGTCACGTCCCTTGGAGACTTCCCATTATTTTTTTTGGATTCGAGGAAATCACACCTCCTGGAAAGTGCACTTTGTGAACCCAGGTGAAAGAGTAAAACTCTGATTGTCCCAAATTCTTACAAGAGGTGCATGCCTTAACTCGAACTCAAGACCTGTTGTGCAAATCTCAAGCCATTTGCTATAACGTGATACCTCTTGGGGACATTCCCATCTCATCATTGATCACACAATAGAATAAAGTACACAAAGAAAAGTAACACCTTGTATTTTTTTTAAATAGTTTTTTTTATACGAGGAAACTCATTCCTGAAAAAAATGTATTTTATAGGTCCAGGTAAGTGAGTAAAATCTTGATTGTTTTAGGCTCTTATAAAAGGTTCACTTCCTGACTCAAACTTGAGACTTTCTATGCAGATTGCAAGTTCTTTTTCATCACACCACGCTTATTAGGAACTTTTTTAAACACAATATACTGTGTATCACATGAAGTTTACATAAATAAAGAATATTATGAATCTTGTTAGATAGTAATATAAAAATTTATTTAAATCTTAATAGTTTAATTTTTTAAATTAAAATAATTATTCGACATGATATTATAATCTTGATATTTTTAATAATTATAAGTTTAAATTTTATTATTATTATTCTACAAAATTTCAACTATAAAAAGATTTTACTAAAAATCTATTTTAAAATAATATAAAATTATTTTTAGAATCTCACCTATTAAATTTAAGATTTTAAGTTAAAATATGTTTTTAAAAAAACCTCACTAGAGTCAGATTTTTTTTAAAAAAATTGAGAGTTAACTGACAACTAGACAACTGCTACTCAATTAAAATTTGATTTTAAATAAAAAAAAATTAAAGTGATGTAATCATAGTTTTTTATTTTTTAAAAAGAAATAATAATTTTTATTTTATCCAATTATTTAATTGTTGACATGAGGTGTAATTCAGAGTCAAACTTAATAACATTCCACACAACTACTACTACTTAAACCGGGGAGGATTTGATTGAAAATATACTGACACGTTGAGGACCTAATCAAAAAACAAAAAACAGATCGGCCTTTAATCGGTGTTCCTCCTGGACTCCTTTTTTAGGTTTTCCTCAATAATTTTATTATGAGAAAGAACTAAGAGGTCTAATCGTGCTAAACGGCACCGTATGAAGTCTCGACACCAGTTTAGCAAGGGAGCACTGGTCGCTAGTGTCACATAGCCATCTTCCGACAGGCAGAGAGGGAGGGGTCAGCCACCCTTTCCGCTTACCATTACCTTCCCTTTTCTCCTAGAAACGGACATTGTCCCAGAAAATCAGCTGATCCCATTTTCTGACAAGAAGAGCTTGTAGGGCATCAGTTGTAGTAAGATTTTTATCTAGTGCTGCATCAGATGGCTCCGCCTATCAAATCGAAGAAAAGCAAAAAAGTTTCAAAGAAGAAATTGAAAAAGAAGAAACTCAAAAACAAAAACATTACCTCTGTTCCCATCGATCCCTCTGCCATTGATTCCGATTGGTGGGATACTTTCTGGCTCAAAAACTCTTCGTCCCCAGGTTCTCTTGATTCTTTTTTTTTTTCTCTTTAGTATTCGTTCAGTCTGGAAATGCTCATGTAACCAATGGAATTTGTTTGCTTTTTACTCCTGTTGCTGTTAATACTATTCTTCACTTCTGTTGTTAAGTTTAATAAATTGAGATGATTTAATAAATTTGGGACCTGATTGGATCTTCGATTCTGCTGAGAAATTTCTTTCTAGGCAATCATCTGCTTATAATCTTCATACTGTATGCCCTTTGTGCTTGTGTGAATTTGGCTTCGAAGTGGAAAATTGAGCTGAATAAAAAGTTAAGAGCTTTTCAATGTTGAGAATGTGGAGTATAGATCATACTGAATTTACCAAATTTCTTAATAGAAATCTTGGGATTTTGATGTCGACTGTGCAAAAAATGAGAGATTGATTGACCTTGTAGGCACACCGTCTGACGAGGAAGAAGGCTTTAAGTATTTCTTCAGGATTTCAAAGAAGACTTTCGAATACATCTGTTCTCTTGTGAGAGCAGATCTTATATCGAGGCCACCATCTGGACTCATCAACATCGAGGGAAGGCTTCTTAGTGTTGAGAAACAGGTTGCAATTGCTCTAAGAAGGTTGGCATCTGGTGAGTCTCAGGTTTCGGTTGGGGCTTCCTTTGGGGTTGGTCAGTCTACCGTCTCTCAAGTGACTTGGAGATTCATTGAAGCATTAGAAGAGCGGGCCAAGCACCATCTCAAGTGGCCTGATTCTGATAGAATGGAGGAAATTAGGTGTAAATTCGAAAGTTTGTTTGGCTTGCCAAATTGTTGTGGAGCAATTGATGCAACACACATTATCATGACCCTTCCTGCAGTGGAAACCTCGGATGATTGGTGTGACCGAGAGAAAAATTACAGCATGTTCTTGCAGGGTGTTGTTGACCATGAAATGAGATTTTTAGATATTGTGACAGGTTGGCCTGGTGGCATGACAGTGCCAAGACTATTGAAGTGCTCGGGATTTTTCAAACTCTGTGAGAATGGAGAACGTTTAAATGGAAATTCAAGGAATTTATTTCAAGGAGCCGAAATCAGAGAATATATTGTTGGTGGGGCAGGCTATCCGCTTCTTCCATGGCTCATAACTCCAGAAGTGAGCGACGGAATCTCAGGTTCCATGTCCACTTTCAATGCAAGGCACGAGGCTGCAAGGTTGCTTGCAGTGAGGTCGTTCATGCATTTGAAGGGAAGTTGGAGAATCCTCAGCAAGGTCATGTGGAGACCTGATAAGCGGAAACTGCCAAGTATTATCTTGGTATGTTGTTTACTCCACAATATTATAATCGATCGTGGAGATCAATTGCATCCTGATGCTGCTCTGTCAGGTCACCACGACTCTGGTTATGGAGAACAATGTTGTAAGCAAGCCGATCCCTTGGGAAAAATCACAAGAGAGAACCTGGCGAAACACTTGCAGCATAACAAATAGAAATCTGCTTTGAAGAGATATCTTATGAACAGCAATGTAAGCAAGCAATGAAGTGTCATGTGAATTTACAGTTATTGATGAGACTAGCAAAATTTATGAACTATGGAATTCGTCTATAAAAAAGGGTTTCCAGCATGCTCGTATTCTTCTCTCTCATTAGAAGTGTTACAGACCCGTTCTTAATGACTATTTTGGTACGGACTTGGGCATCATAGTATCAGCCTTTTCCATATAAAGGATCATTTTAAGGAATTATCTCAATTAAGTATGTTAGCAGATGTGCCGAGGATCCTTTTCTAGTAAGTTCACAGGGGGATGAATGTCTTGTGAACTCTGGAGCTCGAAGCAATCTGTGTAACAGGTGCGAGAATATTTACACAAGGACACTAAATCGTAATCATGTCTTGCTTGATAGAATTTACAGTTAAACTATCCCTTAGCCGTCATACTAATCCTTATCCTGATCCTATACTCCTTACAGTTGATGGGTTTTGCTGGGTTAATAATGTACATCCAGGGAATCCATGTTAAATTTTCTTTTATGCACACGAGAAAATGAGCTGGTTTGTTCCAGTGGTCTCTGTGCAAGAATTTTGCTAAGACCTACTTGGGAATGCATTTAAATCAACTCACAAAATCCTTGAGAATGAATTATCTTCCGTATTTTATTAAGACCCCCCATATTTTTTATATTTGAGAATATATTAAATAATTTGTTTTTTATTTTTGACATGGGATATTAAAATATATATAAAAAACACTAAAAACTAATTTGAAGATAAAAAAACAAATTAAAAAAATAACAGAACCACAACTCGAAACTGGCTACAAATCTTAAATCACGAATAATTGCGGCTAAGCATTGTAATAAGTGGGATCCTCATGCACTACAAAGCCAGGTAAACTTCGAAGAAAATAGCTCCTCATGGAAATCTTCGTAAAGTTGTAAGTTGAAACATGCAAACGAAATGAAGGGGAAAACAAGCTCTAATAGAGCAGCCTCTTATGATTAGACGGGGACTGGCATGTACAGCAGGATCTCTAAACTACAGACGACCGGATCCTCTCTAACCGAGCAAAGGTAAAAAAGAAAAAAAAAAGTCTAGCTCTCTCTATATAGCATACCTAGCAAGGAAAGTATATGCACAAAGCAGCTAATGCCTCATATTTAAAGTTTTAAACCTTGAAGGCTTGAAGTTGAACTACACCTATTATTTCCCGGTAAAATTTGATAAACTCAATCTCCTTTGGTTGGAGGTTGCACGCATGAACAAAAGTTTCCTTTCTTTTTCATCTGGCGAGTTCTTGTGCCGCCATACAGATAGTCCTGCAGTAGAACTTTTGTCTTTCTCTCTGTGATTTTTGTTTTCCCTCTACTTCTGTTTTCATCATCAAGTTTCAGCAAAACGAACTGCAATTTCTGCACCTCCAACTGCAAACGTCCAATTTTCTCGGACACTCTTCTTGCCTGCTCTGAAGTTTTTCTTCTCCTGACGCTGCCACTCTCATCTGGTGCTGCTTCGGAGTTCTCGTTGAAGTACAGTGGCTCATCTTCAACAGTTTTCATTAGTTTGCGATTCACTTCAAACAACTTCAGGATGGCCTCCTCAGATTCTTCCAGCTGCTCCTTCACGTTGTCATATTCTATACCTTTTCCCTTTTTGCTCTTCTCTGTAATCTCCACCTTGCTCATCAAATCTTGAACTGTTATTTGGAGATTTGTCAACTTTTGAGCATCAGAATCAAGTCTTTCTAGAATTCTCCTCCCATTCCCTTCTTGACGAGACCCTGATAATCTTTTTGAGATCTCTAATTTGTCCACACCCACCTCCTTCTCGACCATTGATTCTGCAGAGGGATGCTGCCTGATGTGTTTCTTCTTCTTCTGAGAAGCAGTCACCTTCTGTGTTTTTCCAACAGTCAAGTCAATGCTTCCATCCCGGGCAGCAGCTTCCCATATTTCAAGCATCTGTTCATCAGCCTGCATAGTTTCTCTCCTGCTGATTCCATAGGATGAACATTCCGACATCTGATCAAGTATTATGTCTTTTGTCATCACCTCATTCCCATCCTCTGAGATTTCATGTGTTCGTTTCTGCTGCCTCAGATCATCACTGGGTGCGGCCCCTAGTTCCCCATCCTCTGGTTTTGGCTTAACATACCTCCTTGTCTCGACACCTTTTTGACGTGCACTGCTTCCATATTTCAACTCCTCAATCTGCCTCATTGCAGCGTCGAGTTTGGAATGATAGCTCAAGTTTTCTAGCATAGCAAGTCTCTCCTTCTCAATGATTTCTTCCTCAACAGCTCTAATCCTTATTTGCAAATCCTGGAGGTCCAAAGTTCCACCTGGCACCATGTCACTCTGTCCTTCACTCATTTGGTGAAAGCCATTCGCATGCACCACCACTGCAGCATCCTGCAGCAGGCGGAATATAATTTTTTTATTAAAACCATGAACTTTAAATGATATAACGAAAAAGCATTGTCCATATTCCAAATGAGTTGTTTTGTGAAAATAATGCAAAAGGTTACAAACTATGGGGTCAAACTGCGAAGTGCAAGGAGCATTAATAGGAGTGATGTATGGGCATATCAAAATTGGGTGAATGAAGCTTGAGAGCTTTTAACGTTACAACAGACTAATCTCAAGGAATTATTGACGTGCTTGAAAAGAAATTACCTTTGATTCCTTGCTGTCACCTTCATGAAGTGTCGCATCTGGAAGAGTGTGCTCCTCCAGTGATGTTACACAATCCCTCAACGACATGAAAGCTGGCAAATATGCAGCCACGAGAGCTTTTAGTTCTGCATTTGCACCTTCCAAAGTGCTAAATCTTTCTTTCAGCTGGTCAATCTCCATGTCTTTTGAGCAATTCCCATCTTCAAGGCTCTCACATATTTTAAGAAGCTCGTGAAGCTTTCCTTCGAACAAGGCTTCTCGGACAGCAGTTACCTGCAGTTCACCAAACAATGCAACAGCCTGGGATTCTTGTAGTTCAGCCTCATTTCTTTCCTTTACCAGTTCATGACTCAAATTTTCCTTCCTGTCTTTAACCTCTTCAAATTCTTCATGCAATTTCCTAATTTCAGACTCCAATTTCTGATTTACTTCACGAATGTTTTCAGCCTCCTTATTTTTCTGATCATAATCTCCTGATAGTTTGATAATCTGCATTTCTTGATCTGATTGTATCACCTCAACCTCGTCATACTTGCACTTCAGATTCTCCACCATTTTATGCAACTCTCTCTTCTCATCTTCTAAGGCACTGAACTTATCTAACTCTTTCTCCAGTGTCTTCACCTTCTCGTTGAGACCATTATTGTCATGACACAGTTTATCCAGGTGTTCACCGAGGCTTTTTATTTCCACAGATTTTTCACATATGATATCCCTGAAAATTAGAGAAAGGGTACTTTGAGATACAGTTTCAACAAGAATGCAGAAGTTTTCCTCTTCAAGTTCACATTTCTCCGTCTGCAGGTCTGAAAATGATTTCATCAAGGACCTCTGATCATCAAGAACCTTGCAGTTCTCCTCTTGTAAGTTCTGTTGAGCACCTTTCAAGTCTGACAGCTGTACACGAAGATTATTTAGTTCAACCTTCAAAGCCTCACCTTTGCAGTCTCCCTCTATTAACTTTAATTTCATCTCTTCGTTTATCCCTGAAAGTTCCTGTCTCTCATTCTGCAAAACCAAGAATTCCTCGGACCTGGTTGTCAATTCCTGATTGAGGATATTTTTAGTCTTCACAAGATTTTCCACCTCTAACTGCAGTTGCCCAAGCAGTGTAACTAGAACAGAGTTCTCAGTGAACAACCTCTGATTTTCATCTTGCATCTTGAAGAGAAACTCCTGTGATTCTTGAAGCCTGTTGAGTACACGGTTCAGCAGTCTTTGGTCTTGCTTGGATTTATTTTCACACTGGTTCGCATCAAGTTCAAGAGCCATCAACACCTGATAAAGCCCCATCCTCAGTGTTTTAATTTGATCAGATAAGCATACCACCTCTTCTCGTTGTTCATGATTTTCATGTCTTATATCAGAGATAAGTTTCTCTGACAGTTTAGACGCCTCCACAAGCTTCTGATGATCGAGCAAGAGGGAAGAATTCTTCTCTTCCAGATCTTGTGCACATTTCTGAAAGATAAAGATCTCAATCTCCGCATTCACAGCTTTGTCCAGCTCCTTTTCATATTCTTTATTTCTGCACTGACTTTCTTCTTGTAGCAAACAAATCTGTGATGCCATACCAGCCAATTGGGACTCACTCAACTGGGCTAGATTAGCATGCTCTTGCTTTTCAGAATCTAAACGAACCTGTAATTCTTGTACTTCATGAAGTGTGGATTGTCTCTCTTTCTCCAGAAGGGAGTATTTTTCTTCTAATTCTGTATAATTTTTCTCCAAATCCTGCAAGCTTTTCTCACTGATGTCCAACTGAGAAGATAAACTTCCTTTAATGGAGGCCAGCTCAGATTTCTCATTCACAAGCAGCAGGCATAAATCTTCTAAGCTCTTTGATTTTTCCCTCAATCCTTCAAGTTCAGAATTTGCATCAAGGAGGAAGTTCTCCAGAATGTGGTTCTTCTCTGTAAGTTTCTCCAGATTATCAGTAGAAAATTGCAACACAGAAGCCATCAAATCCTTCTCAGAAACAAGAATGGATTTCTCTTCCAAAAGAGATTGACAGGATTCTTCAAGTGCCTTTAACTTCTCTCCAACCCCTTCTAGCTCAACATTCAAATCTGATAAAGAATTCTCCAGGAGAGCATTTTTTTCAATAAGTTTCTCCATGTTCTCCAACTTTTCCAAAAGAGCTAGCTTTTCAGTTCTGTCTCTCTCGCAAACCTCCTTCAGCTTGATGTTGACATCCTTCAAATCCTTCACAGATGACCCAAAGGACTCTGGACTGAAGCCAACTGATTCCACCTGCCTCATGATCGCCTGATGCTTCCGGTTAAGTTCATTTAGCTCCTCCTTTAGACAGTAAATCTCTTGCTGAAGAGCATTTCTTTGGTCCACTCGAAGCTCCACCTCTTCTTCAAGTTTCTTTATGGTCTCCCTTAAGCTTGAAATATCATCTTGCAGATTCTGTATAGTCAGAGCTGAAGATAAGTTGACTTCACTTAGGCTCTTGTTCTCCAACTTGACATGCTCCACATCATCTTTTAAACCATGATTACGAACTTCCAGGTCCTCCAAAATTTGAGCCCTGTTCTGAAGTTGAGCCGCCATAGACCTCAATTCTTCCTGAGATTGAGAGTGCAGATGCTGTAGAGTTTGAAAAGCAGTTTCGGCCTCCATGAATCTCAAGCGCTCCTCTTGGACGCAAGTCCAAAGCTTCCCCAACTCCTTCTGCTTTTCTGTAAGCTCATCGCTTTGAGCTGCCACTTTCTGCATCGATGACTCTAACTCGGAGTGTATGGTTTGGTTTGATTTTTCTAACAGAAGACACCTCTCTTCAGAACCCTTTAACTTCACAGTCCCATGATCTATCACCGAGTTAAGCCTTCGGGCTTCCTCCTCAAAACAAGCAATTTTATGCTCCAGACTGACAATTGTTGCCAAGCACTGCTGGTACAGAGTGACAGCAGCTTCCTTTTCTTCAGTTAGCTTGGTCAAAGCGTGCTTCAAGGTTTCAATTTCCCTTTCAGCATCATCTGCACGCTCACTGAACCTCCTGGCATCTTCCTGTGCATTTTGTAATTTGTCCTCTAGATCAGATATCTTTTCCAAACATTGGCTGTACTGAACCTGCGCTTCAATTTTTTCAGCTTCTAATCTAGACAGGTCTTGCTTTAGGGATTGAGCTTCAGTTTCAGCGTTGCTGGCTCGCTCATTTAGTTCTCCTGCATCCTTTTGGACAAGGGAGAGATTGTTCTCCAGATTAGATATCTTTTCCAGACACCCCTGGTATTGAAGAAAACTAGATTCCTTTTCAGCCTCTAATTGTGCAAGGGCTTCCTTCAAAGTTTGAACTTCAGCCTCAGCTTTGCTAGCTCGTTCATTAAGTCCCCTGGAATCCTCCGTTGCACGGGAGACTTCTGACTCCAGATTAGATAATCTTTCCAAACTTTGCTCATACTGAAGCAGGCCAGCTTCTTTTTCACCTTCTAGTTTAGCAAGTGCATTCTTTAAATTTAAAATTTCTAGCTCAGCTTTACTAACTTGCTCAGACTCAGATGGGACTCGAGCCTTGAGATCATGGCTGCCATTGTTTTGCACACCTCGTTCTTTCTCCTCTGGATCATGAAAATTGAGGCCTTTTCTCACCCTCCCTTCTGCAAACTTAGCATGGTCCACCCCATCTCCAAGCCTAAAAAGATCATTGAATTGTTTCAAACCCTTTCTTCCAGGAACAGAATCTGATTTGTCAGTAAAAGCTCCATTCCTACTAATAGCATAGGATGGTGAGACGCCCAAAGCATCCTTTTGCAGCTCATCAGGGTCAAAAGGTGCGCGTATTGGTGGCATATCAGGTGTACGGGGATCACAGTCAGTAGCAGAGCCTGCAGGTGAATCATCACCCAGAATAAAGGGGGCTTGGTTGGGAAATGCTTCTGCCATTGTTCGTTGTGCCTGGCGAAGGGCCCCAGTGGCATGATCATATCTTTCAGACAAGGCACGATATGCTCTATAAAACTCTTCGACTAATTTCATAAGCTCTGGGCGTTTCTTATAGTACATCTCTGCCCTCCTAGCAAAGGAATCTGCATCTTCTTCAATGAGTTTGATCATCTGTTTGACTTTGGAATCCATATCTGTTCATAGAAAAGAGAATTGTTAAATGGTTACGTGAAGAGAGAGAGCAAATGCTACAGTAAGTCTAGCACAAAACCTTCAGGATGAAAGCATTGATGGAGAAAATAAAACATGAATTCACTAAATATCTTGGTCAAGTACAAGACAGTGTGGTTTTGTGCTTGAAAGTAATTAGTTAAAAGATATGTACATATATCAGATATCTTCTTCTTAAAAAAAGTAGCTGCACCTTTCTTAGCCACAACACACCAAATTAGATTAGAAGTTAAACTGAGCAGTCAAGGATGTAGCTCCAGTTCTTAGGCATTATGTAAGAGCTTATCAGGCTTCAGAATTGAATTGGAAAGTAGAAATGCTTTGGCAAACTGATAAGAATTACTGATCATTTATGCAGATTTGACCGAGAATGGGGTACGAAGTTGCAAACCCTCCTGGATCCATCATCCAGATAGATGTAAAAAACTCATTTAACTGATACTCTTTGCTTAATATTCAATTATGAACTGAAATAGTGTGGCAAACAAAGGAGAATGTTTCTCCAAAAATATGGCTCCTTCACCAACAGGACAAAAAAAGAACAAAAAAAAAAGGACAATCAATTCAAAAGAATAAGGAGATCAAAGATATCAGTTAGGTCATTGAACCCCATGCAATAGAAGAAAAAATTCTAGATTGAGCCCTCAAGTAAAAGAATCTATCAATTTGAAAGCAAAGACACAAGCACGAGGCGATAACTTGGATGCTATATCTATGCAACCGCGGAAAAAATTGGCAATTACATCAATTCTTATATTTTTAGTGCCTGGTTTATTGTCAAGTTATTGAATATACCACAGCAAGTAAATGCAGAGATGTTTGTGATACCCAAAGACCGCCAAGTGCATGTTAAGGCTCAAGCCAAAAGTAAATGCAAGTTAAATACCTTCTAATTCCATTTCAATTGGATAGCATATTTCCATTTTTAAGCTTCCAAATTATTGATTTTGCACCTACATTTCACGTGTTTTAACTGGTTCCATTCATTAACTGTGTCTCCTTTTGGCCCCAGTTGCAGGAGAGTGGTCAGGAGATGCATTTTCATCGCACCCGCCAATGCGGAAGTATGTTGCAACAATTAACTTAAAGTCCCAATCTCAGAAAAATGTTGGTGTCATTCATTGTAATGTGTTGGTTATCATGTCTTCCAAATAGCCAGATCGCTCAAAAATGATTAAACTGTTAACTACAGCCCACATGCACAGTAAACAGAAATTCGAACCGAGTGCCTAAGATACCAGCCAATACCTGTAAGATTTTCTTGAAGCCATTTCGAGTTTTTTGGGCTAATGTGGCTGTCCCACCACCACGAATACATCCTTCTCGAATCTGCTTCCGACCTGGAAGCCATAATTCAATCCAGTAACACTACCACTTCCCGATCCCGATCGCAGAAACGACAAAACTATGATCCTTGAAGCAGCAGGTGACGATCCAAATCCAAAACCAAACCAAATTGAATTTTGCACCCCCCCTACTAGTACCCAAGTCAACAAAATCAACAAACAAAAATACTTAATCCAGCTGATTTCAGTGTTAACAACACTAATTATCAATAAGATCGTAACCTTGAAAATTTTAAAGCAAAAAATTGAGAGAAAAAGAAAAACTACCTGATCAGCAGAGCTTTCAAGTCCAGATAGTGATTAGTATACAAAAAGAGTAACAGCTCTCTTAAGAATTTGTAAGATAAACCTGATCAAAGTAACACAAAAAAAACATACATAAGAATCTGATATGCTTCATAGAATCACAAATTAAGTCATTTATTCATAAAAAAACGAAAAGAAAAGAAAAACCAACTGCATGATCATACACAACAGATTAAAGCATGAAACTCTCGTAAAAAGAAGAAAAAACAGAGAAGTGGTCAGGAGTTAAAAAAACAAAAACAGAGACAAGAATAACGTGATCAGGCAAGACAAGAGCAGAAAAGCACGGTTCAATGACCATTGACATTCATTGAAGAAGAATAAGAAGAAGAGGTGGTGATAACCGACAGTTCAGAGATTTTCTTGAGAAGAAAAAAACCTCATCAAAAGGAAGTTGTTTAGAGGCTAATCTGATAGCAGCAAGAGGATAAACAAGTAGAGCTGCTTCCTCTGTTTTTGTTCTCGGGTATCACCCCATGTTTGTTAGATCTCTCTGTGGCTCTGTGCGGAATATTATGTGTTCATGTGTTTCTCTCTCTTGCCGTTGTTGCTTTGCTTTTTTATGCTGTTGCTTTTCAGTGAAAGAACTGTCCGTAAAGTAAAAGGAAAAGAAAATGAGAGAATAAAATTGAAGTCAGGAAATGACCAAATGCCTCGATGATTTGATAAATAATAACAATGCTCCTATAGTTAATCTTGCGGTAACTTTTATTTTTATATGTTTTTTAAAATATATTTATTTTAAAGATTTTATATTAATATTTTGTTTTATTATTTTCTTATGATTTTAAAGTGCTGATATTAAAAATAAAAGTAAAAATATTTTGATGTATTTTGAAGTTAATTTTTTTATATAAAAAAAACACCCCTCATCAAAATTTTAAATTGATATTATTTAAAAAAATGAATGATTTAATATATATATATATATATATATATATATATATATATATTCAATAAAAGAAATCACAATATATGCTTTTAATTAAGGTATAATGAAAATTATTTGTTTCTTCCAATGGCGACGAGTTCAAAAATTTCCGACTGAAGACCGCTGCTCTGTCGGGTTTTTTTTAAGAAAAGGAATATTGTGTTACCATGTTTGAGGGATGTTTTTCCAGCCCTAAAATGACTGCGGTCCCCGTTAGTTTAAAAGAAGCCGTTAGATGTTGGTGTAAATTTTAAAATTTAGGACCAGTTAGCAATTAACTACAGTCAAGATGGTGGGCAGGTGTGGGGAAAGAAGAGCACGTGGGCATTATGGTAATTTGAATAAATGAGAATCTTCAATGCTTTGTGCGAACGGGAAGGATATGAGTATGACACAGTGTGCGGCAACACTTTTACAAAGGTGGGGCCTTCTGGGCGTCTTGGACGGTGGCGGAAGACGGTTGTCATTCGTCATGCCACTAGATATTCCTCCGCGTCCAAGTACGACCACGAGGATGTTGTGGCCCATGAGTCCAAGATACGCACCTTCTTTTCTCTAACGAACGTGTAAATGTTTAGGTGAGGACTAGTAGTTTTTCTGTCGCAGGCCAGAAAAAAAGTTTAAAATACAAAAAAAATAATTCATGTATTCGCCATGTATCTCTTAAAAAAATAGATTTTAATAACGTATTGAACATTAGTTTTATTTAATAGTAAGATAAAAGTATATTAGGTCAATTCAAGTTGACATGCAAGAGTTATAAAAATAAAAAAATTCAATCCCCATTACACGATGATAAAAGGTCAGGGAGTTTATTATTTTTAATTTTCTAACAAGTCATCAGTCTTGATTTTTTTTAAAATAAAATAGCAGATGACGCGTCGTTTGTTTTGTGTAGAATTTGGTAATACGAGGTTGCTGGAAAAATAAAATGTTGTTTTTTTTTATAAAAAAAAAAATTACTGGGGACACCTAAGAACTACCATAGCTGGGCAACTTTGAGTTCACAAATCTACAGTAGTAAATCACCTGTCAAGGTAGTACAAATTAAGAGAGACAAGATAACGAGCGATAGGAAATGTCATGAAGTAACAACCTCTTTCCCCTCCAAAAAGAAAGAAATTGTCTTGCACTATAAATTTAACCTAGATAAAAGAAAGTGTCAAGAACAATTTTTAGATGATCATCATGCAAAATTAATGATTACGCTATCTAGGGTTCTAGAAATCAGGGATTTAGATTTTAGAGAATATAGACATACGGGAAGGGTAGGCTGAATCAGGAGAGAAGAGAACATGGATTTTAAACAGTTTCTAGAATCGAAACCAAATTATTTTTTAAGGTTTTTTCATTCGTTTTTTTAATTAATTTCTTTTATTTTTTAAGGGAGTGTCGCCGGCCGGAGCACCGTGGGAGGGAGTCTATCGAGAGGTCATGGGAAGAATGAACGTGGAGGAGTAAACGTGGTCTTAATCACAGCACCTCTTGGGTGTCTGAAAAAAGACATCGAGCATGATGAATGTTATAATTGATCCATATGTTTTCACGATGATGCTATGTTTAACTGATTTAATTTTGTCGTGGTCCCACCAGAAGAAAAAAAGTAAGAACATGAATGTGACCCGAGTAAAACGAAGATAGGAATCCAAACATTCGGGGGAGGGTGGGACGGAATTGTGATTTTTGAAATTATACAGTGTTGAAGTAGTAACTAGCGATAATTATTAAATATGAAACAAATAGAGAAATAAGGAAGTTGGAAAAATACAGAGAAAAAAAGAAGTTAAATATAACAATTTCCTTAATACAGAGATGCGTGAAGAGGTTGTTTGGGGTTGGCGTTGCAATCCATATTTTATATTTCTTGTCTAAAGTTATTTTTATATATTTGTGGATTATTTTGATATGTTGATATTATAGATAAATAAATAAATAAATAAATAAATAAATTATTATCATTTTAATATATTTTTAAATAAAATTATTTTAAAAAAACAACCATTCGATACACTGAAACATGAAGATAAAATTTAAAATTATTTAAATATTTCCATCTACATCATAAATAAACTACTAGAGATATGTAAAATCGCTAATCTCCAACATCGTAAAAGCTCAATAAAACTCATTAGGCCTCCATGAAAGGGTAACCGTAGTTATTTTTAAAAATTATTTTTAAATATTAGCATGATTTGAAAACACTAATTTCTTTTTTTATGGTTTTGAACCACATTATTTTGAATGGAAATTATTTACGGCTATATATGTATGTTTGAGATCGTGGTTGCGGTTGTTTTTTAAAGTGTTTTTCATTCATAAATATATTAAAATAATATTTTTTTAAATATTTTCAACATCATCACATAAAAATGATTTTAAAACACTAAATTTTTTTAATTTAAAATATAAAAAAATATATTTCTTCAAAAAAAATATTGACAGAGATTAGGAAAAGTGGGGAAATGCAGACTCAGCCTCGCTAAAAACCTTTGATGCAGGACAAACATGGACAAAGACATACAGCATTAGGTTATTGCATTCAAAAGTCTAATTATGTGGGAAGCATTATTTTTTGGACTCATCTACCGAAAAAGACATCGACTGGAATCGAATTATTGAAGGACATCTTGGAGTTTTGTCTGTTTGATGGAACATATTAAAAGGTTGTAATCGATTAGTCTTCATCAGGCAGCCTTTCAGATAAGCCACAAGTTTGGAGACTTCGTTCGCGAGATAACTACAAGAACGCTGTAAGGAGCTTTGTTGTTTTCCATCGAGTGAGAAGAGCCAGAGCTTCTGATTTGATGGAGAACAGCGATGAGGGAGGCTATTATGTAGCCATCGTCGAGAGGGAGAGGGGCCAGTAGAGCTTTGTAGGTTAGGTGACTTGTAAGACTTTATCTAGTCACTGCCACATCATTGATGTTGCTTTTGCCTCTACCTTAGAACTTAGAAGCCATAGCTCTATTATTAATTATTAACAATAATTTTTTTATTGTATTTTAAAAATGTTTTTAGAAAAAAATAATTTTTTTATTTTTATTTTAAATAATTTTTTTTAAAATATTTTTATATACTAATATTAAAAACAATTTTTTTAATATATTTTTAAATAAAAAATGCTTTAAAAAATAACGTTATCGTCAATGTTAACTTAAGCCACATCCATCGAGGGGCGAATGATGAGGGGTGTTCTTCAATGGATGACAATGGTTTATTATTTATATTATTTTTCCTGAACAGCAGAGGGATGATTATCCAATTTACCTAACCGGACCACCACACAAAGGGAACAAAAAAAAAAGAGTACTCGTGCATGAAGTTTTCAAGGCATAACAGTGTGCTTGATATTATTGTAATTCTTTTTCATGAAAACATATTGAAATAATATTTTTTTATTAAAATTAATATATTAAAATCATAAAAAATCTAAAAGATGTTAATTTAATATATTTTAAAATAAAAAAATATTATCATAAAAACAAACATATATTTACTATTAAATAACACTATTGCGATATCTACTAGTCATTAAGAAGTGTGACATGATAATAAAAAATTTGTGATCTACACAGCATGTTTAGAGTTCAAGTCAGAAATGCATTTCTTGTAAGAGTCTAAAACAACCAGAGATTTACTAACTCATCTAGATCAATAAAATATATTTCCAGAAAATAAAGTTTACTCACATAAAAAAAACCCTACGACAAATATCTATTAGTCAAAACTCACTCTCGGAAGTATTTTTAAGAAATCACTGTAATTATTGTGCTGTATTTTAACATATTTTATTTTATAATAATAAGATTTGAACGCAGTATGATTGTTTATACACACTTCAACAGAAAGGAACCACACAATCTCTTTTTTTCCCCTCAAGTAAAAAGGTTTTTTTCTAGCAGGATGTTTGGATCTGGTGCTTGGAATTCTAGGTCTCAAGCTCGATCGGAAGCACAAGCCACGTAAAATACCAGCTACCATCACATGGTGTTTTTCAAGATTTGTGTCCTTGTTCTTGGTCCACCTTGAACAACACTTTCCTCACCCTTATTCTAAATCCATAAAATAATAGCTTTAATTGTGTTTTATTTACTAATTTCTTGATACGGTCACATGCGATTTGACTCAGTTGGAGGCCCAGTGACCCGCCCTGAACCCCACTGCTTTGCCAGCTCTCTTCACCTAGCTTTATTCCTCCCAGCACAGATCGGAAAAGAAGAAATCACAATCCCGAATTAAAGCAGGAACTATGACTTCACTCGGAAAAGAAGACAGCTTGTTCTTCAAATATATATATTACCAGTAGAAAGAGAAAAGGCCTGAGCTAGAGGGGCCCATGCATCAGGTTGAATACAAAATTTTTATATCAGTTGCAATGAAGAAGAAGCAGCAGCCACTGCACATGCGCCCATTTACATGGGAAAATCTGAAAAGCAAACATACTATAATTCTCATGATTTTGTTACGTAAAGAGTAAACAACTGTGAGGGAGAGCCCCACTGTCCCTGCCCCAACTATCATTTCAATGTGCCATGTGCTGATCTGAGAAAACACCACCATATGCCTTCCGATGAGCTGCATGCGTTTCTTGATGGCATGCATGTTGAAAAGGGCAGCCATGGACAGATGGTCCTTGCCATTTCTGAGCAACCCTTTGTTTTCATGTGATGGAACATGTATGTCTAAAGGCTACTTGGGCATATACATGCATCACATGTGAGAGATTATTCTCACGCTTTGTATGGCGCCATTTTTGAAAGTTTTGCTATCTTTTGCGTTGATGGATGGATGGATGTATCCTGACCATGTCCACATACATGATCTCGTTCTTAAAAAAAAACAGAAAAGACAGGGGGAGGTTGCTTATTTGAGGGGATTCATTGCCTGGATGTGATCAGGCCTGGGCTCTACGTGTTTGGGCCGGGAGCCTTGGACTCGATGAAACATGCTCGCTTTAAAAACCTTTATCTTGGCCCAACCATAGCACGTATCCAAACCACAGGCTCGCTCAACATTCCCATGCTCGAGCTGTGCCACGCGTCGTTTTATATTTATATTCCAGTGAAGAAACCAGTACACATAAATTAAACACATAGCCATGAGTTTATAGAATTATGCATCACTCGAAACTAAGACAATATCAGATTCAGTGAAACCGGACACGATGGCATTGTTTTCTCAACTGGTCAATGCGATTCGTGTGAAGTGATGTTCTAACTGATCACGTTTCATTGCCTAATATGATGCCATGAGATTTCAATAATGTTGGCTTATATTGATTTCACCTCCTTTTGATTAAAGCTGTTTACTTTTTAGAGTTTTTGTTCAGAATTCAACTACTTTTTTCCTTTACCAGTCCCGGGCTCTTACAAGAAGCGCAAACTCTAATTCAAACTCAAGACTTGTTATACAAATCATAAGTTTTTTTTATCATTACATCATTTATATATATATATAAAACTTTTCGGTATTGTTACAAAAAAAACTCGGTATAATAATTTAAATTTAAAAGATTTTAATATGATATTTGTTTAGCTCAAGTTTTAAATGAAATTAATACTAATAAATTAACAAAATTATCATAACACAAATTAAATAAACAAGAAAGTAA
This sequence comes from Salix caprea, assembly GCA_964035475.1. Lineage (NCBI taxonomy): Eukaryota > Viridiplantae > Streptophyta > Magnoliopsida > Malpighiales > Salicaceae > Salix > Salix caprea. Next base: position 14,441,731 of record OZ037755.1, on the reverse strand, counting down.
AATTGAACAGACAAAATTAAAATAAAATTAAAAATCTCTTTGTTATGTGTATTGATACAAGTATCCAATAATTACATCTCATACTTGTCTATTTGGCACCTCATCTTCCCTTCACGGACTCACTCACAAAAACCAACCTTAATTTCTCCGTCGAAAATTCCACAGTAGACATTTCCTCATCTGAAAACAACCCTTCTCCGTTGAATCTTCCCCTCACGACACCAAAACAACACCTGGCATTGAGAAATCAAGAGAGATTATAATAGAAATTGTTTTTTTTTTTAAGTGTAAAAATAAATTAAGATAATTATTTTTATTTTTAGTATTAAAATGATCCGAAAAAAAAAAAACAGAATTTTTTAAAACTACAATCTAACCAAAATCTCGATCACCCCCGAAATCGGTTGCAGCATCATGAGAACCTCGAAGCACCTTGTGAATGTCTTCAGCTTCATTCGTGCTCGGGCTAGGTTGGATATGTTATCTTATGGTCTAATTTCAAGCAAACTAGGCTTTGTAGAAACTAGAATTTGAATCTGTTGGCCTCGTTGGAGTCCGATTTATTAAACGACTTGTTACGCAAGGGTCGATTTGATAGGCACCATTCCTCTACATACTTTCACGGCCCATTGATTTTCAAGCATCATCGACCCATCCCCACCCCTGAGTTCTGAATTTTCTGAAAAAAACCTTGAAGACCACAATCCTTTCTTACTGATGAATGGAGGCAGGGGCAGAGCAATTTATCACCCTAGCAATCGAGCAATTTCACAATTGCGTTGACCCAGATCCTGAAGTTTTTTTTTCTCTTCGTTTAATCAAGTTCACGGATATACGTAATTTGATTGCAATGGGACGGAAGGTGAGAGAGGCTATGGTCTGATGCCATGAAAACTTGCTCATTTACAGCCTCCTGGCTCGTACCCTGACTTTCTTCCCTGAATATCACGAAAGCAAGAATCATATCTTCCATTTTGTCGAACTAAATTCAGCTTATAACTCTTAACTGTCACAGTACGTACAAGCTCCTAGTTTCAAACATGGCAGATTTAGGATTGAAGAGATCTGGCACTAGTTTCTTATCCACTAGTCCATGAAGAATGTAGTTAATGGATTATGAAGAATATCAAGATATTATTAAACGACTTTATAACTTGGTGGGCTGGCCTGCTCAATGAACTCGTGTATTGCCATTTTTCTGGTGATATTTATATGGTTGGTTCTTTATGGACAAGGTAAAATTATTCCTTTATATGAAGTTTTCCTAGAACAGGTGTTGAGTCGTATTATTTTCTTGGCCAGGGTGAATAAATCCCCATGGTGAAATTCTATCTCATGACAGATTTCAGCCACACTCATTCGCTTAGATAGATTTAGAGGAGTCGACTGAGCTGCAGGCTAGTAAGAAAATTAACTTGCAATAATTGCCTTGTTTGTACATTTGATCTTATACTTTGTAGAATGAAATCCTGCCATCTACATAACATGACACCATGAAACTGTTGTGAGCTAGGATATCTCTTCTGACAACAAGCTTTTCTGGGTTCCTTAAAATTGTTCTACAGAACAGAGCAAGAATGTTGATGGAGGATCGAATACGAAAGGACCAATGACACCCAATCGTCGTTGCTACTAAGTTGCAACTAGCTAAGCACAGCCGAAAGAGAGAATAGGGGGGAGAAAACCAAGCACCTGGCAGGAAAATTCTATTCGCACCACCAGATTAACCAGACTGAAGAATATATCAAATGGACGCTCGCCAGCAAATTCCATCATCAACTACTTGTATTACAGCGAAAATTCCTAGGGACAGGGACACAAAGCCAACTTGCGACTTTCCTTCTGTTGACAGCCTTTGCTACCGCCTGCAGGCTAGGCTAACAGACGTTGATGTGTCGAAGAGATTATCTAGATTGTAAATTGGCTGCTTCATCTGTACAAGAATATTTCAGTGACGAGTTTCTCTTTACCATGTTCATGACCAGCCATGCTACTTTACGTAACTTTCTAGAATACGCGTAATATCTTTCCAGACTAGTGAAATGTTATTATAAATTGGACAAGAGATTGTGATTAACATTTATAGAAAAACTTGTAGGATTAAATTCAATTTTATTTAAGAAAATTATTACGAAGTCTAGAGTTTTAAATTTAAGATCCATATGTCTCGCCTAGGAATGAAAACTTGAATGCAGTCCTCTTAACACTTCGCAAGGATTAGGGACTCCAAAACTATAATTAAAGTTTATGGAGTAAAATGCAAGCCCTTCGAACCCATGAAAAGTGATCAAATCAAATCACTAAAAAAGACTCAAGATAAACTATCTTCAACTTGAAGGTCTAAAATGAAAATGGCCATGAAATGTGAAAGGTGGCAAATCCAGCAGGAGCAAGCATTTAAGTGATCGGGGAGAAATATTGCACGGAACTTTGTTTACTTTTGCTCGTGGCATATTCGTTAGCAGCCATGTTAGGTGGGTGGTGGCCTTGTAAGAATTCCTGGAAGAAGTGTAAATTATAATGTTTGCTGTGAAAGATTCAAAAATTCTCCAGGAAATTGACAGCCCGGTGGCTAGTGTATGGAGGGGTATAATCACGATCCACACGTTATCAAATCTCTTGTCTAATGTTGTCTTGATAACAAGATTCTTGTACCTGATGTCATGCCAGGCCTGCATTGCAATGTCGAAGCCCCAACGAACAGTGACGCTAAATTTCCCCAACCATTTATTCTTCGACGTGGGTATATGCAGCGAAGAAACCTTCCCAACCACAAAAGTTATTATTCAATAGCAAGTGCTTGATTTTTTAATTTTAAAAAAAAGAAGAACTTGAAGAAATAGAGAAGTTTAAGAGATGCTTTTTGAAACAGCCGCGCAGCTATTTCAGGCCACAATCAATCCTCCTCGAGCCTCTTCGCTCCTTTTATTCTGTTTTCTCTTTAAAAAAACATAATTTCTTTTCCTTTGATTGGCTCCTTTTCCCTCTCCCTTCCCTCCTAAACTCTCCTCCACAAAACCCTTCCTTTCTCATTCTCCCTTTATCTCTCTTTCCCCCCCTCTTCGTTTCTGCAATATACAACTTTTTTCGCATCTTTAATTTCCGAACTTTTTGATCTAATATCATAATTGTGAATTGGGATTTCAAAATTAAAGTGCAGTAATCTTGTTTTTCATGGTTTAAATGGTTTTGAAGGTTTGCTGGATTTATTTTTATTTATTTAGATGGTGATGAGTATGTTCTTGTTCTGATAGTTCAAATAAATAAATAAATTGTCTAAGAGTAAAAGTTTTCTGCTTTAACTTTAAAAAAGAAAAAAAGAAGAAGAAGATGGAATCTAGCAATGGAAAGGAAGCAGAAGGGTCAATGAAGGAAGAGAAAAGCAATACCTATCAAGAACCAGAAACTGTTTCGAATGCAGAAGAGACGAAATTGGGCTCTAAAGTGGGTAGTATGAGCACTAAAGAATTGTACTTTAGAGCAGATACAATAGATTTCAAGAGCTGGGATGTTCAGCTAGAGAAGCATTTAAGCCGTGCTTGGTCAAGGGATAGCGAAGTGCGATCAACAAGAAAGGAGGAGTGGGAGATTGAGTTGGGAAAGTTGGATATAAGGCATGTTATTGCTTATGGGACTTATGGGACTGTGTATAGAGGCAATTACGATGGTCAGGATGTTGCTGGTAATGCAGTTTTTATTTATTTTCCTCCTTTTCCAGCTTCCTTCCGGAATTTTTCATTCAAATTTTGAATTCAAGATCTTCTTCTTCTTTTTTCATGTTTTTGGCGCTGACTTATAATCTGAGAGTTTACCTCTGATAACTATTTGTAGTATAACTAGGAATGAATTCCCTATGAGTTTCTGAAATGAAACTGTGAAATATTTTGTCTCTGATAAATGGCCAATAGGTAGCTGTAAAGTTCTTCACATGTAGAAAAGTAAAAAGGTGGTAAAGGAATTTAGATGTCAAGTCTGATGATATGTTTAAAACATTTATGTTACGGGGCAGAATAAAAGATTCACATGACAATCTATCACTTTGACGCATTTCTGTTAGTATTAACGACTGCATTTTGAGACAATAACTGTTATTTTTCTTGGCAAATTCCTCACTGCCAACTGTTAATAACTGCAGTGAAGGTATTGGACTGGGGGGAGGATGGCACTGCCACTGCTGCTGAAACTGCTGCTCTCCGAGCATCGTTCAAGCAAGAGGTTGCTGTTTGGCATAAGCTTGATCATCCTAACGTTACAAAGGTAAAGGTTACTCTGTCAATCAATGGCTTGATGTCTTCTGCATTTGCCTTACATTGATAAAAAAAAAATTCAACTTGAAGTTCTTTCTTGCTTTTTTCTATTGTGATAGGCGCAGTTCCTTAGATTTCCATCACAAACTTTGATGCATTGCCATCGTATCATCATCTTAAACCTATAACTTTAACTATCTATGACAGTTTGTTGGAGCTTCAATGGGGACTTCCAACCTTAAGATCCCTTCCCAAAGTTCTTCAAGCGATAGTATCAATTCTCCTCCTTCCAGGGCGTGCTGCGTTGTTGTTGAGTACCTTCCAGGTGGGACGCTTAAGAAATTTTTAATCAGAAATAGGAGAAAGAAACTTGCCTTTAAGATTGTGATTCAACTGGCCTTGGACTTATCTAGGGGGTAAGAACATATCTTCAATTAAAGCGTTTGTTGTTCGATGTTTACTTATAGATTTTGTTTGGTTTTATCCACTTTTGCAGTCTGAGCTACCTTCACTCTAAGAAGATTGTACATCGTGATGTCAAGACAGAAAATATGTTGTTAGATGCAACTAGAACTTTGAAAATTGCTGATTTTGGTGTTGCTCGAGTTGAGGCTCAGAACCCAAGGGATATGACTGGGGAAACCGGTACTCTTGGATACATGGCCCCTGAGGTAAGTGCTCCCTGTTCTTCCTTCTCTATTGTTGTAGTTTTCCCTTCACATGAAGTCCTTACAAAAGATTTTAACGAAGTAATTGTCTAGGTCCTGGATGGTAAGCCTTACAACCGGAAATGTGATGTATACAGCTTTGGCATATGCTTGTGGGAAATCTATTGCTCTGATATGCCTTATCCTGATCTCAGTTTTGCCGAAGTTTCATCGGCAGTTGTTCGACAGGTTTGTTTGCTTTTATATTTCAATAACTGTAGTGGGAAGCCCCATTTTTGTTTCTTATAATCTGGAATGCCCCATAGTTTGATCCCCTGAGCTGCAATTAGTTCCCAGGGTGCATCCTGAGGAAAACACCTACATATGGTATTATGGGACGCATAATGTATGATGTCTTACAGAGTTGAACCTAAAGATTAACCCTGATGTTTGTATGAGCAGAACATTAAAGGTATCTCTTGTTTATTGAGATAGCTGACCCAAAGATTAACCCTGATTAGTGCAAGTTCTATCAACCCTGGTTGGACTACATCTTACGTTGTTGATTTGGTTTCACTTGACATTGCCTTGTTGGAATCTAGCCTGCTCGCAGCTTTAACATACCATGTTATGCTGATAATTTCAATGTTGAAAACGATCTTAACAGCATCTGCGGCCGGAAATTCCTAGATGTTGCCCAAGTTCTTTAGCAAGTGTGATGCGAAAATGTTGGGATGCAAATCCAGAGAAGCGCCCTGAGATGGACGAAGTAGTTAGGCTGCTGGAAGCAATAGATACAAGCAAAGGGGGTGGCATGTTACCTGAAGATCAATCAACTGGCTGCTTGTGTTTCACCCCAGCTCGTGGTCCATAAAACCTTCCACTAGATCACAGGTTTCTCTAGAACATGAACTAAGAACTTAGAAGCCAGATAATTCTGCTTCTAGTTGATTCATTACATGTTATCAGTTTATTGAAGGTAGCTTTCTGTTTTTGTAATTACTATTGCTGCATAAAATTATAGAATTTGGAAATTGATGATGCTCCATAATCCAATAATATGCCAGGGGACTTTTCTGCTTCCGAACAATCGATGACAAAAATCTGGATTCCTGAAAAACGGTGGGATTTTTGCGACCCTGCAATGATTAAGTGACTAATTTTATTGTGAAGAGTAGTAAATGAACATTAGATTTAAGGAACAAGAATGTCTGTTCTCAGTTCATATATGATAAATAATGAGGATGTATTGTAAAAGAGTGAAGATTGTGAATCATCGTCTAAGTTGTTCAAAGAATATTTCTAATCTGTGTATTAGTTATTTGATAAATAATTTTCTTTCTTTCTTATCTCTATTCCTTTTGTATTTTTTCTCTCTCTTTGCACTTAAGGAAATAGTGTTTCACTTGGTCTATTTATACAAAAAAAAATTCTTTTTTTGATTCATGATTATATTTATTATCCAATGTAAAAAAAATACATATGCATTTATTTTTTGCATTGAAAAAAAAAATTATTTGACCTACACCAAGGTAAATTGAATAGACACATTAACATTTTACTCTTTTGTATTTATTGACTCAAATGTTTCTTGATATATTCAATTATATATCTATATATATATATATATATATATATATGTTGATTTATAATCAGAATTTAAAAAAAATATTTAAAAAACTTTTTTTTTTTTTTTAAAATTATCTGATCTGCTGAGAAGCTCGATCAAATAACTAGTTTATGCAAAAACTAAAGCAGCTGAAGCATCAAGTGAGTAGTACTGTAAAATTATTCGGCATGATGAGAATCGGAGGATGCTAAAGCATGTTGCAGCTACGTACGTAAACAACTAAAGATAAAGCATTTAATAGATGAACGAGTGGTACACGCTTTGAGATTTAAGATGTGTTTGGTATTGTTTTTGTTTTTGTAGTTAAATTTTTAAAAAATAGTTTTATGAAAAGTATTTTAAATGTGATTTAAAATAATTTTTAAAGTATTTGGTTAAAATTATAATTGAATTTAAGGTTAATAAAAAATAATTTTAAATATTTGATTATTAAATTTTTTATATTTCTGTCGACTTATAAAATTAGTATAAATAATTTTATATATGTGTGATCAAGCCGTTCAAGAAGCCGAAGCCCCGTACAGACCACCACTGCCATGGTCGTGCTCCCCAAACCTCTCTCAGCAAGACAACTCTTCAAGCTCCTCAAAGCCGAAAAAATCCACAACCAGCACTCGCCTTGTTCGACTCAGCGAGTCGCCAACCAGGTTATACTCATTCGTCACACATTTTTCTCCTCATTCTCCGTCGACTCTCTGATCCAAAACTCGTGGTCCACGTGGCTCGAATAGTTGAGCTCATCAAAACCCATAAATGTAAGTGCACAGAAGATGATGTTTTAACAGTATTGAAAGCATATGCGAAAAGCAAGATGCCAAACGAAGCCTTTAATTGCTTCCAAAAAATGGAAGATATTTTTGGGTGCAAGCCTGGAATAAGATCTTACAATGCTTTTATTGAAGCACATCTGTTAGACAGGGAGCAACGCGAGATTATCCAATAGTTTAATAGTGGAGATACCAAAGAGTTTACTTTCAAGCTAATATAATGATATCGAAGATTTATATGATTTTTAATTTTAAAATTTATAAAATTAGTTGAGATACATCTAAATTTTTCCAAAAATCAGGTTAATAATAATAAAAAAAACATTTGGCATCTTGCCTGTGCAACTTCGATGACGATGCTATTGGATAAGCAAGTGGAGGTGTATCATGTACGGATCGCATCAGAGATTATCCTTTTTGTCTGCCCACTTGGGGTGTGCTGTGAAGAAGTGGAAATCATCTTGTGCCGAGGGAATAAATGGAAGTGGCAAATTGCTAATGGTGGCAGAGTGGAATTTCCTATCAGCCGCCACTGATCTGGCAGACGAGCGGCCACCGCAACCTTTCTTCTACGTGGAGGTTGGATGGGATAGTGATTATGACTTTTGTTAAGAAAGTGATGGGATTAATGTTGCCTGGTTATCATGATAAGATAGACTTCTGCTTGCCAACACTTTTTTTTTTTTTTATCAATTGATTATTATAGCATTTGCCTTCGTATCTCGACTGATTAAACACGAGGAGATTGATGATTAATCATTCAAAATCTCACATGATTGTAAAATTTAAAAGAATATTTATTAATGAATTTTTAAATGCTTAACAACCATCAAGTTAAGTATCTACTGCATTGCTCTTAAAAAAAGCTACCTGCCACTGTATTTTGTTAAATTAAATGATTCTGGAAGGATATGGATACAAAGATGTACAGACATAAGGGGCTGGAAAGTAACGAGTCAGAGTGGAAGGATCTTATTGCTAATATGTAAATTTCTGGGTGTGAATTTTCCACGACCCTTGCACTATAAAAGCCAAGCGCAACTGCGATCTCACAGTTGTCTTGGCACTGTCCGCGCCTAACTACTTCAAAACACACAAAAGCCCACTGCCGGAACGACACAAGTTTTAAGATGTCCCATCCAGCCGCCGAAACCTCGTCGTTTATGACCGATTTCCTCCGTCAAGCAGGTGGCGTTGCCATTATCGACGGAGGTCTCGCGACGGAGCTCGAACGACACGGGGCTGACCTCAACGATCCCCTCTGGAGCGCCAAATGTCTCCTTAGTTCCCCTCATCTCGTCCGTGCGGTACCCCCTCTCTCCTCTCTCTCTACATTCACACCCCGATGTGTTTCTGTTTCCGTTGAAATCGATGTTGCCTCTGCTTTAATTTTCGTGCATCCTTTTCTCTTTCAAGCGCGGTAAAAACGGTGGCTTTTGACCCTATAATCTTTTTTTGTAATGCAAATAATTACAAACAAATCTAAGACTTAACAAGGAAAGAGAAAATTGTGTTATTTTCGCTGACAGAAATTTAGAATTCATGTCACGAAAAGGGGAATTTGTGATTTTAGAACCCTTTGAGAGAAGGGGGAGTAGGGGGGTTCAAATTGGAAATTTTGATTGTAAATGTGTGGCAGTAGTGTTTCTGGAATCAGCTTTTTAGATTTGATTGTTGTTTGGTAGTGCATAAACTCACCAGTGTGAATAATGGGATGGTACATGTAGATGTGAATTATCACTTTTTTTAGCTTACGTGGCTACAATATCTCAGCTATGCTGTTTTGTATTGGTGGAATTTGGCGGCGATTTCAGAGAATTTAATATAGTATACTGTATCACAGTTGAACCACCCTGCTTTCTTATTTTATTTTTATGATATTGGGTCACTCTGATTTTGTTCTATTTTGTTCGAAGAGCACACAATAGTAAGTAATTTTAAGTGTGTTGATCTAAGGATTGGACGTTGAACTTGGACAAGCATCATTTGGTTTTGAACATTAAATACATAAAACATCTTGCTCAATTTTTTCCAACCCTTTTTAGTGATGATATGCCAAAATCTTTTATTTACCAACATTGATTGTATATGTGATTTTTTTTGCTTTTCTCACTTAGATTCTTCATTTTAGCCCAAGAAAAATATATCCCTAAAACTTTATGCATGAGACATATAATGAAGGTACATATAAAAAGGAAAAGAAATTAACGTAATAGGAAACAAGTTTAATTCCCAGAAATCACAATGACGAAAAGGTTAAAATGTCTGTAACTGGTATTGGCAACAAAATTTTATTGATTTTGAAATCATAGATGGAAAAATTATCCCCTTTTCTCTTACCTCATATATTCATCGATCTATTACAGATTATACAATGTAGGAACCTATATAGTAAAGTAGACTAATTAGAGTCTCTACAATTAGAACCCTATATATAGAAAGTAGACTGATCAGAATCCCTACATTTAGGCTCTAATTTTTTTCTAATGACATGATTTACAACCTGTAACACCCTCTCTCAAGTTGGAACATAGATATTTATCAAGCCCAACAACCTGAGCCCCATTTAGGGTTTTTGTAAAAATATCCCCCAATTGTTCTCCAATCTTCACATACCCTGTGGAAATCAAATCTTGTATTTTCTAACAGATGAATTGACAGTCACTTTCAATATGCATAGTTTGTTCATGGAAAACAAAATTAGATGCAATATGAATGGCAACTTGGTTATCACACCACAATTTTGTTGGTACTGAAGTCTTGAGGCCTACTTCAGTCTTGGTTATCACACCACAATTTTGTTGGTACTGAAGTCTTGAGGCCTACTTCAGTCAAGAGTTGATAAATCCATATTATTTAACACAGATTCTTTCATTACTCTATTTTTATTTTCCACTCGATCATGACACAACATTTTGCCTTTTACTTTTCCACAAAACCAAATTGTCTTTAACAAAGACACAATAGCTTGATGTAGATCTTCTATCTACCTTGGAACCTTTCTAATCTGCATTTGAAAACATTCAATACGAGTGTGTTCATGGTTTTCATACAAGATACCATGTCCAGGTGCTTCTCTTAAGTAACACAAAACATGTATAAATCTGCTCAATGGTGAAATGTTAGGAACGATATATACTAATCACAACACTAACAAAATAAGCAATATATGGATGAGGCACTATAAGATAATGCAACTTCACAACCAATTTTTTATATTTCTCAAAATCTTTAAATAATTCACCATCTTTGTAAGTTGTGAACTAGAAATCATCAAGACACTACATTGTTTTACCCCTATTTTTCCTGTCTCAGCTAATAAGTTGAGCACATACTTCCTCTGAGATAGAAATATATCTTTTCTGCTCCTTGTTATTTTAACACCTAAGAATCACTTTAGCATCCCTAAATCTTTCGTGTGAAACTGAGTGTGAAGAAAAGACTTGAGATGAGATTTCTGTAATATCGCTTCTAATAATAACAATGTCATCTACATACACAACTAAAAGAATGATGTTAGCTTTAGGTTGTTTATAAAAAAATAGAGTAATCAGACTTACTTCTTGGGTCAAGTGAGGTTTCTAAGTACATTTTTGTAGTCGTCTACAATCATGCTTCATAAGTCTTGGCTTATGATAATAATGACACGATTCCTCTTGAATCTTGTCTGCGATCAAAATTGTTGGATCCCCTCCTTTGTTACCACCTATGTAATGTGATCGCCTAGATTCATACTTAGTAGTTTGACTGACAAGATCATCACTAGACGGAAAAAGTGGAGAATCTGTTGTGCGAAGTACCTACTAAATACATCTTGTAATGAAGAGATCCCGGGGCTAGAAAGAATCCGAGATTTTGCAGTCTTAAATTTAGAAGGAAGACCAGTGAGAAAACTCTTGACAACCATCTTCTCCCTTTGATTTTGTTGTACTTTGATTTCAAGACTAAAAGGTAACAACATATCAAGCTCTTTTAAAAGCCATAAAGCAACCTGTAAGAGATCTTTTTTTATGCATGGTAAAAGACTTTACAAACCTTATAAATTCGGGAAACATTCTCTTTTCTGAAATACAAGAAATCCAGATATTCCATTAATTACTTAACAAATTCATAGTGATTGATCAATCCAATTACCTCACTATCTATGGAATTTGGTATCTGCAAAAATATTCGAGCATCCTCCCTCAATCATGTTTGTCTTGAATCATGTTGAGGGGGATCATCAGTCATATGATTATCCTCATCAATGCTCCATAAATAAAGATGAACAGTCTTACTCCAATCCAAATAATTGAAGCCATTGAGCTTGTGTTTAGTGATTTTTGACATCACCAGGATTACATCAGATATTACTCTGCCTTTTTATCAGCCAAAAAATAATTATTTGTGAATCATGACAAATAAAATTGTAGTCGAAAACAAGAAAACATGATCTAATCCCAGTAGCTACTCCAGAGAAGAGATTGACACAACAGAGCACAAATATGTGCTATATAGACCTTAAGAAGAGAAAAGTATTTAGATACCAAATTTTGCAGTATTAGGATGAATCTGAACAACCATGGCTCCGATACCATGAAATTGGAATTTTTTTTTGTTTCTCTTATCTCTTATATTCATCAATCTGCTACATGTATATACAAAGTAGGAATCGACATTAGATAAGTAGATAATTAGAATCCCTATAATTAGGCTCTATATTATTTTCTAATTACATGTGATTTAAAACCTGTAACAGATTCCAGTAAAAGAAGCTCTGTTTTGGAAAACTAAATGCAATTGATAGGATTCTTGTGTTATCCATATCGATAATTGATCAATAACTAACATATTAGGAATTGCTGCCTTCTTTTGTTATTTAGCAATATTTTCAAAATATTTTTAGCTATACATGAAATCATATGGAATGCTGATGTGGTATTTTCCCTTGGTTAATGTGTTTTTTGATTGAGCAGGTACACCTTGACTATCTTGAAGCTGGTGCAGATATTATCATCACAGCATCTTATCAGGTAATAACAAAGATCCCTCTCTCTCTCTCTCTCTCTCTCTCTGTGTGTGTGTGTGTGTGTGGAATTTACACTCAGTTTCATTTGAATGTGGACAGGCCACCATTCAGGGATTTGAGGCAAAAGGTTTTTCTAGAGGAGACAGTGAAGCCTTGCTCAGGAAAAGTGTGGAAATTGCTTGTGAGGCGCGAGATATATATCATGATAGATGCAGAGAAGGTTCTCCTGATGGAAGTAATGATGGTAGGGTTCTGAAACATCGACCCATTTTAGTTGCAGCTTCTGTTGGAAGCTATGGAGCTTATTTAGCTGATGGATCCGAGTACAGGTTGACCTCTAAGTCATTGCATGAACCGCATCACTGCATATATCTATTTCATCAAGCATCAATTGACAGTCATATGTCTTAGTCACTTTTATTCTAAAAGCTTTGTTGAGACTTAATCTTCGGAGTGCTGTATTGGATCTTAGAAAATTAACACGGTCTTAGCTTGATGGTATAAGAATGTGGTTCACAATCAAACACCAATTAACAATCATATCTTTTAGTTATTTTCTTTTGTTTTTCTAAAAGTGACATGGAGACTGAGTCTTAACAGTTCTTTACTGGATCTGAGTAAATGACCATATGATGTCATTGGAACATTATTCACTGTCTTTGCTCAATGAGGCTTAATAGTTCACAATCAAGCACCAATTAACAATCATATCTTTTAGTTATTTTCTTTTGTTTTTCTAAAAGTTACATGGAGACTGAGTCTTAATAGTTCTTTACTGGATCTGAGTAAATGACCATAGTCATACGCTTGATGTCATTGGAACGTGGTTCACTGTCTTTGCTCAATGAGGCTGTCCTACTGTCCTTCACGTGAGAAAACTCTAAATTATAGTTTTTCTATCTCTAATTGTTGTTTTGCCTTTACAGCGGGAATTATGGTGATGCGATTACCCTTGAAACCTTGAAAGATTTTCATCGCAGAAGAGTACAGATCCTGGCAGAATCAGGTGCTGACCTCATAGCATTTGAAACAGTTCCAAATAGGGTAGAAGCTCAGGTATTGATTGAACCCTTTGTCATGTTGCATTATCTTTATTTCTTGTTCTTAGAGGAATGTCATGATCAAATCTAAGAAATAGGAATGGAGTTAATACTGGTGCCACAATTCATTTTTGTGCCTTACTCCGATTGACTAGGTCTTTGATTGTGTAGGCATTTGCTGAGCTCTTGGAGGAAGAAGGCATAAAGATCCCTGCATGGTTCTCTTTTAACTCTAAGGATGGCATTAATGTAGTCAGCGGTGACTCTTTGCTTGAATGTGCCTCAATTGTCCAATCATGCAAGAATGCAGTTGCTGTGGGGATCAACTGCACACCTCCTAGGTTTATTCATGAACTGATTTTGTCCATCAAGAAGGTATGCTTTTTGTGTTCCTTCTATTCTTTTCTCAACATTTTCAAATGCTCTTAATTAATCACAGACATTCAGGGTTCACAAGTATCTCCATCTGATGTAAAGTCAGAGTTATTCATTTGTACAATAAATGACCATTGAAACTATGTATTTTGTTATTGAACTTATTCATGCTAGAAATATAAATAATTATGAAGCAAGAAGAACCAAAAACGATACTTGCAATCAATATCCACAAAATGGTGTCAAATTAGTTGTCAATGACTACACCGGGGTTATTTTTATTTTTTTGGTAAATTTATTAACAATTGCCCAATTTATACAACAGTGTGAACTTAAAATCATCACAATTTTTCTTTAGTTAAAAAGTCAAGAACTTCAATTGAATTTAGAACTGAATTTTAAGAATTTTACAGGCGTGATAAGCTCCTTGTTTTTAGAGATGTCAGATGGTATTGATGGTTTTTTACTTCGTCCTAAATGGTATTGCACCATATTCCATTATGCAATGTTGGTATAAAGAAGGTGGTAATGGATAGCTATTAGTTTTGAACATCTCTTGATGCTGGATCACTTGGGTGGGGGTTATATTGTCGGCAACAGCTATACCACCTGCCCCTTGAATCTATGATTTCTATGTTCTGTTAAAATAGTTGTTTGATACAAAAATAAGAACTGATTCCATTTAATTAGTGTATTTATCAGCATTAGAATTAAAGCTAACATGTCTGCTACTGTATTATTTTATCAGGTGACTACAAAACCAATACTTATATATCCTAACAGCGGTGAGAGTTACGATGGGGATCGAAAGGAATGGGTGGTAAGTTCAGTTTGCCTTGTTTGTAAGAAATGCTTTTATTAAATTTAACTGTGTCAACTCCCTCTCGTTTGCAGCAAAACACTGGCATATCGGATAAAGATTTTGTATCATATGTAAACAAATGGTGTGAGATTGGGGCTGCTCTTGTTGGAGGCTGTTGTAGAACAACTCCTCGTACTATCAGAGCCATATACGAGACTCTTTCCAACAGATCTGCTTCTCTATCCTCGCAGTGATCACAGACAGGATCATGTAATTCCAAACCCAAAAATGGATGCTGGAAAAGGCTTTGCATGGTCTGAAATTTTCTCCCTGGTTGCGGAGGGAGGGTCTAACCAAATCTAAATCGAGGCTTGAGTTGAAGTTTTGAAGACGATGAGGTTTCTATTTCATAAGCTACTCGTGTTGATATAGTGACTCCTGCTTAACTCTTTCTGACCCGAGGAACCACAGCTCCCACTTTTTTTTTCTTTCTTTTTTGTACCGGTGGAAGACTGACCAGAGGATCTACAGTCTTGGTTTCTGTTTTGTGTAAGACATTATTTCAAGTTAAATACAATGTTTCAAATCACCATATAAGGACCCCAAATAAAATCGTTTTTTTTTTTTTCAATGCCGCCAAACAGAATTTCATAAATATTTTTATTTTAAATTATTTATATATATTGTTTACAATCGTTTTATTTTTTGTTTTCAACCCCTAGCCTTGGATATCTCCGATCCAAACCCCCTCGCAAAACCACTACATCTCCGGCACTGAATTCCTCGGCGTTCCGCCTCCTGCGAGCTAAAACCGAATAAATTTCTGAAATTCACAATCGACTGGTGACTTCACCTGCATTCTCCGGCTCAACCAACTCGCCTCTCCTTACTTTTCACGCCAAATCCTCCTGCTAGTGTTGGATTAATTGCTAGTTTGCCTGGAGAGGAGTTGTACTTGTTCGGGGCAGGATTGCAGGGTATAGAATTGGTGCAGGTTAGTGTGCCGGCTGATGTTGTGATGGAGAGGATCTTAACGTGGACGCTTTTCATTGGTTGTACTGTATAAGGCTCGCGCGTCACTGTAATGATGTTGTGTGTGGCATCGCCATGTAATTAATTACCAACTAGCAATTAGTTGTGTAAATCATAGTTGTTAATTCCGTTCTGTTCCGTTCCGTTCAATAAACCGAGACAAAACGACGTCATTTTTGTCTCGGTTTTAATTCCGGTCCGATCCGGAAATTCCAGCCGGAACGCCTTGGTTCTGTTCCGGGCGTGCCGTTCCGGGTTCAAAATCATTTTTTTTATTTTTTAAAAATTATTTTTGACATTTATACATCAAAATAATTTAAAAACACCAAAATATTTTAAATAAAAAAGAATTCAAATTTTAATTATGCTTGTTAAATTAATATTTTTTTTTTTCATATATATATAATTAATTATATATGAACAGTATGACACCGAAATGACACGCCGGAACGCTCCAAAACTAAAATGTTCCGTTCTAATCGAAAAACCGGAACGATATTGACAACTATGGTATAAATTGCTTATTAGTTGACCGCAAAACATGTGGTTTCCGTTTTTCAACGCTGTGCAACTAAAAACTAGATTAGGGTTTCGCATGTTTATAACTTTATATCATCGTTTTTTTCCGAATGTAGTTACGAAAACGCCCCTTATATGTTCATACATGAAACGACATCGTGTTGAGAGGGATGCTCTGAAACTTGCGCCTAGAAAGTTGGAGGAGGGATATTGAAGCCAGAGGGTTAAGGAGTAAGCAGCTTGTGTGTGCCTCCCCCTCCTCGTTGCGGCTGCGCTTTCGCTCTATTAAACTCTACAAAGGTACCTCTCGGACTCTTCTTCTCTATAATCATTCATCAAGGAATTCTATTTTACCGTTTCATCTCTCTCTGTTTTCATTTTTTGCTACAAGAGATATGGAACTGCTTTTCCTTTTTTATACTTTTGCTTTGACTTGCCTTAAATTAGTGTCACCCTGCGAGTCTGTAAGAGAAGACAGAAAAGGGAAAACGTTAATTTTTGTGAAAATTAATATCCTTTTCTCTGTTGGTTGGTAAAACAATGATAGTTTGTTGCTTCTAATTTATATACACGGCAAAACTGCGGGGATACAGAAGATTATGGAGATAGATGCGGAGGTCAAAGATAGGTCCCTCGTTCTGATCAAACAGGGAGCTGAAGCGGTGAGTTCAGTTCTAACATTGTTTGTCTCTCATGATATTGCTAATGTTACAGTTATGATTGTTTGAATGTTCTGTTTCAGCGGGTTTTTGAGTCGAGCTTTGTTGGAAGGAGGTCTGTTGTTAAGGAACGTTTCTCGAAGAAGTATAGGCATCCAACTTTGGATTCTAAACTTACTCTCAAGCGTCTAAATGCGGTGAGGGAGCTGTTTACTGTAAGGTCTTCACTGGTTTTCGCTACAAAATTTGTTAAAGCAATCTTGGAATTTTTTTTGTATAAACTTTGGAGCAGGAAGCCAGGTGTATGACGAAGGCGAGACGACTAGGAGTGTCTACTCCTGTGCTGTATGCTGTGGATCCACTTCTGCACTCTCTAACATTTGAATATGTTGAGGGTCCTTCTGTGAAAGATATTTTTCTTGAATTTGGGTCAAATGGCATTGTGGAAGAACGATTGGATGACATCGCAATGCAAATTGGTGGTTCAATTGGAAAACTACATGATGGTGGTCTTATTCATGGCGACTTGACAACATCAAACATGCTAATTCGGACTGGTACCAATCAATTGGTGAGTTATATTATCTGTTTCTATTGGGGGCGGCGTGGCGAAGGAACCCTAATTTTCTCTGACTGTATGCTTGATTGTTACAATATCTCTGCATCACAACCAGAAATATCTTCTGTTAGGTCCTGATTGATTTTGGCTTGAGCTTCACTTCAACCCTTCCTGAAGATAAAGCTGTTGATTTATATGTACTGGAACGAGCCTTACTTTCAATGCATTCTTCATGTGGGAATGTGGTGAGCCAAGACTAAATTTTCATCATATTTTAATTTCATGTATGCTATCTTGGATTGGTGACAAGACAAGTAAAAGGAGTATGAATACATCAAAGAATGAAAAGAAACTATTTGAGAAATTGCCATTGAGTTTAAATACAATTGTGACTTTGCTAATGCTATATATTCTTGTACAGATGGATTCCATACTGGCTGGGTACAGGAAGTCCTCAAAACAGTGGTCATCAACATTGAACAAGCTAGCTCAAGGTGCAAACTGCTCTCCTAATTGATCAACATTTCTTCTTCTTATGGTGTTCCCATTTTTTTTCTCTTACAACCTATTACAGTTCGACAAAGAGGTCGAAAGCGCACCATGATCGGATAGACTTTTCCACTGTTTCTTCCGTATTAGGTAAGAGGAGGAGGTGCCCGTTGAAGTTATCAATGTTATGACAATTTATAGTAGCTTCTGTATTCTTATGCATGTGCGTTTACCTACAAGTTGTGATGTATGAAACAAGTTTTCCAATGGAATTACATTCCAAATTGTGTTTTATATTTAATATATTTACAAGTGAAAATTACTTTTGAAAAGTAACATATCCAAATCAAATGATAATTGGTACATGTGGTTGGTGGGAACTATGATCTTGAGGTGGTCATTTACATGACAAATGCGATATATCATATCATGTACGAGATTATTTGAAGATTTTGCCATTGAGCTTGTATCACATAACCTTAGCTTTGTATAGAAGTATTTTTTGGAGCGTTCCTGACAGCTACTAAGAACTACAGCCAGAGCAAACATTTTATTTGATATGAACATCAAATTTGAGCTTGGTTTGCCGTGGTGGTTCCCTCATAAGCTCTGGTTAGTGTCAGCCAAACCATAATCCAAAAAAGATGATCTCCTTGAACTCTAGAATGGTTTCTTGAAAAAGAGTACTGAACTATTAGTTATCTATGGCTATAACCCCTTTAAATATCATCTAATGTTAGTATCATCGCAGTCCCCTCATCTGGCTTGACCCATATGCCTTTGCGTGTGTTTGTCTTTTAGTGTTCACACAGTGAGAATTAAGACTTGGAGAATGATGGTCCTTGTTTCCTCCTTTTATATAGCTTAACTAGCCTATGTGTTCATGTTTCGCCGCGGAGGCTCTATTTTTTTTTAAAAAATAAAATAATGTTGTATGAAAATGATAAAAAGAAAAAAAAACTGTTTATGATAAATATGTTAAAATGTTTGAATTACTTAATTTAAAAAAAAAAAAAAAAAAAACAGTTGTATTTTCCGTTTGACCCATGCCACGCGATCCATGTGCAGGTAGGGGCCGGTCGGTGATGGTGGCCCTCGGGAAACCACAATCGGAGGAGTGCACCAACCACAAAGCCACGAAAACCTTGTGCATTATTCACTTCCACAGTCAAACCATTGTTTCAGACATTTCTCATCTTCTTCAGGGAAATCCACAAACTGTTTCTTTATGTTGTGCTAGTCAAGATAGGACGCTGTTAGGATCAACAAATTCCCTTGATGATGCTTTGGTTTTGATCTTTTTTTCCCTCGTTTTCGATTTTACTTTTTGTAACTGAATTACTAAACATTTTACTTATGTTCCCGTAACCAAAAAGTGAAATTCACAATCATTTGAACTCATTGTGACAATCACCCTTTGGTTGATACATGAATGCCATTCTTTTTTAAAAAAATCAAAGACAATAATCGGGTGAGAATTTAGTGATGATGGGATCAGATTTCTTATGTTGCTTTTGACTTGCTCTTTAGCTGGAGGTAGAGCCATACATTATAGCTGTCTGCCTATCTTTAAATTCTGGATTCAAATGAAAGGCTGAATGTTGAGATATCTCTGAATTTTGTGCCACTTAAATTTCAAGGCTGTTCCTCAAGTCCTCTGCGTTGTTGGTAACTCAGTAGTGTTCGGTCAGTGAACCATGCAAGGCTCTTTCAAAATTGAGAGCACTTGCAGTGCTGACTGGTGCGAGCCCTAGCTAGGTTGTCCAGATTCCAGGGCCGTACCTCATCGTGGACTCGGTCTTACACTGGCCCTCCAAATTCTCACCTGTCTCACTGAATTTCCCACACCGGAGAATATCCAACTTCCTCTCCTCCTCCTCCTCCTCCTCTTCCTCCTCCATAGTGTAGTTTCTTGTCATATATAGATAAGGCATGCGCCTGTAACATTTTACGTCCCGAAATCCTCGTCCAATCCCCGTAAACAGAGCTGCAAAACGGAAACAAATACCACCAGTTCACTGTATTACGGGGATTGGACGAGGATTTCGGGACGTAAAATGTTACAGGTGCATGCCTCTATATCAAATACCACCAGTTCACTGTATTGCGGGAATCCTTGTCTATCACTGGACCAATTCAATGTTTTTTTTATGAAAAATAAAATAAAAACTGCAGTTCCTTCTAGCCAGAACCGAAGAATAATTAATGGCTAGTGTCCTTCGATAGTGAAGGCATGACGTTGTGCTAAACGGGAAGCTGATGTCTAACCTAACAATATGGAATTATCTTTCAGACATTTAAGAGCCAGAGAACTCCAAAAACAAGTCATGACAAACTGGTAGGTGTCTAGATGATGTTGTGGTAAGAATTAATGTCGATCCATGTGAGCAAAGACACAATAATACTAGTTAGTTGGTTCGGTTTTCCTTGGTGTACGTAAATGTATCCGTAGGTATGTGCTTTTAAAGTTAGTAATTGGAAATAAGATCGGTTGTTCAATGCTAGTCGATCACTAATTTGATTGAATTAATTGGATATTCTTCACCAATTATTCCAGGGCTTCAACAATCAATGCTCCTTGGCCATTCAATGTAAGCTAGCAAATGGAAACGTATTAATGCTGTCAGGACGTGTCTTCTCCCTTCCACCTTGATAAGCTCCGAAAGGAAAATATCTTCATAAAGCACAGCACTAACCTTGCATGGAATTGGGAGTTGTTGCGCAGATTTTGCCCTTCGCTGTCAAATTGGATTTAGTTCTGGCAGCTAATTATTTGCTTGAATTCATTTACCATTTTCTTCATCTAGTAATTAATGTGATGGGCCATAGCACTAAGTAGGCGTGGGATGAGTATTGTTCAGAAAAATATCATTAACACATATCAAAACAGTTGATATTTTGACTTTTTATTATTATTTACATGTGTAATCTTCAATTTAATTGATTACTTGTATGCATAAAGTTTTTTATCCTGACTTGAAAAACCTTTTCAGCTTCAAGAATATATAGAAAAAACCTATGTATACTGTTTTTTATTATATACAATACACGGCGCCGAATCGTTAGTATATGTTTAATACGCGTTCTGTAAACAGTACTGTGATATTTATATTTGACTTGCTAACCAGAGCAAGACAGGCAGAAGAAGGGTACGTGGCCACTGAATTGAATCAATAATTATATGGCTGGAAACTAAGAAGATGGGTAGAATTTAGGGTTTGATGTCGATCATGAGGAGTTGGGGAAACAAGAATGGCAGGACAGCGACTAGTCAAAGGACTGTGGAAGGGAGGAAAACAAATATGAACCCCATCCTCAATCTCTACCCATGGTGAAAACCTTCCCGTCAGCTTCATTCTCCATTCAACTTCAACGGGAAACAGGTCCCCGTTATCGGCTCTTCTTTTGTTCATCTGCTTGCGACCTGAAAATGGTTCTGTAATCTCCCATTCGGACAAATATAGTCGGTGGGCTCATATCGGAGATGATAACGATAGCTAGTGGTTGTATGGTAAAAAACGACGTCCATTTTTTGATGGGTTGATATCGTTCATGCCCTAGCAAAGGTCCATAGGTTAGCATATATAGAAATACAGTGGGTAAATATGTTCCTCCCTTTCAGGAGGTGGCGGTGAGGGTGAGTCGAGGACACAGAGCCCGACTCACTCCATTTCCAAGCATAAAAGGCCCGGGTCAACACGATCTTACAATGGTTTTAAGGTGAAATCTATGGCAGGGATTGAAGATGGCTTGAGATGGGGTGTTTTTTAAAGCTGAAAAAGCAAAAAGAAACTGAAAGGAAATCAAATTCCTTCTAAGAGCAGATGCTTTGTCCAAAGTATAAATCAAACATCGTCCTTTGACTGCCTCGTCAACCTATCTATCGTTGTTTTTCGTTTAATTCGGACCAATGGGCAAGCCAGTTTTCGAAACATGTCTTTTGTTGCCCTAGTACACTTGATAAAAGGAAATTAAACTAAAAAAATAACAATCATATCTGCTAGCATGTGCTTGGGATTCAGTGGCAGTGAATGTTTGGTATTAAAAAGGAAATTTAAAAAAAAGCGTGCTTTTTAAAAATATTATTTGTTTGAAAATTAATTAAAATATGATATTTAAGTTTTTTTTATTTTTAACATTAATTTATCCAAATCATGTATTTTTTGTAAAAATCATGCAAACACAAATAGTAAAGATGATGCCAAACAGTCTCTACTTTCACGTAAAACATCTTGTAGTGATTTTCAAATAAATTGCTCTTAGGACCAAAACAAAATCATCAATTCGTGCGATTGTAGTTTGGATGAGCAATAAACCTCCAAAAGTTATGGATAAGTGGACCATCATCAACCCCTTATTGAAGAAGAAGAAGAGGCCGAATTTATGACAATATATATGAAGAGGAAAAGATATGATCCATCTGTTGCGATAATTAAATTTTGTTGGCACGGGCTAGATCCATCTATGTAAATAATCGGACGGCTGATGTAATCCCACGTGGCGATTTGCTAGGGGATGAGTTGCAGCCCTCGAAATAAATATTTGAGGATTCATAAATACAATCATATCTTTATTGAATCCAAGTATCTGCACGGTGTCCTCTTACTTGTCGGGGTTTTTTCTAGAACTGCATATGAAAATTATGGTATTTAATTATTTAAAATAAAAAAAGTCTTCTGTAGGAATTTAATTTCTTACAGATATTTTTCCACTAATGCTAGTTTATCAGAAGAAAATATTTGAGAAAATAAAATACCATTTTAATGAAAATAATTCACCAATCCCAGGAATATCTCCAGACAGTGAATGAGAGAATCCACTCTGGATGAGCATTTAAAAATAGGGCCCCACCGGTCTTTAATTTAGATCCAAGTCTTCTTTTTATTTACATTTGCAGTACACTGGTGGGGAAGTTTTTGCATGAAAACCAGGGCCTGTCAAAATGAATGGTCCTACCGTCACCTGGAGAGTGTGTGTTTGTGCTGCATATGCAGTTTTCTAGGGCACCAGCCCCAGAAAATTTTACATGCGACAATGCATTCCCTTGTCTTTCTCTCTGGTTTTGATTCTGGAACTGGTTAGGGCCGGATTCGACAGCCCTCAGTTCTCACCTTTTCGTTTTTTTAAAACCTGATTAATTATTATAAAGTTAAGGCCCCTTTTATTTTAATTACGGTTTAATATATACTCGAATTATTCGTCGGACATCTTCGCAAAAGCAAACAAGAACATGAAGCACTAATTAAGCACTTCTCGGGAACAAGATGGAAAATCTTCTTGTCTGCCTGATATGGGGCTGCATGCCACGTTCGTGTAGACGAGGGAGTTTAGCTGGACAGCAATGGCTTGGGACAATCTTCGACAACTTACTTATAATTGGATCCCAGTGGGATATAATGATAGTGGAAGCTTCACTGAAAGAGTGGTGGGGGCTTCGAGTTTTCAGATTAGAATTTGGTTGCTGCTCGGAATGTCTTGCCGTCGACTCCATTACTGCCTGCTTAATATCTCGACACGTAAACTAGCACCGATCGAGCCACTTGAGTGACAAGAGCCTTGAAACAATGAAAAACTTTTAAACTGAGTTAAAGGGATTGGATCAGCTCAGACCCGCCCCGACGGAGTCTCCGACATGCAGCATGTGAGATTAAGATTAGTCGATCAAGGAGATCAAGAACCAGGAAATTGACTTACTCCGCCAGCAGCTAAACTGGCATAATGTATAGAGTTTGCACGAAACCCTAGGAGATCGCGTGGGCTAGTTACAGTGAGATCGATGAAGTTAGAGATTGGGACCCTTGATGCTCCGTCAAGATCCAATTAACATCTATGTAAACAAATATACTTGGGGGTTCCCAGAAAACAAAACTTTGCTTTGGCCCATGCATGAAAACGAGTTAATACTTTAGAAGACATGAAACTTGAAGAGAAAAAAAGACTCGATCGGGTTGGCTCAGCTGCCTGGTCTCTCTTCGACATGACTCTAGATGGAGTCAAAAAGAGCCTCCAAAGTCAAAATTACCAACAAACTTATAAATAAATTTCAATTTCACCCATGTGAGTTTTTAATCTTTGAAGTTTTGTCCTTTTTTTCTTTTTATTGTATCATTTAACATTGAATTTATTGTAAACAAAACTTTGTAATTTGTTTCAACATGGTTTTTATGGAGTTATCATAATCTCATAACTATTTTCATGAGTTTGACAAGTTAATCCCAATTGACTTGAGTTTTTTTTAATGAGTCTTTTTTTAATTGCATCCTTCAACATAGTGTTGATCGAGTATTTAACTTTAATTTTGTTTTTATTATATTATCATGGTCTCGTGTTCCTGATTATAATTTGGCAGATTAACCTGAATCGATCCAATAAGTTATCGTCTTGATATTTTTTTAGAAAAAGATGTCGATTTTTTTTTTATTTAAACTTTATTTTTATCGATTATATAAATTATTTTTGCATCCGACAAATTAATCGGGTTATATCAAATAAAACTATACATCATCTATTTATTAAAAAAAATATTAGGAGTGTCAAAATATTTTTGATGCTGAAAAGTATTTTTATCCTATCTAAAGCATACAGGGAGACAACAATATGGTAATAACATATTTAAAAAGAATTTACAAACTAAATGCATAATTAAAAGTGTATTTGAAGTTACTTTTAAAAATATTTTTTTAGAATGCATCAAAATAATATTTTTGATTTTTTTAAAATAAACACATGAAAATAATATAAAAACATCAAAATTGTTTAATTTAAAATATAAATTAAATTGTTTTTATTTTTAATTTAATTTTTAATTTTTTTGAGAAATATTTTTGAAACGCAAACATTCCCTAAATAGGCCTCTAAATTTTTTGTTTTTTTTTAACTGGAAAAAATTTCACAAATAACATAAACAAAGAAAAGGAACCCATTAAACTAAAACAACTCTTTTTATCTTTGTTTTTTCATGCAACTAATTCTACGAAGAGAACAGAACACCAAATGGAGGAAGTGGTACTTGTTCCCTTGGGTGCATGTGAGAATAAATCGAACCCAACTTTACTGACCGAAGGCAGCAAGAGTAGCTCCTTGCTACAACAACAGAAGAAATGAGAGCAGGTGGCCGCGTATAATTGGCTCTTACCTCGACGTCCCAGAACCAGAAGCTCAGTTGGCTGGTCCTGGAGTGTTTTTGGGGCCAGTAAAAAAATATCAAAAAAGGCTAAGAGAGAGAGAGAGAGAGGGGAGGTCTCGAGTCTTAACTCCCTAAAACACCTTACACTTTATTCTCTCTTCAAGTTTGATTCTTTGCCTGTCTGTCTACCCAGATGAAACGAGGTTTCTTTTGCTTGTTACATTGAAGAGAAAAAAACACTGTATCTCGATCTCTCCCTACTCTCTACATTGTCTTCTTCAGTTTCTATTTCTTTTCCCCTGGGACTTGACATAGAAGAGGAAACTGGATTTTTATTCACTTTTGTGTATAGAATGCAGAGGAGCTGGGACTTTTCTTGTCGACTCTTGTGTTGTTTACTCTTCATTAACCAAAGAAACAGAGCGTTGCCTTTTTTTTCTTCTTCTCCTTTGACAAATCACTGAACTTCTGTTTTTATTTGAAAAACAAGAGCCTGGGCTTGTTCTTAGACTGTTCAAGAAAAATTAAATCTTGTTTCAAGATTCTTTGTAATTCTTGAGATTTCGTTTTTTTCAACGTTCACATTCTGTTCTACGCAAACCCAGAAGTATATAGCCACGGTTTAACAAAGAGGGATTTAAATTCTGCCAGTGCTGCAATATAATCTGGAGAGTTATATGAATTTGTGAAACAATGAGAGATGAGAACCCGAAGAAGAGCAAGGTTTGTGAAAATGCCAATAAAAAAATCTTTGAATCTTTTTCAATGCATTTTTGCTCTCTCTAATTGCCAACTTTGTGTGCGTGTCTATTATTGGTGAAGCTTTCATGGCCTAAGACACTGGTCAAGAAGTGGTTCAATATCAAGAGCAAAGGTGAGGGATTTCAAGCAGATGATGCCCTTTATGGAGGTGATTATTGGTCTTTTATCTTATTATGGATTTGGGCAATATTGGTCCTTTCTGTCCAAGAAATTTGTTACAGAGTTGGATATGGATTCTTCTAGACCCTGAATACTTCGCATTATTTCTATTCCTGCATCACTATCTGTTTTTTGCAGTAAAACTGTTTTTGGGTTAATGGGGTCCTGCTATATCCATCTGCAGTTCAAGATCTGCCAATTTGTTCCTTTCCTCTACGAATTTCAAAAATGTTTTGTTTTTCTTCATAGCAAGGAATATTGTATTCATTTTTTGTGCTGTTTGAATATGTTTGATTGATGCATTTGGCAGTGGAAAGAGCACAGCTTAGCTACTTTATGGCGTTTCTTTTTCAGGTGGCGGTGAAGATTGGAGGCACAACTTCTCAGAGAGAGAAGCATGCACCATCAAGAAAAGCAAAACAGGTTCAGTATCAGAAACCTCCCAGTATTGGTCTGGACCACAGCGCTCTTTTAACTTCCAAAATCTTGATAAAAGGAATAATGATAATTATTAGTGTTGGACCTTTTCACTTATCCTGCCCCCTTATTTTTTCAAAAAATCTTCTCTAACCCCCTCACTTTGATGCGCAGAGAGATCGTCCAAGAGGCACTCTGATCGAGTTCAGCGAAGCAAAATAGACCTTGAAGCTGCACAAGTTACTGATGTGAACCAATACAGGTTTGACTAATTCTTAACCATGGTGTTGCCTTTGCTTGAATCCTGCTAAGAGTTGGTTTTTATTGTGTTTCAATTACTATGTGAGTGCAGGATATTTGTTGCAACATGGAATGTAGCTGGAAAATCTCCTCCAAGTCATTTGAACCTTGAGGAATGGCTTCACACTTCACCCCCTGCTGATATATATGTTCTTGGGTTTGTCAAATAACCAATTCTTTTGCCCCATTTGTTTAAGCCAATCAGCTTTGTTGTAATGCCAAGCTAATCTATTTGATCTCATCGGTTCCAGGTTTCAAGAAATTGTGCCTTTGAATGCTGGAAATGTTTTGGGAACAGAAGACAATGGACCTGCCAAAAAATGGCTAGCTCTTATCAGAAAGACTCTAAATAATCTTCCTGGCACCAGTTGTGGCTACCATACTCCTTCACCAGTCTCTGATCCCATTGTAGAATTGGACGCAGACTTCGAGGGATCAACGAGGCAGAAAGCCTCAACTTTCTTCCATCGCCGCTCCTTTCAGTCCCTGAGCCACAGCATGAGAATGGATGGTGACATGGTGATGGCACAACCTAGACTTGATCGACGTTTTAGCGTCTGTGACAGGGTTATCTTTGGGAATAGATCAAGTGATTATGATCCTAATTTCAAATGGGGTTCCTCTGATGATGAGAACGGACCAGGGGATTCACCAGGTGCTGCTCAATACGCACCTATTGACAACAGTGGATCCTTGTCAATGGAGGATAGGGATGGACAAACAGGTCAGTCAAGATACTGTTTGGCGGCCAGTAAGCAAATGGTTGGGATATTTCTAACAGTATGGGTAAAGAGCGATCTCAGAGATGACATTCGCAACCTCAAAGTGTCTTGTGTGGGCAGAGGATTGATGGGATATCTTGGAAACAAGGTACATTTTCCTTTCTATAAATTTGAGAGCAAAATTGTGATGAACTAGGGGGCGAAAACGCATTCTTACTCTCGCGGGGTTTTCCAGGGCTCAATTTCAATTAGCATGTCATTGCACCAAACAAGCTTTTGCTTCATCTGTAGTCATTTGACATCTGGGCAGAAGGAGGGAGACGAGCTGCGGAGAAACTCTGATGTTATGGAGATCCTTAGGAAGACTAGGTTTCCTAGAGTTCATGATAGGGGAGACAAAAACTCCCCTCAAACAATTTTAGAGCACGAGTAAGGCATTTTCTAAGACATTTCCTCTTTATTTTTTATCCAATAAACATACTGTATCTCAATCTTCTTTGTCTTGTCAGTCGAATTATTTGGATAGGTGATTTGAATTACCGGGTTGCCTTGTCTTATTATGATGTGAAAACGCTTGTCGAGATGCACAACTGGAGAGCATTGTTAGAGAATGACCAGGCATGCACCTAAAATCTTAGATATTCTTGTGGTGCATATACATTTATGTGCAGTTTTATTTCCTACTTGGAATGGGTTTTGTCGTTCTTAAATGAGAGCTATACAATCTGACCACATTTGATGATTATTACTTCAGCTTCGGATAGAGCAAAGACGAGGGCGGGTCTTTGATGGATGGAATGAAGGGAAGATTTATTTCCCTCCTACATACAAGTATTCCAATAACTCAGATAGATACGCAGGGGATGATCGGCACCTAAAGGAGAAACGAAGAACGCCTGCATGGTAATCTCCATTCCCCCCCTCTTCTTCAGAATAAGGAAACAAAGGGGAGTGAATTTTCATTCAGAGAAAATTGTGAAAATAACTCTAGTTTTTGGTACAGAGAAAATCTAAACAAACTGTGTAACATCTTCATGGGACTATGTGGATGGAATATGCTTTAGTTTTATGACATTCAAATAATCAGGCTATATACAAATATAGGTGTGATCGTATACTATGGTACGGAAGGGGCCTCCATCAGTTATCTTATGTTCGTGGGGAGTCAAGGTTTTCAGATCACAGACCAGTTTATGGTTTATTTTTGGCTGAGGTTGAATCTATAAATCGTAGCCGAATAAAGAAAAGCATGAGTTGTTCCAATTCTAGAATTGAGGTAGAAGAGCTGTTGCCATACTCACATGGATACACCGAACTCAATTTCTTTTAAGGATGGATACGCAAGTCAACATTGCTAGTGTGTTCAAGTAAAACAGGGTTGACTGCAGTGTCCCAGGTAACCTGACACAATCAGTTTGTATCTAGCTTATTCTTGCAAATTCACCACCTTTCTTATCAAGAATTGTTTCACCTTATAATTTACCTTAGATTTTATGTTCTATTTGCAGGACTGCGTGTTCATACTAGCTAGATGTTTTGTATAACCTTAAGGCTGTCCTCGATTAGCCATGTAAGTTCATGTTGTCCTCATGAAAAGAACGCAAAGCTTCTGGTATTAACTTGAAAACGTGTGATTATCAGGGGACTGTGCCATCTTCCTATTTGCAACTTTGAAGTATTAAAGTAGCATCTCTAGGGCAAACTGAATGCTGATATTTTTGCGGTTAAAATATGGATTAGTTGAACTCAACCAAGATGAATAGAGTATGTACCGTGCATGACTTTTGAAAGCATTTTTGCAGACCTTGTCTTCTTTTGAACTATAGTTTTTGGTTAAAAATGCCCTCTTGCCTGTTCTTAGTCTTCAGTACCTTATTTTGCTGTAGGTGGGCGTTGCTCTACGACGAGAGTCCACCTCAGTAGAGATGGAGACATTTTGTTGCCTACATTCCAAATGGAGGTTGGTCCTTCACTTTCAGTAGTTTGATTATACTTCTTGTTCCTCAACTTATTAGTCTAACTCTGTGCATGTCAATAGGTGTGAATTTTGTATATATTGTCGAAAACCTCCAACACGTAGCTAGCTCAAAACAATATGTTCTTATCTTATTATAAGGTAAATAAAAGTTCATCTGTTAATGATATGGGATCATATTATGTACACCATCCAGACTTTGAAAACTTCAAAATAGAGCTAGAAACATCTCGAGTACTTGTGTAACTTTTTCCTTACAATTTGTGCAGGAGCACAGAGCAGTTGCTGTGGCCAGCAGCTGTTTGGAGGTCTAATTCGTGACAATTCATTCAAAAAAAAGAGCATAAATGAAATCAAGGGAAATATCTTACACCAAAAGAAGATAGGAGAATGAACAGTCGTTTGTTAATTTTATTTTTTTATTTTATCTTTCCATTTTGCTTTCTATGGAAAGATGGTAAAAGAAGTGGGAATGGGATGCATACTCATTGCAAATGTGCTAAAAAGAGAGGTGCAACTTCCGAGTTAAACGAAGCTTCCTTTTCTGCTGCTGCTAATGATTTTGTTGCTGATGATGATTTTACTGAAAAAGAAAAGCAACTTGCTCTGATCATCCATCCCATTGCTGTTTTATCTTTCACCTCAACGCTAGCTGAAAATTAAACAGGACAGTGAGATGGAAGAGGGTAAAAAAGCACAAAGCTTTGTGCTTTCTTACAGGCATGTCAGGTTGGTTATCGGCAAGTCATCATGTGCGCAGGTAAGAAGTGCTGCCAAGCTTTTCTGTGGACTAAACTGCCCCTATCAATCTCCACCTTGACAATACAAAGAAGCAGTGGTTCTCCCTTCTCCCTGCCTTACCTTGATGAATTGTAACGAAAATTTCACTAGCCACTTGTTTTTGTACACCAACAGCTTGCTGCTATTCTGCCCCCCCTTGATTGCCAGAAGCAAGAACTTTGTGGGACAGATGTGATGTAAGAGCTCCAATTTCTTTTATTGAAATTCGCGTACATGAACGAGAATATATATATAGATATATATATATATTTTATTGAAATTTGCGTACATGAACGAGAATATATATATATATAATGTTATGTATGCAGTGAGGAAGAGCAATTTCTTGAGATGGTCGAATGACATGGATGACTTGAAATCGAGGAATTGTACATCGAAGCATTGACAACTCGAGTTGTTTTAGCCGATGCAGTACGGTGATTCTCTTACCGGAGCAGCGAGGCGTGAAAAGGGTTTCAAAAGTTGGAGCCTCGCTGTTTTCTGTGCCCACATCCCTTTCCTTTTCACCTCCTTGTCTAATCTAATATTCATGATAATAAATATCTTGATTTAAGTTAGGAAAATTAGATTTTCAAAATAAAGTAAAATATTAGTAACAGGAAATATTATACCATTAAAGAGCATTTTAAATAACAATTAAACATTAATTTATTCTCAAGTACTTCATGATAAATGAAAAAGATCAATAGGTAAAATTATTGTAAATCAAGCATGTTGAAGGTGATGATGTTAAGAAATACTAAGAGAAGGTCCCAAATTTATTAGGTCGACGGGGAAAGGGTGTTTTTCGTGTGGATACGTGGCAAGATGTGAGGCGTCATAGTATAGTGCGGCAGATGTAGCCGAACATCTTCTGCCATGTGGCATCCGCTAGACTTAAAAGGACGGTCTGGTTTTGTACGTAAGATTCTCTGCTTCAGTTTTCGTGCTTCCTTTTTGTATTTAGTTGCCTTCTTCCAAACATCATCTCTGTTCTTTAGTGTTTTGATGATAATGATTTGCCGATTACAGTCAAATAGTTTTCTTTTACGAGGCCATATATTTTTTAATTATATTAGATTGTTGACCCGCGTCAAGTTGTATCAGATTTTTTGTTGATATATATATTTGTATATAAATATAATTGCTAATGATCATCTAATAAAAAAAAATAATGTAGAAATTAACTTGATTAATTTCATGGGTATAAAGATAATTTGAAAGACCGTTAAAAATATAGCTCAATTTGAAAAAATCAAAACATTTTTTATATATAGAAAAATGCTAAAATTATAGCGTATTGGATTGGTCCCGGTTAACTCGTCAAATCTACGATTTGGATCATAATTTGTTTCATGAAATAAGTAAAATAAATTATAACTCAATTCTCGATCAAATCAATGTTGAAGAATTGAATTGAGAAAAATAATTAAAAATAATCAAGTTAATTTAATTTACTAAACCCATGACCCGATTCATAAGATCATAATAACCTTATATAAAATAGACATAAAAAATAATCAAAGGTCACGAGAATGTGACAGGCCCCATAGAAAGCAAATCATAACAGGTTATAAAATTCTATTTTTAATAAACTCATTATTGAAATATGATTTTGAAAAAAAAATCAATCTAAAAACATAACAACAAAATATCTTGAGTCTATCTGGATTAACCCGCAAAACATGTAACTAAAGTCGTAAGACTATAATAATCTCATAGAAATCAAACAAAAACAAGACATGAAATTTAATCCATAATCAACTCACTTTTAAATAATAAAATTAAAATGAATCGATTAAAATAAAACAAAAAATACAAGTCAACTGGCTTGATCGGTCACACATGCAATCAAAATCATAAGACCATGATAACTACATAAAGCAATTCTCGATAAATTATAAAGTTCAATTTTTAATAAATCAAATATTAAAGTATAAAATTAAAAAAAGAACATGGGTGCAAAAAAAAAAAGATAAAAAAATATATTCTTGAAATAAATAGTTTTTTATAATTCGATGCACCATCAAAACATTATCCTTTCTAGTTTATTGTTAGTAATTCAATATCGGTTGAAAGTTCACTAAATAACAAAATTATGTAAACAAATATGATCGAAACCTCATATAATCTCATCTAGCAGTCAATGTTTTTTTTTTTTTGTATATATATTTGATTGATTATCAGGTGTTTTTTATATCCAGATTATTTTATGAAACTGGTCATCTTTTTATTTATTTTATTGATTTATCGGGGTATATTAACTTTACCATTTTTTTCCTATATATTAAATGAGTAGTTATGTTATATTTTGCTGGAATTTACTACGAAGTGAGGTATGCTTACGTTCATGATTTTACGTTCATGAGTTTTTAATATCTAGCAGGGTCATTAAAAATAAGTTGAAAAATAATTTTCAGTATTTAATTTTATCATGTGAAATAACTTATTGATATTTTTTTCAAGATTATTAAAATATCAAGGAACAAATCTAGTAAATAAAAAATTTAAAGGGGGATAAAATTAAAATTAAAATTATTTTAAATAAAATAAATAGCAATTAAAAGAATAAGGATAAAGTTTGGTGGATAAAAATATCAATTAAGAAAAGAAACAAGAGGAAAAAAAATATAGACTAAATTAATAGATATTTTTTTTAATTAAAAATATAAAGTAAAGGCATATAACAAAATAAACAACATGGACTAAAGTTGATTGAAAAATTAAATTATAATGGATAGAATTAAAAAAATAAAAAATAAAATATACAACAATAAAAAAAACCAACTAATAAATTTTATATAATTTTAAAATAAAATGGTGTTTTTTATTTTCTTATAGCTTCGAGAATAATTTTTTAAAAGATTAAAATAATTTTTTTAATTGAAAAGTAGTTTTTAGATATGAATGGAATGGCAATCCTACTAGGCGACAGCGTCACAGTATTTGTTGAGCTGCGATTAGATTGATGTATCCTTGCGAGGTTGTGTTTGGGAAATTTAAAAAGTATTTTTTAAAATATTTAATATATTGTTTTTATTAAAAAAAATCACCTTAAAAATTAATATCAATCCCATTCAATTAATGCATAAGAAACGCATAGGATCTGCCTATCCTGAAGAAAACTTGGAATTCAAAATGTTGATTTCTGATTGTTTCTTCAACAACTGATGTTGAATAGTTTTTTTTAATAATTTTAGATTTTTGTAATTTGATATTAAAAAAATAAAAATATTATTTTAATATATTCCTAGATAAAATTATTATTCTTAATTCCCGACAACATGATAGATTGGAGCACCACCAGAGAAAGTTATGAACTGATCTAGATTTAAAACGACATGTTTGGACGCTTGCAGGTTCATTTAAGAGAATCCCATAAAGCCTGCAACCAGACAGACATGACGTTTACCAGGCTTTCCTTTTCTTTTTCTGCATGGGTTCGCGGAAATTCCCATGCTCTCTCTCTCTCTTTTTATTATTTTTTCTCTTCTGGTTTTAAATTTTCATTATTTTCAGAATTATTATTATAATATCAACCTAGGGCAGGCATGCTTGTCAAACAAACCAAACATGTAGTAGTGATGCAGTGTTAATAATACATGCATTCACCATGTCTTTTATGGGGTTTTTTCCGGAAGTTTTTTAAAATATATCTTTGAATTCTTTTGATATTGCTAGTACAAAAAATAAATTTTAGTAAATAAAAATATATATTATTTTGATATATTTTCAAGAAAAAAAATATTCTTAAAAAAAACTTTTACCACCTCCTAAATTTATTTTTTTATTAATTATTAGTAAACAAATATCCTTGATGAGTTGCGTGCACTCTCTATGATTAAGTCTGTGAAGGAGTAAGGTTTAAAAGTAAAATTCGAGAGGGTGTGTGTTTCAAGGTTGAAGGAGGTGTTGTCTATCCTGAAAAAGGTGAGAACACAGAATTTGATGTCTCGGAAGCGTATTTGATCGAATTACTAGGAGAGCTTTTCCTTGGTCCGAAATTAAGGAGAATATTCTCAGGCCCAACACGTCCGGAGATATCCTTGGTTAAAACGTGATCGTTTAAACAATAACAACAGCATGACAGTGGAAGCTCTTCTCTTGTAACTCCGTGCCAGCCACCGCGCGACCGGACTTGACTGCTTTGCCTCCCATTCCACCTCCCCCCCCTAACTTTTTGTACAATATATTAGCTGTTGCTTTCCTCTGAACAGGATACGTGCAACCCACTTGTCCGGCAAGTTAACTTTAGTAAATATAAAATCTCAAATGAAATCTTAAAATGATACGTCAAACCTTGATTTCGTTTGTTAAAAGAAAGGAATATTAGAATTATATTTTAAAATTAGCTTACGCACTTCAAGCTGATCATCCAGGATAAGAAACACAAAACTATTGCCAAACGTACAAATCAATCCATTTTCACAAGCATGTCTGTTAATTATTTTTAGGCGATTTGATGATATATTTAAGGATCAATCATGTACTGTGCAGAAGATCCAGAGGTATAGTGGCCTTTTTTATTTCTTGTCCTGATTAAACCAATGTTCTAGGATCCACATTTGTATTTTCCATTGCCCTTTATCAAATTAAAAACAGCCAATTGTTTCTTTCAAGGGAACATCTGTGCATTGTTTCCGCCTTAAGAAATGATATGTGTTAGATACATGGATAACTTTTATAATTCAAAGAGATTATGAGCCTGTGTCGTGACAGTAGAAAAATTTATTAACCATTAAATTAGCTTTCTGGTCGCTATCCTCTGCATCAATTAATTAATTAATTACGCTGACCACCTTTGAGTTCAATTAAAGCTGTTTTATGCTACTTTTATGGTAAGAAGATTGTGGATGACGAAGTGCATGTTGTCTTTCATCAAGAAAATCCACTCGTTGCATTCGTAGTTCGTAACCAACAGAAAGTTCAATCGAAATACATAAACATTGTAGAAATTTTCCTGAAATTCTGTCACGCCAGATTAACAAGTTGAAATAACCTTGGATTGGAAATATCATTTGATGCATTGTTTTCTCCTGGATCTAGACTTTTGTGCATAGTCTGAAGTGCAGAGTTTAGCTTTGGTTAAGGTAACAAGAAAAGGGGGAGACAAGAAATCCAGGTGGGGATGGTGGCCGGGTGCATGAGACATTGGTTTCTGTCTTCTGAAGGAATCAACCTGGAGAAGCCAAATGGAAAAGGAAAGAAAGCGAGGAAGATATGGGTCGCCCTCCCATAATTCATCAAGTAAATCATTTGACCGTTGGCTTCTTCAATTTCGAACTTCTGGGGCACTACACCATATCTTGAAAGTTTATGATGTTCAATGGAGAAGACTTCAGGTGGGACCGGTGGATATAAATTACACGTGTCAAAGAAATTACAGTGGTTGTTGTCTCTTTCCAAAATTTGCCACAGCCTCGTGCTCGATCTGCTAGTTCCTTGGTACCAATTGAGTTTCTTCAAATGATTTCTGTAATGCTTCATCAATTCCTAAAATTATAATTAAAACCTAATTACGTGCTGGTGGATAATTAATAATCCATTAATCTAGTTCATGCTATCTCAAATTACCACTTATTTTCTCCAGAAATGCATGGCTATTTCAACAGTAAATTAATCAACACCTGTCATCTCTTGTCGGTGATGATCACAGGCTATATCAGGAGGATAGGCTGCCTGGCCAAAACTTGGCAATTATTTCTGGTGAGGAAAAACACCCTATCATCAGTAAATCCTTGACCAAATTCATCACTCTCCTTAGATTTTTATTATTTGCCTTTTTGTAAAATATACCGCTTTTACTTTAGCTTCTGATCTGCGATCTGATAAATCATGGGCTTTAGAGCCGGCAAGATCCCGGCAGACTGGCTATCTCGTCGCCGGAGACGTGTCAGGTTGCTATTTGCCAGAACAATTAACATTTGACTTAAGTCTTGGAAAGCCCAAAGCACACCTCCTGGTCATGATGCAGTCATGTATGGCGTGGCAGTGGAGTTTTTTTTTTTTTTTTAAATAAAGGAAAAGAATAGAAAAGAGAAGACGTGCAATGATTATTGTGAATTTTAAGTCTGGGATAAGAAAGAGAAATGGAAGGAGTAAAATCAATGGGAAAAAGTAGCTTGTTCATATGAGTAGACATGGGAATAAGGATATGATTGTTTCATGATGCGCATGTATATTACTTTAATTATATATTCAAAAATATATAATTAATCAATATATATATTATAGTTTTATTTTTTTTAAATCTTTAATTAAAAAAACCAGAATCTATAGTTTTTTTTAACTGCAAGTACAAAAACTATCATACCATGTGTTTGTTTTTATCGTGGTACTGTATTTTTTTTTTGTTTTAAATTGTTTTAATGTACTAATATCATTTTTTAAAATAAAAAATAATATATTTTTTAAAAAATAGATAATAAAACACAACCATGACTATAATAACAAAAAAAAAAAAAACATTAAGTATTGTTAATGAATCATCTCACCTAAAAGCTTAAGCTGATAGGTGAGGTCCCAGAATATGATTATATTATACTCTAACACCCCCCCTCAAGTGAAAGCCTTTTGGGCTTGAAATTTGCACAGGCTCACATTACCTTGTGCTTGATTTTTTTATCAAATAGAATGAGGGTGGTGAGATTTGAACTCGTGACCGCTGGGTCAACAAGGCTCTGATACCACCATGTTAAGGAATCATCTCACCTAAAAGCTTAAGCTGATAGATGAGGTCCCAAAATATAATTATATTATAGTCTAACAATTATAAACTCAAACACTAAAATCATCTGCATTGATTGTAAATCTGACAAGGACCTCACGCTTGAAAGTAACATAGCGAACGTCAGCCCAGCTGGGAGGCAGAGAAATACTGGATGCTGTAATAATTAAAAACCTTCCCTTTCAGCTGTTTTCTCCGATCCTCGCGCATCATCATTTCCTTGCAAGATCGGACCGAAATTGGGTCTCAGAACAGCCCGAGAGAGAGAGGGTGTTTAGACCTTTTAGTGGAAAAAGAAAGGCTTCGTCGGAGCCGGCATATTATGCTGATGTGAAACTGTATCCAGAGAGACAGGGAGGCTAGCTAGGGCAAGGATGACTTAAGAAAGATAATTTAGATTTGAACAACAATGAGGTAGGCGAGGTCTGGCTGTGGAAAACCTAAGTGATCATAGCGCAGTACCAAATTAAGCATTTACTATGCACAGATGATGTAATCATCTCCTCTTTTTTACTCCTCCTTCGTTTTAGTTGCTTGCTAAACTCATTATGTCAGTAGGGCTCAGATGCCCTAAGTTGCACAAAACGGAAGCAAACACTCGAGATCTCTGTGCCTTTCTTCATGGCTGTAAGAGATCAGTCAACGATGATATCATGGCGACGTCGGCAAGGAGAGAATTATGCATACTGATGTGAACTATCTGGTTCAAATTAAGGTATCTGCCACTCCACGTACGTACGTGCACGAGATCTCTTCTCTTCCTCTCCATCATCATGCATTGAAATGACGCCTGTCCGAAGGAAACAGAGAAACAAAGAAATTAAGCATTCTCTTAAGTCAACCATCGTTTTCTACGATGGGTTTTAGACAGCGTACCTAAATTACCCGGAAATCAATTGAAAACCTGTGATCAGAGAAAAAAGGTGCCCCAGATTCGAAAGATGTCATCCATCGTTTGATTAATTCTCTCAGCGGCTACTTTGCGGGAGTTTTTCCAATTTCAAACGCATCTTTTTCATGAATGGCTCATCATTTTAGTGAAGTCTACATCAGCAACCGTACACGCGTAGCATTAGTGGTCTTTAGCTCTTCTAGTAGTTGCTGTAGGGCTTCTCCGAGATATTCAGGATGTGGATATCTACCCAGAATTTCATGGCAACTGATAAGGACAGTGAAAGGTGGGTTAGGCTCCATTAAAGACCAAATGAAGGCTGAGCAAGATAAGAGTGAGTTGATGGCCCTTGAGTTCTTTGGCTACCGGGAAAGGGACTTGTTCTGCGATCGTATTCAAGACTCTCTGTGCATGTCTGTTACCCTTATTTTGTCTGTTACCCTTACTTTATCTATTCATTAGTTATGATACGCAGGAGGTGACGGATATTCAAGTTATAAAAAAAAAGAAAAGACAGAGTTGATGAACGGATATTCAAATTTGAGGTAATCACGGTTTTCCGATACAGCCGAAAGATTAACGAGGGATGAACCTGAAAATATCGGATTAACATTGTTTTGGGCTTAGCCTCTTCAACATTACGGAACCGACAATTCTTACCGCGCACTTGGGAGAAAACAGCAAAAACCAAAACTGCGATCACGAAGATAGGAAAAAAAAAACACGAACACACTTTCTAATTGCAAGTATTTTGCGTAGATGAGTGAAAGAGAGATGAATAAAAGCACCTGTGAATCTAAACTCGATTCACAAGCATTTTACACTGGGAAAAAAGTTGCTCCCAATTGGAATTCGAATACCCAACAGTGAGAGGAAATACAGATAATGGGCCGTTAGGGCAGAGAAAATTTCGGCCTAATGGGCCTGAACAATTTCAAAATCACCTTACATATAGTCCGCTACCCCTAGTGATGGTCCAAATGGGTCATTCAAACATAGCTCGTATGCTTTATTTTTCTGCAGAAAAAAATCGATAAAGAAATTCAGACCCAACAAAAAATAAATAAGAAATACCAATATGAGAATAAAGAAACATCAGCTTGAAGATAAAGGGAAAGAAACTTGAAGATCATTTTTCAATACAATAAATGTTGAATTATGAAATTAGTATATATTAAAAAAAACTAAAGCAGTGACTTTGGTCATGAATATATGACTAACCCTATAGAAGTACAAAAAAAAAAAACATCAGCTTGAAAAAACAAAGTAAAACTCTGAAAAATAATAACTCTCTTTTTTTTCTACGAGTTTTTGAAGGCTGTTTTTCATTAAATAGTATGGAATCGCTACTCAGATCATTGAATATTTAAATTTTTTAAATCTTATTCCGAGCTCTTGGTTTTGACCATTTTTATAATTTTTCCTTATTAGTTTTGGATTTAATGCCTTTCTGGGTTATTTCCTGTTCTATTATTTTTAGATCCCAGCTGTATCAAGATGGGTCGTTCTTCATGGTGACTAATGTCCTTGTTATATATTTTTTCCCTTTTCTTTTAAAAAGATAAAAGAGATATTTTTTTATTTAGGAAGAATAAATATTTCATGTGTTAAAATATATTGATATGTTAATAAAAGAGATTGTCTGGGCTACCACAGTGGAATGGCAGTTCAAGAAGCCATCGGTAGTGGCTCCTCTAAATTGCGTAACAAGACTGTCGATAGAGATAGCCCAAGAAATATGCCTGGTGTGAGTCTATCAGCAAAAAAAGAAAAAGAGTGTTGCTCCTGCATCCTAAATATTCGAATTCAGAATAGGCATCTTCTAATTCTGGTTTTCCTCCTAGATTGTCAGTTTTATATTTCTTGAGTGTGTTTTGGTGTCATGACCTTCTGGAATGATAATCTAAATTAGCATGGTTAATTAGGCAGCCACATCAATTTACGTGATTGTAGCTTTTCTTGACTTCAATGCAGGGCAAACATTCATTGATTCTGAAAAGGTCTGTCGAATGCTTTGTTTGTTTTGCTGGTGAGTATCAGGCAAATGGCTTGCACTTAAATTTATCGAACAATACTGTGTCATCATGCTCTCAAAATATTCTCTGTTATTTTCTCTTCTGACAACATGAAATTGAGCTGTGCTCGTCGAGCTCTCACTCCAACGAAAAACAAAACAAATATATAGCAATGGGGATGAAGATGAATAGGTGTAGCTTAATAGAATTTCTTGACAGCCACCGTGATTGCTAGAAATATCAGCAAGAAAGATGGTGGCGAAACATGGGATGACATGGATGATGAGGGGAACAGCACTGGTCGGATCCCTTCAGTTGTTTGTGGGGCTTCTACTTCCTCCGGTGGGGATGCTGGTGTTAATGGTAGAGTCATTTCAGATTCCGGTGCTGGAGCAAGTGTTGATGGTAGAGTAATTTCAGATTCCGGTGCCGGAGCAAACGCTACTGCTTTGGAAACTGCCAAAAGCAACTTGGTAAGTATATTACTCTCAACACAGGTATCATCCTACTGGTACAGAAACACTCAAGTTTGAGGCTTCACCATTAGATACATTTTTTTTTCAAAATCCAAGAGCAGGGGTTACCTCGTTGGCTTGAAGGTGCAGCAGCAGGAGCAGCTGGAGGTGGAAGAGTTGGCCCTAGCAAGACGGGACCTGCCAATATTCCAGTGAAACAAATTGTTCACAAATAACATATATAGTTTATGTTCTAGTTTCCGTTTTTTTTCCCCAGCGTGATTAAGAATTGTAAAGGATCCATAAATTTTCAATTACCTGGTGCTGGCAGAGGGGTCCCAGATGCTGCAAAATGCAGTATAATTATCATCAGAAAATATAACACACATTGACAGAACCGAAAAGATTCTTAGCGGGTAGAGTTTAAGCCCTACCTTTACACTGTACCGGCACGCTACAAGCGCGGGGGAGAGAGATGGCCAGAGTCCGGTTAATCGGTAGCTGAACCGGAACATTGGCTGTTAGCAGTAGACAAGCACAGTCCATACCAGTACTCATCAGTGACCGGAATGAACCGCAACAACTAGCCGTTGGTGGTGAGCCATTGGTGCTTCCAGTTATAAAATTAATACAGGGGGTGAAGCTTGATATCATTGACAGGGTGCACGGTGTACTAATCTGCCCATTCACTGAAATTACTATCAGGGTCGACAATGCCGCCATCAATTTGATTACCTTGAGCCCTTCCATTAGTAGTTTTGAATGAGCTGCAAATGTAGTTGATTAGAAGAGTACAGAGAAGAACTGAGTTATTTGAGTTGAGATGAGAAAATCATTTATAGCAAATCATTTATAGATTGGTGGGGGCAAAAGAATTGGAGGGAAATAACCGGTAGTTTTGAAATGGATTCTGGGGTTCAACAACTATAGCAAATTTTCCATGGTTGAAGGAAACTTTTTATTTACTTCCTCCTCGAGTCTTTAGACCTCAAAGACAAGAGTTCGAGTTAGGTATGTTAGGCATGCCAGTCACAGTTTTAAATTCGTTATTTATATATGAATTATACCACTGCCAGCCATTGGTAGATTTATCATTTGTCTCTGCTTTTAACTCAGTTTAGAAGGCAACCTCAACTAGATTGTCTTACTTGCAGTGCCTAACAAGATGCATGGTCAAACGTTGCAAGGACTGATGAATGTTTCAGTAGAAGCTTCATCCAAACTATTCATCGGCGACCATAACATTGAGATTGTTTTGTTTTTTTACGAAAAACAAGAAAATTAGAACCTTCCTTTTTGTGAGTACTCTAGGTCTTGTAATGAGTAAACATGGTACAGCTGAGAAGAACATTAAAATATATGCCGAGGACAAATGAGAACTTGCCATCTTTATGCCTAGAGATGTTTAGTTACATAGAAGCCCTTTGATTTAGTTGAAGTTGGTCACCCAAATACACCAATAAGCTTGTCTCTATCCCACAAGCTTTCCTGTATAAATCCATTTCCTTTCTTTTCCCTCTCACTCAAAGTCCCAACCAAACATTTGACTAATACCACCAGATCATCTCAGGCATCCAAAAACTTGCAACTACAGTCAATGGCTTCAAGTGGGGCTCGTGTTGGTCTAGTCCTGCTCCTTGTAGCCATAACATGTGGTGGAGCCATGGCTCAATCAAGCTGCACCAGTACTCTCATGACCCTGGCCCCGTGCCTGAACTACGTTACAGGAAATTCAACGAGTCCATCATCTTCCTGTTGCTCGCAGCTAGGCAATGTTGTCCAGACATCACCACAATGCCTTTGCTTACTACTCAATAATAGTGGTGCCTCTTTGGGTATCAACGTGAACCAGACTCTTGCTCTGAATCTCCCCGGCTCTTGTAAAGTGCAAACTCCACCGATGA
This sequence comes from Salix caprea, assembly GCA_964035475.1. Taxonomy (NCBI): domain Eukaryota; kingdom Viridiplantae; phylum Streptophyta; class Magnoliopsida; order Malpighiales; family Salicaceae; genus Salix; species Salix caprea. The sequence goes on along the minus strand of OZ037755.1, from coordinate 14,399,723 downwards.
GCCAGTGCCAAGGTAATCCAAATTCTTAACTCTTGGTTGTCAGTGTTACAAGCAAGGTAGTGCTTGATTCATACTGACTTGACTTTACCGTGGTAAAACAGCTGCCACTGCACCCACAGCTTCTGCAACTCCGCCAGTAAGCTCACCAGCCAGTTCACCTGCGGATTCATCTTATCAGACACCCGAACCAGCTCTTACTCCATCAGAATCAAGCATTCCTTCAGCTTCAGGTATGTTCAGGAAATGTCAATCGTGCAATCCTTGCAAGCTTAGCTGGTTGATTACTTGATTACTAGGGATTAATAAAGGATTGAAATTTGATCTTTGATCATATGGATAGGACGGAATGTAGTTTTGACATGATCCAAAATTCATGCGGCTGACAAAAATTAAATAAGTACATGCATGAAAGCACCAGTATAACCAATTTCTATTTATAAATGTTAATAGGAACGAATTCTGAGGTCAGCTCTTAATTGATAAATGCAGGAACTAGAACTGGCTCTAAAACAGTCCCGTCATCTACTGGATCATCTGATGGAAGTATTGTCAAAGCACCTCCTCATTTTATGCTCTTCGTTATCTTTGCGGCATGGTGTGGTTCAACTGTGACCAAATTCTGAGCCCCAGAAGTGGTTTGTGAAATTATACTAAGAAATTTTCCAGAGTGATTTGTGCCCTTTTGCATCATTGATTATGATTGCCAGATCCTATTTAATTTTATAGTATTCTGTCAAGGATGATTCTTGTTATCACCTGTACAGTGTGATTGTATTATTTGTTTGGTTTCTTCCAAAAACCACTGTCAATTCTTCAAAGTCCAATTTTCTTAGCTCTTGAAGATGGGAACCTCTGATAAGGAATGATCAATCCCAGGAAAAATCCCTCTCAGCGATCATGAGAAAGTTCACATCACATCACAGAAACCTATAAATAGTTCGGTGCAGTTTAAATTTTAGATTACCAATTTTGATATGCTTCCATTCTAGTTCCAGAGGATGAAGCATGTGAATCTTCTTCCGCCAGCAGATTGCTGTGAAATAATGATTTTTTCACAGAGTTGCATTGACAAATTATAGGAAGTCATAAGAATTGTGAGGAAATATGATCAGAGTGAGCAAATATGAGCATCAACAGGAGAAAACGTAAATAAAATTAACTCCCTAGTGATTGGAACACCTGATGTTGCTAAAAACTTTCCAAATACAGAGTGACAGAGCTTGAAATTTCTGCAGGTGTCAAAAGCAAGTCCAATATAAGCATCATTACTTATAAAACTCAATCTTCTACACCTTCCATTACTTTATTCTGCTATCATCTTACATAAAAACCACACTAATATTTCCTAAAACTCTTCTCCTCCATGGCCGGCCACTTTAGCTATTTTCTCCTTCCTCAGCCCAATAAAACCCTATTCATTTGCACAAGGCCAGCATTGGAATAAATCCTAACTTCATCACAAATTAGAAATTTTTAAGTGCCATGCCAAAAAGATAATTAACTATGAAATTGTTACATAAAAACAACTTAAAAACTCGATTCAAGGATTTTTGTGTTGCCCTAATTACTATTCTTTTTCTTCCTCCTTAAACTCTCATTTTCTCTCACTAAAACCCCACTTTGATTTCTAAATTCTTTTGTTCTCTCTTTTCTCTCTGTTTCTTGAAGAATCCTAGCTAATCCTAATCCATTTTCAAGCTTTTCTTTGTCTTTCTCTCTCTCTCTAAAGCTTCTCCTCTTCCTCTCCTTTTCCTCTATGACCAGCTGTCTTGGCTGGAATAAAAGGGCTCATTTTTTATTTTTTTATAACCGCAATGCCCCTCCTTTTAATTTAAAAACTTAAATTTGGTATCTTTTCCGATTCTTTATATATTATTGTAACCTAATTAATATATTATATTTTATATCTACAATTTAAAAAATAAATATCAAATAAGCTCTTAACCAGTGAAGGGTAGGAACTTATTTTGTCACTTTCCAGTCACTGCGATCACTCGACACCTCATAATATCAGCCGCCTCGTTTTCAACTTGAAAGCTTGTTTATCTCAGAGGATTTCCATTTGTAACATGTAGAATTTGCCAGACCAAATTATAACCCAAGGGAGAAAACTTGATCATACTGTCTCTCATCTCGAGTTAAATTACAAAATCTTGCCCTAAAGCTGGAGAAAGTGTGGCATCTGCATTAAAAAATGACGAAATCTTATGTTACAGGACCTCTGTTCCCAGCGAACGTGGACAAATATCTTTGCTTCAAGTTCTGAACCAACCACGTTTTGTTCATCACCTTTTGTATCATACCCGAGGAAGAAATTGAAGATACATCAATTCATAGCTCATACCCACATGTCAAATGCATGAGATTTACCCACAACCTTTTCAAGTTTGGTTAGTTTTTCAAAATGAGTTCAGGATGTTATTTTCAAGAGAAAATACATAATAAGCTCACAGTAATTGAACCCAATTTCTTGGACAATGGTTTCAGCATTTGATTGTCTTCAATTTATATGATTCTGGATCAGCACCCTCCTATCAGTTTGTGGATTTTGTTCTGAATTTCTTGTGGGCTTCAGCTGAATGTAAACAATTTTGGAGCAAGTGTGACCTTCTTCAGTTCCCATCTGATCGGATGCGCAGCTCATATTGTGTCCTTGATCTTTCGGACAAAGTAGCCTGGATCTCATATTCAAAGCTGGTGGTTTAAAAACTCCACGGCTCCCAAAATTATCCAGAAAAATGAAAAATTGCTGATCTCGAATCTAATTAGACAACGGCAAGTACCAATCACAAGTTAAAAAATAGTTGGCCAGCCAACCATCATACACTTAACTCCATTGACACATCAACGCATCGTCATTGGTGTCTGATAACAAAGTGTGGTTGTTTAAACAAACAAATATGATAATTCAGAAGGTTTCCACAGAAATTTCTATAGCAAGAAACTGAACTTTCAAGTAGCAAGAACGGTTGAGCTTCTTACAAAATTTCTACCAAATGCAACCCAATTTAGTAAAAGTTGGCCATCCATATAGAACTAGCATATTCTGTTCCACACTAGCCTCAGACTATAAATCCACTCCTGAACTCGGTCTCTTCAAACCGCAGAACTGAGCTCCTGTGTGTAAACTGCCCCCAGCTAGACATACAAAGATCCTACTCTCCTCACATTTCTAGCTTCCTTGATTGCCACAGAATTCAGCACCTCCAAATGGCTTCAAAAGGGGTTCAGTTAAGTCTAGTGCTAATCCTTACAACGATGCTTTGTTATGAAGTCGCCGCTCAATCAGGCTGCACCACCGCCCTCATAGGCCTGGCACCATGCCTAAACTATGTTACAGGAAATTCCTCGACTCCATCTTCTTCCTGCTGCTCACAGCTAACTACTGTTGTTCAATCACAGCCACAGTGTCTTTGTACATTGGTCAATGGGGGTGGATCCTCATTTGGTATTGCTATTAACCAAACCCTGGCTCTAGCACTCCCTGGAGCTTGTAATGTGAAAACACCACCAGCTAGCCGGTGCAATGGTAGGCTGTCGACTGGTGCTTGTGCTTAATTACATCTCATTTTATAACAAGAAGATTGGTACATGTTATTAATATTTTGTTGTGTTTAATCAGCTGCTAATGTTCCGGCAACTTCACCAGCAAGCTCTCCATTACTGAGTCCTCCAGCAGATTCTACAGTAGCAACACCAGAAGCTCCCACTACAGTAGCAACTCCAAGAATTCCAGCAGGTCAATAACATTTCAGGCATTAGACAAATTCAAGCGGTTCTATATTTTCCTAATAAAAAATAGGCATGCCAGCTATGATCATCACATAGAAAAATATGTGAAAGTTTTGTAGAAAAATTAATGTCAAACTCTGCTGTATACAACATCCTGTTTCTCTAACTTGACATGCTATTTCATTGATGAATGCAGGAAGTGGATCTAAGACAGTCCCAGCATCAACAGGCACATCAGATGCTAGCTCTATGAGAATGCAATTTCATCTTACCATCTTCGTATTCATCAGTGCTTTAGGTGCCTCGGGAATCGTTAGATTCTGAGCTTTCTACCAAGAACTGCCAGAGCTTGTTCTCCTAGTTTGCTACTATATTTTCACTTGTAACCATATGGAGTTTGCATTGTTGCTGTTTTATGGTTCATCTATTGTTTGATTGTCGAAACTTGGGAGAATGACATGCTACCTCTGTCCTTACATCTGAAAGCACTGAAGAAGTGAAACATGAAATTTTTAACAGCTTTCAAAATACAGTGACTAGTTATCTGGAATTGAGAAGCTATTCAAATGTTGAGATATAACTAAATATTTATGGCTTAGGATGAAACTAATTACAGAAACTGCAAATTAACAAATTGGTATACTCAAGTTATTGATTAAAAGCCTATCTGAAATCCAAGTTCCCATACAAGTTGCAGAAAATTTATCCTGGTTAATTTTTGTAGAAAACTTTGGCACTAATAGGAGGATTATCTTAAATATAAACATTGAGTTCATAAGATAGAAAATTAAAAGCTATCCAAAGCCATCCCTTCACCATTTATCCATTAGCCATCCATTGAAACTGATCAATTAGTAATTAATGGCTTTAAAAACCTATAGACCTATCCATTAACGAAGTTGGACAACAGGCTGTCTAAGCAGAAGATTCGACTAATTCAACACCCTGGAATTTCTAGGCTCAGCCGTCAACTTGCCTATTACTTGCTTTGATCTGCCTACCCTTCTCTTTCTCTTCACTTTTAAAGTCATTTAGTAGCGAATTTGATTAATTAATGACAAGTTAGTAAGGAGTTAGCTGGCTTACTTTGGCTTTTTTGATGCAACCCGTTGCAGACTTCAGCATTTATATATTGACCATGGATGGCATATATAGTGGACACTAAATCATTAAATTACACAATACAAGATATCCCTTTTTATTGTTCTTTCATACCTTGCACGGAAAAGGAAGTAGGCGTGCAATAAAGAGGGCATTCAGCTTAGTTTTAGACCGACATCAGCATTTGATTTATGTGGTGTAGATTCTGCAATGAAAAGCAAGCTGAACGAACCAGAGAGACACACTAGTTTAACTTCAATAAAAAAAGGGAAAATTTAGATGTACCAAAGGAGAGTTGTTTACCTAAGATTCTGTTATATAGTGGGGAAAGTTGGCATACCATATTAGGCAGCTGCCGACCTTTTGCTCGCAATCTTCCCCTTTATAAATTAACCACATCCTCTTCATCCCCAACAAGCCAAAGAAAACTATCTTCTCTCTACATTTCTAAATCATCGTTGCCAAGAATTTTCTTAGAATTGACCCCATGGAAGTTAGAGCGGTGGAGGTTATGCTTGCTATAGCCCTTATCATCTTGCACCAGTTTGATCATAAGTATGTCCCCGTGTTTGAACTACATAGCAGGAAACTCATCGACCCCGTCTTCATCATGTTGTACACAGCTTGCTAATGTCTATGTGAAGTCGTTAATGGTGCTGCCTCCTCACTCAGGCTCTGGCCAGTCGTTAATGGGAGTCAATATTGTTCAGACTCGGGCTCTGGCCCTCCCTGGTGCTTGCAATGTTCAAACTCCCTCTATTGGCCGCTGTAATGGTAAGCAATTGCAATCAATCCAAGATCTAATATCATATCCTTGCAATGCAAATAGCTGATTCATTTTATCATCTGTTCGAACAGCCTCTTCGCCCACAGATTCTCCATCAGGAACACCAAATTCTCCTCCTGCAGGTACAAGATTCAATCAAACTTTCCAACTATGTTACCAAATCTCCAATTTGCGACTTGAATTTACGCACAATATAATTCTACTTTTGGTGCATCTTAGACAGTACCATCAACAGATAATGGAACATCAGATGCAAACTCGACAAAGTTGACGATGTCCCAACTCTTCTTCCTCCTACTCTTCACTGCGTCATATGCTTCCACCCTGGAAGCTCCATCCACTTCCATTTCTGTTTAATCTTCTGCTACCATCAGTACTGTTACTGTAACATGGGAGTCCGAATATTCATTTTTCTCTTGGTATGAGTGAGTCGTGCGTGTGTAAGACGTAGCATACTTCTTTTGAAGTTGCCACATTTAAAAAACGATTCTTGGTTTTTCATACTGCTCTGGAGATTAATTAGAGGCAAAATCTGCTTTATTGACGTCAGTGTCTCATGCACTTCAAAGCAACGCTTAAGCAGTTAAATTAAGTGTATTTGTTGATATCAAAACAAAAACTTGGGTCGTGTGATACAAAATTTTCATTGGTATTTAATATAAACAGAAAAATAATTTTAAAAATCAACCTCTTAAATCTTATAACCATGGTCAACTGACACAACATGATAGAATTGTTGATGTTTAAATTACTGAAATGTCAATCATCTTCTTCTGGCCATGTGTTCTTTTTATCGAGACGGAGAAGGACAATACGCTGTGTGAAGTAGATAGATAAGTGCATAACTCTTTCTTCATTCATCTGGCAAAGATCCTCCATTTCGTGTACAAAAGAAAACGGAAGGAAAGGAAAGCTTTGTTCTTCATTTTCCGATTATGTTAAGGAACCATCTCACCTAAAAGCTTAAGCTGATAGGTGAGGCTCCAGAATATGATTATATTATACTCTAACACACCCCCTCAAGTGAAAGCCCTTTGGACTTGAAACTTGCACAGGCTCACATTACCTTGTGCTTGATTTTTTTTTATCAAATAGAATGGGAGTGGTGAGATTCGAACTCATGACCGCTGGGTCAACAAGGCTCTGATACCATGTTAAAGAACCATCTCACCTAAAAGCTTAAGCTGATAGGTGAGGCCCCAGAATATGATTATATTATACTCTAACAGATTACCAGTATGAAAAACCACATGTACTTGTAAATATGTTGCAATTTCCGATCACCGGCAAATTCCCAATTACAGGATTGATCATGTTTCAGTCAATTTGTTGCGGTGAGAGCATTAAATCGACGACAATCATTTGGCCAGAGGTGTGTTCGTTGAATTACCCACTTCAGAATTCTTAGACAGGTCGTCTAAAGAAGATGGCAGGTCGTTTTGGTCATTTATGCCATAAGAGATATATATTATGCCGTGTCATTAGACTAATAGGTGTGCCAATCATAATTTTAAATATGCCCAGTGGGGTACTCGGGTCGAATTTTAATTTAGTTCATTTTAATATTAAATTGGTAAATTTTAACTATATTATATATATATAAAAGAATAATAGACTCGACCTAGAAATCAATCCCATAATTTAACTAATTGAATCTTGCCCGATATGAAACACGTGTTTGATGTTGTCATGTATATTTTTTTTAAAGTATTTTTTATTTAAAAATATATTAAAATGTTTATATATTTTTTTATTTTTAAAATTAGTATATTAAAATTATTAGTATCATTAAAATAAATATCAATTTAATATTTTTTTCATATTAAACACATTTTAAAAATGAAATGAAAAATAGTTTTAATCCAAAAAAAAGCTCACACTAAAACTACAATGCCAGCAACACCTTCCTTTTCTTTTAGGTAGTGTTTGTTGTTCTGGTTGAACAATTTTATAAAGCAAAATTGAAAATATCTTTTTATTAAATTATTATTTTGTGTGTTTTTTATTATTTTAATATGCTGATAATAAAAAATATTTTAAAAAACAACTATCGTAATATCAATCACTATTTTGTTATATATATATATATATATATATATATATTAACTAAAATATAAAAGGTGTGGGTGTTTTACTGTGTAGTGCACTGTAGCATGTGAGGTGATTTACTATGGATTGCTACAGTGCACCGACGATTTTACCCTTAATGATCTCGGGTTGGGAATTGTTAGCCGGGGGCGTTTTTGGTTTTTTATTTTTTTTTGTTTCTGACTTCTCGAGAAACAAAACGGGAGAGCTGCAGATATAAAAAGTAACGCATCATTTTTAAATCTCTGGCAGCCATATTCTATCAACAGCCAACTTCATGTACTCGGATTTGATGACAAAGGAAAGTACTTTGGATTTCTTGGTACCAAGACCAAGTGTTAAGGCATGCCAAGCGGCACAACTTGATTTTATTAATGAGATATAATAAGAATAAAATAATTTTTTAATATTAGAAGCTTTGATTAATAATATAATAATTTGATTTTTTAATCAAATATTAATAAAAAAACACATACTTATACAAGAAAAATAATAAATCTCAAAAGTCTATTAAAAAATTTAAAATCTAATAAATACATTAACTAAAAAATAAAGATGGTATCCAAATCTTTTAGATTTTTTAATGACAATAGTAATTTTATGATGGTGATTTCATTAAAACCTGCTAAATATATAAATTTATATCAATTTAAAATTCATATATTTTATAGAAAACTCTCACTCCACAAGAATTTTACACGGATTTATTATTTTGTCAAAATTTATATTATAGTAAGAAAATCTTACACGATTAATATTTTTTACGTTAAAAAAAATATGATTCAGGTCGCGACGAGGCGCGGGTAAATGACTAGTATATATATATATATATATATATATATATATATATATAATGATGGATGTTTCTTTATTGTTTTCTTTTAAAGCATTCTTTATTTCAATTTGGATAAGGACTAAGAGATTTTTTGGAGCTGTTGTTGATATTTTTATTCAAAGTATTTTTTATTTATATGTTAAAGTAATATTTTTTATTTTAAAAAAAAATATTTTTGATATCATCTTATCAAAATAATATAAAAATATAAAAAAATAATTTCAAATAAAAAACAAAAATAATTTTATTTTTATTTTTTTTTAAATTCTTTCAAAACGATAGCTTAACACCCGTTAATCCTTAAGTTTCTTAGAACCATAACAAATGGCTTTACAATTGAATAAACCGGCGCCTAAACATCTAGAATCGCGTGCATTTTGAGCAAGTCGGCACTGCCATCTATTATTCCTCTCAAGCAGTAAAAAATTCTAACGGGGAAGTCAAAGCGCGTTGCCTCGCAGAGAACTCCAATCACTCGTAGGTCCTCGGCAACTCCGTTTTTATCGGTAAAGCTACACCGAAACAAACAAGATGCCGACGTCATTTTCTTCTTTTCTTTTTCTTTTTTTTTTGGACAATTTGGCATGTCAGACCACATTTGTCATTCTAGCAAGTAATCTTTTAAAGTATTTTTTTATTTATAAATATATTAAAATAATATATTCATTATTTTTAATATTATATATAAAAAATGCAAAATAAAACAAATCATTGTATTTATGGGTCAGTTTTGCTGGACCATTAAATTTAACCATTTTTTACATTATAAAAATGCCATTAAATCCAAGATCCGAACCAACCCTTTTTGGTTTTCTCCTATGGCTATAGCCCTTGTCAGTTTTAGAAAATAATTTAATTGTTTTTCTATCACAAAAACAAAAAAGAAAAGGAAAAGGAAAGAAATAGCAATCACCTAAGATTCATTATTCAATAAGTATTAATTAATTGATAACCTAAAGTCGCACGATAGACTAATGCCAGAAATTTAATGACCCTGGCCTGGCCTGGGACTATGAGTTGCTGCCAGCAATTTTTCAAAGCCTTGGCATGCAAGTTAAGAGAGGGACCAAGGTGGGAACACTAATCATAATTAGGCTTGTTAAGCCAGAGATCAACAAAATAAAAACAAACACATTTTTCTTGGTGAATTTCAACCACGTGCCATGAACGTGTCAGACAAAGGTTGGTGTTTAATTTTATTTAATAGAAATGGCATGGCGGTGAAGGAAAAAAAAAATGGACCAAGGAATATCCTAAATGGCTTATGTTATGATTTAGACTTTAGGGTGAGCATAAATTAAAGAAGACTTGAAACTTGAAAATATAAATATAAATAAAATGCTGAAGAAAATCATAAAAACGCCCATCAAACACTATATGTTTTGTTTTTCTTTCTTTCAATTCTAGTTGTGAAAGTCTCTCTTGCAGGCAAACTTACGCTACTTTTGATTTATCTGTGTCTGTAGAAATCTAAGCAACAAAGCCCCGAATCACATTGGGTTTCAGTCAGGTAAAGCGTGCTGTCTTTCTATTGTGCAAGCAGAAGTAAAGAAATTATCTCATTTTCTTGCGACAAAATTTGACTGTGATTTGCTGAAATTGTTGTTTGATATGGAAATTAATGAATACCCATTACTGTTTGTGGTGAATTGGAAGTGGGTTTGGCGTTTGAAGTAAAGAACGTTCTGTCTGGTTATTTTGGGGTTATATTATTTGTTTCTGAGGCTGAGTTTAGCTCCTTTGTTTTTTAATTTTCTTTTTCTTGCATTTAGTTGGTCGATGAATTCTAGTATACCTCGGCATGAATTCGATACCAAGTGTGCTTGGCTTTGATGTTGATTTTCTTTTCTTTTCAGAAACTATAGGTGAGAACGCGAGTTGCATTGGTTCTTGTGTTGAATATCCATAAATGTGTGTGAGGTATAACAAGAACTAACAACTTATTGTGAATGTGGTATGATCTTGGTGATCCATGGAATGAAATTGCGTATGATGATTTAGCTTCTTGCCTAGGGCATTCTTTTATTTGTTTCTTTCTTTGTCTAATGCTTGTTGGATGTTAATTGACTTGAATAAAGCTGTTATAGACTATTGATCCTTTGATAATACCTTTAGTTACTTATTGCAGGCAATTGTGTAGTTTTTTTTCTTTTTCAAGACAGTGTTTATATGTAGGATCGGGTCCATCTCAATGTCATAATTAGAGTACCAAATGCCCTGCCTAGTAACTTGTTTCTTAGACAATTTTTCTTATGTGGGATTATCAATTTCTTTGGGTTTCCTTGTAAAAAATATTATGGCTCATACCACACATGCACACACCCTTATAGTGTAATCATGACTCATGCCCAGTAAGTCTATGCTCTGATCAGGAGAAATCCGATACCTTTTAGTCTAGTTTGAATTGGCTTGTTTCTTTTTGGTCTGGCCATTTCTATTATAAAAAGCATTTTGCTGAGGATTTTTGCGAGTAGAGTTGATGCTTTGATTTGGCACTGTGTTTGCTGTGCTTTTTTAAATTTAATAAAATCTGAACATTGACGGTAGAAAAGAGAAGGCTAGGTTCCCCCTCATATTACTTATTTTTCATGATAATACCTCTATATGTATGAAAAAAAACATACTCTTCAGCTTTTGAATACGTTACAACCACCTGGAAATAACTAATTGCTTCGAGATTTTGACTTCAGGTGCAGTAGATACTGATTGAAATTTTTCCATGCCAAAACAAGCGATTGAACAGTCCTGTTTGATCTTTATGATCTGGATTTCTTTTCCTTTCTTTTTCCAGTAAAATTCTGTTTGATGATGGTGGTGGCTATTTAAAGGATGAGTTTTCTCTTCCAAGTGCTTTAGAGTGCACAATGAAAAGACAACTGTAATAATGTTATTTTCATCAATGCACCTGTATTAGTACATTGATTTTGAACTTCCAGAACTATGAATTGATTTGTATAATCATGCTCGTGCCTTTTTTTTGGTCAGATAGCTATTGCGTTGCCGGCATCAGTATAGCAAAAAATCAGCAGTGAAGAAATTATATGAAACTGATGCAACAGTGGCTAGTATGTCTGAACTGATTGAAGGTCTTCCAGATGCTGTTTCCATCAGGTGCATTGCACGGGTTCCCTTCTATCTCCATCCCAGGTTAGAGCTTGTTTCTCGTTCATGGCGAGCTGCTGTGCGCAGCACTGAGCTGCTTAAAGCCCGGCAGGAGGTTGGTTCAGCTGAGGATCTACTATGCGTGTGTGCCTTCGATCCTGAGAATATGTGGCAGCTTTATGACCCTCTCCGGGAACTTTGGATTACCCTTCCCGTTCTCCCTTCTAAGATCAGGCACCTTGCGCACTTCGGTGTTGTCTGTAGTGCAGGAAAGCTATTTGTGCTTGGTGGTGGTAGCGATGCTGTTGACCCATTAACTGGTGATCAAGATGGAAGCTTTGCGACAGATGAAGTCTGGTCATATGATCCTGTATTACGAGAATGGGCAGCACGTGCATCTATGCTTGTGCCCCGAGCAATGTTTGCATGCTGTGCTTTGAATGGAAAAATTGTTGTTGCTGGTGGTTTCACCAGTTGCCAAAAATCAATTTCTCAAGCAGAAATGTATGATCCAGAGAAGGATATTTGGATCCCGATACCAGATCTCCATCGAACTCACAATTCTGCCTGCTCTGGAGTAGTTATCAAGGGGAAGTTGCATGTCTTGCATAGGGGTTTGTCAACAGTACAAGTTTTGGACAGTGTAGGGTCCGGGTGGACCGTTGAGGATTATGGTTGGCTCCAAGGTCCAATGGCAGTTGTTCATGATGCTCTCTATGTGATGAGCCATGGACTAATTGTCAGGCAGGAAGGGAAAACCAGGAAAGTGGTAGTTTCAGCATATGAGTTCCGGAAAAGGATTGGATTTGCAATGACAGGGTTAGGAGATGAGATGTATGTGATTGGAGGGGTGATCGGCCCTGATAGATGGAATTGGGATATCAAGCCAGTGTCTGATGTTGATATCTTGACAGTTGGGGGTGAAAGACCAACATGGCGCCAGGCAACTCCAATGACACGGTGCAGGGGAACAATCCTCGGGTGTGCACAGCTGAGAATTTAACCCTGTTTGTTCTTGTTGCTTCTTTGATGTGAAAAGTGTGCCCTTGTTAAGGCATTGGTTCCCTCCTATTGGAGACGAGGAATGTAATCTTTCACTGGCTACCTGTTTTATTGGTGAGCCATAATCTTTGCCTCGGTTTTCTGTTAACTTGGGAGTTTTTGAGGGAAACTTCCGCTTGCAAGGCAAAGCTGAATGTATTGAAACAGTTTTAACAGCAGCAGTGGTACATGAAATTTGTTAAGTAGCAGCATGCATGACAATTAACGAACCATTTGTTCTTTTTGATCTGCACAAACTGTATCTTCTGGTTTCTTGCTATTCTTTCCACTCCATAATATTCCTGTAGATGAAAATTTTTGCTCATTTGACTAGTTTTTTCTCTTAAATTTCCTGGGCGTAAGCGCAGTGGTGCCCCCGTGCTATCATCACGACAATTCTACATGATTTGACCCAATCACAGAACTCACATTTGCAGAATGAGATATTTTGAATATTGGAATTTAACTCATTTGATGTATTTCCTGAAAAAGAGGGGTTGTGGGGTTACATTGGTGGATGAAACTGGTGCGGCATTTCACAAGGATTCAATCAGAGCCATCCGCTATGGGGCAAATGGGAAGCTGTTTGCATCAGTTGGTGATGATAAACTTGTCAAGATTTGTTCTGCTGGTTCTTGATCATGTGTTTGGAACAGGTGCTGTGAGAAGAGAGTGAGTGCAGTGGCCATAAATTAGTTTGTTTTGCTGACAAATTTGGAGTTGTTTGGGTGGTGGATCTGCATGGACCTGATAGAAACGAGACATCGGAAGATCCAGAGTTTGAATCCGCAGAAAAACGTTCATATCAAGATCTCGACCACTCGTGTGGTCTGGCAATTGCGATTGTAGACAACAAACCATGTGCACTGTGAAGTCGATGCTACAGCCCACACAAAATTCCGAGCTTCTCTGTTACAGCCCGTTTGGGTTGTAATCCATCAACCTTAAAAAGTCCCTGATCTTTAAGAGTAATCTCTATTAAGCCCCTGCCATGTTCGTTCCATTAACAAGATCGATGTGTTATCACATGAAAACTGATCAGCTGTTATCGTATACAAAAAAAAAATAAAAAAATAGAAACCTAGATGATTTTCTCATGTAAATTGGGATTTTTTTTGAGGTTTTTCCAATTTTCTTTTCCATGTACAGAACCAACGGATGAAACGTTTTTGAAACTTAACATGTAATATATATCTTTGTCTATACTCTATACATAGACTAAAAGGTATATTTTAATTAAGAACTTTAAAAAATATTATTTAAATAGTAGGTGTCATCTAATTTTTAGTATTAACTAGTCAAGCAACTTGATTAACTGTTACGAAACAATGGATTAGCTAGTCTTGGATATGATTGATATCGTGATTATAAACAGTTATATTAATTAAAATTCTACTATAGTTAGTAATCATAGTATTTAATTGGTATTATAGTTTAAAAATACAATATCTAATAAAAACATTTCTTATTTTAAATTTCTGCCACCTATTAAAAAAATTGCTGCCATGTTAATTTGAAATTTCTTATTTTGTACGCTAAGTGCATAATTTGTCGTGTCGTTTCCTCCAACCTTCAACATATCAATCTATTCTCATTGTCAAAAGATGGTTTATTCTGATCCTATCAGAGTGTCACATTATCAATGCAGCGGGCAGTTAGGGTTTTTGTTATATTAATGATTGATACGGTGTTTTAAAAATATTTTTAATAATAAAATATTATTATTTATATTAAATTAAGTGTTTTTGTATTTTCAAGGTTTTATATAAAGATAATTTTCAAAAATATATATTTTTCAATATATTCTTTAATAATCACCATCAACTAAACTCTCAAGTCATCCGAACATGCAATCAAATCAAAGAGATGTACCTTTCTTCCACTGTGACCTGACAAATTTCTCTCTATTTTTGTCAAATTTATATTAAAATAATATTCTTTATTTTAAAAAAATTATTTTTAATATCCATGAAAATATATAAAAATATTAAAAATAATAATTTAAATAAAAAATAAAAAATATTTTTTCAAAAATATTTTTAAAACACCCATTTCATCCTACCTGGTGCCTCGCTGGATCACTCTCATCTTATCTCTTCGATTGAAAATTGAAGCTTGGAGAGATTCCCATGACGCCTCAGTCAATAAACCGATCATTTTATTCTAGCAAAGCGATTTTGCTGAAACAGAAAAATACATATTGTATGGCAGTATACTATTTGATTAAAATCATACACATTTGACATAACACCATGACAGAGACCTCCACTTGGCTGATAATGGCGGAGGGGCCGTCCAGCCCTTGAACCCGAGGAAGAAGACAACCAAAATGGACCCTTCAATAATTCATCACCCAGTTTGGTGCTGCCACCTGTCTCTAAACCATGAGCCACTTTCTTCGCTTAGATGATCAGCTGGCTCACTAGATAGATGCGGCAGGAGGACTGCGGGCATGGCTGATTGCAGCAGCACATCGAAGAAATTGAAGTCGTGGAAGACTCTACTCTGGTTAGGCCGGTCTCAGATTCAGAAGGGTGATTTTGTCTGTAGTCAAGAAAAAAGAGGCATCTTCGTGAAAATTAAGAAATGAATTTATGCCTTAAAAGGACATGATGATGAATGCCTTTACGGAACCTGTGAAGCTGGATTGGTGCTCTAAAAGGACGTGAGAATAAATCAAATCGTAGCCTGTAAGGTTACACCACTTTTTACTTTAAAGTTTTTGCTGTCAATATTCTGGAAAACTCACCCAATTAAAAAAATAAACTAGGATAAATCAATAAAAAAATATTATTATATAACCTTTTAAAAAAATGTTAAAAAAAATGTAATTTATTGCAGTTAGAATGTTGAAACCTGGAAAATGATAGTGATATCTTGACATCGCTACATAAATAAAACAAATAAATTATAAAATTTAATTTTTAAATGATAAAAACAAATAATAATTAACTTAAAAAAGACAACGTAAAATACAACTCGAGCTAGCTCGTTAAGTATTATTTTCGGGTCATGAGACTAAAATAATATAATATAAATTAAATAAAACAAATCACAAAGTATAATTCTTAACCAACAACTTATTATTGGAGATGTGACATCATGAATACTGTGAAAAATAAAAACTTTACAAATCAAAATGAAATGATTCGATTTCTTGAAGATATAAAGCTAAACTGAATTGATTCGTTTGGTTTTGATTTGATTTGGTTAATTTATGTTTTGAAAAAAGAGTTCGGTTTATATCAAAATCAAACTGTTTGAACAAATGTTTTGTTTTTAATTTATGTTATCCAAACTGCGCATCAAAGTTGAGCCAGAGAACCCACCCTCCATGGCATAACTTGACCCGGGGTCCTTTCACAGTCATCAGTATTCAGCCTTCTGAGGAACCTGGCCAGTGACCCGATCCCATAAAACTCACTTATATTTTTTGCGCTGCATTTAAAAATATTTTTGAAAAAAAATAAAAAACAAAATATTTTTATTTTTTATTTTAAATTAATTTTTTTGATTGTTTTAGATTATTTTGATATTCTGATATTAAAATTAATTTTTTAAAAATAAAAAAATATTATTTTGATACATTTACAAACAAAAAAACAATTTTATCGCAAAACAATGGGTCACCAGCAGAAATGGGCCACAAAGTTTCTGGGCCAGTCAGTCTGTACACTGTAATCAGTTATAAACGATATCAAAGAGAAGGACACTGCCCCTGAGTCGAGTGGAGCCGACCATTTGTATTTGGATCGAGTTCAGTTCTGAGTGCAGTTAACGGGGCCCAATACCCTTTTCACGTTACCAAACAGCACCCAACTTTGTGGAGGTGCAGAGAAGTGTACGTCTCTATGGACTGTCCCTCTCAACAATACATCTCTTCCATTTATTTTATATATGGGCCCACCACCTCCTCATCATCTTCCTGTACTGGTTTACGTGCTCCGTTATGACAAGTCTGTATTATGTTTTTAATAAAATATTTAAATGTCGTGGGTGTGTATTAAAAAAATAATAATAACTTGTGTTGTGGTTAAATAAGTTGATTTTATTTAAATTTTAAAAAAAATGCAAAAATAACAGGCAAAAACATATAAATGAACAAAAAAAAATTATCCAGTAGCAAAATGAAGCGTCATTTAATTATGATTGATAAATTTGTTTATTAAAAGTAAATTATAATAAAAACTAACACGTGAAATTTATCAAATAAAAATATATATATTATTCAATACTACAAATATTAAAAATAACATAAGAAATAAATATTTGATCTATATAAAATATACAAAACACATAAATAAATCATACTGATTTTTTAAAAAACTAAACACGTCCAATATAATTAAAAAGTAATTGTTGTTTAAAGGGAAAAAAAGGAAATTACAGGAAAATATATTATTTAAGACCTAAATCTCAAAATTATTTAAAAAAACATATAAAAAAGATGTTAATAATAGTGAGAAAACGTGTTGTTAGCCATTGTTTCTTGCATGTACAGAGGGATCGTTATGTCAGCTAGCGTGGACGGAGAAGGGAAGTGCAGTAAACCTGGCGTGGAAGGGAGTGTGCAGCACGTGAATTGTACTGAAGATGCTGCTGCTTTCGTGGCATTGGCCGCAGCCGTTGATTTGACTATGGATTGCCTGTAAGCTCCTCACAACGGTTAAGAAAAGAACTCCGTCAAGATCAGGATTTTCTTGGCTGACATGGACATGATTCTGAGCTTCTTTGAGCTTTTTGGGGGCCTTTTACGTTGTCGTTTTGTGTTATTTTTTTCTTGGCGGATGGATATTTTAGTATTTTCCATCGCATTGAGGGAAGGTTTTTACTGCTACTAGCAAACAAAAGGGTGTTTTACTGCAGTGGCCTACCCTCCTTCCTTCGGTTTTTTAAAATCAGATGTAACGATAATGAGAAAACGTGCTGTTAGCCATTGTTTATCCTGGTTTGCTCAGAAAAATATCCTTTGGATTGGACTCTGTTCATCAATTGTGTCAAATGATTATCCCTTCGAGGGTCAAGTTGTTTCTTCAACTGCAAACAATTCCATTCTTTAAAAAAAATATAGAAAAAATTCGAAACCAGAGAGCCTCTTTTAAAAGAAAGATATGGAAGGATTTATCATGCATTGATATTACTAGTTGTGTTTTTTAGATTGTTTTTTAGAGTATTTTCCTTTTAAAATTATATTAAAATGATTTGTTTTTTATTTTTTTTTAAATTATTTTTAATATAAACCTATCAAAATTATCTAAACATGTCAAAAAAAAAATAATTTCAAATAAAAAAAATAAACGTGTTTATGAAACAGAGTAATAAGCATCAACTACATCCAAGAAATAAATAGCTGTTTCTTAGCCCTTGCCTCTGCGAGGTCCCATGATCATGAATGCTTCGTGGACAGACGAACATGGGACCAATTCACCATGATGACGAGGTTGAACAAAGCAGGTATTTCGGGGACCCGTCCATGATGTTGTTATGTTGGTTAGTGTTTTATTTATATATATAATTAAAATATATATTGTTTTAGAATCTTATATTAGAATAAAAAACGACAGCTGCAGTCACAAATTTTGAAAACCAATTTACTTTTAACAGACAATAGGTGATAATTTATTTTATTTTATTATTTTATTTAAAAAAACAAATTGATGCTGTTTTCAAATTTAGTATTTGGAAGAAAACAAAATTAATATCAAATCACTGTCATTATTGTCATTGTGAGAAATCGAAATTTTATTTGATATACATATAAATAAGAAGAAGAAGCAACAACAATGAAGCAACGTGTAGATTTCATAAGGAGAAATGATAATGACGTGTGCATAATTCATAGTGGAAAGTAAAAAAAAAAACACTGGAGAGGGAAATACTATTTCTCATAAATCTAACTTTTATGAATTCATGTGAGTGATAAAATTCTTAGTTCTAAGATCTTATAAAAAATATATATCTTGACTTGAATTTAAAATATATTATGTAAATCATAAATTATTTGTTATCACGATATACTTAAAAATAAAAAGTCAAAATTACTGGAGACACTTTCATTACCACTCAATATTTATTTTTTTATTTCTCATTTTTTTATTTTACAGTGATGTTACTGATAGTTACCAGTTCTAAAGGTAAAAAATAAGTTAGAAGAAGATATCCATTGGGCACATGAGTCTATTTGAAACTTTATTTACAACTCAGTATTTTTTTTTATTTCTCATTTTTTTATTTTACAGTGATGTCACCGATAGTTACCGGTTCCAAGGGTAAAAAATAAGTTAGAAGAAGATATCCAATGGACATATGAGTCTATTTGAAATTATGATTGATATTATTTTTTAAAGTATTTTTTTAAATTATTTTTATATCTAAACATATCTCAAAAAACTTAAGAAATTAATTTAAAATAAAAACAAAAATACTCTTAAAGCTCAGTTACAAACACATGATGCGATCGGCTTGTTCTTCGGATGAGTGCGTTTACTTCTACATTGTCATTCATGGCTGTGCACTCCTGGACACGAAGCCACGTGGTACGAGCAAAGACAAAAAAATTTTTGTCGTAGATAGCCTGTATAAGATTGCAGGAAACATTTTTTTTTTAAATGTTTTTTATTTTAATATTAAAAATCATAATAATTTAAAATATAAAAAAACAGTTAAAAAATGAAAAGCAAGGGACATTACTTTTTACTTGGAAAAAAATATTAAAACCACGGTATAACATGGGCTCATATCCAGTAACTTGACCTTTAAGAGCTTTTTATTGGTTGCGATACTGAAAGCATATTAATTTATTTAAACTCTGTTATTTATCTTTTAAAGTATGTTAACAATTTGCAACCGTACCAATTTTTTTTTTTTTTTAAAATGAACATCTACCTGCAAAATTATGTTCGAGGTTTTAAGGAAAAAATATTCTCCCTTTATTTTTATTTCTTCCTAATTAGTTTTAAAAATTAAATAATATGGTTAATATTTTTAATTGTCTTGACTTTTTTAGGAATTTTATTAAAAAAAAATAGTTTTAGATTTTATAGTTTGTTTAGATTTATTTATCTTTTATTTTTCGTCTAGCTTGGTTTTTAGATTTATTTAACATTGCAAAATTAATATGATTGTTGTCTTTTCAAGAGGTTCACAAGATCTCTAGATAGGTCAGTAAGACCTACCTCAACTAGTAAACAACTTGGAGTCTAAAAAATAAAGGTTTATCCGATCTAAATAAAATATTTGAAGAATCATTGGAAAAATCTAAATCCGATCCAACAGTCAAATATTTTATTTTGTCAATTTTAAAATACTTACATAGTTTGGTGGAATGGAACGATGTCTGCTCTCGAGCCCATTCATGATTTACTTTTTCATAAAAATATATGCTAAGTCATTCAAATGGTTTGTTAGGGTCATATCCTCCTCATATAATAGCATACGATTCTTATCCAAATGCTTAAAGCCTTTAATTTATACAAGTCCGACTAAATCACGTGAGCATATTAGATATTTTTTTTTTATCATGATGCGTATCATCGAGATTTTAACAATCCTTTTTAGAATAATATATAACTCTAAAAGTCAATAAAAGTTTTTTTTTTTTTTTTTGTAATTTCTGTTTCTCATATAATTTTAAAGACAAAAGAATTGAAGTTAATGTCTAAATTTGTTATAAACCATAGTGATGAAAGAAAGAAAAGGTTAGAAAGACTTGATTGAACATCTACAAGATTAAGGTAATTTTTCCTTAACCTGGAAAGACTTAAGGCAAGAGGTTTTAAATAAAAATTATTTTTCCTTGTTATTTTTGTTCCTATTTAGTTTAGAGAATTAAATAATATACGTAAAACTTATATTTTTCAGATTTTTAATCTTCTTAATTTTATTTTTGAATTTATCTGAGGAGTGGTGAATGACAAACTATTTAAAAATAAATATTTGATAATAAAATTATAAATTAGATTTTTTTTTTTTTAAAGTTATGTATTTTTATATTTATTGTTTTTCTAATGTTATTTCCGCGCGCATCACAAAAATAATAGGATATGAAAAGTCCAAAAGGGTGTTCTTTTAAATATTTTATATTTGTTTTCTTTCTAATGTTTTTCCGCACGCATAATAAAAAATATTCGTAAAGGGATTATAAAAAATAATGATAACTTTTGCAGCATAGCAAAATGCTGGAGTTTACTTCTGGGTCCCAGCTAGTACGGCGAGGAGCCTGCATTGGAAAAGTCACTGATTCTCTTGAACACGTCTCTCTCTCTCTCTCTCTCTCAATTATCTTCTTTCTTAAAAAGGGACATCCTCAAGGCTGTTTTGTCTGGAAGGGAAGGACTTTTCTTTTTACAGCTTTCTCTGCCTTTGCAAGTTTGCAAATCTGTGGCGATCTTGAGGGGCTGAAAGTGAATAAAGAGGAACTGAGAAAGTGAAACTGATGCCAACCCAAGAATGAAAACCCACCAATAGTTGAAAGTAGAGAGGATGCTGTAGCTTTTTCTCACTTTATTTTTTGCTTTATAGTGATGATTGCATGTTTTCCTTTTCATGGGGATTTGGAAAAACCCAAAAACATTTTAACCGTTCTGCCTGAAACAACTTAGTTTCCAGTACAGAGAGATACACCAGTACTGCTGCTTTTTCTGTAATTGTCTATGGGGCTGTTCTTCATGTCTGCTGCTGATCATGTGGCCTGCATGCGACCCATTATGACGGGGAATTGATTCCTGTTCTAGTTGGGATGAATAAAAAACCCAGGACAAAAGACAAGAGTTGGAGGGAAAACATCAGTTCTTGTCTTGTCTTTTTAGTGTTCAGTCATGGAGGCTACAGAGGTTTAGGAGTTAGTTTCAATCCCCAATAGAGCGTGTGTTGTCAGTTTTCTTCTCCCCTGGTTTCTGTGTTTGGACTGTGGATAGCTAGATAGCAAGCTTTTGCATTAGTTTTTTGGGAGGAAAAAATGGGCCTGGTTTCTTGTTCTTTCTTTTGAAGCCTCTAAATGCAGTTCTTGTGCCTGTCACTTGCAGCAATTTTTGGTGATCTCTTGGATCGTCTTCAACTCTAATCATTTCAGGTGAGAAGTAATCTCTTATCTTCAATATATCTAGTAAGACACTCTGCTTCATATTGATAAATGGGAGACTTATTTCCTTAATCTTCGTTTTCTTTCAGCAGTGAATTTGTGGTGCTGACAAACATCTAATACGAGGTAGGTATGCTGAGGAATAGATCTAGAGCTGTGACCAGCAAGCAAACTTTAATGGCTGATCACAGCAGCACTCAATCGACTTCCAATCAGAATTGCACACAGCCAACATCTTTTCTGGTTTCTCCAAGGTTCAAAGCTTTCACCTTTAAGGGTCTACCTGAAGCTGAACCTACGATGAGTCCAAGTTCAATTCTTGACACCACTAAACCATTCTTCCCTTTCAAAAACCCCTTTTCGTATGTCATAAACCAACCTAAATCCCCAAAAATTTTCTCAGAGTGCAAACACTCGTGGGACAAATCAGACTCAAAGGGTATTGGTCTTGCGCTTATTGATGATACACTAAACTGTGGCAAAGTATCCATCCAAGAGAATGAAAACCATTTTTCTAAACCCAGTAACAGAACGGTCTTGTTTGGCACCAACCACAGAGTTCAAATCCCACCACAGCCAAACTCTATACTACTTCCAGTTGAGTCACCTAAATCTCCAGGCGAGTTTGGAATTTTGACCTCCAGGAACTCACAATTTTCTGCATCTGGTTCAGTCCCTTCCCGCATCCAATCAAAGGATTCTCCTAGGGTGGTCACTGGATGCATATCAATGAGTGAAATGGAGCTCTCTGAAGACTATACATGTGTCATAACTCATGGACCTAATCCAACGACCACTCATATTTTTGATAACTGCGTTGTGGAGAACTATTGCTCTTTACCGGATATGTCAAAATCTGAGCCCAAGACTTTCCTCAGCTTTTGTTACACTTGCAAGAAGAATCTTCAACAGAAAAATGACATTTACATCTACAGGTTTGGGCCCTTTTCTTTCTTGTAAAAGATGCAACTTTTCTCTTCCCTTTTATGCCGTTGCTAATCAGTTCAGTTTGAAAGACCAGCTAGTCTCCAAAAAGAACTGCTTTTAGTATTCTCTTCTGATTTTTATCATATTCTTTTCTAGTCCTCTTAACTAATATCTCCTACTCAAATTAACCACCGTCACTATGTGCCTAATTGTCTGTTATCTTTCAACGCAGAGGTGAAAAAGCTTTCTGCAGTCAGGAATGCCGTTACCAAGAAATGTTATTAGATGAAATGGAGACTTGAGAAGTAAAAAGATGCTCCGAAAAAAAAAAGCTCTCAAAAGTAGATGAAAACTTAGCATTCCATGCCAGTTTGGCCATTCTTGATTATACTCAGTTGAGGACGATTGATTGCAGGACCAAAAACTGCAGATATCAAATTGGGTGGTATTTCCTTTTCCCTTTTCACCTTCTCAGGTGCATATAAAGATAAAGAGAGGGTGAGATAATCTTGTAGAGTGGATTTTGTTGTTTATTAAGATCATTGCTTCGATAGCTTAGTTCTCTTTTGGCTCTCCATGGACGACGATGATGTACGGTGACTGAAAATTTGTCAACCGAGGAAGATTCTTAACCTGTGGGTTCTTCCTTCTTATCCTTTCACCGCAGACCATTTTTTGTCCGTCTTGGTTGAGTAAGCATCAGCAGGCTTATCTAAAACTTACCCTTTCAAATTCGAAGATACAAAGTCAGGTCTTTTCCCAACCAAAACTTTGATTAACCAATCAATAATAACGTGAAGTAGTTGAAAACGTGGAGAAGTAGTTGCAGAGTTTGCTTTTCCACCTTCAAATGTAATTGACAAGATAATGGCATGTTTTGTCGATTATTTTAAAGAAATTTGCGGAAAATATATCTTAATGCATCTCTCTTCATGTATATCCCAACTCAACCAATGAGCAACAACTACTTATGAAGGGGCTGTACGAGTTAGAAAACGAATATTAACGACCATGTACTTGATTGAACATTAATTATGGAATTCAACAAATAAGGAAGATGATTAAGGGGGGTTTTGAAAGCCATTTAAAAAACGTTCTTGAAAATGTTTTGTTTTTCACTTTCTCTGTAGCTTTTAGCACACGTGATGTAGCCAATTGGGTCGTCATAAAAAATTATTAAAAAAAAGGATACCCGTACCACAAGTTTTAGGTACTTTTTTCTGTGGCGGCGTTTATTTTCAAGTCAAAATAAAACAGCGAGCTGCCACCTCTTAATTTCTTCTCTGACTCTCTCGTTTCATCAAGGAGGGGAGAGGATAAATTATAACACTCACATATTTCCATGTCTCTCTATAAAACATGAAGCAAATGTGACCGCTTGCATGGCTAATCTACTGCGAGCATGGAGATTCGATGAAATGGTAAAGGATGCCAGTGGATCATTGCAGAGCAAGCCAGCATAGGAAAAAGGAGAAACTGTTCCCTGAAGAAGTGAAACGGACCAGTGCTAAAAAGGAGTGAGAGAGGTGGTTGATTATTCTTGATGTTGCCGACTGAAAAGCTCAAAGGATTTTAGCGGAGTTAAGCCTCGCCAAACACCATAGAAACAGGGTGAGAGAATCATCAATATCGCCAACTAATTATGTTCAGTAAACACTGGTTGAAATCCTGATGAACACCGAGAGATTCTACAAGGCTTCCCCCAATCAATAGCAGATGTATTTCACTGTAGCCCGCATCGAACTTGGCCAGTATTTTTTGCAGCGTTTAAGATATCAATATGTATTTCACCGTTAATGTTACTGAATGCCTCAACCCATCATTAAATAAAAAAAGAAGGAAAAAGGTTTCAAATAATTAAAGGAAAACCCTATACCTGAACCATTAGAGAACTACCAAGTTGATTAGCAAGTGATGCATGGACAACAAATGGCTTGCACATTATCAGGAAAACCTCCCTTTTATTCTCCACACGACAAATAAAGCTTTATTTTTTTGCATGCACATTTTCATGAGCATCAGCTCTGACCACTAAAACAAACTCTCACGAAAGCGCCATTGAATCTGTTGACGGTACTATATCCTATCGAATACAAAAAGGAGCTTCTTACCAATCTCCATCCAGACTCTAACTCACGTTTAAAAAAGGTTGTGATAAGATGTCTCTGCTAAACCGGACTTGAGTCTTAGCGAGTTTTTTGGGGGTGGTAACTTTTATTTTTGACACAAGTGAAACTTGAAGAGACATTAATTTCATATTTTTAGTGTGTTTTTAATAAGTTTTAATATATTAATAGCAAAAACAAATAAAAATTATTCTAATATATTTTTTAAGAAAACACGATCACAAACCAGACACACTTGGCAAATTGCCAAAACAGATAACGATGAAGCAGGGGAAATGAAGTTAACAAGGACAATGGTGGAGTGAAACTAGTTTATTTCTTACATGCACGCCTATTTTAGAAATATTTCGGATTTACAATTCAAATACTCGTAAAAAATGACAGTATGAGAATTTTTTTTCAGAAGAAAAACTCGAGAAGGCGTTATTTTGCAGGGCAAATACAAAACAAAAGGAGAAAAAGCTAGAAATGTTAGGCGAGGACACCCAGAAAGAAATGATCATGGATGCGCATTAAAATGGAAGATACAAAGCTCGTGGTTCAAATCTTGTAAACTTCAATCGATAAACACAATCCAAGATCAAACCGTGATGGCCATTTCTCTAAAACTGCACTGGATAATAGATTGGATAGAGACAAACTCGTGCAAAAGCATCCAACCAATTGCACCATTCAATATCCATAATGTAATTTTGATAACAAAAATCAGCTTCATCCAGCTAACATAAGAAAGAAATGATGCAATAAACTTCGATAAAAGCAAAAGGATGGAACAGCGAACATTGAAGTCTGGGCACAGAATGACATTGTAAACACAATGTCCAGCAGTACACAAAACTAGTCTAATGAGGGGGCTACTGGTACAAAAGACAAACAGCAAGACACATACAGCACTAACGTCTGTCACATGTGACAAGAAATTGAAACCACGTGTGGATGAACCCTAATAAGACCTTACTTTCAGGACTACATCTATCACGAACATGTCCTTCAACTGCCTCCTGAAATGTTCTTGGACAAGAGCTGCCTGAAAGACATGCTGAGTAAGCATCAGTAACAATCAATCGATATTTAAAAACAATATAATTGACTTTGACAAAGCATTCAAAAAGACGAAGACTGGTAAACTATTATTACCTTGCAAGTGGCTTGGCATGGTCGACAATCTCCAGGAATATACACTTCATCGTAGGCAAAGAGGAGACCCCATTAACCGCTCAAAATAACAAGAAACTGATAGGCTTGCAATAGGACAGAGCAACATGGATAGGATTGAGATTAGACGACTAAAGGAGCATAAGACACAACTGCTTTCAGTTCCTCTTCCCACTTTTCCCTCTTAAAAAACAGAAAAGATGGCCAAGGAGAAACATCACCCATGCAGGGTGTAAAAGGAGTTGGAGCTAACTAAAGAAGAAAGGGTGTACAGGGAGTTACAGCTACTTATAGAAGAAAGAAAGAAATGGCGAATATTTAAGAGTTGATTGTTCAGAGGTGCTGAAGCAAGGAAATGGCACAAGAAAACAGATCATCTAGGGTGCCAATTGAGGCAACGCTATACTAGGAATCTAGGAGGCTAATTAATGTTTGTAACTGAAAGTGAAGTTAGAAAAGGAAAGTGGAGTTGAAACCAAGAAAAGAAAGTCAAGATATGAAAACAAGACAGAAACCTACGGAACTATAAGACTAATCAAGTCACAACGCAGTATATACATTGTATTTGATGCTATAGACCTAAATTCAACTCAAGAACTAGAATAGAGCGAATAAACATCCCACGAGGAGATTATGCATATCCTGATACCATTAGGGCATGATAGAATTGAAAATAGTAAGTTTCCCGGTCACTCTGAGGAAATGGCATTCTCTTTAACTTCATTTTAAGTTCCCTTCTTGTACTTGAAAGTATTGGAGTCAGCTTTCATCCACTTCACACAGTCCAAGCTACAACTAACCTGCCCCATTTTAGCTCAAAGTCAATTACTTGGCAAGCCTGCCTGCTTGCCTTGCTATCAGATCACTACAGGTCACAAATCAGTTTCTCAGCGTAACATCAGAAATTATTGATCCACCAAGCCAAGACTGCTTCTGCCGCCACCAAAAGCTAATGAAACTCAAACAAACACGACGGGCTACTTATTCATCTATATACATCTACCACTGAAATCCACTATTTACAGGAGCAAAAGGCCCCTTAAGCTTCACTCATCCGCCAAATCGAGGTTGAGAATGCGACGCAAAGTCTTTGTCGCAGAGTCAGCTCTAAGAAACAAATCTCCCATACATGGGCTATGCTCCCTAGAAGGAGAAGCAGGTGCAGACTTGGCAGTTGGCAGCACATTAAAATCAGTACCATGGGACACAGGTAAATCAAGGGACACAGTTCGGTTTGGTGGCCTCATTGAGAACTTGGGAATAGGCAAAGAACTAGGTGGTGGAGAATTCGAATATGCCGGACCAGCCCATCGCTCTGAGAAGGGTAAATTCTCATTCACAAGGCCTATCTCCTCACAAAAAGATGTCTCCTTTCTAGGAACTGTGACATTGATGGTTATGGGAGAGCTTTTCGAAATGGTCTTAAAGTGACCATTGTCAACACGATGAGAATTCAATTGAGACTTCATAGCAGGGGATGGTGTTTTTGGAGAGTTTGAAGTGAGCGGAACATGGTTGGTGATTTTGGTTACAGTGGTAGTGGAGGCCTGAAATGGGGTTGGGAGTATCCCCTCCCCGGATTGAAAAGTCCTGCAATTGATATCCTTAAAGTGCCTAGAAGGTGAGGTTCCAAATTTAGCAGGCCCATTTGACCTAACTTTGGAGTAGTACTGATTCCGGTGTTGAGCCACAACAACAAGCGTCTCCATAATTTGAAATGTTCACCAGTTCAACTGCTGTACTACTCTTACAACTAAAACCCAATCCTAACAAAATCCCACTAAAAATGAAAACTTTTACGGCTGAATCTGAAGCAAAATCAAGGCAAATGTTCTAGATCTCCTCCATGATAAATCCAAATCAAGCATCACAAGATTCAAAGCCAGCTTATAACAAAAACAAAACTATACAGATTCATAACCTGGTTAGATAAGATCAAAACAAGTCAGATCAGAACAGAATCCTCTCCCGGTTAGAAGCAAAGATCAGAAACCCCATCACCAAGCTGTAAAAACGCAGCATGAGTCGCATCAGAAAGATAGACCAAAAACCCAAATCGAAACCCGAAAGAGACAACAACTTCACAATAGTCTTAACAACAAAGAGAAACAAGACAAAAAGTAAATCAACTCACCAGTGAAAGAGAATAAATCAGTGACAAAGCTCGGAGTGAGAGCACGGAGATCCAAAAAAGAAACAGAGTTTGGTTGTTTATCGTGTCAATTTTGGGCTGGCTTTTAGCTTTCTGTAGAGCGAGGGAGGGAGAGGAAGATTTTCCGAGGGGGTCAGTCAAGAAAGGAAGGAAGAAGGAAGAAGGCAGAATCCACGGATCTGAAATGACTTCACGGTTTATTACGCATCTGCTTACTTTCTTCCTCTGTGAGGTAGAGTGGCTGACACTGTAAGGTTTGGTAAGTAGGCATGGTTCCCACCTTATTTACGATAATGACATTAAGGATTTTTTTAGTCATTTGTAGTATGATTTATGTTGATTTTCAAATCATTTTCATTCGTATAAATATTAAAATAATATTTTTTATTCTTTAAAAATTACTTTTTTATTATTATATTAAAATAATCTAAAAATAATAATTTAAAAAAATAAAAATCATTTTAAAAAAAAAAGTATTTTTATAAAACGCAGCGACAGCACTATTGAATGATTATTCTGGCTTTATTACTCTTGGATTTCCGTACCTTTTCTTTTGGACACAGGAAATGAAATGGCTTTTTATTGGTGATGTAAACCTTGACCTTCACTAAATAATAGTAATAATAATAAAGTGGTATCTATCGCACTTAAGGTCGTGGCTTTTTTTCTGTGTCCAAGTTTGATTTTTTGTATGCATGTATAAAAATTAGTTGTGGTGCGTATATAAACGGATCCAGATATGGTTAAAAAAATAGTATTTATTTTATTTTGGGTTGTGGTGTCACATAATTTTTATTATTTTTTTAGAAAACTATTTTTTTTTATGTGTTGGCTGAGAAATAATTTTTTAAAAATAAAAAAAATATTATCTTAATATGTATAAATAAAAAAAAAAATATTTTAAAAAATAATTATTTTCATAATCTCAAACTAATAACAGTTAGGTTCAAGGAATCTAGATTAAAATTTTCACATATGTATGATAATTTACACATTATTTTACTGAAACACCTTATACTTTTATTAGTGTTGATAAAAAAAAAAACATGTTTTTTTATATTTTTGTTTTAAAGATGTGAGAACTCATTTTGAAATTATTATTTATTTTATATATTTTTTTAACAAACATATATTTGTTCTTTTATATTTATCATGAGACACTAACCAAATCAAATGCAGTCTTTCTAATTATGTTTAGTTTTAGTTTTAGTTTTGTAATCAAACAAAAAAGTTGCATAACATCAATACAAATGAAGATTTTAAATTCGACTTGTAATATATTATTTAAAAAGCAGAAAGCAATTTCATTGATACTTGAGATTTATTAATTAATTAACTCTGTGATATGATTTTTATTCTGGAGTTAACTTTTATTTAAAATAACGATAATATATTTATCACATTAATTCTATTCTGACCATTACAAAATAGTTTGTTTTATTTTACAAGATAAAAAATAAAAATAATTCAATGGTTTTTTATATTTGCTTTGTTAATATTTTCTACAATTATCTTTCATGTTTATCCTCTCATTTCTATAATCTTTCAATGTATTTAAAGATAAAAGTGTGAAATGATTCGACATCGAGAAAATGCATAGACACATTGCTTCGTAAACGTGCCCCCGAATCTGTCCCTCCCTTGCGTGCAAGAACCGTTCCCCATCAAGAAGGGTATTTCAGACATTTCATCCTCCCGGTATGGAGTCATCCCACAAAAATATATCGTCCTTGAGGTGGCAAGCTCGGGCATGTTTATACTTTATAAAGGAAAAGAGGGGTAGAATTGGGACCCGCAAAAGTTAGGTGGTCCCTGAGCACCAGGACAAGAGGATAGAGATAAAAAGGCTAGTGGGTGCGTGGTGGCAGCAGCCATGGGCTTGGACTACGATCGCAGCCCATATTCCCACTTCCAGGTGTCTGTTTTCGGGGGGCTAGAGCTGGTTCCTTTCGTTGCCGGTAGCCGGTTGATAAAAAGGTGGCAAATAATAAAGAGAGCCCAGTGAGTCCAACTTTTTTGTGCCCGGGGAGGAAAAAACAACGAGGGAGGAGGGAGGAGGTTCTTTGCTTGGAAAGCAGGGCCAGGAAAAACGCTTTGATTCGTCTTTAAGATTGCACGCCGAAGGGGATGCGAAGCACACCCTTGCTTTATGATGCCACATTCTTACTCCCCAAAAAAACTTCAAATTGCCTTCGAAGATAAATTTCATTTGTCCAGCGTGGTCCAGACGTGATAAATTTCCGGCAAATATAAATAATATATCCTTTTTTTTTATATAAAAGATAACTCCAACTCTGAAAAAGATATTTTGAAGAACCAGATAAGCGAGTAAAATCCCGATTGTTATAGATTTTTATAAAAAGTATATGTCCTAACTCGAACTCAGAATTTATTATAGAAGTCACAACTTCTTTGTCATCATGTCATAGTTATTTGAGGACAATATATCTTAATTACCTATATGGAAGAAACGAGTTGAGTCACTTTCTTATATTCCAATCCAATTTTATCCATGTAACGGGGGGCAGAAGGATTGAATACTGAGTATATATCAACCACTTTCACTCCTTTATTCTAGTTTAAGAGTTGGAACGAGGAAAGTGGAAAATGCACGAGAATATAAATACATTAATAGTATGTCCAGGTGGATAGATTTTGATATGTCGCTTATTTATAAATAACTATTTTTATTTATTTTCTTATCTTATCCATGATTAGATATGATTATGTTAATTTTTATTATTCTCATACCGTCAAAAAAATAATGTTATGTCTAATCATGCCTTATTAGGTATGATTCTTGTTAAAAAATTATCTCATCTAAAAATTTAAGTTGTTAGTTTTATCACTCTAAAATATGAGAACTCTAATGTATATCTCAAGTTTTTTGTCACCATATCACGAATAACCTATACTTGGAGTTATGCATCCACGTATATATTTTTCATATTATATAATGAGAATACAGTTCGATGATATAATATATTTAAGTGTAAAGATTAAACTGAATGCTGCTATTTTTTAAAAGCTAAAAATAATTTAGCCAAGCAGATAACTTAAATAAAAAAAAAGAGCAAGTGTTAAGACGACAGCACAGATTAATTAATAGTATTCCTAAAAGCTAAAACTAAAAGAACCGCTTACTAGGGCATCGATGTCATCATCATGTTCAGTTTATAGACTTTTAAAATTGATATTGTTTTTTTATGAATTCGTGTATGGTTTTAAATATTATTTATTGCTTGTTTAAATTAATTGAATATATCAGTTATTAAAATATCGACGGGTTAAAATAAATCTGAATTTCAGACTTGAAACACCCCCGCTGGTCGGTGCAGTATGGACGAGTGACGAATCTCACTCAGCCAACAGAAATTTCGATGTTCATGGCTTCATCAGGCGCAGCAGGAAGCTTCCTTGGCTGTCCTGATCCGCCTCACAGATCACATTCCGTTGGGAAATTGTAGCGTGTCTTGGATGGAAAGTTGGATTTAACAGAACTTTGGATAGGACAGATCAAGGACAAATAAACTTTCAGTTGAATCGCAACCCTACAACGCGCCTAGCTATTTATTTGAAACAATCCTGGTTCAATCTGCACAAGACTCATTCGTGACAATATTTCATTATATTTATTAGGTTAAGCTTATTTTTATATTGCATGCACATCACAAATTTCTTTAAAAATTATGATTTATAGCTTTATTAAAAAAAATGTAATTGCAAAAACTGATATGGAATATGAAATTATAAGCAATATAATTTTTCTGCAGAAAATAATTATTAAAAACATAAAATTACATAAACATCTTTACAATCAACTTTTGGATTTTATATTTTTCTTATGAATATCTGTATTTGTGTTATTTAGAAAATATGAAATACCAGAAACACTCCGACTGGCAACTTTTGGTTTTTGTTTCATTTGAGAGTAATGTGATTATGTTATTGTTTATATCAGTGTAAAAAATAAAAAATACTTCTAAGTAGTCAACTATTTGTTGTTTACTGGTAGGGGTAGGAACGTAGTATTACTGTGTAAAAATATCCAAAAAAGACTCAAATATCCTAAACAATTAAAAAATGTTCGGTTCCATGTAAAAATCTAAAATGCTCCTAAGTCCAAGAGTTAAAATTTTATATACCGAGAAGAAATAATAATTACACTATTATAATTCATTGTAATATGTGTCTACTACTAGAGTGACGCGGTTTAATTTCTTCCTTAATATGAATCACAAAATAATTTTTTATATAATCTAAATATTTAGCAGTGTGTTTGGGAAAAAAATATTTTTATATTAACATATTAAAACAATTTCAAAATATAAAAAAATAAGTTAAATTAAAACTAAATCTTCTCTAAAATATTTTTAAAATACAAAAAAGAAACGATAGGGGAATTTATATGCAACGGCAGAGCTAGATAGCTACGTGGTAAATTTTCACTGGTCCTTGATCTTTGCCTGCAACCATAGGGCCCAAAACCGCAAGCGTCATAATAAAGAGACCACCTTCGCCCTTCCATTTCCGCAGAAGATCCCTTCTTGTTTTTCGATTCTTGATTTTCTCGCCATTAAAACTTTCCCAGAAAACCCATTATAGTTTTCTCACACCGAACAATAAGCCCTGAATTAATTTCTTCTTGTGATCGAAATTTCTCAACAAATGAAGATCCACCCAACTCCAAAGAAGCGAATCATTACCATCACCAAATACAATGATGCTTCTTCTCTCCCCCACACCCCAAAAGCAAAGAAGCTATATAGACTCCCTCACGTATTTGATAGAGTGCTGGAACTAC
This sequence comes from Salix caprea, assembly GCA_964035475.1. Classification (NCBI taxonomy): domain Eukaryota; kingdom Viridiplantae; phylum Streptophyta; class Magnoliopsida; order Malpighiales; family Salicaceae; genus Salix; species Salix caprea. The sequence goes on along the minus strand of OZ037755.1, from coordinate 14,366,794 downwards.
CATTCCACTCAGACACTGAGGTTTTGGTCCAGGAAACTCCAGATTCTTTCCATTTCGTGGCAAACAGTGAGAACATAACCATTCCCGATGATTATCAGGCCCTCGTAGTTGAGATATTTCCAGGGCTGACAAAGATCGTGGTGCTTAAAGATAGCGGTGATGATAATCCTTCCATGGATGAACTTGAAATTGACACCTGGAGGTGTCGGCTCCCGGCCACAGTGCGCCCGGAGATGGCGAATGCGAGGTGTATTGAAGGACAATTGATCGTTACTGTTCCAAAGACCCTGAATTTGGAAAATCTTGTTGGTGGGCAAAATGTTGACGACGAAGCAAATATCAATTGGCTTGATGGATTGCTTTGATTTCTGTTCCATGTTAGGAATTCCGGAGATCAGTTGATTAAACGCTCTGTTGATCAGGGCTGAAGATCTTGAATAAAAGCATGCTCTGCAATGGTCCCGGCCTTTTCCTCTTTCCTTTTTATTTTCAATTTACTGCAATCTAGCTTACGATCATATTGGTTTTACAGGCATGGAGGCTAATTTTCTTTCCAAAGAATTCTTTATAGAAACCGGCATGCAGAAAAATATTGATATAACTAAAGATTATCAGCACATTTTTCTTATATTAAGTACCGAGCACGCATAAAAAAAATAAATAGAGAATATCCAGGAAAAAAAATTCGCACAACACGTTTTATGTGATCTCACCTCTTTCCATCGAAGAAGAAAAACCTTATTATAATCGAAAAAAATGTAATTAATTTTGAAAATTTCTCTATCCTAAATTAATAATAAATCCATCTAGATTTTTTTCGGCACACGGAATATACAAGATCGTATCGCCGTTAAAAAGAAATACACGTTCTGTGTGATTTTACCTCTTTACATCTACAGACGAAGAAGATCAAAATCAAACATTAAATTTAAAAGAAGCATTCCTCTTAAAATCAAAATCTTTACCGCTTGAGATTAAAGGAAAAGCAAGTTTGATGGGAATTTGAACAAAAGCTTCCCGGATATTTTTAAAGTAACAGAAGTGGAAACGATTTGAAAAATTCTGGATCGATCTTGTCAGAGGACCAACTAGTATGAGCTTACCTATGCACTGAGTTTAAATATATCTAGTAAGTTGTTAAAACTATTATTATTGGGCTTGATATCATTTCAAATCCAAGTATAAAAATAATGATTATATATAAATTTTTTAATTAAGTAATTTTTTTTATTAAAATCATTAATTGTTATCATAAATAGACAATAAATAAATCCCCAAAAAAAAACTATTTTACAGATATTAAGTTTTCGATCACAGACTATCAAATTGGACTCAACGATACTGAACTCCTCCATGACTTTTCACGCATGGATGTACTATTGGAGCAGGCTATTTGAATTAGCGGGTTCATGTTTGTGATAGCGGCCTTGCTAGCTTAGGCCTGGTATCTGTGCCCTTTTTGCCACGTGGAGGCTGAGTCTGCGGGCATGTTTATTCAAAATTACGATAACGGTAATTTGAATTTTGAAGAGAGAAAAACAATTCTCCTCGAGAGGATTTAAAAAAAACAAACATAAAAGACAAATAGTCTTTGCATCCATCATGATTCAGCCACGAACTTGAATGAAATGAAATCTTTCTTCTTTTAAGGATTACATTAATTTATTTGCCTGCTTCAAATTATTTATAAAAACATAAAAAATACCAAGAGCATGAAGATTTTTTTTGCAATATTATTACATTTATGTATTTTTTTTTAAAAAATCATTAAGATTATTCAAAAATACTAAAAAAATATTTCAAAACAAAAGAAGAATCTGGGTCAAACACTACCAAGTTTAAAAATAAATGATTGTTTATAAGTTTGATTGACATTTTTGTAAGTGATTTTTAATCAGAAATACATTAAAATAATTTTTTTATTTTTTAAAAATTATTTTTGATATCAGCATATCAAAATAATCAAAAGCACATAAAAATAATTATTTTTTTCAAATGATTTAGTGTACTTATTTTAATTTTAATGTCATGATATTAAAAATATATATATTTTTAAAATATAATATATATATATATATATATATATATATATATATAATTTAACTGTACTTTGTTTTAAGCTAAAGCAATTAAAGAATCTTCAAAAATATGATTGAGCTTCAATATAAAATCACCTTATTTTAATTTTCAAAATTAACATATTAATAAGTTAAATAACACCACGGTGTCTCCCTCTAACACCCTGAATCAATCACCCTCCATCATCCCTCGCTAACATGATGCCCAACCAATTGCCAATAAGGAGGGGCGGATCTACGGCAAGTTTTGAAGAGCTTAACACCCCAGACTTTTAAAAATAAAATATTTCATCTTCAACCTTATAGTTTCTTATGATGGAACCCCCACTTATTTTTTTATATTTCCACCCCAAAACTTTAATATTTTTTAAACGAAAACGTCTGGCAAAAGCACTAGCAAACACATGCATTTATAACAACCTGTTGTTTTTTAACTGCGTATTGATTATCATCTTATGTGTTTATAAATTAAAATTAAATATTATTTTTTTTACTGATCATGAGAGATTAAAAACGATTCTGATGTAAAAGAGCACTGCAGAACCTTGAATGAGCTCATCATTGCCTGTTGTAAGGACGAGAGGAAGCCCGACGTCTCACGAATTTGCCTGTGAAAAGCTACACGACAACGTTCTTTGATTGTTTTATCGGATTTTGCTTTTGGAATTATCTCTAATCTGTCCAGAGAATCAAAAAAACAATTAATAAACCATTCAGCATTGCTTGCTTGATTGGCTGTGCAGAAGAAGTCTGAGGACGTGTCAGCTCACTTCCAAGATCTGTTGCTCGAGATGCTCTGAATCGGCAACGTGTTCTTCTTCCTGTGTCTCCTCCTTGTTTCTTCCTTCACATCACAGACACGCATGGGGACTGTGATCATGCAAACTCTCTTTACAATTGAGCAAGAGGTCAGTATTAATTGGCGTCGTCCCTATCTGCTGACCAAAAGTCCTTGCGATCGCATTAAGAGATAAGATCACATGGCCGAGCACTTGGATTCTTCGATCGGAGGAATCATGCGTTTTGATTAGTTATAATCTGATGCGCGCTGGAAAAAGCTTATAATCTCTGCAGCAGACAAATGAACTACTGTAGCTACTTGGCGTATTGATTATAAATAGGGTTTTTTATGCCACCCACCACATGCAACAATGTTATGCTGCAGCAATCCAACTTAGCTAGCCTTTGATCCCCATCTTTAAGAGATGTTATAATTAGCTGTGATTCATGGTGAAAATATACACTGACATGAATATAAAAACCCAATCACTTGATCGATCGCAAGAGTACTGCAGCGAGAAGAGTGGCAATACATTAATTGAGATAATAGTCCTCATCATATCATATATGTTAGCAAACCATATTGTAAGAATATATCAATAAAAAAAACCCAAAAACAACTAGGAAAATATTCAAAAATAACAAGATAAATAAAGAGAGCTCCAACTTTATTGGCTAAATCATATCATTTTATAAAAGTAATATTACATATTTTCAATGTAGAATAAAAAACCTTTTAAAGTTTATTATTTACAACATGTATACTCCATGTCCATATTAATTATTTTTTAAATTTTTTTATAAAATATTAAAATCTCATATAAATATTTTTGGGATCAACCCGTACGACCACGACTTAACTTCTTGGCCCGATCAACCTCCCAGCTGGGTTTGATAGGGCAGCATCTTCTGCACCGAATTTCATCCTGTTTTTGAGCTTGGCATGCACTAGAGGTTTGACTCTCCTAGTCAGCAAAGCTTTTTAAAATATCAAGGTAAAATCTCAATATCATCCAACAGTAAAATAAAAAAATGTGCTAATTTTCATGAAAAAGCTCGTGCTTATATACGTGCATAACACGACCGATGCTGCATGCTGAAAGAAAATCACTCCTGGTTGTGCTAACAAATGAAGATGGTAACAATTGCTTCGAGGAGAATAAGGTTACCCTGCAAGTTTTTTCTACGATTGACGCATAGATTTACCAGATGGGGGGTTAAGGTTTGAAGGAGGTATGGGACATCACAGCACAGGAAAAATGGTAGTTGGGCGTTGGAAAGTCAGTTAGCACGTCCTTCCTGACAGTTGGGGTTTCTATAAACGTGGAAAAGAGAGTTTAGGAAGAAAGTAGATGTCCAATCCCATTTTTGGCAGTGAAGCTGCAAGAAGCAACTTGGAAGCTGTTTGGCACTAAGGTCAAACTGTGTTTAGTCAAAAAAATTTATTTTTTTATTTTAAATAAAAAAAATTTGTGTTCTTAGATTATTTTAATATGTTGATGTCAAAAATAATTTTTTAAAAATTAAAAATATATTATTTTGATATATTTCTAAATAAAAAATACTTTAAAAAATGATATAATCATTTGTTAGCACCCGGCGCGTGATGTGTGGCCACAAAATGAAGAGAATATGAAGCTTCTGATTCAAGAATTAGATGAAGCTCGTGAAAATCTATATATTAGCCTAGGAGTCGTCATTGTTAGAAGAAATGACTGGTCAAATGTGGGCGTGTTTCGAAAGAGAAAGTGTTGACTTTATTAGATAATTCTTCTTATTTTAAATATTATTAATTTTAAATGCAACGATTTGGATTGAATATGAGAGATATAATTAGATCGATAGTATTCTTTTTATCTTTTATGTATTTAAGTTGAATTTTAAATTTAATTAATATAACTGAACATAACTTGAATAAATACGATACAATTTCCATTTTAATGTGCTAGATCCATATTCAAATTTAATTATTTTTGCATGCATAAATCATAGTAAAATTAGTAATAAATATCAATGTCACCCTTTAAGCACAATCAAGTAATATGAGAAGGTTCGCTTTTTTGGTACGATTAAATTAGGAAAATGTTAATAAGCTTTTCACGAGCATTTATTCTGATTTGCTCAGATTAGTTAACATCTCTATGGATTCAAAATAATCCAAAATTTCTTATTGTCTAAAAACATCACAATCAAACTCCATACTTTAAATTTTGATTTATCAAACCTTGTATCTAACTATTCCGCTAAGTGTTTGTTTGGTAATGTGATGTATGATATTTTTTAATTACAAATATATTTAAATAATAATTTTTTATATATTTTTAATATCAGCAATAAAAACCATAACAAAACACATTTAAAAAACATAAATTTTTAATTTTTCTTCAAACAAGAAATAAATTGAAAAACATGAACTAAACTAGCGTCAAATGGAACTGAATCTACCACCATTATTTAGCTTTACAATATGATGCCCCATATCATTACTTTGCAAAATTGAGAAGAAAAAAAAAAGAATTTAAAAAAAAAAAACGAGTGATATGAAAGTATGAAATAATACAGAAATAATCAATAAATTATCAAATAATAAAATTTTCAGAAATATAAAACACATAAAAGTCGCGGAACTAATGAACAAATTGAAAAAGAAAAGGTGAGTTCCTTTGGTTAGAGACTTCAATTTCATTCTGTGGTCTGTATGTTGGAATTTCGAAAAAGTATTTTCATAAAAGCTACGGATTTTTTTTACTGCTAATAGTAAGGAATTCAATTGATAAAGATGATAATAATAATAATAATAATAATAATAATAATAATAATAATAATAATAATAATAAATAAACAAACAAATTAGTTGGGGACTCATTGTTAAGAGTTTAGGAAGGGGTTTGCTTCCACGTGGTTGTTAAAATAATAATCATTTAGAATTATATAATTATTAACTTTAAAATTTATTAAAATAGTTAAAGTGTACACTAGTTAACTCGGATATTTATGTTAATAATAAAAATTAATAAATAATTCAATTTCGATCAAAGAAATCCAAACTTTGAGGCCACCACCGTAACTAACCCACAGCCACATCAATCTTTATCAACATGTTCTGGAATCCAGCAGTTCTCACAAATCAGAGAGCCCTTCAACCCTCTTTTCTCGGCAGAAATTAAACGGTCACTATCCGCTTGCCATAACCTCTCCGCGTATCTTTGCAGTTGATTCTGGTGGAAGTATTTTTATTTTCATCCACAGCTTTCAACGGTTTTTAGTTATAAGAAAATATTTTTGAAACTAGTTTTAAATTATAGCAAAAATCTGAATTTGAGCAGCGCAACATTTTAAAAAAAATAATAAAGGAGGGTTTTTTATTGTATCTCCAGTTCTCCACTGCATATCATACTATTCACTGTAATAAATTTATTTTTATTTTTTATAATTTATTTTTGTTTCCAGTTCAATTCTATTATTTAACATTTATTTATTGATAATTGTGTTTTATGATTCTTTTAAATTTATTCTTTACGAGGCTATGTCCAGCTCATGATTCGGACTACGACTTTGACAAGTTAACTACATTTATTCAACTTTTTTTCTCTCTTTTCTAATTGTTTTTTTAATTAATTTTATAATTCAATATTGTGTTGATTAGAAATTAGATTTTGTTATTTGTTTCGGTTTGTTTTCTACGAGGTTATCTTCATTTTATTACTCATGTCATAAGATTGATGGATTAATCCTGCTTAACTTGAATTGCTTTTTATATTTTTTTTTTTTTTTTAATTTCATCTTTCAATATTAGGTTGATTGAGAATTGAATTTTATAATTTATTTTAATTTTTTTATTGAATTATCTTAATCTCATAACTCAATTTGTGAGCTTAACATCTTAACCTTAGTTAACTCGGATTTTTTTTTAATTTTTAATTTTATCCTTCAACATTGAGTTTATTAAAAACTAAGTTTTGTAATTTGTTTTGATTCTTTTCTTATGGGGGTTATCATGATCTCATAATATGGTATGCAAATTGGCTGGTTGGCCCGAATTGATCTAATATATTGTCATCTCAATGTTAATTAATTTGTTTTTTTTTATATTTTATATTAATATAATACATGTTATTTTTAGTAGAATACAACTTATAATATCACAATGATAAAATCATACTTTAACATTTTCGCTTTATAAAAAGATAAAACTCATGGACAATAAATACATCATGAATTCTTCAAACATCGGGTTCAAAATCTCTTTATTCTCAACATTTTTAACCTGTATATTTTAAGAGTTTATCTCTCTATAATATTATTTCTCTTTCTCTGTATAAAAGGATACTTACTTATGCATACAAAAGTCTCTAAATCTATAAAATAAAACCTTTTGCAGAAGGCAACTACTAATCGCTTTAGCTTACTAGCTAGACATCACAACTACTGACTATTATCCACCCGGGCTTTCCATGTGAAGCCACCAAACACCCTAGCTATGAAAAATGGACTAGATTGCTTGAAATAATATAAAAAAGCAATTATCCAACATAAGTCTTATTCTTACACTACTTGGATATTTTAGGAGCTCATCACTTTGCGTTGTTTTATGAGAACCAGATAAAAAAACTGTCAATTTTCAAAACTTTTTTTTACATTTCCGGACCATTTCATGGAACATAGCTAAGACTTACCCGAGCCATAATGTGAGACAAATCTACCTATTACCATGGATACTTTTACCAACAACTCATTTACTCAGGTCGTGTTGGCAACCCAAAAAAAAAAATAGACACTATCACCCCCAACAAGTCTTAAGACTCTCATCAACACACAACACAAAAGTGCCACAACCACTGCCCATATCAGATGTATGTAGTACACGAAAAAGAATAGATAAAAAAGACATTTATAAGGGTCTCTCGGGAGGCCGCTTAAGTTATTGTGATATCTATGTAAAGAGACGGTACTCCAAACATACTCTTTCTAGCTACAATTAGATAGACATTGGTTATGGTAATCGTTGTTCCATGTCAAACTCTTTAGGATCCCAGAGAATAACATACAAAATACTAAGAGATGATGTATACATAATCATACCAAAAAGAATTATTACAACCCGTATAAGTGGACGGGTTATTTCTTATTCAAACAAGTATTGAATAATTGACTCTTAATGGAGTTCATTTCCATAAATAAAAAAAATAAATAGAATAACCATGATGACCTAGTGAACCCAAAATAACATATAAATATATGATGGACATCTAAAATCAATACCGTTACATTCCTTGAAGCAAAACGTAACGCAGCAGCAACCAAAAACAAGGAGAGGACAGGTGTGGTTGTTTAATCCTTGAGGTGATGAGATAATCATAACCGTTGATGCATCGTTTTCCAGTGTGATAATCAGTGGAGTGACCGTGACCATTCATCGAATTGATAATAAAATCGGTATAAATAATGCTTGGCAAAATAAAATATCTAACAAGATGTTGATCCTCCGAGAGTTCGCATGTGCAGCTTCCTTGGAACACAAAACATGGTTTGCAAAATGGCTGTCACAACAAGAAATCATTAACTCTCACGCGCTCATGTCAGCGTGGAATCAACATGCCATCCTGCGCATTTAAAATTAAAATTGCGCTCATGGTGGCGTGCTGAACTGTCAAGTACATCTATCTCATGTACTGTAAATAGTGTTTGACGTGTGATAATGTTATTTATCATCCTCTAATCATTTATATTCTCATAATTGTACTGGCCCACGCACAATTCCTCTTGAAAAAAATTACAGGAAGAAGCTTGCAGTTAATTATTGATTATTCGAATTACATGGTAGAAAAAATGACGTTTCAAGACAATTAATGCTAGTAATATTCAACCACTAGTTCACCAATCATAACCTAGCTATTTGATTTTTTGAGTGAATGAAAATTCGAACATTCCACATTATAAATTACTGCTTTTATAAAAAATAAATATTTTTTTTGCAAAAACTGTAAATCATGTGAGAAGATATTCTATAGTTTTCACAGATTCTGTATGATGAAAGGGTTTTTTTTTTGGATTTAAATGACTAAAAGTTATAGTTCTTAGGGCAAAAAACGTAGTGCCTAATTTTATAATCATCATTGGTTAATATATGGGAAGATAGACAAAACACAATTTGTTTTCAAAAATAGTAAGTCATTCACCCCTTTAAAATAAGAAAATAAAATAAAATCAACTCAGATGCATGGGTCTATGCTTGAAGGTCCACGTGTTTGGGCTATTTCTCTTATAGGTCCAGACACATTGGACTATAGGCATGCATGCCAATACTTTTTTTTTACCTTACTTTGTATTTGTTTTCAAAATTTTAATCTAGTATCCAAGTTAAATAATTTTTTAAAATATAATAATTGAACTCAATTACAAGTTTGACATATACAAACTTCAAGAATGTTATTTTTAAAAGAGCATAAAGTTATAAATTTAGAATTGGCATTTACCATTTTTTCACTCATAAAAGTCTTTTACCTGCAATATACATTGTCCTGCTCACAGCCTTTTACCGCTGTGTAGTCGCCGTCGAACCAAAACTACAGAAACCAGCTACGACTTGCACCATCATGGCATTAACCATGATGGACCCTCCTCTCTTTCTCTCTGAATCGACACGAATAAATACACCATCTCCCCCACTATTTATTCTTGTTTCTTTTCCTTTCTTTCACATCTCCTCCTCCTCTCTCTTTCCTAAAATACCGAGAGAAGAGGGAATAATGGCTGGCACGGTGGGAAGAAACCTCAATCTCTGCTTCATCACTAAGATCAAACGTCCACTACCATCTGATCATCAATCCCCCTCTAACGTAACAGCCCCAGATGATCACAGCCATCCATTCCTCTTTAGAAACTATAATTACCTCTACGACCCCGCCACTCATGAATCCAGCTCCTCCTCCTCTGAGCCTGACTTCGCCAGCATCTACGCCTCCCAGCGCTTCTTTTTCTCCTCCCCCGGCAGCTCCAACTCCATCATTGAATCTGCACCGTCCACTGTCACTTCCACAGAATCATCAGACAATCTAGTAACCCCGCAACCTGATAGCAATGGTCTGATAATAAATCACTCCAATGACAGGTCTTTGTTACTTGACAGCTGTAACAATACTCATCCTCCACATGATCAGCAATTGTTAAAATCACGAGATGTTAAAGACAGCACGGCTGTCTCCACCTACTCAGAGGACCCGTACATGGACTTCCGGCGATCCATGCAGGAGATGGTAGATGCGCGTGACTTGGTGGATGCCAAGGCTAATTGGGAGTACCTGCACGAGCTACTATCGTGTTATCTTTCTCTTAATCCAAAGAGTACCCACAAGTTCATTGTCGGTGCTTTTGCTGATCTTCTTGTTAGTCTTTTGTCAGCGGAAATGACGGAAGATGACGGCCGCCGGGAAGAGGATTTTTCTTCCGATGGTTGCGGGATTCCGCGGCAGTGCATGTAATGTAGCAATGTGGTGTGTCGGAAAATGATTGTATAATCTTCTAACTTTAATTTAGCAATATATACGTGTGGGGAACTAAGATGGCCCTCCTGTCTTCTATCATCGCACCTTATCCTTCACAACCATCTTGCTTTTAGTAAGGTGGTATTTTTTATTTCAATTTCTTTGTATTATTTCCAGTTTTTTTTAAAAAATTGTTAGTTCCTTAATTAGATTTTTTTCTACGATCGGGTCTTCCAAACTTGTGATAGTTGCTCTAGTTTTTTCTCTCGGGAATAAAATAAAAACCGGACTTTTTTAGGGCATGTTCTATCAAAGTAAATTAGATAAGATTACGTTTTTCATTTTGTAGTGAACCTCCAGCAAAGCCATCACTCAAACATCTACTAGTATCATCTCCTCCCATTTATTTTCGAAGAGGTAATCAATCAAGACACGGGAGCATTAGGGTTGGAAAGGGTCAAATTCTGTCAACTGCTGGCCCGTTAAAAACAATTCCCATGGTTAGGTCATTACTGGCGAAACGTTGTCTTATACACGAGTAAGATGAGTTCAGAATCGTCTTCCAATCATGTACAGGGATCCTGCTTTTGTTTTTGTTTTTGTTTTCTGTTTTTTTTTGTTTTCTTACTGGGAAGAGTCTTTTCATCAAGACAGCTAGTACGTACTGGATTAACAAGGGACCAAATTCGTGCTGGTTAAAAAAATTATACTGTTTTGCACAGGCAGAAGTCGGGAATCTTGACTTTTGTCCTCCGTTTTCCCTCCCTGTATTATATTCTGAAGGATGAGGAGGAGCCACGAAAGATTCGGTGGAAGCTGCATAGGCCACTGCTGATGATTTGTATCTCCATATATAGGTATGATTAAAAATTATGGTTCAGCTTGTGGTTTCGTCCCTCTCAAGGTCTCTTACTTGGCACCGGCTCATCGATGAAGCCAAAACTCGAGTCTGATATTTATTGCTGGCCATTTTTAGGTCTGGTCAATTCAGGGTTTTCAATCCTTTGATAAATAATCGCAGTACTAAAATTATATAATATACTCCGGTAATTTTACTCGTGGAGAAACCAGAAAAAAATAAGAAGTGGATGGGAAAAAAACAGAGTTGGCTTGGCATTCTCAGCGTTGCAGCGTGTCACTTTGTATGTTTTAACCTTAAGTTAGTTTTTGCGTACTATGTGTTATTAAGAATTTAGTTCTTAAAGTATTTTTTATTTATAAATATATTAAATAAAATTTTAAATTTTTTTTTTTTGACATCAATATATAAAAATAAACTAAATATTTTTTTTCAATATTTTTTTTCAAACTCAGTATAAACACCTAAAAAACTTTGAGTAAATCATCTTATCCATATCCAAATTGATGTATTCATGAAAAATCTTTTCTTTTTCTTTTTTCTAGTTTCAGAATTTAAACTTCGAATAATTCCAATTATTAACCAAACCAACAAATTAGTATTGCATGAGAAGATGTGGATGTTGAAAACACTAAACACTCTTTACGGGCCCAAGTTAAGTGGTAATATCTTGGTTGTTTCAGATTTTTACAAGACGAGCACACCTTGACTCGAATTCAAAACCTATAGATCTCAAGTGTTTTGCCACTAACTCCTCGAAGACCTCGTATAATACATCCTCTTATTGGCTACAATATTTGTAGTTTTCATTGTTTACTACATTGATCTCAATTTCTCAAGCTGAGATTTTTTTAGGCGAATCAAATTTTATTTTCTCGTTGGACAAATAATAAACTAATTATTAATTTCCTTTTATTTTGTCAATCACGAGTTTAACGGGCTTGTCAATCTTCATTTTCTCCTTAAAAACTCCCACGCTACCTCATTCAAGATCTTTGACATCCATTTTCTAAGGCCAGTTCCTTAAAAGGGATGAATGCTTGAGCAACATGTACAAGGAATAAAGGTTTGATAGCTACAAAGTTCTCTCTTGGCATTCACCTTGAAACAATCTCTTAGAGCACAAAAAAATAGTTGAAATAATTTCTTGGTTTTCGTGATCTCTTTTTTTCCTTTTCAACCTCCCAGATTATTATTCAACTAACAAATACACACATTAAATTCTGAATGCGTTATATTTATAGCAAAACTATAGGATAAATATAAGTTCAAAATATATTTTTTCCATCTCAACAATAAATATTTTTTCTAGGAATTAAACTTATTAATTTTTTTACTAGGAATTAAACTTCATATTTTTTCTTGGTTGCATAAACAACTCTTAATTTATTTAATTAAATACATGTATAAAATTTTAAGTTTATAATTGAGATTTTCTTATGTCAAAAAACGAGTAGGAAATGTTGTCATATTCTTTTTTTGGATTGAAATTTGATTTATCTAATCCACAGTGAAGTGTGAGTCAAATAGGTAGTTCAACAATTATTTTGTTTTTTAATTCACAGTACTCTTACAATTGAGAACCAACTAAATATTGAGGAAATTCTTTAGATAAAAATAAACCTAAAAACATCAAACCAAAACAAATTGCATTGTCCAATTAAAAATCAATAAAATATTAAATGATAAAAAAAAACAAGCAATAAAAAATCAAATTGGAAAAACACGTGCTAAATTAAAGTCTCGAGACACCCTCCCTAAACCACTCAACTAATTCAAGGTTAAATTTATCAACCAACTATTATAAGTTATAACCCACGGTAATATTCTCGACGAGGCTTTGAGGATTTAGGCCCATAAAAAGACATCGACTGAAATAGATGAGTTATATTGGTGGGTTCATACTGTATGAATGGACCAGGCCCATTCAGAAGCTTTGAAAACAGCTACACTATTTTCTGTAAGATCAAATACAGCTCCAAGTTCAGTTCAATGAGATACAAATACATGTGAGTCCAGCCCACTAAAAGCCCATGCTCAGCAATCACCACATCATGAACGAACAAACTGCGCCGAAACGATGGCAACGAGGCATCAAATGATTCATGAACTGCCGAACCTCAAAAGGCTACAAGTTACGAGTTTCACGAGTCCGCAAGGATCTTATCGTCAACTAATTAACCGCATAGAGCATCTCCAAGACAACTCTTCCTCGTGCCGCTTCATCTAAGTTAATATTGAAAATCTCCCAGATACCACAAGTTGTCATCACTCTAAATATAATCTAGTTTTAACGAATATAATCTAGTGATCTCAAGGTTGTCAATATCATTTCGGTTGTCGTTTTATTTTTTCTATTAGTACAAAATATTTCGATTTCAGTACGTTTCAGAGTTGTACTGTTAATTAATTATATATATGAAAAAACTTAAAAATCAAAAAAATTAAATATATTTTTTATTTTTTATAAAATCAAAATTGACAATTTTATTTTTTTATAATATATATTTTTTTAATTTTTATTGTTTTTATTTTTGCATTTTCAATACATCTCAAACAATAAACAATAGTTTATATAGAGATAAATATAATAGGTTATTGGTGGCAAATCAATGAAATCTAAGTTTTGGCCCGTGGGCGGTAGAGGCGTGGGAATAAATTTTTCTCCTTAGCCAAAATAGCACACCTGAAGTGATTCCGATATATTTCAGCCGATATTTCCAATACAGACTGATATTTAAAATAAAACAAAAATAATATTTTGTTTTATTTTTTTACCTGATATAAAACTTTTCGACCAAAACAAAACATATGAATAACCTGAGATATCCCAAAAAACAACACTGATAGATGGTTTCCATGGAGATGGTTTGAAAAGTGATATATTATCAACATGCAATGTTATTGATGACTTCCAAATGTGAAAATAACGCACAAATATAATTTCAAGTTCAAGCCCAACTCAATCAATTCATTAAACAAATCGGGATACCAATACACATACTGTTACTCAATCCAAGCAGAGGTGATTGCCGATATTTGACCACCAAAACCACAACTGTGGGCCGGACCAACTGGTATAAAGATTTTGCCATGCTTTTCTTTAACTTCCACATTATTCCTAATTAATTAGGCAGGCAGCTTCCACGTCTCATAAAGACAGTGTTGCCATGGTATCGCAACAAGAAACACTAATGTCCCTTGTTTTTGCATGACCCCAACAGAAATCAGAAACAAAAATGCCACAAGATATCTCAATGAAAAATATTGAAACAAAAATATGGCCTTCTCGGAGGCAATTCATCGAGAAACATTCAACCGACAAACACAACAGAATTCAAGCAAACAATCTAGATTAAATTAAAGTTTTTTGTTTAAAAAGGTAAAAAATCTTAGAGGCCGAAAAAGAGTGCATAAAAGCAAGAGAATCCATTGTGCATAATCAGATCATCTCTTCTTGGAGACACCAACAGTCTTCCCCCTTCGGCCAGTGGTCTTGGTATGCTGTCCACGCACTCGAAGACCCCAATAGTGACGGAGACCACGGTGATTCCTACACAAAAGAGCAATGGCAGCTAAAGTTAACCCGAAAAAACTGAGAAAACAAAGACAACAATAGCATCTTATTTCTCCCCAAACTAATCATCTCCTTAGAATCAGAGCAAACCTGATCTTCTTCAAGCGCTCAAGATCATCTCTCAGCTTCATGTCCAGTGCATTGGAAACAACCTGTGAGTACTTTCCATCTTTGTAATCCTTCTGCCTGTTAAGGAACCAGTCTGGAATCTTAAACTGGCGAGGATTAGCAACAATTGTCATAAGCTTGTCGAGCTCCTCGGCTGACAGTTCACCAGCTCTACAAGCAAAGCCAACCAAATGTCAAATTGATCACATTCATCAACAGCAAATGCACATCAAATCAAAATCTAATTACTTTTGAAAGCAATTATCAGCAAACTATCAAATATCAATTGGAAATGAGTATCGCAATAAACCCAGAAATATAACAACACACAGACTATAAGCAACTCAGCAAAAGCTGATAAAACCATTCATCTCTTCTATCACAAGTTTATCAGATTTCTAGCACTCTCGAACAGTTGCCAAACAAATTGAATACTATTATAAATCCTTGAAGCAGCAAAAGCATTATCTTCTATCAAGAGATGCAAAAGGATTTAAATTTCTCCTGCCATGGACTAATCAAGAGATTAACTTCTATTCTCAAAAACACATAAGGCCAGATAGAGCAATTTATAGCAGGATAACATTAACTTCTATTCTCAAAAACACAAAAGTCCAGATAGGCCAATTTATAGCAGGATAATATGAACTTCTATTCTCACACAAAAAAGGCCAGATAGAGCAATTTGTAGCAGGATAATATGTTACAAAAGGAAAGGAAAGGTTAAAAAGCAAGTACCTCTTGTTCATATCTACATCGGCCTTCTTGCAGGCAATGTTTGCTAAACGGCGACCAATACCTTTGATGGAGGTAAGAGCAAACATAATCTTCTGTTTGCCATCAACGTTGGTGTTCAAAACACGAAGAATGTGTTGGAACTCTTCATTTGCCACCAGAGCCTGCCAAAATAATTCAATCACGAAAAGATACACTGATTAATTAAACATACTGCTTTTTAAGTATATGGATCTCACATGCGTAAAGAGAAAAAGGGAATGCAAGGAAATAAAGAGGAATGGAGGTTCCGCTTGCCATGGCTATGAGCTAGGGTTTCAGAGGCGGAGAACGTCTTTCGCTACGCGGCGCCTGCTTTTTGAGTGCGGAGGCAAATAACAAAGTCCAGAACCCTAGAATTGGATACAACGCTATATATAGTTGGCTTTGAGGGAGAGGGAGATAGATTTTTGTGTACACTAAAATGTGTATGGACTGTTCTGCCCCTTGTTAGTCAGCAAGCTGTAAATGTCGATATTAAAGCATATCGTAAAAATCTTTTTAGAGTGATAAATTAATAAAATAGTTTTTTTAATAGTATAAATATATATTTTTTGTTTATGTATATTCCAATTATAAAAGTTATTTAGTAGAACTATTTTTTGTATATTTTTTTAAATATAGTGCAATTATTTTATATATAATATTAATTAAATAATTATTTTTAAAAAACACTCTAACATTTATAACTATTAATTTTTTAATTATTATTTTAAATATGAAAGTATGTCACAAAGCTAATTAGTATTGCTTTGCAGTAAAAAAAACCCAAGAGAAAACTATAGACAGTGCTCATTAGGATTGCCAAGAGAGCCTATTGAGCTGGAAACATTTCCTTGTAGCTTATCCGAGAGCTATTGGTGGAGAGAGGAGGATAATTTATTTATGTTGAACAGTACTATAACTTTTTTTCATTTCATTTTGCTACAAATAGCACATATGCATGGTAGGTTTTTTTTTTTTTTTCTCTCTCTCAAAGTAATGGTTAAATTGTAAGAGAGATCAATGAAGTGAAAAAAACGGGTAATATAGTTAGTGAATTAGATATTTTTTTTGAAAAGTTTATATTTGTCTCTATTTTTTTAATTATTAAATGATCAATCTCTATAATTTAAAAAATGTATATTTTGATATCAAATTTTATATTCCTGATTTTTTTTCTTTTTTTTGAAGAATGAAGGCTCTTTCATAATTTTTATCAATGAATATACAGGAGAGGTCCAAGATGAAGAAACCTCAATTACATCTAAATCTAACATGTGAGGTGGCCAGAGAGTTGGCTCGTAACTGTACAAAAGTTTCCTCTATAATCTTTGATGCGTATGATTAAGATGACAAACTGGGTACCGTAAACACCTTCCAAAGCTGTAGTCAGTCATCAAATGAGGCATTCGAGTGCTATCCTGACATCCAAATCAACGACAAAATCGCAGGATGAGGTCTGCAAAGAAGACATCAAGTTCTGCTCGAGGAAAAAAATCACAAAATGGCCGCCACCCACAAATCGGAGAGCCCGGACGGAAATCAATTAGCCTGGTCCGACAAAATTATCACCTCAGGTGCACTGCAGGAATTACCACTATCAGAGGCACAGTGCAGGCCAGCAGGGGGAGCAGAGCTTGAATTACATGAAGGTTCGGAGATGCTCTCTGTCAAACTAGCAGGCTCAACCTCAGAAACAGAATTGGCGTGCTCTGAAGATTTGATATTCATCTGAGGCCCATCAAAAATAGAACCTCCATCAGGAGAAATAGCATCACTTTGAACTGTGTCCAATACTTCTTTGATGTCATGGATTCTATCTACATCAACTCCACAAGAGCTCACTCTGAGTTCTCTGGCAAAGTAAAATCCATTGCTTCTGCAAGATTGTAGATCAGGTTTAGCAGTGACATCAGAATTGGGATCAATGGTAGCAAGGACAGCCATTTCCTTGGAAATAGGCTCCTTACCCTGACAAAAACTAATATTTTGGTTGACAGGCAACACTCCCCAATGACCATTACCATCATCTTGCACTTTCTGGAGAGGTGGTGTAGTTTTTGATTGAACTACATCACAGGAAATATTGCAGGTGGTAGACTCACGGTGAGCAGCATTGGTACCTGAAACTTCAAATTTGAGATCAGAAACCAAGTGCCGGAGTTGGCTTGTTACAATCTCAGAGGTGGTATGCACAGGATCGTGGTTCTGTCTACCACTGCTATCTTCAACTTTCACTTCACATGGAACAGTTTCAGTATCCTCCTTGGACGCAAACTGGCATTGTCCTTGAGAGTCAGCAACTTCAGACCCCAAAAAAGATATGCCAGACAGTTGGCTTTCAACCTCAGAAACACCACTCTGGTTCATATGTGCATTCCCTTCCACCTCCCTCTTCCTATCAGTGGAAACTTTCAAATCAAATCTCACTGGTGAACATTTCTCATCAGAATTACTTGATGTCTCATCCATTGTATGATGTTCCTTGAGTTCCATGGAGCCTGCATGAAGATGTGTTAAAAAATCAACCAGCAAGGAAACAAAAAAAAACTGCATGTGTTATCATCAATTAAAGATTTAACACAGTAAGTACCTTCAGTGGGAGCCATATTTGCTTCAGCAAACTGATGGTACCTCAACAGTGGTTTTTGTAACATATCAACGCCAGGGAATGCCACCATTTTCATATTCCTCATTTTCTGCTTGCTCGATCCTTCAAGTGGCTTAAAACCAAAAACAGAAGTCCATGTTTCCCTTAGCTCAGAGATCGCTGGTATGACCAATTTCTCGACATTTAGGGAGCAGAGTGCCTAAAGACAGATTCAGAAAAGTGAAACAAAACAAAGATCATTTGTAAGCAAAAATCAGTAAAAATCAAGGCAACAAGGTGTTTTGGATAAATGAAATTAAAAAAAGCTAGTGGCAATTAAATGTCACTTCACGCAAAAGCAAAATTATTTTGCATAAACATGAATTCAAAACAGTTGGGAAAACTTACAAATAATAGTAGTAGTTTGCCATCTCAACAGATCAGTGACACATTCAGTCAAATTCTTACAGGGGGGGACAGGATTGTTGGAAAAAGAGTAGCATTTCAGTTAAACGAGACAAATTTCACTCATGATGTACTCTCCAGCATCTCAATACTAGTTCACTATTTCACAATTTTTGATACAAAACAAGGCAGCATACAATTTTTCATTGTTATTTCCCTTTTCTCACACCATTTATCACCATTCCTTTCGATGCTTAAAGAAAAAGTGATTTTCCTTTCCTCTACCTCTGTCTTGTGTAGGCAGCACAGCATATAGGAAATACATTCTAATCATATGAATAGCTAAATAGTTCTTGCACATCAAACCAGAAGGAAGCAAAATGCTGATGAGTTTAACACTCATTACACAATCCAAAAATTCCAACGAATTCCCACAATGAACAAAATATCCAATCATATGTGTAATTAATCTGCAACAAAAGAAAACATAAACACACACAAAAAGCAGTGAAGGTGACAGATACAAACGTACAGTTTCAATTGCACTTAGAAGCCGGCGGCACATTCCTTGACGCCTATACATGTGGCGGGTCCCAATGAATGGCATCTCTGCTAAATGATTCCCATGCATCCTATTTAACCAAGTACTGGTTAATGTGACTGTGACTTTTTAAAATTGTCATAAATTGCTATAAGCACACGCATGGACATGTTAATTACCAGAAAATACAAGACAGAAATTTAGCATCAAGGTTCAGCACAATTTGCACTATTCTTATTTCAATATAATGAGGAAGAAAACAGATGGGAAGGTAGATAGCAAGAGGACTACATTCTCTCATGTGCATAACATAGAAAAAAGATACTGATGCAAGTATGCTAAAAGAGGAAAAAAAGAACGTGATACAAGAGCTGAATACAGTAAGTGCAGCAATCTGACTAAATTTGTACTCCAGAGTTCAAAAAGAGCCGAAAACCAGTCTAATTGGCTGCATCGGCACCAGATCCCCTTGCTATACGGCGGTGAAGGTAACAAGGTGACAAAAAAATGGTAGCAGATGGTGGAACTTCAGAAGTAGAAAAGAAGAAAAGAGGCAAGTTCAAATGAATTTAGTTTTGTCATGTTTTCTATAATATCTGTTTTTTTTTCAGAATCAAAATAAAAGACTCTAGTATGAATGTTACTGGCAAAGCAAAGACAATGATCAATCATAGAATGAAAGAAAAAAAACCGCAATGGTGTAAAAAATAGTTCATGCAAATGGTTACTGGTGTCTTCAATTATAAAACATCCAATCATTGTACAATAGGCAGTGATCTGCAGAGAGGAATAATCAGGTAAAGAACTTTCGGTGCATGATCCCAGAAAATATTTATAACAAATGATTCCATGTCCATATGCATTATTTCCACATATAATCTCCAATAATTTTGTTCTACATTATTAATAAAAATTCACGAAGCAGCAATATCAACAAGCAAATTTTGGATGGGATGTACCTAATAGATGCAACCGAGATCATTTCATCCCCTCGCTCTAAAATTGCAGTCAGAAAACCACTGTAGTTCAGTCGATTGAAGTTTGACCTGAAAAGGAATATTAAAACCCATTAAGAAAACCATTGCTTACAAAATTTTAACGATGGCATAAATGTAAACATGGTGAAGTAGATAATTTTTATTAGCATACATCGATTACAGTAAGGACAATAAATAAAACGAGGCACCACAGCCTTTTCATATTCAAAAGCCCATTTTCCAGTACAATGTTAAGTTAGCTGTAAATTAAGTATTAAGAGACTACAAAAATGAAAGAAAATACCTCATGCACCAGCAATAGACCACCCACTTTCCAAGAAAATATTATCAACTTTGTTGTGAACTGAGTATTAAGAGGCTTGATATACGAAAGAAAATACCACATGCGTCCAGTACACACATAGTATAGCACAACAGAACACTACTTTTTGGTCAAACACCAACAAGCAGTTGGGTCCTTCACCATTAGCATAATTTAATACTACATCGTAATATGGTAGGGCAGTTAAGGAGAATTTTGTATGCGGTGTCAATTTCCCTTTTTCTCTACTTGGTTCAATAGCATACGAATCTGCAATTCTGGAGCAATAAAACAGTCATTCTATGAGTTGCTCTTCCTCGGCCAGTTCTATAATATACTTTTCAGGTGGAAATCAATTGGGAAAAAAGAAAGGCTACCTCTTGCCTAGGCTTGAGTGTTGTGATTCCAACACTAAAATCTAAACATCAAAATAAAAAGTTTCTCGCAAAGTTGGAACACCAACAGTGGGATTTGTTCACAAAGAACTTAGTGATGAGAATTTCAAGCATACTTATAATATAACTGGGCTTACCCGAAATTGTAGACAATATTACGAATCAGATTGACCCCACTTCTATGGTCAGGCATGGGCAAAAAGCACTCATCCATTATGTGCAATGCAACAGCTACCTTGGAATTGCATTCAACTTTCCAATGCATTCCACTGAGAGAAATATCAGGGCGAACATCAAATCTGCGAACAAGAGTCCATGCAAAGCCGTCTTCCATTTCATGTTTAACCCCAAGAAGCGCCTGTAGTTTATCGTATAACTGAAAACAAAAACAATTTGGTGAATTGCAACACACAGAGAACTCAGGATAAATAAACTACTGCTAGTGATAGCAGAGAGCACGTGTCAAGTACATGTATAATCTACAAGTATACACAATATGAAGAATCACAACCAAGTCAAATAATCAATTAATAATATTCCAGACTACCTTTGCCAAATCCCACTTTGCAGATGATGTGAACCATAACAGATTTTAGGGGACTGATCGAATTGCATAAAATGAATGAAACAAGATAACAGTTATCAATCAATCAAGGTCTTACTAATACCCTAGAGTTACGCATACATTTCTCTAAAACATGACCATTCACACACTTAATTTGCAGTTAGCAATTCGTTTCTTATGAGTCATAAACGGGTTAATGATACCCAGGGTGTACAAGCCAAAAGAACAAGTGAAAAATTGCGGCAAAAGCAAAGATGATTCCATGTCTTATTAGAACCAAATTACAATCACTTTCAGATCCAATTGAGATGAGATTGCAAGAAGTTCCAAAAACATGAACCTGTTCAATTTCAAACTCAGAGCTGCAGCATAGAACACCCATTGACAATCAAGTTTTCAGGAAGTTCACACTAAAGTTTTTAGAGGGCCAGTCATTTTATTGTAATAAAACCAGGCAATAAGCTACAGGATACCAAGGTTTCTGGCCACTTGCAATTCAAGAATCAGATTTAAGAAAAAGAAATTCTAAAAAAGACAAATTTGATTTTCAAGTCCAATAGAACATCCATGATTATACTTTATAACAATACACAGTGACTAGAAAATACCACTTGGCATTTTTTTCCACAGAAGGCCACCGTGCTGTAATCATCATTTACAGTGTTCTCCGCAGGAATACACGAGTGGTGGTCTGCAGCAGAAGATGTCTATTAAATGTACAGCAATTAAATAACAATAAATAGAAGAAAATTAGCATGGTGGAAATGGAAAGGGCAAAATACATTAAAACAACACTATGAAGATAGAGTCGTTACATTTTTCCTCACACGAACAACATGCAAGTAAAGCATGTTGGGAAGCAGCATCATTTTCGTCCATCTGACATGTATCCCCACCAGCCATCCCACAAAATTTGCACGAACAATACGTGCAATTCCAAACACCTGAAGGGAACTTCTGCCACAAAAAAAACAATATATTAATGAACCCAAACTCATTTCTATGTAACAGCAAAAAGCTGTTCTCATTTAATAAATAAGATGCCGAGGACAATGCCAAATTGCAGAAGGGAACACCTGTTGCAAGATGAAAACAATCTATTAATGATGCAGCAGCATTTATATAGAAAAAATTCAATTCTACAAGTGACAGCAGAAAAAAATTATCTCAAACTTTTCATAAATATGATGCTATGGAAAGGCAAATTCACGGGAATATTTCCACCATTCATTTCTTGATATCTAATACGGGAACTCTATTTCGAGTTTTTATTGCTCTAAGGCATTCCACTACCTGAAGGAATATTTTTGGTACAAATAATCTCGAGGACCTACAAGGTGAGTTTTCAGGACTCATTTGGAATATTATAATGAGAATGAACATGCTTAAGGTGCGGAATGTGGTCTTCTAAAAGTAACAACAATGGCAGGAGTGCAAAAGCAAAGACACACCTTTATATCTAGGCAGCTCTGATGGAATGTTGATGGGCAACCATCACAGCAAATAAGATCTCCACCATCTCCACAAATGCCACATGTATCATCATTTGGATCTTGACCATCAGTGTCAACAAAATGGAACCCTTTACGATCAGACTCATCTTGTTTGTTCCATGACTCTAGCTGGCATTGCAAGAGTGAATGTCCATTGTCTAAACATATGTTTTTGAGTGGCTGGCAGGATTTGCTGCCTGCATGAGACTCAAAGTCTAAGATTGCAAGAGTTTCACTACAGCAATCACACCGAATGCCATCTGTTGTGATTTTACCCTTGAGCACCATTCGTGTCTTCCTGCGTTTCAAGTACTGCACCTTTCCATCTAATGGCACAGAACCCAAATCAATCATCCAGGCAAGTACAGTTCGCTTCCCATTATACAGCACATAGCCATCGCCATTTGAATCTGCACCCTCCTTAGAGTTGCGAATCATTAGAGCGCACCGCTTTCTATTATGTGTTTTGAGTTGCTTACGATCCTCGACTGCTGTTCCGTCATCTGATGTACCAGAACAGCCATCCTGTTCAGAGAGAGAAGATATATGATTTGTCCAGTCCTTCAGCTTCTTACGGCCAGGGGTTGCCGCAGCATCTAGTTTTCTCTTGTGCAGTTTTCCTTTCTTATTTTTCAGTTTTGCAACTCCTTCACCTGTTTTCCCACCCTTGCATTGTTTCCATTTCCTTTTCTTTTTATTTTTATCACTCCTTTCCTTGCCCATTACTTTTGTTAGGATGCTGAGTTCATCATCTGGTAGAGGAGTAAACTTGAAACCAGTCTTGCAAGTATTTGAATCACCACCGGCACCTTCATAATGCTGCTTAAGAACCCGGTAAGCCAATGTGACAGACCAGTGAGTCCTTCCTTCAGGATTAACATACACAGCGTCGCAGTACTCTCTACCATTCCTGGCTCTATGCTCGATTGTCCAGCCTGCACCCAAAAGAAGTTCTATAATTTTATCTCTCACTGCGGCCTTCTGTTTATTTCTCCCCTCTTCCTTTCCATCATTGCTGAATTTGATCTTCCTAGCTGTTGCTAACTCTGTTGCATTAGATCTTTTCCCTCCAGATAATGCACTTCTAGCTGCCACGTTGTGGTTCGTATTATGTCCTGTCTTTTCCCCCCTCTGTCTTTTCCTCAGCCCGCCCACCATTATGCCCTTGTTCAACTTGCTGTGTCTCCCACGCTTAGGCTTCAAACTCTTCCCCACTTTTCCATAAGATTCATCACTCTCTTCACCAG
Organism: Salix caprea; assembly: GCA_964035475.1. Classification (NCBI taxonomy): domain Eukaryota; kingdom Viridiplantae; phylum Streptophyta; class Magnoliopsida; order Malpighiales; family Salicaceae; genus Salix; species Salix caprea. The sequence goes on along the minus strand of OZ037755.1, from coordinate 14,342,617 downwards.
ATGATCCTGCAGTGTCATCCTCAACCGCTTCAATGCTTTTCTTCTCAGACTCATCACTCTTCTTTGCCTTGGGGGGTCTCCCGCGCTTAGGCTTTAAGTTTTCCCTCACTTCATTATCTGGCTGTTCACTCTCTCTACCGACATATGGATTGCTTTCTTCCTTTACTTCCTTGATCCTTGTCTTCTCAGACCCATCATTCTTCTGAGCCTTGGAGGGCCTCCCACGCTTGCGCTTTAATGTTTTCCCCTCCTCGTGATCACTGGCCTCACTGTCTTTCTTTTTCACCTCAGCCAATCTCTTCTCAGACCCATCACTATTCTTGTCTTTGGGCAAGCTACCATCCTCGCTAGCAACTCTACTTCTTTTCGTTCTACTTTTACAATTCTCAACAGCATTACCCTCCCCCATATCACTCCCTCCATCACATTCCTCAACTTTAAACCCATCTCTCTGGTCCACTTCCATTTCTTCTCTTAACGCCTCTTCTTGATTCAATTTTGGTTTCTCCTCGCCAGTCAATTCACAATCTTTTTTATTCAACTTGCTCGGAGAAACCTTGTCTTTCACCGTTTTCGCCAGTAAATTAACACTGGATCTCAACCCTTCTCTCATTCTCTGAAAAAAAACCTTAAATTTTTCACTTTTTTGTTTCAATAGAAGTCACAAGTAAATAAACTCCATTGATCTTACTCGGCAATCAGAGCAATTCAATGCTCAATAAAAACCGAGAGCTGGATCTACAAAAGACCCTTTTTAGAACCTTTAAACAAAACCTTACATCCAATAAAACTAATAAAATCAAATCTGCACGGGCAATCTTGCTTGGAAAAAAATTGAGGGTGGTAAGAAGAAGAAAAAACTTACTAATGTGGTGAGGAAGACAGGATTATAGGATCCTATGGAATCGTGTAAGAGTGTGAATGAGGCTAAACCGGTAAGGACAAGGCGAATCGGAGGTGGCTGTACCAGGATCGGATTTCGAAAGAGAAAGCGAATGGGTTTTACGAAGAGAGGGCGACTGGAGAGATTTTATCAGTGTTGTCTTGGGTTGGGTTGAGGGGGGGAGGGGGGGTTACGTTGATTAGAAATACCGGAAGGCATGGGTAAGACAGTCATTTCGCATCAACTATGATTTTCAGTTTCCCTCCATAAAACACATTTGTTTTTGAAAAAAACAATTCCAACCAAATATTTCTAATTTTATCTTTAATTTTTAATAAATATTATAAAATATAAAAATATATCACGATTACAACTATTTATCATTGAAAAAAATTATATTGTATTTACAATAAGATTAAATTTATGTCATTGACTAGGCATGAAAATGTGAAATATATATATATATATATATATATATATATTTTATAGTATTTCTTTAGTTAGTAGATTTCGACAATGATATAGTATTTTTTATGTTCTATGTTGAACCGAATTGATATATCTCATGATTAATAGATAAATAATGGATAAATTATTAATTTTTTATCTAAATTCCAAAATAACAACGTTGAAATAACTTAAAAATAATAATTTATAGTCTTTTCAAGCCAAATATTAAATATCAAACCTCGAGTTTTAGAAAAGTCATCCATGAAAAATACTATAAGCAAACCCCCGTCATTCAAAATGAGCCTTCAAGGATGAAAATTAATTTCTAATTGCCAACAAGATTTTTGTCCCATAAGTTAAGAGCAAGGGTTGAAGATGTAGAAATATTTGATCTCTTTTTTCTTTTTCTTTTTCTTTTTCTTTTTCTTTTTTTTTTGAAAACAATTTATATCGTCGAATGAAAAAAATTGTATATATATTTTATATTTAAATTTTGGATGTTACAAAAAAAAATGATCTGTTTTAAATAATTTGGTCACAACACCTAAAAAGCAAATATTTGCAAGCAGATGGAATCCATTACTCGAGCTTGTTTGTAATTAGGGTAGCGTTGTTATTTGTTTTTGCAAATTCGTGATTGGGGGAGTTAAATTATCTTTTATTAGGGATTTTGTGCTTGATAGCTTCAAAATTCGTGTAAAATTGGTATGAAAAGAATGTATAATTGTTTAGTGAAACCTCATATTTGCGCCCACCAAGCAACGGTCATATTTGTATTGCCAGAAGTTTAAATTTGTGTTAAAAGACTGTTTTGGCCTCGTATTAATACGCGTGGAAAAGACTCGATATAATCCTACCACTTTTACACAAGACAGGAGAGTTGTCTAGAAACTCGCTCCAAGACTTGGATATTTATACACCGTGTCATGCTATGCGTCTGATCAATTTCTTTTTTTTTTTAAACAGAAATGTTAAGGTGTGGCGAACATTTTTTAGTAATGAAGAAAAATTAAACTGTGGGGATAACTTGATGTAATATGATATATTTTATTGGTTTAAAAATAATTTAAATAATTGATAAAAAAATATAATTTAATTTAAAAAATTCAGAGATAGTGCTTTTTATATAAAAATATTAAAACAATAACATGTCATATTGAACTCGATTAACTTAGATTAACCGACAAATTCGTGATTTGAATCGCGAACCATATTAATTCTATATAAAACAAGTCTAAACAAATTATAAAACTCACTTCTCATTTAACTTAATGTTTATGAGTTGAAAACAAAACATATAAAAAAAATAACTTGAACAAACATGAGTTAACTTGTCAAGATCACAAATAGGGTAAAATATTAAAAAAATAATCTTATTTTTTGTATATAATCTAATCATTATTATTTTGATTACTACTTATTATTATTATTATTGCTGTTTTTTTATCCGTTGTATATTATTTTTTCTCTTCAATTTTCTTTCCCATCATTTTATTTCATTTAGTTTTTTTATATCAAATTTGATATTTATTATTTTAATTGCTATTTTTTTAATTAATTTTTGTGAGCTCAGCTTCGCACCCATTTTAAGAGGATGAGGGGGTGGTTGTTATACGTAGATATCGAAGTAGTATTTTATATAATAGTTTCAAACACCAACCCCTTGCTTTTTTACTTGCTAGTTGATGCAGCACAACAACCGCGAGGTAGGTATTTATTAAGGGCAGAGGGAAAAAAACCAAGTGAAATTGAAAAAACTAGAAAAAAACTAAAAACTGAACCATTATAAAACCCTGATTAAACAAATACAAATATTTTTAAAAAATTTCAATCCAGTTTGATTTCGGTTTCTTAAAGTTGAAACTAATAAATCAAAACTGAACTAATGAGTTCAAATAAAAAAAATACTATAATTTTTTTTTTTTGTTTCAAATTTTTTTTGTCTAATTTTATTTCGGTTAAATGAAAGAAGAGAAAAACTTAGTTAAAATCTAAAAAACAATGTATTACTTTTCAATTTTTTATATAAAAATTTGAATCGAACCGAAACTAGTCGGTTTATATTGATTTCAATTTTTTATATATAATTTTGATCTCGTTATTTTTATAGATAAAAAACAAACCAAAATGATCACCCCTAATATCCATGAGCTAAGCACAACATTTTTTTTATTACCTTATTTTTATATATATATATAATTTTTTTGTTTAATATTATTTTTTTAAAATAAAATCATTCAAATTTTCTTTGAATCTATTAAATAAACTCTTATATAATTTTATTAGAAAATCATGTTAAACAAAAATCCAAGCAAGAGATTTCAAGATTTATCTTCTTGCCCATGTTGAATAGAAATGAAAAAAATCTCCGTGGAAGTTCAAAGAAGGAAGAAGATCTTCCCTGTTGCTTTCTTAGTCTTCTAAATTATTATTTCATCAAGGATTATTTTTCCTCGGTGCTGTTAAGATCTGTCCAGGTAACTAAATAACAACGGTCCGAGGATTCAAAGAACAGACGGCATCATGTCTTGCTAAAATGTTGACGGAAGCAAACAAAAAGCTCGGTGGTTAAGGGGGTTGATCCAGAATGAAGAATGAATTAGACTAGTTTAAGAAAACTGAAGTACGTAATGGATGCCTGATTTTTTATTTAATTTTTTTTTTAAAAAAACTCATTTTTAATACGGGAAATAACTCAAAGAAGCCTATGGTTTCTGGGAAAATTAACCAGAGAGGTGGTCATTTCCTCTGGTCGCAGAGCAACAGTTACAATCAATGGTCGAAGTTTTAGACTGGAATTCAGAATTATATATAAACACAGAAGCTGCTGTTTCAATACATTTTCTGATTTGGGTGACAGCTATAGTTTATAATCTACAACTTAGTTTAATCGGGCTTCCAGTCTAGCCGAGAATCTGCATCGAGCAGCGTGTTTAATGATAATTATAATTATGATCAAACTAAACCATAACTGGGAAGTCCAGAGGTCTTCATCAGACTGGGAGCAGGACAGCTACAGATTTATAAATATTACCTCGACCTGTATATATCCATCGTCAGAAATGGCAGGTCCATCTTCGTATACTCGATTCACATTCTTGTACATCTCATCTAGCCAAATCAAGCTGGTTGATTCATGCGGAAAATATCCTTCAAGAAAAGAAAAGCCTCCATCCTGGTGGCGTTCGGGACTTCATTATTTTGATGGCACGGCAGCGCTAGCGGCGGCTGGTTGTGATTCCACCAGTATTGACCATAAGACATGAACATCTTCACAGGGGCAAGATTTCACATCCTTGTACAGAATGTATATCCCTCTACCTGTAATTTAACAGTTTAAAGATCTGCTGTCAATAATCCGGCCCACCAATCTAGACCAGAAGAAGAAATAAAGGATTCAATATTGCAAACTGCGTTTATTAGAAGGAACAGAAAAATATAAAGAAAGAAAGATCTGCAGGTGCATGCAGAAACACATTGCAGGGACAGTAGTTGACAGATTGATGCAAATATATGCTCACACGGGACAGGAAATTACGCTTTCTGTGGCTTGAGTGCAGACGATCCCAGAACTTCTTCAATGGGGAGATGAAGGACTGGAGCCAACCCATGTTGAAGAAGATGCGGGGTTTGGTTCATGGGAGGTGAAAGGCTGGAAAGAAATAGGAGAGGTTAAAAAACCGCTAGGGTTTGCTTGGAAATGGGAGACTTGTTTACCACTGTTCCTTCTGATGTTCATTCGATTCCCTTTCAGGACACTGATGCAATAAAACTTGTCCTCTTCGGTGCTGTGTCTCTGTCACTCGATCCTGTATCCCTTCTGGAAGGAGCTTAATTAACCCCAGAAGGTTCAGAATTATACCAATAAACTTCTAAGCGTCCTGTAATCACATTACCAAAACTACAGGTACTGAAAAACTTCCTTTATCTTATCATGGCTTTCTTCTCAAGCCAAAATTTGAATTTTTATAGTACTGATAGAGTTATCCTTATTGGAGTTTAAGTTTTACAAGTTCCTGCCAATGACAAAGAAGCATGTGGCAGGCAAAATAAGTGTCCGTTGTTAATACTTCTTAATTAGTTTGATCCTTAATCCTCAAGATGACAACGTTAAATTTTCCAAAAATTAGTGGGACGAGTCCTAATTAACTGCACTAAGTTTCTTTTAGATGACTGGTGTAAGGATCAGATACGAAGTAGAGATCAGCAGTGTTGAACGTGAAAGCATGGAATGAGTGGATACATATTGGTCAAAGCTGACTGAAATTAAATAATAAATAGAGCACTACGTACACCTTCCCGTCTCAGGGTAACTTTCAAGACATGTCTAGATGATTGCGTTACTTACATGTCATGCTAATTGGTATGGACCATCGCGAGAAAACCTTTTCCACTTTTTTTTTAATCAGATCAGATGAGAGATGTGTCAGGTAGAGTTGATTGCATTCTACTTCCTGTTTTTTAATCAAAATTGATTAATTATGGTTTTTAGTATAGAAAATAATTAAATAATTCCTTGGCTAGTAGTCGACTATCCTCAATTTAGTATTTTTTTTTCTTCTAAAATTGCCTTTTTCCCCCTAGTCAAATTCCCCGACCACTCACTTCGTTTTTCTTTGTCTCGTTTTCCAATAAAGAAAAAAGGCGAAATAATTATATATATATAAAAATGATATTGACGGAAGGAGCAAGCCTTGATTATTTTAAAAAAAGGACCATACAAATACTTTTTAAAACTATGAGGACTGGTTAATAAGATTTTTCAAAATACGGGTACTGGTTAAATAATTCAGTGCAGTAGGCATGCTATGGAAGCTGCGCGGTACAATGTCATGGTAGGTGGATCGATGCACGTGTGAAGTGTGAAGTGTGGTGAGGTGGAATTTCTTACCAACAAGTAGGGCATATGCTTCGAGTATGGTTTAATTTGAAACATATGTTTCATCTAATTATAAACGTTAATGGTCTTACCCCCCGATGCTCTTGTACCGGCACCAGGCCTTGGGTTAAGGGGCCATCCGTTTTAAGTTTTTGTTCAATTCTTTCATATATTATATAATTAATTTTCTTGCTTTGAAATTAACTAGCTATTTGTGATTAACCCAATAATTTTTTACGCATATTTTTTATTAAAAAAAAATATTCGTAAATTAATACCTATACATATATTTAATTAAATAAATCAAAATATATATGTTAATAAATAAATAAATAAATAAATAAAAATATTAACACATCTATTTAATTTGCTTTGCCAAGTGTTGGATAATTTTTTTCTTGATTCGAAAGAATAAATATCTATGTGTTGTTATATGTTTTTTGATATCAAAAAAATATAATTGTGAATAAAAAAGTTGGTAATTACAAATGATAAAATAAAACGAGTATGATATAAGTTAATAAAGACATTTAAAATCTCAAGTTAATTTTTAACATGGTAAAAAAAATAAGAAATATTGTAAATGATTTTACTATATTATAATTCTCTTAGTTGAGAATTATAAATATGTTATTTATGAAAAATAAAATAAATCTTAAACCGGTAAACTAATAAAAAGCTACTAATGATAAAGAAATTCTAAAATAAAAAAGATAATTATTCCAATAAAAACAAAAAAAAAATAGATAAGCATGCTATTTAACCATTACCTTTTCCTTTGATGCACACACAGAAAAACACATTTGTTTTGTATCTTAAATAACACTGTCTTTCACCAAGAATAAATAGTTTTTATTTTTAAAAGTAACCTTTATATATAAAATATAAAAGCAATTATAGATGAACTAGAATAATTTAAAAAAAATACATACAAAATAATTACAAAATAATTAAGAAGCAACAACTATTTTAAAAAGTTAAATAAACAATCTAGAATGTATTTTAATTTAAATAAATTATTATTATTATTACACACACTATGAATGCATCACCACTATAGTAAACTATGAATGCACCATCCCTGCTAAAAAAAAAATCGTAAAAATTATAAATGTATCACCACTATAATCCCGCTATAGTAAAAAAAATCATCTGTTACATTAAAAAAAAAAAAAAAAAGTAAAATTTCTAAATTGAGCCTTCGCTTCCCCTGTCAAGTGCACAGCAAGTAGATTCAGAATTCTAATATACAAGTTTATGATTAAAGCATAGAAACCATCTTTAAACAAAGAGTAGCGGAGCAGATTGATGATACGAAGACAATTAATTACAAAAAGAAAAATCACCAGATCATAGAAACTAATAGCTGCGTCAAAAAGAAGGACAAGGCAAGTGAAGTTTGCTATGAAGAACATTGCCTAACGCAAACCGAAAGAGCTTTCTGCAGCAGCCAAAGATCAACGACGGGATTGAATGGAAGAAAAAGATCTACATTGAAGGGAGCACCAGGGAAAATTAAGCAGGATAAAAGATGATGCCAGTTCTATATAGGCTGGTCAATCAAGCAACACGCAAATAGCAAGTGAATGAAGAAAAAGAAATGTCAACTGAAGAAGGCAGGTGGTGTGAAGTACTGCAGTAAGTTAATGTGTTAAAATATGGATCTCAATATGGCAGCAACCAAAAGTTTTTGATTCACTGAAAATACAGATTAGCAATCTGTCAAGAGGTGATTGCAATTGTTTACCAATCTGTCAAGAATTGATTGAAATAGTTTACTGATCTATCAAGAACTGGTTCCAACAGTTTATGATCCTGGAAGATGTAGCAGATGTTATCTAACACTGAGATGCTGTGTCTTGCATGGTAAAATGGGTTTACATGGAAAAGAGTGATTCGAAGCTCATCGCCTCTTCAATGACGGGGAATGGAAAAACTTAGGGCAAAACAAAAGATGAAAAGAATAATCAGGCGAAAAGATGTTTTCTAGAATAAACTCCCTCCTATCTTCAAGATTTTTGCCGCGGATTAAAACCTTCTTGATGGGTAGTTCATTAATGGAAATTTCTTTTTGATTAAGTTGTTGTTTAACAGATCAAGGTGTCACTGTTAAATCTGTGAAAAGACACGATCCTTTTCCTTTTGCTAGAACATGGCCGAAACCAGTGAGCTTGAAATAAAATGGAGAACTACAGGCGGCAGGGCGTCAATGCTAACAATCCCAGGCTCTGATTTTAGATCAATTACGGCTTCATGATCAACAACTATATTCTCTGTTTGCATATTGATATTTTTCGGTGATTGTCATTGTGTTTCCAATTATTTTTTAGTATGAGTGTCTTGAAAAAAATATTAAATTAATATTTTTTTAATGGTTTTTAGTAAGCTTGATGTGTTGATATAAAAGATAAAAAATATATACAAAAAATATTTTAATATATTTAAATATACTAGAACACTTTAAATCATGTGTAAAATTTCATATATAGTTTTTTCTAACAACAGCATAAATCTTTATTGGATATTTATATTTTTATGTTATTGTTTGACATTGTGTCTCCAACTATGTTTGGTTATGTTTCTCTCAAAAAAACATTAAATTGATGTTTTTATTTTTTTAATAATGATGATATGTTGATGTCAAATTTTTTTTAATACATTTTCAATTAAAATATATTTTTAAAAATATCTTGCACTACAATACCAAATATCAAACACTCAAAGGAACAATGTAGCGCAAAAGCACTCTGTAAAAGCACTCTACAATTTTGCCTTTAAATGTATAGCACAAAGCCACAAAGAGTCTTCACTTCACTATCAAAGGAGATTATTTATTTTTGTATTTTAAAAATATTTTTAATATTTTTTATTATTTTAAATTGTTTTTTTGTGATTCTAATTTTTTTTATATACTGATATGAAAAATAAAATTAAAAATAATAATTTAATATATATTCAAACTAGGAACACATGAAAAACTTGTAAACTTACACAATTTTATTAGGTCAAGTCTATGAAACCAAACCCCAATTGCCATGAAGGCCCAAAACAAGGGGAGGAACTAAGCCTTGGCAGGCCTAGAAAAATAAAATAGCCCAGGCCTTAAGTTCAATACTTTAACTCACAAATCCAGGAATGATGTAGTAATTTCGCGCTTAAATATATCCCAAGGGCCACGTGGTTACTGGTAAACCTAAACAAAACAAACTCCACCGAAGAAAACCTCCTCTAATTGTAATCAATTTAAATGTACCTGTTCTGCAGTTTTCTTCTATGAAAATGCAACACCTAGCTGTTTTTTTTTAGGGTGGCGTTTGTGTTTTTATTTTATTTTTATGAATAATGTTTCTAGGAAAGTAGATTTTGTATTTTAAAGTGTTTTTGTTTGAAAATTTATTAAAATAATACATGTTATTTTTATTAAAAAATAAATTTTGATATTAACATGCCAGAAAAATATATGAAAAAAAATATTTAAAGAAAAAAATCAACACAAACTCATTTAATGAATTTTTATTTTTCAAATAAATACGGTACTCTAAATTAGGTTGGGTTTGACTCTTTTTTTTCCAAGTGAGGATATTTTGATTCGTTTAGTTTGAGAATATAAAGATAAATCGAGTTAATTTTTCAAATTTATGTCCACAATTGGTTTTGTTGCCGTTTATTGATTAGCATTGTGACCGTTGTGTGGCTTATGGTGCTCCCTTCTGCTAGCTGGCTTCCGCCATTGGTACCCGGCCACTTTTTGATCTCTTTTTTTTTTAAATAAATATTAAATTGATATTTTGACAAGTGTTTTATAACGATTTTGATGTAATAATATTAAAAATTTTAAAAACATCACTGTGATATATTTGCTATTAAAAAACACACTGCATCTTGTTAAACACTTAAAAGTATTTCCATACTTTTCACGTCAGTTGGGTATCACGCCCCACCACATGGCATGTTAATCTGCCGTGAGCGTTGACTTGTTCATGTTTCCTATCTGACTCGGGATTCTCATCAAGCGGAACACGAGGGTTTTGGTTGAAAAAACCAAGGTGAAACGGTGTGTTTAATTAAGTTGATTCACTTCGTTTTTGACCTTTCAACTGGTTGAGTCAACAATAATTACGCCTTGCTCAGGGTGGAAAACTAACCAACGGAGCTGAAGAAGAGGCATGCTGTTTTCAATTTTACTTCTTTTTATGAAAAATAATAACAATTATATCATCCATTCTATAGTTTTATTCTTATTTTTTACTTTATCTTTGTTCTTTAAAAAATTATAAAAAAATATTTTAATTTCTTAAATGATAAAATCATTCTCGTATATATTATAACATTTGTTTTTCAGACTCGATTTCTCTATCCGCAGATATTATCTCTCTTTCATCTATGTATATTATAACATTAAGTGCGTGACAGTTTAATTTATATTGTTTTTAAAAATAATTTTCATTTATAAATATATCAAAGTAATATTTTTTTAAAAGAATTATTTTAAACATTAATATATAAAAATGATCAATATACACTATTTTTTTTAATTTAAAATATTTTTTTTTTTCAAAAATATTTTTAAATCGATATCAAATCTCACTAAATTAGTTTAGAAAGGAAGGCCAGAAAAGATGAAAGGAAGGCCAGAAAAGAAGGACATGTGAAGCAGAATTATGAAAGTGAGACTTCTGCTTTAATTCCGATCTGTTCCTGTGGGACTTTTTCAGATCCTCAATGAGATCATCCAAAATTCATAAAAGTAGATCCAAATCCAGTAAGAATTTACTTCATTAAGATATATTAGGGCAACTATCATGAATGTAAATTCCCATCACGTGATCCAAAATCCAGCACAGCCCTAAATGATGTTGGAGGGGGGAGAAGGTCGAGATAGAAAAAAGAAAGAACAATGCGACGACTACGAGGTTAATGTTCCTTCTACCATTAATGGTGTAAACGGTGACCTAATCACCTGGCCTGGTAGCTGGCGGTACAGTGGCAAGTAAGCTCGAGCTCTCTGTCTGTCATCCTTGACGTGACAATGTTATGATCCAAAGTCCGAGTGTCATCATTTTTTTCTTTTCCTTTTCAGTCACCCGCCATGATTTTCTCAATTTAATTTGTACAATTTACATAATAATGCTTCAGAGATAAGTTTGTGTTGATTTGAATGATTACTATTACAATAAAGTCGTTGATTACCACTCCAAACTGCCGGCTCATTTCAACGAATTTGTGGTTGCTCAGATGGCCGGACACCTAATCTAACACTAATAAAATTATTCTAATACTAATAAAATAATTTTCCACTTGATTACGAAAGAATTCAATCATGATGGGCAAATAGAGGATGAGTGTTAGATTTTAAAATGTTTTTTTCTTAGAAATATATTAAAATAATATATATTTAAAAATATTAATAAATTAAAATATAAAAAATAAAAATATATTTTTTTAATTAATTGGGGGTTAAGAAAAAAAATAAAAAAATAATTTTTTTCTTCAAAAATGCTTTTAAGATGAAAAACAACGAGCTTTAAATATGAGTTCAAAAGGTTTCTAGTTTTATCTTTATACACATTATGTAGTTTTTATTGCTGTGATTTGAAAAAAAAAGAAGTTTTTTAATCGATTTTTCTTATAAAATATATGCAAAATCATAATGTTTATTAATTAATGACATGTTTTTAAATTTAAAATTGAGATAAAAACGCCGCGTAACACCACCCAAACAAACGGACGCATCACAAATTACGAGAGCCTAACTTCTCTCCACCCATGAGGTCTGCCACCAAGCACGTGCTATACATGTGATTGACCATACTCCATGGGTACTCAAAAGGGAAAAAAAGAAGCTTTTTTCCATTATTTTTTTTGGTTTCGCGAGGTGAAATAATATTTGAAGTTAATCTAATTCTTCTCTTAAAAAATTAATAGGTTTTGATCAAGTTAATTTTTTTTTATATAAATAACATGTTTGTGATTAAGTTGGACCCAAATCTTTTACTGTATTGTATTAAATTTACTTTTATTTTTTATAAAATCTAACCGGATAAGTTCCTAGTCAACTAAATCAACTATATTATACGAGATTAGATTTAAAATTTATTTCTGTGACCGTATACTTTTTTAGATTATACACACACACAATACTAATATTAAAAATAAATAAATAAAAATCACTTAAAAAACAACTCTTATGCAAAATTACTTAAGGGTGTATTTGCGTTACAAAAATATTTTTTAAAAAAATATAAAAAGATATTTTTATTTTTTATATTAAATAAAAATAATAATATTTTTAGATTATTTTCATGTATTAATTTTAAAAATAATTTTTTTAAAATAAAAAAATATAATTTTAATATATTTCTAAATTAAAATTATTTAAAAAAACAATCTCAAATATATACCGAAACCAAACAGTCACAGGGTAACAGTGAAATGCTTACGAGTATCATCGATCACAATTGTCATCATCTCCCACCACAGTGAAAACCGAACAGGAACTGCAATTGATAATTGACAGCAGACAAAGAAACCGCGGGAAAATGATGCTGATTAATTGAGGTCACTGCTCGGTACATTTTTTCCATTCCTCGCTTCCGCCATGATGACATTTGTCTTACTTAACAAAAAGATAATGATGCAAATGCAAGTAAACAAGAGCAAATTCCATGGAGAGAAGGGAAAAAAAGCAAAAAGGGCGTCAAAGTTGGTGTGTTTGAGCATTAAGCTTTTGATTTATGGAGCTCCGATCCATGTGCTATGTCAGTAAAAGGGGAGGCCCCGTTATGATTTCTCCTAATTATGGACAAGGAAAACATTGAATAGGAGATGTAAATGCGTGAGAGAGAGAAGAGGAGGAAGATTGAAAAAAAAGAGAACCTTTCGCTTTTCTTTTATGTAACGTGTAGTATAATAACCAGTCATTTTCCAGCAAACATCCACCTGCCGTTTTCTTCATGGTCTCACCATGTGACTCTCTACTCCTTCTCTAGCCATCCCTTCGCGTCTAATCCCTTGATAGATTAATCGATAATCTTTCTTTTTTCTTAAGTAAATTCATCTGGTTAAGCTAAGCACAGAGCCACACACATTGACAAATCTAAGCAAACCCCCTTGTCCCTTCCCTCTCTGTTTATTGTTTTGTGACCTACAAAGCTCCTGGCAGCTGAAACTGTGTGCCAAGATTGGAGAGGAAAGAAGCAAGCTTTTTGAGCATAAATTTTGGAAGATGGGGTCTTGATTTTATCCTCAACAGATACTATATCTTTTGTACTGTGTTTATTCTTTTTGCCTCCAGGCAAAGGAGTTCCAAAATTGTCAAGTACAATTGGCAAAATGAGAGACTTTCCTTCTTGTTTTGGTGAAAGTGGAGTTCAAGTAGCAGATTCATCTTCGTCAAGTGCAACAAAAGCTGCTCAAAACTTGGTCACCTGTGTCTATCAATGTAAATTACGTGGTCGTTCTTGTTTAATTACTGTTAGCTGGACCAGGAATCTCATGGGCCAAGGTTTTGGGGTTGCAATTGATGACTCAACAAGTCAGTGTCTCTGTAAAGTTGATATAAAACCCTGGCTGTTCTCTAAAAGAAAAGGGTACAGGAATTTAGAGGTAGATTCTGATAAGGTAATCATATACTGGGACTTGTCCAACGCAAAATTTGGTTCTGGGCCGGAGCCTCTGGAGGGGTTTTATCTGGCCATTACTTTTAATCAAGAAATGGTGCTGCTTCTCGGTGACATGAAGGAAGCATACAAGAAGATTGAAGGTGCTCCGGTGCATTCCAAAGCCAATTTCATTGCTAGAAGAGAGCATATTTTTGGGAAGAAGTTCTACGGTGCAAAAGCTCAGTTTTCTGCCACGGGCCAGATCCATGATGTTACAATTGAATGTGATACAGTTGATCTTAACGATCCCTGTCTCGTGATCCGCATTGATAGCAAGATGGTAATGCAGGTCAAAAGACTGAAATGGAAGTTCCGGGGAAACTATACTATATTGGTGGACGGGCTTCCGGTTGAAGTGTTTTGGGATGTTCATAGTTGGCTATTTGGTAATGCTATGGGCAACGCCGTTTTCATGTTCCAAACTTGCTTATCGCCGGAGAAATTATGGACCAATCAATCCATTTTCGATCCCTCTGTACTGACCTGGTCATCCTCGCAGAAACTCAGAGACTGCCAATTACAAGGTCTTGGTTTCTCCCTTATATTGTATGCCTGGAAGAATGATTAAGTTTTTCCCCACCATCGAGTCTTGTTAGATAAGCCCTGCAACTTTTTTTCTTTTTAAGAATGATACAGGTGTTGAAATTGGAAGTCTACCCCATTCGTTTCCTTTTCTCCCATCCTCTCGTAAACTTACTCGTATTATATGATTCACTGACCCAAACATGAACTCCTCGTCAATTGCTTTTAGGGATTAGCCCAAACATCGTTCCTTTGATTTCTTACGATAATCCATGAATGCTACCAACATGGTATCTTCGTGGAGCTCTGCAGTAAGATCGCCCTTTGTGTATTCCCATGACAACCATTAATATTTGTGAGAATAAAAACTCTGCTGTAAAGAAATGAGATAGCAGGCATTAACTTGGTCCAGTGCCAAAATTGCAGCAGGTTTGTAAATCATTTACATGGGATCCGAGGCATTTCATGAGACTGGTTTGGGAATCATCAATTTGGTTGTGGTTGTGGCTTTCAAGTATTCGGTGATGTATTAAAAGCTAATATCACTTCTCTTTCCATCTGTTATTTTCAGAAGCTACAATTTATAGCTTTTCAAAAGCCACAGCCACAACTTTCCCAAAAGCAAAGCCAATTTAATATGGTTTTGACAGGGTGATAGCGATCGCTCTATGTTGAGCAAGTTAGTTTGTACGAGGTGTTAGATTCTCAATCTCACCCCTTTATTCTTGATGTAAAATAGAAGGGTGAGAATCCAAAGACCACCCAAGTACTTACTGATTCACTGTATCTGGTGTAATCAACTGGTAGGGTGTCTCCTTCCAATCAAGACGATTTTGGGCTGTGAATGATCACTGTTTCACAACTTTGATGCTGTACTCAATTCTCAAATACGACACAAATAGTTGCGATCTCCTATATTTGTATTGTACTTGCTTTTCTGTCATAAATGGACATGAAAGCAGCTTTTGAACTTCTTACCACAACCTGAGGAAACATGCCGTTGTTGGTTAGTTAAAATTCCCCTGGTCGAAGTTACACAGAACCCATTTTCCAGCTGAAAAAACAAGCAATTACAGTGGTCGGAGCGGCATGGAGAAGAGAAATATTCTGCATCTGAAACTGGCATGCTAAAAGTTTGGATGAACGTTGATGCGACTTTGGCGGCTGCAACCCTGTGAGATTTCATCTTTCAATTGCCATTCTCAGGTACCATGTTGAGCTCTGGCTGCAGCAAATCATGAGCGTGCGTTGTGATGGCTTAACGCTGGATAATAATATTTTCCCAGCAAATCACATTCTTAAGAATCCAGTCAAGCGAGTGAGAGTGAGTCCTTTACATAATCAGAGGCGAAATCTGAGTCATGAGATCTGTAACTTGGTAATTGGTATAACATGCCAGGCTCACAATAGCAGTCATCCGCATAAATTAACAAGAAAATACTTTTGTCTCAAACAAAACGGGACTGGTTGAACTGTTTGGAGATTTATTGACTTGGAAGATGATGAGAATTGGCAAATGATTTGCTTGGCAACTTTCCAAGTTATCATTTTCAGAAAAAGGTTTTGGTTGCCTGTTTGTTTTGTGTTTTAAGGCATATTTGTTTTTATATATTAATATAAAAAATATCTTTAAAAAATAAAATTATTATTTTTATAAATTTTAAAAAAGCAAACTCTTCCATCTATCACACTCCTGCGTAGAAACAAAACAAACCAGCTCTTAATTGAAAGAGACATACATTTTTACTGTTCAGGGTTCACATGATTAAAAACAATAAATTAAAAAAAAAACAATTAAAAATAGATGACCTGCTTTTCATTTTCTCGTCCAGTGATAACCGACAGCTCGTCTCTCCAAGGACGACAGATATTTCTAGCTGTAGAAGAGATGCCGTTTTCGCGATGAGCAGTGGTCATTCAATGGCGCCGTGACAATCTTTCTAATGATAAACGACTAGTAGTCAACATGCTTCCGTAGCCGCACTAAATCAAAGAAAAATATCGTTCCATGTAGACAAACATTCTACGAGTGCGTTAGGTAAGGTTAAATTTTATACAATATGTTCATGTTAGTGTGCTGCAAAATATCTTTAAAAATATATTAAAATATTTTTTTGGATTTTTTTCTTTTAACACAAACACATCAAAATTATAAAAATTAAAAATATCAATTTAATATTTTTCTGCTTTTTTAATATATAATACTAATAAAGTATTAATTTAATATTTTTCAATGAAATATATTTTTAAAATACAGAATCTAAATCACGCGACCTATCCCTTGTTCGGATTACAGGAAAATGATAGAGAGGAGTAATTATTTGTTTAGTTAATTAGCTGAGCAGAAACAAATACTATAGACATGTTGACAGGGCTAGGTTTTGGCCCATAAGGCCCTATGCAAGATAAATTAATAGTGCCACCGTATAAAAATAGAGGGCCTAAGGCCCACTGGAGGTCGATAATTGTTCCAAGTAAACCTGAATCATGGCTCTAATACCTATTGTTATGGTTTAACCATAACAAGTAATGGATAGAGAAGAAAAAAGAGAAAATAATAGCTGGAAATTAGAAACAATAACAAATAATAGTTGCAAGTAATAGATTTAAATTATTTTTTTAAATTTATTCTTAATATAAAATATTAAAATGATATAAAAATATTTAAAAAATATAATTTAAAATAAAAAATATATTTTTAAAATACAAAATAAATAAATTTTTGATAGATAAAATATCTATAGCCGCAACTGACCGTGGGCAAAGGCCCATTGATCCCTTTAAGCACATGTCTTAAGAAAGCAATCCCCTCCCCTATATAACCAAGCAAGTAGCTGCTTCAGAATCTTGCATCAGAACTTTCACTTAGCACTTGGTGATGGCCAGCAGTGGATCGCAACAGCCACCACCGTACAAACCGTACCGGCACATAAGAACCTTGAGGGCCCACGAGCGAGCAGTCTCCTGCGTAAAATTTTCAAACGATGGAACTCTCCTGGCCTCAGCCTCTTTGGACAAAACCCTAATTCTATGGTCCTCTCCCGATTTCTCCCTTGTCCACCGCCTCACAGGGCACTCCGATGGCGTATCCGACCTCGCCTGGTCCTCTGACTCTCACTATATCTGCTCCGCCTCTGATGATCGCACTCTCCGCATCTGGGACGCACGGGCCCCCTTCGATTGCCTTAAGATCCTCAAGGGCCACTCTGATATTGTGTTCTGTGTGAATTTTAATCCTCAGTCGAACTTAATCGTCTCGGGTTCTTTTGATGAAACGATACGGATCTGGGAAGTGAAGACAGGGAAAGGCGTTAGGGTCATTAGAGCTCATTCTATGCCGGTAACATCAGTGCATTTTAATAGAGATGGTTCTTTGATTGTCTCGGGGAGTCATGATGGTTCTTGTAAGATTTGGGAGGCTTCTTCTGGTACTTGTTTGAAGACTCTCATTGATGATAAGAACCCTGCTGTGTCCTTTGTTAAATTCTCGCCTAATGGAAAGTTCATTCTTGTTGCTACTCTTGATAGCACTCTTGTAAGTTTTTCACTTTGTTGGTTCGGTTAAGTTCCATATCTTAAAATAATTCAAGATTATATTATGATTCTTAAACTGATAAACTTTTTTAATGACGATAGAAGTGAAGCAATCTTGGGGGTTTAGGGGTTAGAAGGTTTGTGATTTTGGGTAGATATTATTGTGCATTTTTACTCCCTGTTTTTACTGTTCAATGCTGAAGATTTGTGGAGCTTTGTAATTAGGATTTGGTTGTGTTTTTCCAGTTCCTGCAAAAGTATGCTTGTATTCCTGGTCTCCGTTTGCTTTAACTGTTATGAGTATTATGGTTCTGTCACCTGGTAGAGTTTTTGTTTTGGTGGATTCTAAGTATCGAGCACAAGAACATGCATAATAAGATTGAAATTTTGTTACGTTTTGCATTCTGGGTGTTAGATGTGTAGCAATGCGAACTGGGACAGTGATCTTCAGAATCCAAGAATTGTTTGTTGTTTTCATGTTTACTTAATTTCAATTTATGTCGCCAGAAACTTTGGAATTACTCGACGGGGAAGTTCTTGAAGATTTACTCTGGTCACACCAACAAAGTATACTGCATAACCTCGACATTCTCTGTGACAAATGGGAAGTACATCGTGAGTGGGTCGGAAGACAAGTGTGTTTACTTGTGGGATCTCCAGCAAAAAACTATGGTTCAGAAACTAGAAAGCCATACTGATACTGTCATTTCTGTAACATGCCACCCTACAGAGAACAAGATAGCCTCTGCAGGCCTTGATGGTGATAGATCAATCAGAATTTGGCATCAAGATTAGAGAATCATACAACCATGTGACATTGATATGTCAAAAGAGTGTTGATGATCAACAAAGTTATAAGGGAAGGTCATGATCTGAGACATTAAACTAATTAGGGTGTGCCCCTTTCCATCGTCTTATTGTTTTTGGTAGAGTATGACTTTGAACGGCACCTCCACTGATTGGCATGTATAAAAATTAATCTTGGGCATAAATTAAAGCCTTACTTTATTTACCAAGGTTGCAAAGTCAGTTGAAATGTTGTAGATCATCATTGTTATTATCTGGTGGCCACTGTATTGATAAACATTTCTTATGAGTGAATCTTTTGGTCATCTCTATTCCAAATTGGTATTGTAATGGCACGGTCTGATAGATCTCCAAATAATAACAATCTGAAACAAATCCCTTTTCTTTTTTTTGTATCCTTAGCTTTCCTTAAAAAAAAATTCCTTGTTTATGAGCGGGCCAAAGGTCGAGAAACAGAAGAAAATTACACAAAATCTTAGCAACACTATACCCCTCAAATTCCTATACAAACACTCCATTATGAAAGGGTCTGCCGAAGACAAAAAGTATCATTGTCTAGCGTTGCCTGCACTAAAATTTGCTTCGTTGCCTGCACTAAAATTTGCTTATAAGCATATGACTAAACCTTAAACGAGTCCAATTCCATGTTGGACTACATGACTTATTTGGCAAGATGGCCCGATTATTTCCATGTTGCTGAAGGCTCTGTAAACAAAATCATGGGCTACTGTAAGCCTTTCCTTCCTACCAATATAACTATTTTTATTTTTAAAAAAAATCCTGTGAATTGCATTTGAACTGGTTGTTGCAGTAATGAGGAAAGTAGAAGGACAAGGCGAGTCGTGGCATGGTCATGTGACAGCAGTAACTGTGGCTACAGAATACCGCAGGCAGCTGTTGGCTAAGAAACTTATGAATCTCCTGGAAGATATCAGCGACAAGATGTAAGATTAACCTTACATCACTTGCAGTTATGCTATTTTGTTTTTTATTTTAGCTTAGCTGCTATTTTCGTTGAAGGTAAGAATTTGGTTTGATTTTTCAGAATTTTATCATGGAAACTTCCTTTTGTTTTGGG
The DNA here is from genome assembly GCA_964035475.1 of Salix caprea. NCBI lineage: Eukaryota > Viridiplantae > Streptophyta > Magnoliopsida > Malpighiales > Salicaceae > Salix > Salix caprea. The sequence continues at coordinate 14,322,803 of OZ037755.1, read as the reverse complement.
ATTCATCAAGAGATTGGTATAATTCTACGGAACTGTAATGGGACTTTAAATGCTTGGAGAGAGGTTGGTTCGAATTTAGTTTTAGCTCATGGTTTTTGGTTACTTTTAGTTTTACTTTTTTCAACAAGACATTGCAGCATTACGAGGTTCTTTCAATTATGATTTTTGTAGAAATATGCCGCAGTGTTATTTCTTCATCACTGAATATCATTCAGTTCAAGTTGACCAGCATCTTGACATAAACAGATCTTCTAAACGATCCATTTCTCCTCCTCTCATTGTCGGTGTGACTGTTAGTCAATTGTGCAATGTAGTATAATTTGGATTCAATTGATTGAAACTGGTGTTTATTTGGTTACATCTGCATCTTTTGGAATTGCATGTGGTCTCTCGGCAAATAATTGCTTAAAAATAAGTCCCCCCTGCTTCTTTCTAATATGAGAAACCTTTCTGCAGTGATAAGGCCTATTTTGTAGATCTTTTTGTGAGAGCATCAAATACACCAGCCTTAAAGATGTCTGAGAAGGTAATGGTTCTTAGAATTCTTTTTGGTATCTAGACATTCTTGCAGCTTGATCATTCTGAGTTTGTAATGAATATGCATGCTTTTTTGAAGCATGAAAGAGTCTTCAGTGAAAGAAACTGAGCCTAACCTCAAAACTTGATCTTGTTAACAAATTTAATCTAAAGAGACTCGAAACTCGTGTTTTTATTTAGAAAGTCAACCATTCTAGACGATTCAATCATAACAAGAAAGAGCGTAGCTACTTTTGTCTATTGACTCTTAAATTTGATTTCTGTCCTGTCTTTCCTTACAAATTGGCTGCTGAATATTTCTGTCTTATCTTTCCTTACAAATTGGCTGTTGAACTTCTGGTCCAGTGAGTTCCTTCCAAAGAACTAGGGGTCGTGAGGTGCTTAGATGCCTTACGAAGATTGCTTTTGGATAATCTCTATATAAAGTCTCAGTTTTTGAATGGATAATTCCGGAAAATCAATCAATTTGTGCTTGTCTCCGAACCCCATGCATAGATGTCTAACTTCTTTCTTCTATGACATTCCTTTTTTGTTTGCTAGGGTATTTATTGAATTTGGCCACGTACTTTATATAAGTAATCCTCTGGAAATTCTTTGTAGAGTTTTTATATAGTGGCAGCTACAAAGGAATTTGTAAAGGGGTCCTTGCTGCTTCTTTGGTTCAGATCCCCTCATGTAGATTAATCAGAGAATTAATTAGCTGTGAAGCTCATATTTTTAATAGCAAACTGTGAGGAACAGTGTTACTATTTTCTGAATCTAAGAAGCCCTATTCTACAAGTTCAGAAATGATTAGTTTGTAACGGGGAATTAGAACCTTGTGGTGATTGAGTCAACATATGCTCATTAGTAGAGCAACTAGGACTGCTCTTCTATAGTCCACGGGCCGATTTCTGAATACACAATGAAAGTAATGATCCCAATTAGAAAAAATAAATTTGAAACTTCCACCTGCAACCTCCCAGTTTCATCTTTCATTTCTTGAAAATGAATGGGGAACCAAAAAGAAAAAAGGAGCAGATATCAGCAATGTGCTGGAGCTTGTGAATCATTGGAAGGATAATCTTTCTACTTTAATATCGTAGAACAGATATTGTTCAACTCTTTTGTTTTGTTCTAGGCTAGTGATGACTTTCTTTTAGTTAATTTGTACACCAACCTTGCCCCGCTCCTTGCGGAGATTATCTGGGTTTTCTACTTTGACAAGGTCTATATACTTCATTTAAGGTGTTATGCAGGCAGTCCCCTGCCTGTTATGAAGTTCACATCCAACTTGACCTGCTCTTATTGAGGTTCTCTAGGTTTACACTTTGATTAGGTCAAATTCTTGCATATAACATGCAGATTGGCTTTCCTCTAATGAGGTTATATAGTACATTTAGATATGACTCTGGAGTAAAATCTTCCTTCAGCATTTTGGATGCCCTCTTTTTTCTTGCTGTTCAGTCAATGAGCCGAAATGATTCATATTCTTCTGCTTTTGTCTCACAGCTTGGGTATGTAATCGATAGAAGGGTGCTGCGCTGTTATTCAGGGGAGGAAGATGGATTAGGTAGGTATTCCATATCTGGCGTAAACATCCCCAAACACCTTCCATTGAGCTTACGTTGCTTCTCACCACCAGCAATGCTGTGTTCTGTTCTCAGATCAGATATGAGGAAAGCTTCATCTAGAGACTTTGAAAAGAAATCCATTACTGGAGTATGATTAAATCTGCATTTTGTTGAATGTGAAATTGATGGTTTGACTCTTGGAATGAAATGATGCCCGTGAGCCTGTAAACATCTCAGGTCCATTGTAGAACTTTTGTCTTATAAAAGAGAGTAGTGGCTTGTATCTTTTATTTGTTCATCATGACCGCACGAAGAAGGGAAGGGACGTGCTTCTGACATACCATCAAGCTTTTGTCTTGGATTATGAACTTATTACTTGTTTTGCCCGCAGGAGGCTCATTTTCTAGCGACGACCGAAGCCATGGCTCAGAAGGGGGCTTCAGCCCATTACATTCCTCGATCAACTGAAAGTAGGGTACCTTATCGATCTCAATTCGCAGGCTTGGTAAGGGGGCTGATTTTGGAATCACTCCTTAAAGTCCATCTTAAAATAATAGTAAATTTTGATTTATACAAATATGTAAAAATCATTTTTATAAGACAAAGATTTAGATACAAAGATGACATAATAACATTTTTATTATAAAAACACGAATACCATACACTAGAGGTCCCTCGTAGAAAACAATCCTGAGAATTCCACAGCGAGGTCCCCCTCATACTGAAAACAACGCCGAGTATAAGCCCCTCGCCTGAATCCAAGAGTGGTCTCTGTAGATATCAAATCATACCATAAAGTCCATATTCCATTGCATATGCATTGATGGGACCTACCTGTGTCCCTCGCATGTTCCCGACCTGCTCAACAAAGATACAAGCATGCATGAAGTGAAGATTCAGTGTTCTTATCCAAAACATTTTTTCACGAACTAGTGATGGCGATTTGAAGGGCTTTGCCCAAACCGTTCCAAACAATATGCCTTTTGCTTTTATAATGATGGGTCTCGTGTTGTAAAGCTTCTTCTTTTTTTATGAAACTTTATAAATCTTATGTTTCTCTTTTCTTTTTGATCAACATGGCTTATAAATATGTATATATATGTTTTCTTTACCATCTGGCATGGTCATGGCTATATATGATTGATCCACTTTCAACCTCACGCAACCCATTACTTGCTTCGGAGCATATACTTTTTGTGGTTTATTTAAAGTGAATCCCAAGCCATTGAGAGTTCATGATGACTCCATTTGTAATCCCTCGGTTCCTTTTCTTCTTTTTTAACAGTCCTCGATCGGTTCATATTGAGTAGTATTTGAATAAGATTTGTTCGATGGGATATGGTCATAATTTCATGTATTAATGAGACAAGTATGATAGATTAAGCCTCTTCCATGTATCTTAAATAAAACATCCATGTTGAAAAGTTTTACAAAATATATGTTTCTTTTGAGGCTTGTCGAGATTCATTAATTAAACACCAAAAAATGTATTTTCTGACTATTTTTTCATATAAAAAAACAATATCAATCACAAAAATATTATTTTATGAAGCTTTTGTGATGGGATAGATGGAATTTAAATTTCGAGTTTTTGAAGGGAATTCATGTTCACAAATCGATTACAAAATAATTAAACACAAAAAAACAGATAATTTTGTTTAACCTAAAATAATTAATCTTTATGCATATATATCATTATTGATGATAATAATAATCATCATCATAATTTTTTAGTATAATTAATACGCCTACCAATATCATCATAGTTTTCAAATAATTGTCACTAACATCATTTATTTTTATTTTTGATGATAACACCACCACCATCTTCAATTTAAACTAAACTAAGAGTTTTATATTAGTACTTAGTTATTTTTTATATATATAAAAATTAAATGATACCTAAGATAAGATGTGGTACCAAATAAGATGAGAAGTGATGGAGAGAAAATCCCACAGAAATAAATTGATGGCCGAATTGCACACTGTCACGTATTTCAATCACAAATCAAACTAAGAGGTTTAACTGTCACTATAAAGAGATTTTTGACCGAAAAAGAGAATCAACTTTGAAAACACGGTCTCATGTCACATTGTCTGCCATTGTCACTATACATTTTGGAAGAAACTTCTACAGCTAGCAACAGCCTCATCAAAAAGTAGAAGACAACCATAACCATCTAGTAGGTGGTATTGTCTTAATATCAAGATATATGATTATTAATATAATAATTATTAAAAATTTATATGATTATTAATTTTAAGATCCGTAATATTAATTAATATTTATGTAAATTGTCATGAACACCGATGTTAATAATAAAAAAGAAGTGGAGAACACAATTTTCTTCAAAACAAATTATAAAAAGTACCTCTCACACACTTGCTAAGTTAGGGCAAACCCATGATATTATCTATCTTACAATGCTGATCTCTCTTGATTCAGGCGTGGAAATTTGAAAGTAATTATACCTAGATGCTATGCTGCTTGATAAGACTATCTCATTTCAGAAATATTTGATCCAAGTCTCGTAACTAAAGTGGGATTCCTTATATCGACATCGACATCGACACCGACACAAAACCTACTTGTACTGCACTCACTAGGGATAGAGGAGGGAGGATAAGATAGTTGAGGTTTCCTCTCTTGTTCCTCGTCAATGAGACACCAAATATCTTGATATCGGATTGTGCGAATCTCCACTTTTGTTTTAAGCACAGCTCACTTTGTAACATGTTTTATGTGAAATTGTCTGCCATTTTTTCAAATCGATACATTCAAGTAGCCAATCTGCCTGGCAACAAGTTTTTCAAAAGAGGGCCACCTTCTTTATATATCAGCTCAATTAATGTGGCTTGCCATATATTCATGTCCACTATCTAATTAAATTTTTGCATATATTCGTATAAATATAAAGTAGGCTGATTATGGATGAGCATGCTATCGGCAGGTGCCTTATGTCCTACATATGATTTTGGATGAGACATAGCTATCGCTAGCTTTTTACTTGTCTGTACTCTGTCTGGGTTGGATTTGATGGGGTGAACACTAAGAGAGAGTTTACATCACAAAGCACGCTTTGGATATCCATATAATTATGGAAGACTGTTGAAGAGATTAATTCCTACATTTTGTTGAGATGATTTCTTAAATACGTACCCATATGAGATTTCTAAGAATTTGAGATTAATTCCTAAAAAATATCCATATAATACTTAGATTTTATCAAAGTGGTGATCTGTGGTTTAAGTGCAAGAGTTTCAATATCATTATTAACATATATAATACTTAGATTAATTCCTAAAAAAAATTCCATATAATACTTAATATACAAAAATAAGAATAAGTATTTTTGTTCTTGATTTTTTTAATTATTTACTACAATCTTCATTTAAAGCTATCAATTTTATCATCGCATGGTCTTTAAATCCAACGAAAAAAACTATTTTATAGGTGTCAAGACTTCCACCATCAATTATGTATTTCTCGGGCTATATATGAAGAATGAAATATTAAGATGAATACTTGATTTACCAAAATTCCAAACACCAAATAATTTTATTTCCGAACTATTTTGAATTTTTAAAACATTATCATTAATGACTTTTGATGTTCAGCATGTAGCCCGGGATTAAATAAATCATGTTTATTAATAACACCAAAGAAAATTATCTGGATCATGTGTAGCATGCCATATACCAAACTTTAATGTGAAATTGAATGATTTTATTCATTTGTGGTTTTGATTTACAAGAAAATACTGATGAATGATTATAATACAAAAACACATAAAGATTAATCCACTGTCTCAAAAAGCACTTTAGCTATATGGTAGTTGATTGTCGCAGGATCACAGAATGCAGTGTAGTAAAAACTCTTGGCTACTTGAAGGAATGTTTGCTTGATTGTAGTATCAACTCCATCCGAGGTCTTTTGGAGCACTAACTGCATAAGTTTTTGCATGTCAGATTCTATTTGTGGGGTTGTGATTCTGTCAGTGCCACTGGTAATAGTGCTGTAGCTTCCGTTGTCGTGCACCTAAAAAATCGTAGGAGAAAAATAATTGCTGGATGATTCTCTTAAGAAGAAATATAAAGCTCATCAAACAAGAAATAGGAAGATATATATAATTGTATAAAAAAAAATGCGCACCCAGGTTGTATCAGTTTAAGCATTCTAACTGTTCTTTGATAACCTTGTCAGAATCCATTGACAGAATTTTTTTGTCAGCTCATGTAGGAAGAGATCATTAAGTTAACATTACTTCAGCAGTCGATCCCCATTTCTTTTTTAATTGTATATTATAAACTATCCTTGTACGATGTACATGGCAGTAGCTAGAGTTGCAAAGGATGATTGCCCGAATGACCTATCCCTAAGTGAAATACTGATGTTCTGATTATTGTTGAATCTTATTATTTCATGACATTAATTATACATCGAAGAAAAACATAAAACCTAGTTTGCCGAGTCGGTTTGTCAATTTCACTAACCTTGTTCTTCTTGTAATGACCAAGTTGATAGCATATTCTGTTTGTCAGGTCGGCGAGCTGCTCATATTGAGGGTGATGGGCCAAGAGCTCCTCAGAGACCAAATAGCCAGCAGCGAGGCTTATTGTTTGCACCAGTAGTTCTGCTTCGCCTTGGCGTCTATCTCCTTCCAATTCCCAGCTCAAGAGCGACCTTTCCCACTACGTATATTTGTTAGGGAAAAGAAAACACACTTCAACTAGAAACTATATTTAGGTATATTGGAATAAAGTAAAATATTTTAAATTAATGTTCATTTTGCTCATATTATATTCAGTTAGCAACTCACAGCATGACGTAAACTGTGGATAATGTCTCGACCATGAACCTCCAATGCGCCAAAAGAGAGCTGATTTAGGGTTCCGATCAGTAACTTAACGAGTTCCTGCCTTGTCTTCTTTGTACCCGACCTCCTGCGACGTACACACAAGAATCACACGTAAATAATCAATCTCCTTTCCGTGAACCTGGGATTTTAGACGAGGTTAATTAATTAGTCAGTCCCATGGAAGATAAAGGTAGATGGATTTATTTAATTATAGGATACGACAAAAGCAACCATTTATATATTATGATCTAAATGTAATCGAAGTCAATTTCTACAAATTAGTGAAAAATAAACCATGCCCATAAGAACTCGATATACAAAATGACAGCAAATCATGGAAGGGAATCATCCATCAAGTCAGACAATTAACTTCATTAACTATAACTTACTTTTAAAGTTAGAGTTTGGTGTTCAGGGTTTCAAACAAGATAGATGACCTCTTTTTCTCGTCAATGTTGTGACAAAAGTTGAAGCACTTTGAAATTCCCCTTGGTGCTATTATTATATTTAATTTATCTTCTTCATCAAGATATACAGACAAACGTTGCTGGCTTTCTAAAAGTTTCTCTCTCTCTCTAGTTGGTGTTTTGCTTCGATAATGAATACGACAAAGTATAAGTGGATGGTTGCTCGACCGAAGAAACGTGCACAAGGACAAATGGAATACATATCCGAAAAATAAAGCTGACTTGCTAAATCGATCGGCTGCCGATCTTTTTTCTGCTGATAATGTAATGATGATGAAGATTCAAGACAGTGAAGCACATTGATTATTTACGGAGATCAGAAAATTTACCTTCCATTAACGCTAACACCGGTACTGAATTCATGAACGAAAGCTCTCCTCTGAGCACCACAGTTGCCATTATCCCGATGGAAATAGGAGTGGATGATCTCGAGCAATATTGTAGTTTTAGCCCATGCAAGCCGCTCATTGGACCTTTCCGGCTCAAACACGGTGGCTGCGGCCAAGAAATAAGAGTAGAGAAGGGTTTTTCTGCTTATCCCGAAATCTCTCAGACTGCATTCTTCATACCACCTGCAAATTAATATTTATAGAACACATGCTGTCTCTTCAAGGGGTGGCGTTAATTATAATTGAAGATGCGGTGCCGTCTTGGACACTTACTTTTGAAAATCGGCCCATTCAAGGCGGTGTAATGCTTGGCAGTTGTTGTAGTCTAATTTTGCCAGCTGGAGATATTCATTGTTGTTTACATATGGCATTCTGCATGCGTTAAAATTAAAGGAATAAATTAGAGTGCGGCAATTATTCTAATTTATTTTATAGTCCACCAACTTTTTGTGTTCAAGTTTTATTATTATTTTTTTTAAAAAATGCAAAATTAATTTTTAAAAGGCCAGGGTTATGATTTTACAGTTTGCGAGACATTTTAATTAAATGTGTCAAATTATAACTGATTTTTTCAAGAAGATCACCATAGAAGAACCATTTTTACAAACTTATTTTTTCCAGTATCAAGAGGGGAAGAACTTTGGAAAAATTCTACACCGTCACATTGATTGCTGCTGGCTACTACCGTGTATATGTTTCCATTTGTCTTCGATCCAAAACGTATATTAATGTAACAAAAAAAAAATGCTACACTTAAATCAAGAGGGTCAGCATGGTGCTAGCCAGTAATTAAGTATCCAGGCCAAAGAAAAGAGATGAAAAAAGAAGAAGACTTGAGCAACAACTTGTGTGTGTGTGTGTGTGTAGAACCTGTAAAGGGTCTTCCCAATCCATATGTCATCTTCACCACCATACTGTTCTATGTAGAATCTCGACTCCACGCGAGGCAAGTTCGCATACCATGGAATCTCCAATGCAAATCCCACCTGTATGTATATTATAAATAAACTTAAGGCCCATCAACTTGCAGTGTAAAACGAAAGGGACAGCTGAAATTGCCAAGTTAGAGGCATAGCTATTTTGATATTTTTAAAAGAAAATTAAACGAGTTGTTTAAATAAAAATTAATAAAAAATAAGTTTACATTATTTTATATAAGAGAATAAAAAAAAAAAACAATTCAAATCAGGATCCATACAATTTTTACTTGGTTGTGCTGCAAGATTGATAAAATTGGCTCAAAGAGTACAGCTAATTAATGTCAAGTTTTAGACGATACCTCGCCAGGCAAGTCCTTCGTTATGAGCCATTTATCTAGAAGTTCATTAGCAGCTTGTTTTTCTCTTAGGAATTTGGATGAAAAATCCTTGGCATTCTCAAGGATCTTCTCTCCCGGAAACAGTATCTGAGAAGCTCTATACAGGTTGAACATTCCTGTTACTGCCGCTGTTGACTGCCCCGCAAAGCAGAAAAACTCACCGCCTTTCTCAAAATGCTTGAACACATCTATCAAGTATAAAAGAAAACGCCAGGATTATATATAACAGTAACTTTCTTTTTTTGGAAAAGGTTCCTTACTGTTTTTTTTTGTCGTTTATAGATTTACCGGCAGAAACGCGGTGCCCATTTAATCTTAGTATCCTGAATCCCATGGCTGTGTCATCAATATCATGGACCTCAGAGTTTCTTGCCCAGCAAATCCCATCTTCAGTCCAATATCTGAAGAAATTTTGGATACCATTTCAGAGAGAAAAAATGGTGTTCTTACACATTTCGAGCATTTTCTTCATGTAGAAAAAAGAAATATACCTGTGAATATAATTGACGCATTCGTTGATCTGGGACTCGAAATATCTTGAGATTCCCAAGCGCTGCAAACGATCCACGGCCCATATGTGCTCAAATAAGTCAACCGGGTAGACATTGGGAACTAAGAAATGGTTAAACAGATAGAATTAAGCATGTGATCCTCAAAGTAAATGATTAATTTCTAGGCAAGAACGGGAATAATCAAATCACTTTACCTCCCCCTTCGAATCTTTGGACCGCCTTGTTTAAATATTCCATGCAGTTTTTATCTTTAGTTTGACTGAGTGCGAAGGCAGTGGAGGATGGGGAGAACAAGAATGACCCATCTTGGCTCTGTAATTTTAGAAGCTTTTTCCATTCCAGGCCCGGCATTCCTTCTAAGCTATGGAGCAGTGTCGTGGGAACATTATGCATTATGTCCTTGGGTATCCTATCCTCACACACACACACACACACACACACACAATAATTGCATTATTACAGGTAATGATAACCAGCTGGTTCACGTGTACTTTGCAAAATACTAAAAAGATGCGACTGCTTTAGTTCAATTATCATATAATGTACAGGAAAGCTAGGAAACACAATTATGACTCGAGTTTGTGTAATGAAACCACCTTGTCAGCTTTAAATTTCTGCGGGCATAAATCTCTCGCAGGGCAGGAGAATCATAAGGAACTGCGATGTCTAATTTCTTAGCTATCTCGAGAAGTGAAGGGAAAGCAACTTCGAACCCGATAGGCATGTGCTCGTCGTTTTCATCTTCAAGCTTGCATAGGTTGTCTCTAAAAAATAACATACCTGGTATGATGATCAAGCGGGTGCCATGTAATTAGCTTATCATGAATACAGTACTCGGGTGGAGAAAACCGATTCCTCATGATACGTACGTACCCTGAAACAAATTAGCAATTTTCTAGACTGCTCTACTAACCTTTTTCACATTTTTCTTGATGTAAATTCCATGATTTCAATGCGACAACACACGCTAGCGTATTGATCAACCTGTCATGCGCCAAAAATATTTCAGCGTCGCCCCATGAACCATCTGGGAGCTGATTGTTTGCAATCCACCGGAGGCTAGATGGGAATTGAGGAAGACCACTCCCATTAATGTCTTCCACAAGAGCAACCCATGCTGTGTCATAAGCTGAGATGCTTATCTCTCCATCCTCCATCATATCCAGCATTGCTTTAATAGTTTTGACATGCTCGTTGATTTCCTTAGCTACAGAAACCTTTTTTGATCGACAGCAACAATAATAATAAAAAAAATCTCATATAACATGAGTTTTTTTTTCCAGTGCATGAAATAGTATTTTTTTTTTTTTTTTTTTAAATAAGAAAAAAAACTGCAACTTTCAAATCACCTTAGCAGCATCTTCTTCTGTGTGATCCTCCACAAAATCGCGATGCCAGTTTATCAATGGCAGACCATTTTGTTGATGAAACAAGTCTGCATATTCTGTACAGTAATTATCCCCAATAACTTAAATGCTTTAACATTTGAATTTAATTAACTTTTGGAAGAATCTTGTTAAATAAAAATTGATCAGGGATGATAGTGTACCTTGAGTGCGAGGTTTGAATATAGCACTGCATCTTGTGTGAGCATGAAAGCTATCTTGCTTGTCTTTAGCCCCATCCAGCCAAACACCTGTTGAAAAAGACGCCACGGTGGTTACCTCAAATAACTACCTCCATCTGTCGTAATAATTTGTAGCTTGTTAATTATCTGTAAATTAAATATCATCATCGATGCAGTTGATTTTAGTGGAATCTTATTAAGGAATATTCTATATTATCACTTAGAGATATTAGATTTTGATAATGTTGTAAGTTGTAACTATGAAATTTAAAAATTATATTATAATATTTTTATTTTTTAAACTCTAAATTTAATATAACATATCAAAACAAATTTTTTTATAAATAAAACACGCTTACAAACTGTTCTAGATAGAAATTAGTACGAATGGATGCAAAAGAAGAAAGATATTTTAAAGGGTAGCAGTACTGATATATATGACACAGTTCTTACAGCTAGCCTAGCGCAATTAATATTTGCATCCTGGCGTTTCTACACCCAAAAAACCATCGAAGATGATCAGAAAGAAAAGAAGTGTGTATACTGGTTGGGTGGCTCTCACGATTAAATCAAAGAAAGCATGAAATTCGATCAACCCCGCAAAAAAGGAAGACAATTTTGAAATGGTATATAAAGGTAATGCTAATGATCGCTTTCCTTGATTAGCAGCAAGATTCTACACACACTTCACAAAGGATCATCATTAGGCCCATACAATCAAACGCATGGAGTTTAAGCAGAAACCCCCCGAAAGTACAAAGTTGGTGTGTGGAATCAGAAGGAAGAAGAAGAGGTGACTGACCATTCAGGAAATGAATTAGGCAAAACTACTCACCTGAAGGGAAAGATAGAGGAGGAAGGGGACGCGTATTGTTTGAGGATGAAAAGGAAGATCTTGGCACTGCCGTAGAGAAGAGATGGATTGCGGAGTGATATTGAGAGGACATGATGTTTATTTTTTGTTTTTCTGCGAAGAGCAAGGCAGCCCAAAACCCAGGTGCTTAGTGTGGAAGCAAGATGACAGAATCGATTTCCCAAGAGATTCCCGCTTATAGATGCATGGGATGGTTTCCAAAATACAAAACTATAGAATTGAGGGCAGTCCCGTCCTTTTTCTCTCTCTCTCTCTCTCTTTCTATCTATCTATCTATATATATATATATGTATGTATCACTATCAATCTCTCTGTTAATTATCACTTGCTACAATTTTCCTTGTTTTTTCCTCCACGTCTTTCTCGTATGTGGTGGAGGTGGGAGGAAGAAATGTTTACATACAAATGAAATAGGAGATCGTGGCGGTGCTGCTAATTATAATCTCTCCTCTGGCCCTCCCATGGGGTTCACAGTACTGATGACTAAGCTCTTATATACTTATGATACCCATCAAGAAAACAAAACAAAAAAAAAGGGTCTCTCTGTATTCTTTTGATAGGGTTTTTTAGGCTGTGTTTTTCCTTTTAAAACTACAATTCTACACGCTGTAGACAAACATTGAACGTGTTTAGGAGATCCCATTGCTATCAAATTCAAATAATCTGAATAAAAAAAGGAAAAATCAAGACCGTCCATGTCGCTCGAATGTATATATTCCCTTCTGAGGAACAGCCTTTTGTAAATATCATGCAGTTTAGCCCCCATCTAGAGATGGGTAGCATGATCATAGCACGACGTCCCTGGGCTTTTCTGTGGTTATTGTAGCATCAATTAGAATGCCAGATATTATTATAGAAAATCCTAAAAGAGAGATTGCTGTGCAAATTTTATTGTGCGTACAGTCACAGAGAATTGTGGATTTTAACTGGAAAGAGATCAGGTTCATTGTTAGCACCGCTAGATATAATTTCTACTCGGATTCTGACATGTCATTTGTCTGTTAAAGAAAGAAAAAGAACATTGCTGGGCTGAGCATGCCGGGGCACTCACGTATGCACGCTAGAGGGTTTTTTTTTTATCATTTATTTCTATTTTTATTCTTTCAAATTAGCCTTTAATTGCTTATTATTATTATTATTATTATTACTATTATTATATGTTTTGGGTTGCCTTTTCAATGGTATCACGTCTCAAATAAGCATTTTAATTTCTGTTTTTTTGTATGAAAATATGTTTGTAAGACTTTTAGGATTTGGATGTATACATAAAAATAAAATATTTTTTATTTTATTTATTTATTTATTTTGAAATCTCGGAGAAAATCAAACATTTTATATTGGGTTTATATCTTAAAATGTAATTCTACAACCCTATATTGAACAAAATCGATACAAAAGTATGCGGATGAAACTAAGAATATTTTAGAATGCCCTTTGGAAGTTTTTGGAAGTTTTCCTTGAAGTTTTGAAAAAAATAGGTATTTTTAATATTAGGTTTGTATCTTACTATGTAAATTTATAGCTTAATATTATACAAAGTCATTACAAAAACATGCGATAAAATCATAAATATTTTAAAACATATGAAGAATAAAAAATACCCCTTGACCTCGAGCTTTTTTAATTATTATTTTAAGTTTACATTTGTTGTGTTTACTGTGTATTTTAATTGTTTATTGTTTTTTATATTTCATAAAAATATTATTAAATTGCCTCTTAGCTTAAATTATTATGAAGATACAGAAACACACCTTGATGGTAAGTTTAAATTTTTGGCTTTCAAGAATATAATGATCATTTCAAAATGCAATCAAGATGATGACATATTTATTTATTCTCAATGAAAAATAAACCATATCAAAAACCTCAATATTCTTAGAAACGAGTGCAGAGTTTTCTAGAATGGCAAATAAAAATATAATTATACTTTTTTTAATGAAAAATACCAATATATAGTTTTGAAGTTACAATATTTTCTTTTAGGAAATTGCTGGTGAAATTACGAGTGAAGGACGACGAAGAAAATGCATTTTTCAAAGCAGAACATTCCAATGAAGTTTTCTATGTTTTTTTAATGCCCAAGATAAAGAAAAGAATTGAGAAGTTTTCTCGAGCGTTTGACTATATATCTCAGTTCATGGTAACATGCGAGCCAATATTCCAATTGCTTGGAAAGAAAAATACAGAAATATAAGATAGTGATTGTCAGAAAGCTTTTAATACGATTAAAAGGTATGTACAAGACTTGTCATTGATAATGTATCTATGAAAAACTTTACTTGTCAAGTCGAATAGCTAAATAAAAAGTGTTGGTGGTAAAATATGACATTGTGTGCATTACAAGGCTACAAAAACGAGTGTTATTTCTAACCATTTAAAAGATAATGCTATGAAATATTATGAGCCGTTGATTTTTTACCTTCTTGATAAATATGTGCTAGCAATTGATAATGATGGTGAAATGAATAATTAATCAACAATGTGTTTTGATATACTAGTGAATGTACAGAGAATATGGCTTGAACAGTGATAACCTCCTTGGTAGAAAAAAAAAATCTTATTTTAGTAAGATTGCAGTTTGAATGCACCAATAACATAGCCGAATATAAAGCTTGTATCATTAGTTTGGAAGCTATTCTAGAGTTAAAAGTAAAAAACATTTAATATTTGTAGGGATTATTTGATAATCATTTACCGGGTGAAATAGGAATGACAAACCAAAGTTGAGAGATTGAGGTCATGTTAGGATTATCTCTTTAAGTTAGCTAATAAGTTCAAAGATATAAAATTTACTTGCACATGGGCAAAGATAAAAATCATCTTGTTGACACCTTGGAAATCCTAGTATAGATGACACAAATCAATATTAGAGGTGGGATCTAACTAATAAATATAAAAATAAAAAAATCTCCAAGTTTATTGTTGTTCACATGAAGAGTCATGAGATGGAAAATAATAGTATAATGGCATCAAGAGGTTTATCCGACATCAAGAATATTCGTCAGAAGCTTTCATATATAAAAATAACATCTTTATCTTATTTTCTCAAGTCAATATTTGGTTGAAATCAACAAATTTACTATCAAAATTTATCACGGCATATAATTTTTGAGTTATTTTATTGAATACATATAATTTTTGTAATTTGCAGCTAAATTTTTTCTTGATGTTAAGAGAAAATTAACAATGCACGCACTCATTTTTAGCATTAAGAGAAAAATACTTATAGTGCAGGGTAAAGTGGGGGAACTAAACTACGTATCTATGAGATGAAGTGGCAGTATTTTCAGATGTGGTATTTCCTTTCATGCACATGCCTTTTTGTTTAAATAATATTTAAACTTGATGAGATTTGAACAAATTGGGCATTTAACACATAAAACTAAAATAAATATAAATTAACACAACAAAAAATAACTCGCAGAAAATCTTACCGCAACATCAATTATATTAATTTCTATGTTTTATGATGGAGTATCCTTTGCTTTTTTCTACCCCCACCATCCCTAGCTAGTCTTTAAAGACCCGCACTGCTAGCTCCACACACAACCCGTACCTTCTCTTGTGTAACCCAGAGCCTGACCTCAAACAACCCCTTCCAGGTACTTCTCCGGTGTTGTTTGAAATATTTGTTAAGGAATTTTTAGATACAATTTATATTATTATTTAATGCATTACTTCAAGTGAAAAAAATTAGACTTGAAATTTGTATATAGATCCACACTAATTTATGTTTGATTTTTATTAAATAGAATAAGATTGGTGAGATTTGAACTCGTGACCGCTAAGTCAACAAGACTCGGATACCATGTCAAGGAACTATCTCACCTAAAATCTTAAGCTATTAGATGAAATTCCAGGATATATTTTATATTATTCTCTAATAATATTTAGGACAACTTGTGAAGGAATAGCTTGGTTATAGTTACAGCCCATCTCTATATCTTTATGTTCTCTGTTTCTAGCATACAGATACTACCGGAGGTGGGGTTTTCCGGCGGATTTATACAGGAAACAGAGAGAGATGGTGGATGGGGACAAAGACAAAGTCAAGGATTTGTATAGAAAAGCAAAGGATACTCCGTCAGTGAAACTCCACACAAAAATATAATGGATACGGTTATAAATCATTGTACTGATTTTATGCGGTATCAATTTAAATATAATAATTACGAAATATAATATTATTTAAATATTACGGTTTTCAATAACAGGTTGTAAAATATATATTATTTTGCTAAAAATAAATTAAAATGTGTTATTTTATCATAGTCTAAAAATTATTTTGATAATTTTAAAAAAAATACAATTTTTTTTGGAGCTCTGCGTATAATATTACCCGACACGTTTCGCCGATTTATGAAATAAAAATTTCAACTAAAAACATAAAAAATGTCGGCAGCTCAAATTAGCACAGTAGTGAGTTTTCGATTTCTTTTTATTATTATTATTTTCAAAAATTGAATTTTCATTGATATGAAAAACAAAATCTTCTTGTATCGTTATCAAGTGAAGTCCGTCTAAAATACTCTTTAGAATAAAGGATAATAAAAAAATAGTAAAGATTTTTATTTCATCGCTAGATGACGTTCAAAAAAGTAAATTTCACAAAGAAAATTAAAACACAACGTTGAATTTGGAGAAAAAAACAATTTCTCACCATTAAATTACTATATTAATTCACAAATAGAGAGAGAGAGAGAGGCAGCGTGAATTAATTCACGCAGGCTATGGCCAAGACTAAAGCATGCGTGAATTTAATTCACGCTGGGAAGGTGTGGCCGAACACAAGCCAGCGTGAATTAATTCACTCTGGCCTTAGGCTTGCCTTCCCAATTAATTCACGCATGCTAAGGTTTATTATTATTATTATTTTATTTATTTATTTCTTCATTTATTTAATACCCTATACATAGAAAAAAATGATAAAAACAAAAGGTTAAATGATTATTATGTTTATGTGATAAAATACTTAGATATTATAAAGACCAATGCTATAAAAAAGTCTAAAAATATTATATATTTTTTAACATTAATTTTACTTTATAAAGAGTTTATAAAGTTCAATAGAGCTTTAACAAAATTAAAAGACCATTTGAGCTGATATTTCTGAAATTTTAATAAAAATAATTTATGATGTTAGAGTCGTGAATATTTATTCGCCAATAATTATGAGTATTAGCATTAAAATGAGAAATTAAACTAGAGATAGAAATATTATAGTTGGACCATTGATAACATATAAACAACAAACCTTGACAATTTAAGGAAAAACCCGTAATGTAACATACCTTTAATAGAACGTGTAATAGGTGATAATATTTAATTTTTTGCGTAATCAGTCTTGTATCATATATTTTTTATTGAACAATTAAGATTTATAGTGACCATAATAGTAGATAATAGTAGGTGATGACTCCTTAAACTATATATTTTCCCTATAAAAACAAGATCTCATATATATGTTGTTTCAAAACTAAAATTTTAAAATCATTTTGATGTCGAGTATGATAATTATCATGGTCTTATTCAGATGGATAGATTAACTTAGAATCGATTTAATATGATGTTGTTCTATGAGTTATCTATAGATATATCAAATCAATCGAGTCACACGTGGAAAATCTCCATAAGGATTAATTAATTCTGTTTGTTAATTTTTTTATCCCATGTATAAGAGCTAATGATATAGTTACACATCAGTGGATTTTCAATCGATGAACAACTTAACGGCGGAAAGAAAGCCCGTTAATGGCGAGAAAAACCAAACACAGCCACTAACCACCACGCCCTCCAACATGATGTGAACAGAGTAATCGTTGTGTATATAATTATCCTTTTCCTCAGGACACCTAATAAACCAACAAAAGCAGTCGTCTCAAAAACCTTTTACGATAATGCAATCCCACCGTAGTATTCTGAGTGTCTGTTTCCGGTGTGGAATCTGGCGGATTTGTCAAGTTTGATTCTTTCTGCCCGCCATTTTATGACTGATATCTGTTCCCTGCTAATTGCGACATTATTTTTATACAAATATATCTGTGTTTTTAAACAAAACATCGCCTTGAAGAGCTCTGATTGAACGCCACCATTTTTACTCACCCGCATGCCAAATGATACGTGTTGTGTATAGAAATAAGTATATTTCATAAACAATTTTAAATTATATTTTCAAAGAAGATGAACTGTCTTTATCCCACCAGTATTCATGATTTCTAATCCAAACTGTCATGGAATCCCTACTCTGTAACTCACTGTATCAAGATCGATGTCTACTCACATCGAACAAGTTAGCAAATGACATGCCTTTTTTTGACCTCCGTGTATGCATGCTTACAGAAAAATGCCAGAATCTATATGCTTAGCGCGCGCAATGGACTTGGACTATTGATTTTATTTGTGCATGTATTTAATTAAATCCACTTCGATCATTAACGAGATGCAGGCTTCTGACATATATCGTCCGACTTTGCTAAACCTTGATTAAACTAAGGTTTTGACGAGCAAATATAACTGCAGACTCCTATGAACCGACATATATCCAACTCGCCTGACCTTTAAAAGGGTTGGACAATATAAATCGACCGGTCTTCTTTGACCTCCTAATTATACGACGACTTGTTAGCCAGAAATGCTGTTTCCTCAGTCCAATTACTCCTCTATCGAGCCAACCACATACACTTTATGTTTTTTTTTGTCTTTTAATTTCCCACATATCTGGAAATTTGATCGTTAGTAAATCTAGGAAGTCGATCGTGAGCAAGTTAATGATGTCTTTAAAGAGTATTGGGCAATTCGACAGGCGATGTTGAGAAGTTCAAACGATGACTCCAAGCAAGATAATGGTGTGCTTAATGTTATTCCTGTGTTTTTTCGGATCAGAATAAAAAGTCTTCGCAGAGTGCTCACCTTTCCTAGTTGCAGCAATTCAAGGTAAAAAACTGCACCCTGCAAGACTTGTTTCCATTTGACTACCTTATGCTAACTTGGGAAAGTAAAAAACTGCTGGGACTTAGCAATTAAGGTGATGCATGCTGAATTGCGGATTGGTTGCTTGATCTTGATAGCTGCAATTCAACCTCGGGATTAGTCACCTCGAAAATGGCCAGTGTTCATAAACCCTCAGCCTTTGCTGCTGAATTATTACTGATTGGTTGCATGATCTCGAATCTTGATTCATTTACTTCTTCTTCTAATAGCTTTACGACTTTTTGCTGGTGGATAGAAAAAGATTTGATTTCCGTTTTATTTTATTATATCCCCCTATAACATCAGGTAATCCTCTTATCTTTCACGATCTGCTGGTTATTTCATGTCCGGATTCTGTTGACATGATAGCAAAGCATCCTCTCAAATCCCTACAAATGACCTTCTCTTACTAATTTTCAGGGGGGGGGGGGGGGGGGGGTATTATGCAAAATACGTAAAATATACATAATCTGCCTGCAGATAAAAGCACTGCAATTATCTAAGCAAAACCCTACCTTGTGATAAGAAAGGAAAATGGAAAGAGAAAAATCTTTTGGCAAAACATCATGCATGGTACCTGAAATACTTCACGAATTAAGTTTGTCAGCTTATCGCCATGGAAACCTGTGATTTGAATTTCACTGGGACACACACAACAATCAACCAAGATTCATGTCACAAGGATTCCGCTTCTGTTTATCAGTTTACAGTTACAAATGTGATTGCCTAGTCCAGATACTGGGATGACAGTTTTACACGATTTCATGGAGGCCCGCCATTGTTTGTCCGAATGAAGTTTTACATGTAGGGATTTTTTTTTTCTATCCCGCCATGTTTGGCTTAGCGGTTACAGCACCATTTTGTTATTTTTTATATTTTTTCTTCAAATTATTTTTTTATTTTTTATTTTGATATATTAATATCAAAATATATTTTTAAAATATAATAAAATATATATTATTTTAATATACTTTCAAATAAAAAACACTTGAAAAAAATCATATTTACCACTACCACGAACATCTTTAAACATTGTATGCTCCGATTTCGACAAGTGAACCTTCAATTAAACCCAAATAAATAGATAGCTAACAAAATATTCTTTATAGTTGTTTTTTTCTAAGATCAATTTGACTAAATTTGTTTAATAAAATATAAAATACTTGATCTATATAATTTATTTAATGAAAATTAATTATGAAAAAAATCACATGGAAATGGACCAACTATTTGTCTAATGTTTCACTGCAAATTGGATATTAAAAAAAATATATATATCTTTGATATAAATGGAGACGAATATAAAAGTTAAAAGCACTTAATAGAAGAAATTACATTACCCTCTCCAAATAGTTCGAAAAGAAAAACATCAAAATATGCCTTAACTGGAATGGCATGGCAGCTTCAACTTCCAAGTTCCAATCTATGATCATTTTTTTCCATAATGGGCTTACGTTTTAGGCCCATTTAAATTTCCTAACAGAGATATATTGATCAGCCCACGTTATTATTAGGCTTTTCTTTCTTCAAAGTTCAACCCAAAACAAAACCAAGCTGCATCAAACGTGCAGGTCACGTGCAACTGGAAGCATATATGAATCCAAATTTCAATATAGTTTCAAAGAGAAACAAAAGATATTAAAAATTTATATATATATACAAAAATGGTTTCACTGCGCTTCCCGTTCTTGTTTTCTCAGCCCAAGAAACACCCCAACGGCATTTCCCGTGCCATCACTCCCCGCCCCTTCTCCGCCACCACAACCACCGTGGCATGTGCCGTGGCCGCCGGAGCTGCCGCATTTGCAGGCATAGCAGCCACCCGCAACTCCAAAAATCCAAAACAAGATAACCCATTCATCCAAAACGCTCTGAGTCTTCTCTTCTCCAATCACTTGCTGGCACCGTGGGCTTCACTCTCTCTAGCAGACCCTTCACCTTCAGTTGTGGAAGCGAAGACCGGGGCAGCGTTTCCTTCGGTTGTTTTCGAGTCTCGGAGACTTTTGGGAATTGGGCTGCGTAAAAAGAGTATCTTGGGATTGAAGAACATTGATGTCTACGCTTTCGGTAATCACATTTACTAAATTTTAGATTAAAGCATTTCTTCCTTGCATTTAATTTATGGATGATGAACATAGTATGTTTTATGTGTGAACAATCATGTTTACTTGTAAATTTGAAGTTAATATACTGGTTTGAGAAGTAAAGATGCGGTTTGTTCTTTGCTAATAAAAAAAAAAGGAAATCACTTTTTACGTAGTAATTACTTTATGTTTTGAGTTAGGTGAATGTTTTGAGGCACTTTAGTATTGTCAGGGACAAGTTTTGTACTAGTTTCATTCATGGTTAAGGCAGTTTAGTTTAATTTAGAAATGTGACTATATATTTGACTGGATCAAGAAATATACCATTACTACATGTATTTGGCAGAATTTAGAACTGTATTGATGTATGACTATGACAATGACAATGAAAAGTAGTGCGTATTTGGAAGATGTAATTTTGAATGGACGTCTTCAAGGATGAAAGAACTGGTCAGTTCTTCATTTAATGGGAATAGGCAAATTGGCAGGTGTTTATGCGGATATTGATGAAGTGAGGAAAATTCTGGGCGAAAAATATGGAAAACTATCTGTTTCCGAACTCAAGGAAAGCAAGGAGTTTAAAGAGGATCTTATGGGAGGTGATATTGGCATGACTGTTCGGCTTCAGATAGTCTATAGTAAGCTAAGTATCCGCTCCGTTAGAAGCGCCTTTGAAGAGTCTGTAGGAAGCAGACTGCAAATTTTTGGGGAACCAAATAACAAGGAATTGCTTCAGAGGTAAAAAAAAATTCTCTTTTCCAACTGGTAATTTTCTTGCCATATGGTGTTATAATATATGAATTTATTGGGACATAAATCTTGAAGGCTCACAACTCTGAATTATTGCAGTCGTGGTGGTCACTATAATAATAATTCTCTGTTATGATACATCTGCAGCATTAAATTCATTCCACATATTTCCATCTCGTTGATGTTTAGAAGAAAGTGGTTCTCATCTGACCACAGTGTCCTTGAAAGTTGTTTCTAGAATTTCAGAAAGAAGGCCTGGTCGTGATTTCCTAAGAGCCAGTTGTTCATTCTGTCTTGGTTGATTAGTTGTAAGATGTCACGAACTCTTGTACATCTCTCTTTTCCTCTTATAGCCATTTTATGTGCAGGTTCACTTCTCAGTTTAAGGATGAGTATAAAATACCACGGGGTTCTGTGATAGAGCTTTCAAGGGAGCGAGGACATGTACTTCGCACAACGAGTGAGGCCTCCCTATCTTTTGCTTTTTTTCAAGGAAAAAAAAACTTGTAACTGAACGTTATCCTTCATGGTTTTAATACCCTATCATATGGTATCGATGTATAAATAATTCTGTTTTATTATCCGTTCTTTTTTTTGCTAACGTTACAGATCATGTGCAAGAATTTGATTTCATTTGCATTTAATTTTTGCAGTTGATGGGAAGGAGGCGGGAAGTATCCAGAGTAAACTCCTCTGCCGATCCATTCTAGATCTCTATATCGGTGCGGATCCATTTGATGAAGGGGCCAAAGAAGACATAGAAAGCAAGCTTGCGTCTCTCCTTCAAGTAGATCACTGATCATATGTAGAATACTGCTGTGGATGACATCTCGAGTAATCTTGGTCTGAGTTTCTTTGAATTGTATGTCATCCCTTTTGAACATGATATGAATGAGGAGAAGTTTCAGGAATATGACCCAATTTTAAGGAAGATTTATTTTGCCTGTGCTATTGATATGGATTATTTAATTGAAGAACTTTCGAGTTGAGATGATCTTGCCAGGGCAATTCAATCCCCGCCCCCACCCAGGCGGGCGAGTGCATCAATGAATGCTTGAGTCATTTTTCTTAAAAAAATATATATTTGTTTTAGAAAACCAGTAATTGACTTGTTGTGTATAGTACGGAGTACCGTGTTTGAGGGAAACAGAGAAGACAAGGGGAATGCTTTGTGAGGTTGTCTAAATTTAAGATGCAGTAGTGGTCACTATTCCGTACTATTCACAGTGATGGTTAAATGATCTCAACTGACTTAATGAAGAATAAAGAAAAAATGCGAAAACGCTGACTGATTACGTGGTGCACAAAAGAAGGCTAAGAACTGAGACTAACTATCTTGGACCTTTCTTCCCAGCGTTTTCTTTCTGTGC
Organism: Salix caprea; assembly: GCA_964035475.1. Classification (NCBI taxonomy): domain Eukaryota; kingdom Viridiplantae; phylum Streptophyta; class Magnoliopsida; order Malpighiales; family Salicaceae; genus Salix; species Salix caprea. The sequence goes on along the minus strand of OZ037755.1, from coordinate 14,299,554 downwards.
TCTTTTTCTGACTTCAAATCTTCAAGGTCCCCCACACGTTGCATAAATGGATTCAAGATGTTAAACAAGTCTTGGGTGCATTGCCTTCTATTCTCTGTCAAACATTATCGTATGGACACATCAGCATCGCATTACATAAATCAAATTAAATCAGACCCTAATATCACGGCCAACCATAGTTGCGACTACAGGATAGGCCTTGCCGATGAGTGACGTTCAAATAGGGTAGGTCCCGACTAAAATAACCTCAAAAACTGTACGCCTAAGACAGAGAGCCTATCTACCCTTCTCCTAATCCTGTCATCTTATTCACATCCTTGCCAAACTAATACAGTCAAAAGTGGGTGGGGCGCACCTCGAGCATCCACGCAGGATAAGAACAGTTCTTCCACGCTTGTTGTAAAATCTCACATGCAACGAATCTTCCTCGCCTCCTGTAATTCATTTGCCAACAGACTTCAGGGAGACAATCAACTGTTTTCTAGTTTTGCAATCCAGATCTCACGGCTTTGATTTGAGCGAGAAAGCAACAATACAAGAGTGGGCAGTAAAATGTGCGGCAATGATAGAAGCAGAACAAGTTGCAGCACCTTTTTGAACTGGCCAAAATCACCCTCGCACCTTCCGAAATTGAGACTGGATGGTAGTCCGAGTAACTGCTCTCCTTGATGAACACAACTGCTAGATGGAATGCTGACTCTAGTATTTGAGTTCAGAAAGGTGGCTTGGGCATGCGCTTAAGATTGAAGGCACATTCCTACCGCAAACCGGGGAGGACTTCTGGGCATTCCCACTTGAGGAGTTGTCACTCTGCTGTGATTGTATACCAGGAGTTGATGAGTTAGCCTTGGCATTCTTTGAAGTTGTTCTGCCACCACTAGATGGGGACTGGCTACTAGAGGATATTTGCTGCCCTTGTGGTGGCAAAGCAGACTTGGAACTTGACCCAAATGATATCTGGCTATGACCTTGTGGTACTCTTCCTTGTTGCTGGGAAGCATTCTTATGGACTGAGGTGCTGGATGCAGAGAGAGATGTGAGAGGGGCTTGCGAGGAAGGGATTCTGGATGAGTTCTTCCACTGGGGATTTTGTGGAGAACTATTTCCCAGAGCTTGAGTTTGAGAAAAAACGGGAGCATTATTTGGAAACTTGGCACCAATAGAAGGCAAAGGCAGGCTGTTAGATATTGATGCTTTACTGTCGGCTGCACCAATAGGCGGCTGGAGCTGTTGGTGCAAAATATGTTGCTTCTGAAGCTGAACTAACTGTTGTTGATGAGAAGTTGAGCTTGAGCTGGCAGCCATTGGAATGCTCGTGGTTGTAGTGATGGATTGAGAAGGCCAGTTTCCAGTAGACACAAAGTTCAGAGTTCGAGCTGAATTATCAAAAACAAGTGTCTGCCCGTTACCCATAGTTGACTTTCCCAAAGTAGTTTTTTTTCCATCATCAGGATTGATCGAACTGCCTGCAGTCTTCCCTTCAGACGGCTGGTGATTCTTCTTTTGTGTGGCTTGAGCTGCTGATATAACCTGGTACCCCTGACGTGTCATGTCTGGGAAGCTTTGTAAGATGGGAGGATTTTGTGTCATAGCTGAGAAATTAAGGTTTGATGCTGTCTTGCTTCCATTGAAAGAGGCGAACGACATTGCAAATGCTTGAGAGGGGATAAGCTCTACTCCACCCTTTAAATTCTTCTCCTGAGACAGTTGATGTTGCTGTTTCTCACCATGATTTCCACTCCCACCAACAGTTGTAGATGCCATTAAACCAAAGTTTGGCTGAACAGGAACCATAAAATTAGGGCCATGGACACTTTTTTTGGAGTGACCGGCTCGGGTATCAGCACTTATTGGGATGCTCTCCCCACTCATCTCAGTGTCAAGCTTCCTAGAGTGATGGGATTGCACATGCTTCGGTGGCTGCTGTGACTGCATCATTGCTGAGGTCAAAAAATTATTGGTGCTAGCATGTGCCCCTCGTGGTTGCCGACTTTGGGGTTGCTTGTGAGATGATGATGAGCCGCTTGAATTACTTGCATTTTGATGTCCTGGTTGGACTACAGGTTGAGTTTGCTGCTGCTGAAGCTGGGATGGATGTAGCATCTGAGATGAGTAGAAAGACCCGTTAAAGAAAGGGAAAGCTTGAGCAGGGGTTCCACCTCTAAATGTTGGTTGGTTTCCAGCAGGAGTGGAGATGGGGAATGGATAGCCATTGTTTGGTAGAATTGTCAAATAAGGAGTTTCGTTGGCTGACAAATTTGGGTAACTAAAGCTCACAGCTGCAGCCATTGCTGGCAATGCTGGAGAGTTCGTTGTTAGTCCAGCTATCCCATTGCCAGGCAACAATGCATTGTTGATTGAGGGAGCAGATTTAGAAGGCCCCGCTTGACTTGTCATTGTTGCTGTGGACGATTGATGCTGATTGAGAGAGAAGATGAAAGCAGGGCCATGCTACAATTTAAAACAAAAGGCATCAATAAACTTAGCAAAGATCTAAATAGTAAACTCAAAAATTAAACTACACTGCACAGGGAAAGACCATACCATTAAATTACCAGCTGGAGCTGGCTGTGGAGGCTGAGGAAGCACAAGCTGCTGCTTCTGTGCTGTCTCTATCAAGGTAGTACTCTCAGAGCTTCTATCCTTTCGAGTAAAAAGAGGAATATTTGCAACAGCCTGCACTTTGTCCTGGGCAGGATTTAGATTCACAAATGGAAAGCTTCCTTGCAATGTGCTTCCAATTATCATGTTTTCCGCGGGAGGCATTGCATTGAGATCCTTGGGCTTGGCTCCACATTGAGCAGCAGAGCCAGCTGTTGCTGACCAGAAATGGTTCGTCTTTGTAAATTGCTGATGTATGCGAATGTTGCAAGCGATATAATTGTGGGTTGCGCACCTCTTTGGCCGAGGTTGAGGGATAAACTGTGGAGGCTGCGCATTTTCCAATAATTCAATGGCAAACTCAACAGTGAATTCAAAATGAAAATCCAAGGTATGCAGTATATGATACCTGTAATGCCTTGGATGATTCGGCAGTCCCATCCATGGGCACAACCGTCTGAAGGGAAGGCATGTATCTGCAAATAAACATGAGTCACTTCATAATGATAAATCAATACGCTCAGCAAGGATACATGTAAATCAAAGATTGAGAAGAAATTGAAGGCCTAGATATCGCACCCCAAAGATTGAAGATTACTCGGCCACCCAGGTAAAGCAATTGACGAAGGCACTGAACCAGATTGAGCTGATTAAAGAGGAGGAAGATGACAAAGAAATCATCAATAATTTCACTGGGTCAAAAAAAAAATCTACATGATAGCTCTTAAAGCCACCCCCCGGAACCCCAAGTTGAAGCTTTGAATTACCAGTAGTCTCCACTTTAGAAATGGAAGCTTTAGGCAGCAGTTTCTGCTGCACATTGCGATTCGGCTTTTCAAAATCAATTTTTAATCCACGTTTTTCTCCAACTTTCCTTATATTCTCTTCAACAATCACTCCTTCCTTCTTCACCAGACTGTCTGCCAATCCTTCATTCTTAACCACATTTTCCATTTTCTGCAACATAACATAGAAACGGTTGGTCTTGAGTTCCAAGTAAAAAAAAATAACACAAAATGTCAGACAGTCAAGTCCAAGCTTAAAACTAAACAGTGGAGGTGATTAAGTTAACAAGTATATGCTCACCATTGCCACACCTTGGACTGCAGGCTTACGATCCGATGACAATTCAACAAAGCTGTCCTGTTCTGGAGAAGACGCCATGGGAGGAGGAGCCTGTTGGAAAGCCATTACACTCTTGAGAAATTTCAACAGCAATATACCAATGGAAATGTAACCGGAATGCGACAAGATAAATCCTCACCATCAGATCGATCTTGAGCCTCTCCTCTCTCTGGCTCTCTACCTTTAACACATTTGAAGTCCTGAGAAGCCCCCACCAGATAGAGTAAGGAAAAAGATGAGAAAATGGGATATCTAACTAGATATCTGAAATTTAAAAAAAAAAAAAAAAAAAGGAAAAAGATTCACGGTACTAACGATTTTTCCAACACAGAATCATGGAAATCAACATCCACTTTATTGCACACAAGCGACATCTCTTCTGGTAATACAGATTTTCCCTTAATTAAGACCCCAGATTCTTCAATTGCCGGTTTGGAATCCTGTTGTTTAATGGCTTCCTCCTGTGACTCCAGCCCACACGCAAGTTTGGAAGCACCCATGTTATGTGAAACCTCAGACGATTCTGTGTAAAACGATGTTTTTCCCGATTTCGTTGCTGAATCTTCCATTTTTGCATCCCCTTCCATTTCATCGGTAACTGCAGAAGCACTTAAACCATTTTGAACCACAACTGAATCAGCATCCATTATCTGCTTCTTCCACGCTGCAAATTTCAATTGAAATGGAAATTAAAACACAAATATCATAAGACATCCATCTCCACAATCTGGACTGAGAGCTAAAGATACCCACCCAAACCAAGTAAAGAATTAGAAGCAGAGGCATTATTTTGGTTCAATATCGATTTCTGAGCAAAGTTTGAATTCGGAGACGACTTGGAGTCGTTAGCATCCATTGAGTCAAGCTTCTGCAGATCATTTTCAGCCTTCTCCTCCTTCTTGGACCCGTGTGATTGCTTCTTCAAACCATACAAAACCTCTGCAATCTCAATCTCGATATCTTCCTGAACTGAACTAGTAGAACATTTCGACACTTTTGGAAGCCGAGTCTTGGGTCCACTTGGTTTCTGCAAATAAACATAAAAAAAACCTCCACCCTTCAAATGTAGTCCGAAAATCGAAACGGAAAAAAAAAACATTAAAAAAGCAAAACGAGAAAAATATACAAACCGTCTTTCTTCTGACTGAAACATTCGATGAAGAAGGCGATGCAGCCTCAAAACTCCTACTCGCCGCCGGTGAAGTCGAAGCTCGCCTGTCTTCACTACCAAATCCGCCATTTCCCGATACCCAACTATCATGCGACCTCTTCACAGAAGCTGCAAAACCAAGAATCACTATTAATTCACCCAAAAAAAATTTAAAAAAAAATCATATCAAAACACAGTTACTCAATCTACAAAAATCTTTACCTGACCGAGCCTTTCTAGGTACAGAGACACCAATCATTTCATCGGCAGGCACTCTAAAACCTGAAACTTGTTTTAAAGCTCTTGGCGGCGGCCGCAACCGAGAAACTCCGCCGTCTTCAATTTCATACTCGTCTTCGTAGCCAGTGCTTTCTTCTGTAGTTTCTTCTCCTTCTTCTTTATTACTTCCTTGTACTAACCTATCCCCTCCTCCTCCTCCTCTTCTACTACGCTTATTCCTACTCGATAATTCTCGATCTCTTTCCCTTTTACCCCCTCCTCTCTCTCTCAGCCTCGCCGTTTCTTGAAATTCTATTTGTCCATCCTCCTCTGCAAATAAAAAAATGAAAAATATCGTTAGTCCAGTTATATATATATATATATATATATATATATATATATATTAGAGAAGTTTTAAAGTTTTATACCAGGAGAATCTCTTGCAGTTCGCTGCTGTCGCCGTCTTAATAGTCCGTTAGAGGCTGCCATGTTGGATGGTCTTCTACCTTCTCTGTTTCTATCCATAAATTTTGTTCACCGCTTTCTAAAACTCAATATCTAACAGTTCCCGGAGAAACAACTGTCTAGCCGGAAATCCACCATAATCGTCGGCTACAATAAGGAAAATCTCAGATTTCTACAAAGGAATGTTATCTAGAAGAGAACAAACAAGGAGCACCGCATCAGATAAACGATGCGCTCTTTCTCTACCTTCTTTCTGTTTCTCTTCTCTTGAGCGGTTTTTGGCTGACCTTCTCTCTTTGTTTTTCTTTCACCTGGTTGTTATTGTGTGTTCTTTTTGTGCACTCCATAAAATCTCATCTCTTTATCTGTTTTTTTTTATGCAGTGTATGTTATCGTGTGTATTCGCTCAACATTTAACCTGCTCCTTTCCAAAGATGGGAGGCTCAGATTAATCACCAGCTTTATTTGGTTAGTCGTTGCCTCAGGATTGACTTTAATCGACGGCTATTGATGACAGAAGCAACATGGCAGATGTGTCCTTGTCGCTCGTAGAATATTAGCCACCGTCTGAATGAATGTCCACGTGTCATTTACTATATTTTTTTGTATTTTATCCACGATTCCGCATCCTCTCACGCGCCGTAGGCACGTGAAGCTGATCGTTTTCGTAAAGGGTTGTTATATTCGGGTTGCTTCACAGGCTATTACTTTACCCCTGATCTGCACATTTGTCCAGTGTTGATTCGCTCAGAGAAACCGGAAGCAAATATCTTTTCCCTTCCACAGATTGCAGCCGGCTACTCGTGGAAAATTAAAAAAACAAAATGAACGTAAAGTCCATAAAAAGAGGATATAATAATCATGTGGGGCTTGCGTCCCCGAAACAACCGCTCCAGCCGGTCAAAATCAGCATGGCCCGCTTAACTACCAAAGTGCTGGAAGCGGGACCCGCAATGTAAATCGACGATTACGATTGTTCGGACTGTTGGTTGAAGCCATAACTATCGTTGGATAAGAATCCGACGTGGACATATCATAATTTTGACAAACCATTTAAGAAAAGCAAGTCTGACCTGGCACCTCACTACTAACTTCGACGAGTTTGAGGGGCGTTTGTTTTTCTGCGTAGCGACGCTTTTTAAAACATTTACTTTTTATTTTATATTATTTTTTATGTTTTTTTATTATTTCAATGTGCTTTATTTAAAATAGGTTTCAAACTATTTATTATTTTAATATATTTGAAAATAAATTATATTTTAAAAAATAATCAATACTTCAGTAACAAATGCTACTTAAAAAAACCTAAGATCATTGTCATTAATATAATTCAATCCACGGTCCATTTTTTTTGGCAGCACTGCAAGCTCTAGTTATTAATGGATTATATTTTATTTATTAATCAACTAGAAAAGATAAATATTTGTAATTTAATTATTAAATACTAATATGAATACTATTTATACCATTTATTACTCGGCAAAGAAATTAATTATTTGAAAAAATCATTCATTCGAATTAATAAGTTTTCTGTTTCAGCTTGGTTTTTTTTAAATTAATAGTTTTAGATAAGTTTTTAATATATTTTATAATAACTTTAATATACTAATATTAAAATAAATAAAAAGCTTAAACGCATCACTAAAAAATTAACATGATGGGTCCACTTATACGATTAGAGTTCCACGAGCCAGCTGGAATGGATGACGTGGCTGTTAGATGACGTCATCCCATTCGAAAGAGGAGAATGCCCTGCACGCGGCTCCAGGATGCAAAGTCCCAAATGCTTGAGGCGAGTATAGATGCTTTCTATTTCTTCGAGTGATATACTCGCTCTTCCACTGGCTGAATGGTGTAACTTTTTCAAAAAGAAAAAACGTTTGCGATTTAGAAGGCGAGTATGGTGATGCTTGTGAATATAGCGAGTGTTGATAATAGGGATTTTTTGACCTTTTAACAGAGAAAAGCCACGTGTAAACGAGAGCACGATCCAAGGCAGCAATCACGACAGGGAGGGGCGAGTGAGTGAAGCTGAATGGGGTAGAGTGAGTGCTAGTTGTGAGCTTGGAACTGTTGGTGGCCGCCTTGCCTCGGATCTCGATATCGCCACGACATCTCCACTTGGATATTTTATATATATATATATATATATAAAAAAAAAAATTATAATACTCCTGGTAATAGAATAGAAAACGCAGCATAACAAGTCCCGCCAAATATTAAATTGATAATTTTTAAAATGTATAAACATGTTCTCATGCGTTATACTAAAAATAAAATAAAAATTTAATTAGAAAAATATGATAACAACTACATTTTAATATTTCTTTCTCTTAAGTCTTAACTCGTTAATTTTAGTTCCCCTTCCTTCCTTTCTTTCTCAGTACAAACTTCATTGTTGCTCATAATCCAGCTTCATCTTTTCGTAAAAAAATATAATGGTTAGATTTGTGTGTCTTTTACGTGTTTTTTTTTTAGAAATTCATATAATTTTAAATTTAATTTTTAAATAAACTAATAAAGAGTTAAGTGATTGTCATTTTTATCACATCTGTTAAATCTGAGCTCGGGGACTTAAAATTCTAAAATATACGTGTATAATAAAATACAATAGAGCGTAAAAGGGTACGATTTTGACCGTACGAGGGCAATATGGATGCTGTCAATAAAAGAGGGACCAAATCGGAATAGTTTCTACAGATGGAGGCTGTGTTTGTAGTTTGCTAAGAAAAAACACCTGTATTACACGCCCGTGGAGTTTATATTAATTCGGACATGTTAATTTTATTTTCATGTTGATCCACATGCGAATATTTTAATCGAGATTCGAATATATCAATCGGAATTGCCGATAACATTTCTTTAAAATTTTCTGGTTGGTCTCATACGATCTAGCCGACAAGGACATGCTTTAAATTAACTGAGAACATCATAGTCAAATGATAAGTGTGGCCATTGATTTGTTAACTAGTCTGGCAATACTTCAACATAAGTATGCTATCGGGTCGGAATCATGAGCTTTTGATTTTCTACTCGAAATGATATCAAACCTAACTTGCAAGCAAAATTCTCGTAGTTGAACTACAGCTCCGATCTCAACTCGAGAGAAAAAGTTATGATTCTTCAACCGAGAGAACTTTTTCAAATTTTTTAAGACTAGTGGAGGATGACGGGACGTTTAAAACTATTTACCGGTTCTTCTGCCACCACCCAGCCACTGCGGTGGCCCTGTAGAGTTGACGGGTTTTTCCGATGATTAGCTCGAGAGAGAGAGAGAGAGAGAGAGAACATTGTTGGAACACCAACGGGGAAAGTTGCCGTGTACTGAAACTCGGGTATCCCACTCAGGTAATTTCAATGGTAGATGTGATATAAAATTGTCCATGATATGCTATTAAATTCAAAAGTTGATTTAATGGTCAATAAATGTTTTTTTTTTTCCCTCTTTTGGATCAATGGAGTTCAAATCTTGACTGTGAGAATTAAAGTAGATAAAAATATCAATAATTTATTAATTTAAATATATCTCTTCGTTTTATTACTAAATTCCTGTGATTCGTGTTGTATTTTCTTCCTATTCAATCGTCCTTTCGTTTGAATTTTTAAAAACATAGTAAATTCCCGTGTTCAAATCACCTACGGACCTGCAAGCAAGTCGTGATCGAGTTACACGCGTATCCTCCATGCGCATCAAGAAAAGTACTCGAGCAGTGCTATAAAAGGAATATTTCCACAGCTCGCCGAAAAAATCACTGATTTGTTCAATGTCTCTTGCTTTAAGTATAAATCCAACATTCATCACTAAGTACATATTTTCTAATATTTTTTCCCTATAAAAAGGACGATGGAGGCATCATTCTATGCAAGAATGATTCAATTCAAAGCAAGCTTATATTATTTCTTACCACTTTGGAAAACACAAATGCACCCATTACATATTCTACTAAAACAAATTATACTAACAAATTATAATTAAAAGTGGTTTATATATATATATATATATATATATATTATTTTTCATACCGCACTCCGTCGAGTGGGAATTATTTGGGCTATAAGTTACAGCGCTACGTGTTACTGATTAATTTAACTATAAAATATAATAAAAATGACAAAACTAAAACTCGTGACTGATTAATTATTAAGATTTTAATATTATGTTAAAAAAATATTCTAACTAGATAACCACATGATCTAAAATATAATTTATATCACTGTGTACCAATATAAAATATGATGGTGGGCGTAGTAGGAGTTTTAAAAATCTTATTTGTAAATGATAATAATAAAAAAGGCATTAAAAGTTTTTTTCCGACAGCCAGGCATGAGTATTCTATTATTAAACTAAAACAAACAAAGGAATCCATCCCACCCTTCCACTTGCTGACATTGTCTTGATTCAACTAGTCCTGATCAGCTTTTTTATGATTGGTTTGCTGGTTTATTATGCTCACATGTGATAAGATATATACGGGTTATTATTGTCTATATATTTTTGCAAAGACAAAAATGATGATCATGGCTAAAATAAAGTAAAAAATATTATATAAAAAAGTATTGGTAATTAGGGTCAAGTCAGTCTAAAATATTTTATCAAAAGATAATCTAAATTATAAAATTCAAATAATCCAATAAAAATAAAAATAATTGTAAAGTGTTTTTTTTTTTTAAATAATTGTATCTCAAGCCATTTGCCCTGAAACATATAATATAAGAAAATCATGAAATTAAATTTTTAATCAAATGTTAAAATATAAAATTAAAAAATATATATATTTGAATATGCAAAAGAACTTTAAAAATAAAAAATAAGGATTAAAATTAAAAATATAGATTTTATATCTAATTAAAAGGCGAAGTTGAAAAAAAATCAAATAATCAAAAGGACAAAAAAAAAACGAGAATTGTAATTGGCATAAAAAACAAAAACAAAGTCACGAAAAATAAGCCTCGTGAAAAGATCTTAATATCTTTATAAACATGTTTTAAGCTGTTTGTTTTGGTGGACAGGTGGATGCCAAGATACATTAATTTCCGGGGGTTTTTAATTTGCGTGAGGGCATAGGTTGATCTTGATATTCTATTCGGCTAACTAGGGCTTAATTGCTTTAATATATTATATTATATTATATTATATGATCAGAGACAACTAAAACAAATATAAAACACGATAGTGGGTTAAGAGTTAAGACAACCCCATCCAAAACCACTTTCTAACTATATTTGTTAAATAAAAATAATGTTTTTTTTAAAGTATATTAATTAAATGGTAATTAGATCCAGCTTGGATTAAAAAAGGCCAAAAGGTTGAAAACATATTTTAGTCTCGACGATTTTGTCAACATGGCTAACATTTGTTTATTGTCCCGCACTGGTGCAGCATTCTAGAGGGCTTTAAGGAAAGGAGCCAGCTAGCTGCCTTGTCTTTTTCTTTTTTAATAAAAAGGGTCAAGGTATATTTAAAGTATTTTTTATTATACCGAGATTAAATATTTCAACAAGTCATATGCATTGGATTGACGGATCTAGAAAAAATATTTTTTTTTTCAGTTTTCTATTAAATTCAATAAAAAGAGGTAGGTATTCGTGGATATTACCATAGTCAAGCAACGTCCCAAATTGAAATATAATACTCTTTTTTTTACAAAATGCTGTATTTTTTTTAATTGTTTATACGTATATGTGGGCCGGAAGGGGATGGCTCTAGATTATCATGATGTATTCTTGTTCTCTCTTGTTACTTGGAAATTACACAAGATGATGACGAGGATGATGAGCAAAAGTTAGGAAATTGGAGTCTGAAGTGAAAGCCAATTTCCTTGATTGAGGGGTTTTAACTTTTAACTTTAAAACTCAGAATTCGGTGAGGTTCAGAGGATCGGTTGAACCGGCACACCGGCCCAGCATGTCTTCTCTTTTATCTCTTCTGGTCCCGGACCTATGAATGTGATACCAGCCTAGCATCGACTTTCTTTTTTTCTGTGTTTTTTATTTATAAAAATAATAATAATAATAATCAGTACTGAATTTACTAATCCAGAGAGTCAAATGTAACTCAGCTCCTATTTGTTATTCTCGTGTGAGACCGGAAAGAGCCGCACAAAGATGGGCATCTTTTGATGCTACAAGAAGAGAATCGACACGACCATCGCATTTACTGATTTGATATATTTTTTTGAATAAAAATCCACGTAAGAATATCGAGTGTCCTGCGCGGCAAGCCATGAAATCAAGCTGTGCGAAATAAGCAGAAAAGTTCGAGTCGGCAACCGACCCACGTACCTACCATTTATTAGCTGGGGTTACCTTTGCCAGTTGAGTTGTGCTAGAGAATGAGACATGGGCTCGTAGAAAATGATTTTGCTTCGGAGAGTAGGTACAGACCGTTGAAACTGGGTCCCAACCCCCCTATCAGAGCACCATCGCAACTCGGTCCACAGATGGAAGGCCCTGTTCATGAACACCAATTGACGATGATGGGTGGGCATGGTATCTTAGAAAAACCACTCCTTTTGGTTTGAAATAAAAGAGGGGGGGGGATGCTTATGATATACCTCCTTTAAAATGTAAGCAAAAGCAACTTATCTTCATTTGTCAAAGGCGTATCACTTTGCCAGTGAATCCAAAATTGCAAACTTGGTCTAAGAGAAACCAATCATCAAAGCTCCTTTGCACAATGAGGTGGCGGTCCACTGGCCCTACTCCTCGCCAATCCTTTTATGATATACCAAGTTTCCTCCAATCAATTATTTGCACTCAACAGCACCTTTCACTCCCTCTTGTAGATAAATCATGAGATCATGGTCCAATAATATGCCACTCAGATTTAAAAACAGTCGAGAAGATTCTGTTGCACAGAACCCTAAACTGTAGCAATCAAGTCCACTATCTGTTCTGATCCTAAACAAGCCCATGAATGGCTTTCAGGCTTCCTTCTGAAGCAAGGCATTCTCTCGACATTCATTTAACCTAGAAAGACACGACAGTGAGTTGATGTTTATGCTAGTGTGTTCTCTGTGCTGGATAAGATCGTAAGATAACGCCGCCTTTGAAAGACCAGTTTCTGCATCACCAACGCAAAAGCTTGCTCGTTCTCAGGATTTATCTACAAGGAATATGTTTAATTTACAGCTAGTCTTTCACTCGAGTCAATTTCTGCTTTAAAGTGTTGCAGAATAACATACCAGGTTCCAATACTCAGGCAAGGTATGGATCATTGCCCCACTCTCCTTTTATGCGCAGCACACAGCACTCTGGTCCATGCAGTACTATATGGACAATCACGCACCATCTGATGCATATAGAATCACGAGTCCCTTCAGATGAAGGAATGTTTGGAGAATGAAATGGGGATAAAGTTTTTTATCATTAGAAAATCAACGACATGGTGGTGATTTTTTATAGTTGCTAAACTCCTATCTTGTACAAACACAGTGCTGTACAAATGACTAGCAAAAACTAGCATGGCCAGTCTTTCATCCTTCATTTCCGATGAAAATATCCACCAAGTTCTATTTACTCTACACAGCTACCTTTTCGGAGAGGTATGGATGGTTCATCTCAAAGAAAGAGCCTTGGACTGGAAGCTCATGGATATGCAAAAGGTGTTTGTTAAACCTTCAACAACTCCTGAAAGACAGGTCAGCCCATCAGTGCACTACTTGAAATGAAATTACTAGAAAAACAGGAAGCTGAAAGCAACTGTAGTGTAGTAAATAATCACAGCCAGACATCAAATAGAATGCAGAACTCTTGGTCTGTAATGATACCACCATCAGCAATCCTACTTAATTTTATTCTTTATCTCATACTGAGCTTCATATTTCAGAACAAATATTGACACTTTTGCTCAAGTTGAACATGCTGGCTTAACAAGATAAAAGCTAGCAACTTTATTCTGATGTGAGGTGTGGCAATATTCTTGTATTTGATAGCATGAAAGTTCCCATATGATATGAATGTGAAAGAATATCAAGGCCCGCTCTCCTACATCTCTCCCACATTGTTTCCAATAATTTCACAGAAATGTCAAAAAGAGATGAACAGTCAACTTTTCAACAAGAGATCTACCCCATCCATTCTACCTCTAAGTAGAGCAACGAAGATCACCATGGATTCACATCTATGATATAACTCATGCAAGAAGTACACCCTTAAGTAATAACAGATAAAGGTAAGCTCTCATCAAAAAGTTATCACATATTTGTTTCCATTCTATGAGTTTGATTAGCAGGGAGGTACCTTTTCTTTTTGTTTGAAAATGGTATCTAATTTCTTCATATACTCATCTGTAAGTTTCTGCAAGAAGAAAATGATGTTAACTGGCAGAAAGAAAAGAAGATACAAACAGACGGAGGATATAAAAAACAGTAAGGGGCAAAAAACTGAGAACATAAAATAGAATACACAACCCTTATCCTTTTTCTTATTCCAGTTAAAATTTCTGTGACAAACTACAGGACTTATTTCAACTCTCATCATGATAATTTCTTGCACATTCCAATAGCAACATGCCACTGTCATCAAACTATTTGGGTATCCTTAAAAAAATTGTTTGCCGTCACAAATGCATTTATCCAGTCATGACAGCTAGCATTCAAGTTAATACAGTACTAGTGTGTGATAAGTTCCACAGCTTGAACGAGCTTTCCAGGAAGAGCTCAAACATGTGATGCTTGTAAATGGTAATCATCATTCAACAGACCTGTTTAAGAACCCTGAATAAATAGAGGTCCATTGTATGTTTGAAATCACCACAATCAAACCAATTTCAAGAACACAAGAAAATTTGGACACGTCACTGCCGTGTATAAAAGAAGCCATAGTTCACTGATACCAAGACCAAATGGCAATTAATAATGGGATACACGTTGTTCAGCATCATCATACCTGCAAATCACTTGACAAATCCTTCACATTGTCTTCTGAGAGCTTTTTCTCCTGAAGGGGAAAAAACAAACAAAATTAAGTTAATAAATGAGTCACCAAAAAGAGAATGAACCATCCCAGCAGAGTGACAAAAATGAATTGGTTTCTTGATTCAAACCTTCTCGAGCTTCTCATATGCTCTCAATGCATCTCTTCTAATATTCCTCAATGCCACCTAAAAACAATGTATCAAGAAAAATCATCAGATAATGCAAGAGGAAAAGGGTTGTCTTTTTAGTGTAGTATGTAATCAATGGAAATAACAATACAATAAACAAATGCAACTGTAGAATGGATTCATCGAAGTGATTGATCAATGCCATTGCTAAACCCCAGCATGAGTGTTACTGCACGCATTCAAGACAGTTACAAGTGAAAATTTGCATCTTTATAACACTAGTTACAAATTCACGTAATGAAAAACTCATTTATAAATTAATTGCTTCATTCTAGTGAAATAACTTAAGATTTTCCTGCTATGATCTCATTCAAAGAGTCAACACAGTAGTGATTACCACTAACTAAAAGTGCAATGTACCTTTCCTTCTTCAGCTAATTTGGCCACCATCTTTGATAACTCCTGCAGATAAAGAAGATGAAAAAGAAAAGGGTTTAGGATACATAGGCAGCCAATCTTTAAAAAAACCTGAAGAATCTTGCCCAGATATTCTTCAAAAAATACCACTATTCTTTGTTTTTATCAAACAGTATAAGAAATTTAGCTATTTATTTTGTCTATATTTCTGATTTTATATACGCATGGCTTTCAAAATATATCGCATTGATGTGAACAATAAAGCACAACAAAATCACAAATAAAAACTTTACAGATAAAAAAAACTTTAGCCAAGATCAGGCTGGCTGCTTCCAGCACCCAAACTCAAATAATGTACACAGTGAAATTGTCAAACAGGACTCGTGTGGTTAATTTGAAATAAGGATCAAGTTCTAGGAAAATATAAAACTGTTGATGGACTCAAATCCTCTTCAAGACATGATTATTAAAAACAAAAAATGAATAGTTGGGGAATGATCACTATTTATGGGACAAAGCAAATAAGGTGGAGGATCCCTAGCTCCAAGAGGCAAGGTGCTATATGAACAAATCATTCATAAGTTGCAAAGCCGCATCCAACCTACACCATCAACAAGAACTAAAAGTACAAAATGATACTTCTGACTGAATGATGCATAAAGTGGAGGATCACTAGCTCCAAGAGGCAAGGTGCTATATGAACAAATCATGCATAAGTTGCAGAGCCGCATCCAACTTACACATCAACAAGAGTTAAAAGTATAAAATGATACTTCTGACTGAATTCAAAGTTAAATGAGCGGGGTGAGCATAGCATGACAGTAAGAACTCTTAGCTGTCTCCATATTCGAGAATGTTTGAAAAGCAAGGAAAGAGAAGAAAAAAAGGTTTGAGGGATCTACGGGTGAATATGAAAATTACTACTCGCTACATTCTGAGAGACCATAGGAAGGAAAACTACCTTCCTTCTTTCAGATGTCAATTGAGGAATAGACATCCTTATCACTTCTCCGTCATTGTTTGGAGTCAAACCAAGATTGGAGCTGACAATGGCCTTCTCAATAGCCTTTAAGCTGTCAAACATGATATGTTAAATCACAATGACTTTTAAGTTACTCTTCCAATTCAGCATAAAGCACCAGAAACTGTACAATTATCTCTCTTTTGGGTAGCCTGCTAACCAGAAAACATCAATGAAGTGGCAGCAAATTTAGTGGTTGTATATGGTTAGCCCTATAAATCCTGTGCTAGTTATATGAGAAGCTAAGATTTTTTTCCTTGCACTCTCTACTCTCTTCAGTAATGCTTGCTTTTAGTAATATTAATGTGTTTGTTCCAGATAGTATCATCTCCATTTTTGTATTACCTGGATTTGTCGTATGGCTGGACCAAGAGAGAACTTGCATCAGGAGTACTGATTTGAGCTATGCTCTTCAAGCTGACTGGAGTTCCATAATATTCCACCTACAAATGCATATTTTTCATAGCTAGTCCAAGAAAATGCACAACTAGCTAGCAAATATGCGCTACTTGCCAACAACAGAGAAACAAATAATTAATTAAGGTTATCTTTTCACACATTGCATCCATCATCTGTCATGAAAACATTTTCCACGCGAGATTCCTAGCTGAGGGAAGTTTTCCTTACAAACCGGCTGATGACATAGCAATCAAGAATTGGATAGGGCATCCTTAGAGTGGCTTAGGGTGAGCAGGAGGAGAGACACAATAGATGACACGTCAAATAGATTGTTACTACCAGAATTCTAGTACCAAAACTAAATTACTCAATAGTTGCTGCGGCATAGTCTCTTTAATAAAACAATCTCTATAATGATCCAGCAAAAACATGATAAAAAGCATACATTATACAATGTTTACACGCCCAACCCCATGTGAATCACAAATGAAATCACATAAACGCAGACGTGTACCTCAATCTTATCTAGCATCGATGGATTAGCTCTGCCTGTCCTCACAGAATTAAAATTGGTTCTCATAGTGTCAATAGTCTTTTCCATCCTTCCTTTCTGATAAAAACAGACATTGATTTGTCAATACATTCCCTGGTAGTAAAATTCCATGACTCTATAAGATTGCTTTCAAATTGAAAAAATACGAATCCTTTTCTAAAACTAAATTTGAGAATCAAACACACTTACAGCATCATCCTCAATCAAAGATTTCTCCGCTTCGATTTCTTCAATAGTAGCATTCCTTACCACTCCTCTTCTGAAAATAAACTAATAAGATTCAACATACAGATATCCACAATAACAACGCCAACAACCTACTCTTTGATAACTAAAAATGAACAGAAACGCTTGCCTGTTTTGCAGCAACCGCTTTACAGCAACGGGCTTGCCGGAGAGTTTGGTGGAGCCGTTACGTACACTGGAGTAGTTAGCAGAAGAGCTCCACAAAGACACACTAGTAGCACCAATACTGTCATAACAGACCTTGGCGCGGTTGGGGACTCTATGAAATGAACCTGTAAAATTAATATAGCATTGCTTGAAATGTGCGAAGCATTTGTTTTTTATTTAAACAAAACAAAAATGGTATGCAGCAAGAGAGTAAGGATTAGGAGTGCCTGGGAGGGAGAGGAGGGCTTGAGGTGGGTTTGGGTTGGGTTGAAAGATGGACCTCAGTCGCGGTGGCGTTGTTGGTGATGAGAGTGGAGCTGCCATCAGAGTGAGAAACAGAGTTCAAGGCAGAGGTTTTGAGGACTTGGAGGAAATACTAGAAGCTTTGGTCTTGGCTTGTCAACAGGATCAGAGCGGGGGATTGTGGATAAGGAGCAGCAGGAAACCTACCTGTTTGGATGCTGCGGCTAGAAAATTCCTTATTCTGGACGACGTGGGCCTAATCTATTTATTAGTCTGTGCAAGCGGCCCGTAAAAACTCTGTACGAAGCTTTAGCTACATTCTTTGGTCGGGCTTATGATCCAGGCCTTGCAATATGCTTAATGATTGCAGCAAGCCCACTAGCTCTGTTTGCCTAAGCGCCCGTTGGGCCTAATGTTTTAGTTCTCCGACTAGAAAGCGGATTCAATAAACTATCCTTTTCAATAATGTGGATTGGATCACTGATATATGAATCTAATTAGGAATCCTAGAACTCCTTCTGCTATTCGGATCACTTGGCTAATATATATATACGAACGTCAGGAGTTCTATATTCACCATTCATTCAACGATAATAAATCCCAGCCCTTCAGGATACCCTCTCATTCATTATTGACCAGCTTGAAATCATGGGTAGTGTGAAGAAAACTTTGGCGATTTCTTGCTTGATGATGGTTCTTTGCGGAGTCTCCGTGGCGTCTACGGTTTACCAAGTCGGTGACTCGGCTGGGTGGACAAGCATGGGTGGAGTTGATTACCAGGATTGGTCTGCCGATAAGAACTTCCACGTTGGCGACGTTCTTGTTTTCAATTACAACATCCAATTCCACAACGTCAAGCAAGTCACGTCGCAAGATTTCGAGGCATGCAATGCAACATCCCCTGTAGCCACTTACACCAATGGCTCCGATGCGATCAATCTTGAAAGGATTGGCCACGTGTACTTCATATGTGGTTTCCCCGGTCACTGCCAGGCAGGACAGAGGATCGAAATCCTGGTCTCCCCGGTAACTTCAAGTCCGAGTCCTTCAAGCTCGCGTAGCGGTGCTTCATCTGACCTTTATTCTAATAAACTGCGTTGGACTTTGAGCGTGCTGGCGTTTTGTCTCTCCGTGTTTGCTTACTAGGAAGGTTTTCAAAAGCCGCTTCTGTCATTTTTCTTGGAGGGATTTTTTGGTTTAGTGCAGTGCATGCCTTTTTTTCTTATTTTAATTGCCACGTAGAGGTGTGATTAAAGGCCTTATTCGATATATTAAGTGGCGTTTTCAATAAAAATATTTTTTACAAATCGTGCCACTTCAGCTCATTTATGCAGCTTGGCTAAGCTTTAGTACCTTACCGTTGAGACTCTTAACAAAATTCGATGCAGTGTTTTATTTCATGGATAGCTTGTGATGAGAGTATGAGACAGGGTTGCGCCTAGGGCTAGGAGGCGTAGACTAGATGGATATTGTGACAGCTGGAGGTGCCGAACTTTGTGCCCATATTGCTTTGAAAACTCAAGCAACTCGTACCCGTTTTTTTCATTGTGGTAACTCCGCCGGGCTACGGTAGAAATGATTTTGCAGCTTGAATATCATCTTTGCATGATTTGCATATTCATTAGTGATTGCATGGAATGTAACGTGGTTACCTTATTTTTTTTAAATGTTTTTTTTTTAAATATATTAACATAATATATTTTTATTTTTTTAAAATTATTTTTAACATCAACACATTAAAATGATCTAAAAAGACTAATAAAATTTAACTTAAAATAAAAAATAAATATTTTTTTCAAAAATACTTTCTAAAAGCACTCCCAAACACCCTGGAATACAAGCGGCTAATTAAAACAAAAACATAAAAGGTCTTTACAAAACAGTTTTACTGTTTGCCTTTCTGATAGCCATTTCCTCAGGGTGTAAGTCTAGAATTCCAGCATCGACAAAATAAACAAAATAGCGAAACCGGTTACTCTTGGATTTAGATAAACTATATATATATAAAAAAAATAAAAAATTAAGTCCAGTGATGCACATTTTAATACAAGTGAGTTTGGCTAATGCAGTGGCTTTCTAGCAGTTGCATTTCTAACAACTCCTGCCATGGGTCCCACCAGTTTCGATCATACACCTACTCTGTTTTCTTGGCTTTTCTCATCATATGTCATATCAAAAATTAAGGCAAGTTTTTACTCAATGTTAATTGATCGGTGGGAGCTTTATTTATTTTCAAATTGTCTGTTTTCCATAAAGACAATGACTATTGCATTAACCAGCAAGACAACATGATTAGCAATTTAGCACGCCATATACTTTGATTAGTAAGGCATCGGTGTAGAACTAATTCACCATGAGAAAAATTAGCTCTTAAGTTAACAAGGACCAATCTCTAATTTGTAGATGCAGTCATTTATTAGGCTCCATCTAATCTGCACCAACTTTCCAAATGGAAAGCTTATTTTTCTATTTTTATTTAAAGAAATTTTAAACAATTTTGATCTTCAAATTTCTGGGAATATTTTTAAAGTTTAGAATCTCTTTTTCTTTTTTCAAAAAAAATATATTTTGATAATTAAAATTCTAAACTTAACCTAATATGTCATTCCATGTGGAAAAAGTTAACGGTAACTAAATAAATCACTTCAATAAACTCTTTAGAAAAAAAAAATAACTGTTTGTTTTTATGGTAGAAATTGTATTTTATAAAATTTTAAATTTTAAATATTTTATTTTTTTAATATACTAATATAAAAGGTGATTTTTTATAAAATAAAAAATATATTTTTTAAATAAAAATTATTTTAAAAATCAACCACAAACTGGACTTTAATACTAATAAGCAATAGTAAATTAATAATTACCTGGTCAGGGAAGACAAAGATAGCATTGTAACAAAAAGTATTTTTGAAAAAAAAAATATTTTATTTTTTATTTTAAATTAAAATAATTTAATATTTTTATATTATTTTCTAATATCAAAAATATTAAATATATATATATATATATAAAAACAAAAAATATTTTAAAATTAACTATAACCGCACTCCTGTACAATGAACTAGCAGTTGACGCGAGAGCCGAGCCGAGATTGGCGTTTCCTTCCCTTGACCCGATAAGGACACCCTCGGTTACACGTGTAAGGACAGTCCATCCACGTAACCACTGCACAAGAGTAAACCCGCAGCCCAAAGTAATTAGTCAAAATAAATAAATAAAGAGAAAACAGTACAAGACGTGGCGCGTATATAACCAGCCTTCACCTACTCGACTCTTATTCACTCTCGGTTTTAACTCTCCACAACTTACAGAGCCCAGAGAGAGTAACGAGCGAGAGATCAAACACAGTGCTACTCTCCACCTCCTCCACTTGAAAAGCCAGAGATTTTGATGTTGAGAAAACGTGCATTGTGCAGCCATTAATTCCTTCATCAACAAAACGTGAGCCCCTTTATTCCAAACACGCTTCTTCATAATACTCGAGAAACAATCTCTTCCACGCTTTCATTTCCACACGCAAAAACTCTAAAGCAAGAGCAACTGCATTCTAAGGTATCGAGAGAGTGCAATTGAAATGGACCTTAGTAAGGCAACGTTAGAGATCTTCTCAAAACTGGAGCAGAAATGGCTCTCGCACTGTGAAACCACCAAGAAAACACGAGTGCTAAGCATTGACGGTGGAGGCACAATTGGCATTGTGGCTGGTGCTGCTCTGATCCACCTTGAGGACCAGATCTGCTTGAAAACTGGCGATCCTCAAGCTCGAATCGCCGATTTCTTTGATATCATTGCTGGCACTGGAATCGGAGCTCTCCTCGCTGCCATGCTATCAGCCGACGATGGTTCTGGACGCCCACTCTTCTCTGCCAGAGACGCTGTCGCATTTGTTGCTGAGAAAAACTCCAGCCTCTTCAGGGTGAAGCGCAATGGTTTCCTCAGCCGCCGCAGGAGGTTCTCTGGTAGGAGCATGGAGAAAGTATTGAAAGAAGCGTTGAAGAGAGATGACGGTGTGATTTTGACCTTAAAGGACACGTGCAAGCCCCTCCTTGTTCCTTGCTTTGACCTAAAGAGCTCTGCTCCCTTTGTTTTCTCCCGAGCCGACGCGATCGAATCACCCAGTTTTAACTTCGAGCTCTGGAAAGTCTGCCTTGCCACGTCAGCAACTCCTAGCCTCTTCAAGCCTTTTAACTTAACGTCAGTTGACGGCAAAACTTCGTGCTCCGCGATTGATGGAGGTCTAGTGATGAACAATCCAACAGCAGCGGCAGTTACACACGTTCTCCACAACAAGCGAGATTTCCCTTCTGTTAATAGCGTAGAAGATCTGTTGGTTCTGTCGTTGGGAAATGGAAGTGGATCGCTGAATGGAAGGAAGCTCCGTCGGAACAGCGAATGCTCCACGTCGTCTGTTGTTGACATTGTGCTCGATGGAGTTTCAGAGACTGTTGACCAAATGTTAGGTAACGCATTCTGTTGGAACCGTACTGATTACGTCAGAATTCAGGTATTTGCTTCTTTTGTTTCAATTTCAAGTTCTAGGGGTTTCCAGTTTTTACTGTGATTTATTTTTGTTGACCGCGTTAAATGTGGGCAGGCAAACAGATTGGCGAGCGCGGGGCCGGTGGTGGTAGAAGAGGTGCTAAAGGAGAGAGGACTTGAAATGTTACCGTTTGGCGGGAAGCGGTTATTAACGGAGACAAATGCTGAAAGAATTGAGAGCTTTGCGCAACGTCTTGTTGCTTCAGGGAAGAGTAGCTTGCCTCCTAGCCCTTGCAAGAATTCCGTCGTTCCTCTTGCTAACGGTAGTTAGCTAGTTTTTACACGTGATTTTGTGTTTAACCACGTTAACCACTAACCAGTCTTGGTTCTCTCGACTAGTTGTTAACTGTCTCTTCTCAAGTAAAGTGGTAGCGAGTAATAATAATGAGCTTTGCCTCATTTTGGATGAGACCGTCTTGCTTGATTTCTGTCCCTTTCTGGTAGATTGGAATCAGCCGGGAGTTCCTTTGACTAAGGACAAATTAATTAATAGATTAATTACAAAAGATAAATACCATCACTATGAACCACTACATGGAAAAAAAAAATTGCAATTGACCTCGCCTTTTATGTTTCAATTGCCAGCGAAAATTTTTGTAAGATTTCAAAATGTTGATGGCTAAAATGTTCGGTGCTAGTTAGTGACTTTCAGAGTTCGTTGGTCATCATGGTGGATGGGAGATAATGTTTTTTAAAAGTGTTTTTTATGTAAAAGTATACTAGCTTTTTTTATTTTTTAACATTAACACATTGAGTTATTTAAAAAAAAAACAATAGTTTAGTATTTAAAAAAACATCTAAAAATAAAATAATCTCACTCCTAAAAACACTTTATAATATGTTCGGGGCGCTGTAGACAAAAAGAGCATAAAATAGCAACACACCACAGTAACAACATCTCTTAGCCATGTCCAAAAAATGAAAGGAATATAAACATGGATTGTCACGCGTCATTGGGCAGCCAAAAACAAGCAAGTGGTCCAAGCAAGTTTAGCAAGATTTTTTTTTCAAGTAAAGAGCAGGATTTTTGTAGTTTGTTCATCGCTTTTCAGGCCTGTCTATGGTGTATATCCTGCTGCTGCTTTTTTTACCCCCTGTCATCAAATTTCGGTAGGTAGGACGGTGGGTGGGAAGTAAAGAACAGTTGCTCTTTCACCGATGTTGTGCGCGAGCCAGCCAGTCCTCACTACTTGCTTGGTTTGATTTAAAAAAATCAAACCCCCGCATGCAATATTTTTACAATGTGATTCTTTTTTTCTTCCCATCTCCTCACAGCCTTGTGTGTGATTTTGCAATTAATATCAATACACGGGATGGCCGGTAGAAATTAGAACTGTACTCTCCAACACGGTACAATAATGTTGTTATCAAGAAGTATGATGTGATGACAGAAACTTATAATATGCATAATAAATTTTGAATCTTAATCAGGATATAAATTTCTTATAAAATACAAAAATAATCAAGATTTTATTTACTCACAATATTTAAAAAAAAAAATTCATGGTATAAAAAAAACAGTACGATGATGTCATTAGACAAGACAGTACCTAGGTCTAGAACAAAGTGTTGTTTTCAGTTGCTGGAAAGGGTCCAAAACTTGACCAACCTGTGATGCGGATTCCATCATTGTGCCAGTTAATAAAACTTTTTTGTTAAAACAACAGCTATCATATTATAAACACGCCTAAGCAATTATCTTATTCAAATCGCTTTCGTAAGATAGAAAGAACAGATTGACTGTACTGGTAATAAAAGTTCACACCCATTTCATGAACTGTATATGGTGTGATTAAACTGTTGAGAGGGTCCCCGGTTCATCGTAGAGAAAAATGTTTAAGGGAATTAAAATTAAAAAAAAAAATGCACGCATTGCTCTATATATTAGTTATAAAAACTGACCGAATATCAACTCAGTAGTTCTACAGAATTAGAAACTGGTCTTGATGAGTTTTATATTGATTTTTTTTACTAATTATTTTGATTTTAAAAAAAGTTAAATAAATAGAATAAAATCGTTTTGGTAAATAAAAATGAGTGAACGCAGTAACCCACGATCTATACCATGGACCAAGTCAAATCCCAGATCAGGTTTTCTAACTGTACTTCATATTTTGTAGCAGTATTTGAAATTTGAGGCATCTTTGCAAATTAAATTATGGAGTGGAATAAAAGTTATGTCATGGCCATGAAAACTAGTAACATTTGTGGAAATTTTAATTAATCCATCGAAGTACATCGTTTCCTTAGGATGCACATTTATTTTTGAAGACGAAATTATGGCTGCAAACGAGTCGAGCCTGCTCGACTTGAAGTATTTCAGTTTGATTCACCTTATTTCAACAAGTCTCGAGCTCGATTTACATTAAGTCTAGACTACGAAATGGTGTTGTTTTAAATAACAACAATAAATTTTGATTTACCAACTCAATAATCAATTATGAAGTGTCAGAAAACAGGATTGAACGTATTGCTGAACGTAACTAACGTACGTGACAGATAAAGATCAGCATGCACGTTACAAAAAAAACAGATGAAAAACACGCCAGCATAATTTCCGTGTATTTGATTCAGTAGAGATTGATAATTCTGAGAAGTTAGGCGAGGATATGCCAGGGTTAGATTTAGAGCTTTGTCCTGAATAATCTACGTGGATGATCGAGCGGGTGTTATTGTACAGCACTAGAACAGAGTTATGCCTGAAAAAATGATTGATCATGCAATCCAATATAGTGGCTAAGAGATACTATAATTTTTTATACGATTGGGGTCATCCTCGTTTTTGAACTGGAAAATTTCAAGGCTCGGTTGTTTGAGGGATTGTTTTTGGTGGTTCATCTGCTACATTAATTTTCTAAATCGATGTCAGAATCTCTTGTTTTTCCAATTTTCTTTGATCTACTTGAACATATTTTTGTCATTTTAGATTTTATGCCAGTGTCCTTTATGTTTTGAGATTACTATGCCATTATTTCGTCCATGTTAATTTTCTTTAGTTTATAAATTATATTATAGGGTGAGAAATTATCTCACCTAAAAGCTCTTAAGCTTTTAAGTTTTTAGGTGACATGGTATCGGAGCAACAAGCAAAGCCCACGTTGACATTTTATCTAATAAATCGTATTAGGTGAGGTTTCGAGATATGGTTTGTATTATTTTATAACATCTTTCTCAAATGAAAGTTTTTTAGGCTTGAAATTTGCACAAACTCAGTCTATCTTGTGCTCGATTTTTATCAAATAAAATGAGAGTGGTGAGATTCGAACTCGTAACTACTAGGTCAACAAGGCTCTGATATCATGTTAAGGGACCATCTCACTTAAAAGCTTAAGCTATTAGGTGAAGCCCCAGAATATAATTTATATTATTCCCTAACACCCTCTCAAGGGAAAGTCATTTGTGCTTGAAACTTGCACACATGTTCACACTACATTGTGTTTAATTTTTATCAAGTTGAATGAGGGTGATGAGATTTAAACTCATGACTGTTGCACACATGTTCACACTACATTGTGTTTGATTTTTGTCAAGTAGAATGAGGGTGGTGAGATTCAAATTCGTGACTGTTAGGTCAACATTACTCTGATACCATGTTTAAGAATTATCTCACCTAAAAGTTTAAATTTAAACTTTTAGGTGAGATGGTTATTTAATATTATAAACCTCTTTAAAAGGCATACATCCTCCAGCCTTGTTACATAACAATAAATTTTAAATTTAAGGTTTGAGATTGCGGTACTTTTGTTCGTTCAATTTGTCTATGCTGAAATTGTTTTGCTATCCCTGTGCTTTTGCCTGCATCAATATCTATATACCTTAAGTCTTAGCTATCCAATTGACATAAATAGTGTAATTATTAAAATTATTTCCAAGTCTCTGCAAGCTCAACACAGTTACACTCGAGTCCTCGTGCTTTTATAACAGCTAATGATCCATGGACTGAAGAATTATCATGCACGTTTTAACGATGCCACGCAGGGTAATTTATCCATGACCGTGAACAGGAGAGGTAAGCCACTTAGAAATTAAAATATAAAAATTAACATGTTGAGTTAATTTAATAATAATATCTTACCACTTGATTATTATTTTTATACTACACGCAATATAGTTGCGCCGACATCTAAACTATGCAAACTAATACCACTTACTTTTTTCTTGGGGCTGTTTGGGGAAGGTTTTTTAAAAGTGTTTTTGAAAAAATTTGAAATTTTTTTATTTTTATTTTTAAGTTTAAATTAATAAAATTTGGTATTTTTAGATTATTTTGATGTGCTGGTGTCAAAAATAATTTTAAAAAAATAAAAAAACATAATTTTAATATATTTTTTAACGAAAATCACTTTCAAAAACAACCGCAACTACACTCCAAAACAAACACTAAAATTATCCCTGTCAACACCCGTTTACAGCCACTAAGCCAGCTAGCCTAGTGGTTCACTTGTAGGAACTAATTAAAGTATTAATCTATTAAGTACACACGATGAAATTAATTTTGCAGTTAAGGGCAGTGTAGATTTTCTTTGATTTTGATTATTGTATATTTAATTTTGGTACCAGGAAACACACCGGAGACTTTCCTGATGCATGCCTGGGATACGCACCTCGTAATGCAACAGTACAGTACTTTAACGTGAGACGCACGAACACGAGCTTATACGTTGAGAAATCATGGAGGTGTCGGAGCTCGTGAGCTTTGGTATGGCTGTGTGTGATGAGATCAGACACTCTTTCTTATATAATTAGAGACAAAAGGCTGTCCATAGTAAAATTTGATTGACTTTTTTAAAATTTAATCGTGGGAGAGAGATGGCAGAGGGCAAGAATCTGGAGGCAAGCAGTGAAAAATGGCTGCAAATGCGCTGGTAGAGGAATCCGAGGCCATGTCTGCACGAAAGGCCACGGGAACTTTCTTTGGCACACATTTTTTTCAAAAATGTGGCAAATGCGCTTTACTAACCATATCTCACAGCCGACGACAGCCACATTTACGAATTAGTACAGCTAGCAGAACGTGGTCACAATCTTTACCTGATGTCATCTGTGATTTTTTTGGGTCATTTTGATGCGTGACATTACTTTCTTGGATTTGTGGGCTTGGGCTGCCTTCTCTATTGGGTCTGGACCGCTGCTAAAATGCAGGTCTGCCCCTTTACTATTTGGAGTGTTTAGCATGACATTTTATAAGTTTTTTTTTAAATATAAAAAATTAATTTTTTGTATATATTTTTAGATGATTATAATATATTGATATCAAAAATATTTTTTTAAAAATAAAAAAATATTATTTTAATATATTTTTTAAACAAAAAAACACTTTAAAAATAACTTTTATCATATTTAGAAACAATCGCTTATTGTTTTTGATAAAACAACCTACAGTATCGTCCCCAAAAAGCAATTTTCTCGCGATCCATGTAGACTAGACCTCATCTAATCAATAAGTTGGTTCAGCGGACAATATTTTTAGATGTTGTTTAGGGCGGCGATTCAACCTGTGGTTGCGTTGGATCGCAATCCCAAACTCTATCTTTTTCAAACGGAACCCCAGTTTTTTACTGTGAGTCCCACCTAGATACCTGTGGTTGCACTGTATTTTAAAAAATATCTTTTCGATACTTTTCAAAACGAACACAAACTGGCAACACATGGCATTCACGAGCTAAACAAATGGATTCTTGAGATTTTGACACAACAACATCTCAATTCAAACACAAGTAGTTATATATGGCTATCAAGTAACATTTTTATATCAGCTAAAGCTAAGCTTCATTACCGTCGCCGTTGGCTTCCTCTCGTTACCCTCTCTCTCCTCCATAGGCACGTCCACTACCCCTCTCTCCACATGCAGTCACGATAGCTCCCTCTCTCTCCTCCACAACCACGACAACTCCTTCTTTGATCCTCTCCCCAGCAACAGCAACCCCCGCGTTAGCAGAACCAACTGCAACCTTTCGAAGCCTATACCGGCCACCATAGGACACCATTTCCAACGCTACCACCATAGAAAAAACCACATCATCCTTCTCTACTAATCGGTATCGGTTGTTAATCATCTCATCACAGTTAGCCACGCTACTGTTTTCACATGTTATGTGAATAGTAACTACGTTAATCATTCTAAATGAAAGGTGCAACACACCGTTTTGTGCCTTTTTTTGAACTCTTAGGTTGGGCTGGGCTGGTCCTGCTCTCGGCCCAGCCCAAGGCCAACAGAGTCGAACCCTTTTGGGCCACCTTGGCTGGACCAACCCATTTGGGACAAACCCAGTCTTATTTTTAAAAATATATATAAAAAAAATTGTATAAATAGAGATCAACTCTGATGAAAAGAAAAGGTGCGTCACTTCGTTTTACTCCACAACTCCGTTACTTTTCGATTGATTATGGATTAAAAACTTGCAACTGGATTTTACCTTAGAATTATATCTCTGCAACATATAGATAGAGATCATAGAACAACACTATTTATGGATCATAGATGTTGTTATTTATGGTAATTTTATCAGATGTTATTTATCGATCAAATAGAAAGGGATCGCAGAGGCCTTGACGTATCATATGAATCTAGTTCGTGATTGAATTGCAAGTAGTTTGACGGAAGAATAAAAATGAGTGTGTAATTTACTTGAATTATTAATTATATTTTATTATTATGATAATTAAATCTATAATATTTTAAAAATATAAATGTGTGTCCTTTAAAGTCATTTCACAAGTGACAACAATATGAAAAACATGATAACCAAACACTCAAAACTTTTTTTCATTAAACCTCAAACTCAACCACAATTTTAATTAAACATTTTAAATTCAGTTTTGAACCGCAACTAAAAGCGCTTTTCATGAAACTGTTTTTTTTTCCAACCTCAATCACAACAGTAAGAGACATGCCAAACACATTCTTAGTATCGAGGGGAAAATATTACTATTTTGTGGTTTATCTTTGCTAGTTTAGTTGAATCTATTTTATAAAGTATTTTTTAATTTAAATAACATCAAATTACCTTTTAAATTCAAATGCATATTTATTTAATAATTAATAGGTTTTATGTTCTTATTTATTAGACTATGATTACAAAATGTGCACGCCACTGTCCATCACACATAGACACTTGCTATATTTTCAAAAGCAGGCAATATCTATAACCTTTATTTATTTATTTTTATCAAAAGAAAATATATATACATTCAAAAAAATAATTATTTATTTAACTT
This sequence comes from Salix caprea, assembly GCA_964035475.1. Classification (NCBI taxonomy): domain Eukaryota; kingdom Viridiplantae; phylum Streptophyta; class Magnoliopsida; order Malpighiales; family Salicaceae; genus Salix; species Salix caprea. The sequence goes on along the minus strand of OZ037755.1, from coordinate 14,270,165 downwards.
TCTGACATAAAAACATAAACTAACAGGAGCTGCAACTGAAGCAATGATTTTTTTTCCTTTTCGACATAATTGTTTTCTTAGACCGAAAAAAGTTAATTATGGAATGGAAGCTAGGTCTACCAATCCAGAGCCCACTTACCAGCCATCTTGCTATAACACAGCGGCGCGCGTAATAAATATTTCAATTCTAAGAAGTCAAAGGGCGGGAACCGCAATTCAAACTTCATCCATTTTCAGCCATCTACATTTTTGGCGGGCCTTCTCCGGATTACACTTCAGCAAATAAAATAAAATAAATAAACAAACGGAATAATTTTTTTAACCGACCCCCAACTCCTTTTTTCATCTCGTCAACAAGATCACAGAACCCAAACCCGCCCTGCCTTTCCATAACTCCCAAATTACCCTCACCTCCCCCGACCGCCCGTCCAATTTTCTTCATGGATCGCCGGACGATCTCCACGAGAAAAAGCTCGAAGCGAAAATTGGAGCAAGATTCCGAACCCGAAAATCAAGATCGCCACAAGATTCCGGCCACCGACACTGCCGCCAGCTACGAGAGTCACCAGAAACTAACGCGTGATATTCAAACGCAAGTAGACATCCTCAATTCTTCCTTCTCTTCTCTTGAAGCAGATCGCGCTGCCGCCAAGCGCGCCACTAGCGTCCTCTCTCAATTTGCCAAAACAGGTACCTTCCTGTCTCTTTCTCTCTTTTTCCCCGCCGATGTTTTATAAAAATACTGATCTAGTGAATTATTATTTCCTTTTTCCTTTGTAATTTGAACCTAACCTTCTTTCGTCGCCGTTTTTTAGAGGATCTCGTGGATACTATGGTGGATTGTGGTGCGGTACCCGCGCTGGTGATGCACCTTCAAGCGCCACCGCCTACGAGAGGGGAAAATGGTCCAAAACTGTATGAACATGAAGTAGAGAGAGGAAGTGCTTTGGCTCTTGGACTTCTTGCTGTAAAAGTAAACATATATCACTTGTTAATTTGATTTACCAGTCTAATCTAGCAGTTTATTTTACTGTTAAATGTTTGCTTATTCTCGATTTTTGAATTGCTTAATGCCGCATGATCATATCAAAGATTTCCGAGCTTGCTGTTTATCACTGATTCATTAATCATTACAAAGAATATAACAGTTTAACTTATCGTGGATGCTCTGCGTTCTTTTGTGGATTTGGAATAGTTTTTGCACTTCTGGGCAAAAAACTTGCAAATAGGTCTTGAGTGTTGAAATTTGAAGTTTGGGTGCATGTTTACTTTGTTCTTTTCGTTGCTTTACATATATATCATCATTTTTTTTCCATGACTGTGTTTGTGTTGACAGGCCTCACATTTAAGTGGGCCAACACCTCTTGTATATAGCAATTATAGCTAATCATATTTTCTTTTTTCCTTTTTAATTTATACCATTAACTTTATTCTGCTAGACCATGATTACATATACAGATTTTCTGTAAGCTATATGGAAATGTTATCGTTTCTTTACTCTGTTCCTGATTTTATAATTCTCCCACGAGTTGTTCATTAGCCGGAGCACCAACAACTAATAGTAGATGCTGGAGCCCTGACCCATCTCGTGGAATTGTTGAAGAGACATAAGAATGCTGATAATTCCCGAGCAGTCAATGGTGCTGTTAGGAAAGCAGCTGATGCTATCACTAACCTTGCTCATGAGAATAGTGGCATCAAAACACGTGTCAGGTTTGCTTATGCACATCTTCTTCTTCTTTTTCTCCAATTCTGGTTTCAGTTATCACCCACTTCCATGGAATCTTTGATTATGTATACAGGATTGAAGGCGCCATCTCCTATCTTGTTGAATTGCTTGAGCATGCTGATACAAAGGTACAGAGAGCAGCTGCAGGTGCCTTGCGGACCCTTGCGTTTAAAAATGATGAGAACAAAAATCAGGTAGAGGGAATTCTTGCATTCTCCAATCATATGGTATTATTTTGTTATGAGTTCTATTGCTGACATGAAGAGTGGGTTTACAGATTGTAGAATGTAATGCTCTACCCACGCTTGTAATGATGCTTCGATCCGAGGATACTGCTATACATTATGAAGCGGTTAATTCTTGATTCAACTTTTGTAGTTGTATTTGCATTCTGTGGACTGTATAGTTTTTTTGTACCAGCTGACTGTGCAAGAGTTTGTTGTCAGGTTGGTGTGATTGGAAATTTGGTTCACTCGTCCCAACACATAAAGAAAGCAGTTCTTCTTGCTGGAGCCTTACAACCTGTAATTGGATTGCTAAGGTACTGCTGGCTTTCACATTGTTGCCTGTTCTTGCTCAGTCACCCTTTTCACATTACAAATGTCTGCTGCAAGATCCTCATGTATATCCTTCTCAATTTATATATTGTACAGCTCTCCCTGTTCAGAAAGCCAAAGGGAAGCAGCTTTGTTATTGGGTCAATTTGCAGCAGCTGATTCAGATTGCAAGGTAGGCTGTATACCATCCATATTTTAAGGCCAAAAGCTTTTGCTATTGTGTGTATCTGTGTGTTTGATAGATATTCCTTTAAGCGTTAACTAGAACAGCTTTGTGCAGGTGCACATTGTTCAGAGAGGAGCTGTCAAGCCATTGATTGATATGCTTGAGTCCTCAGATGTGCAGCTCAAAGAAATGGCAGCCTTTGCTCTTGGGAGGTTGGCTCAGGTTATTTGATTCTTTCATTGTATCGTGGAGCTACGCTTTACTTAAAGCAGGCATACATGTATATCTTGGTGTCTTTTGAGCATGCTGTGTGCGCTTGTATAGAGTGCAAAAAAAACACCTCCGAGCTTCAAACCAGTGAATGCACTCATTTGTTCTGCTTTTAATTTCTGAAGAAAGGGGCTTCTGGATTTTATTGACACATCATCTTCCTTTTGATTGATTGCATCTATCTTAGCTTTGTGCAAACCACTCCGCACAAATAGGAATTTTGTTTTATAATCTGATATTCAATGCATCTCTGCAGTCCCTAGATGAAAACTGGAAGTAGAAATCTTATCACCCTAATCAACTGTAAGACAAACTTTTGTCTTCATGGAATGATAACTAGTTGTATATGGTTAAGTATTGTGCACTATGCAGTATGGTTTGCAAGGTTATTTTCCTTTTGGGATTTCTAAAACATCTTCTTTATTACCTTTCCCCCTCTTAATCTCAGGAAACACACAACCAAGCTGGAATCGCACATAATGGTGGTATCGTTCCATTACTTAGGCTTCTTGATTCAAAAAGCGGACCACTCCAACATAATGCTGCTTTTACCCTATATGGTCTTGTGGATAATGAGGTATGATAAGTTTGTTTCTTCATGCCTTAGAGAATATTCCTCGGCACTGTTAGTCCCTACTTCCTCACCAAACACTAGAATCTACTGAAAATTATTTGGTTTCTCTGTAGGATAATGTTGCAGATCTTATCAAGGTTGGGGGTTTTCAGAAACTCCAAGATGGAGAATTCATCATACAAGTATGTTTCATAGTATTACATCTGATCTGCCTAGGTTAATTTTTTTTGTTCTCAAATGGACTAACCTCGCACGCTGAAGGAGTTGGTAGATTGTCACTATCTTCCCAATCTTACGAAGTTCATTGCAGTATTCTTGTCCAGCTCATATTGTTATAATCTGATACCTTGCAGCAAACAAAGGATTGTGTTGCGAAAACAATGAGAAGGCTAGAGGAGAAGATTCATGGACGGGTAAGTTTTCATGCATACAATTGATATTTTGGGTCTTGAATTGTAATTCTTTCTCACCAGATATGTTAACTTAGAAACAAGCTCTTAACAAAATTTGTTATCAACAGTATGCTGATTATTATGGTTTTCTGAACAGGTATTGAACCATCTCATATATTTGATGCGGGTTGCCGAAAGGAATATTCAGAGACGAGTTGCTCTGGCTCTCGCTTATCTTTGTGCTCCTGATGATAGAAAAGTAGTTTTTATTGATAAAAATGGTAAAACCTCTTGATCTGCCAGAACTTGTGATCTTGTAATGGTTATATTCATTCAGGACTGAGTTCCTTAATGGTTTGTTTCTAAATATGTGCCATACAGGGTTAGATTTATTGTTGGGGCTTCTGGAGTCTGGAAGCGTGAAGCTGCAATGTGATGGCTCAGTGGCATTGTACAGGTTGGCTACCAAAGCCAGCTCAGTCTTTCCTGTAGATGCAGCTCCTCTATCTCCAACCCCGCAGGTGAACTCCTTTTCATGTTGATGCCCTTCCACATGTATAATCTTAGTTTTTTGTCTTTCCATAAAAAATATTTTAGGAATTAGACCATACAGAGCATGGATGTGTTTGAACTTTGAATTGGACAGTTATTTTTTAATCAAACGTTAGTGTCTCTGAGACTGTTGCTCGTTCAGTGTTTACTGTTGGATGTAACTCATGGTCTACCGTGTCTGAAAGGTTTCACCAGCAGAATGTACATTTCCAACAACAGATTGTGGTCGACCTTTCATTATTTATCATTTTAAAGATTAAAGTTTTGACTTGAAATTTCATTTCTTATTCTCTTCTCCTTCAAATGTCTTCTGCCACTTTATGTTACTCTTTTGATCCCACAATTTCAGAAACATTTTCTTAATCTTTGTGAGCAATTGGTGAATTTTTATCATTTAGTTTCAGAATTATTAGCTCTGCTCTTTTAGTACATTGTTAAGCCCGTATTTTGAGGCAATAAAAAACAACTGCAAAATAATCTTTTTACTTGTTATTTTTGCTTAGGTGTATTTGGGTGAGCAATACGTCAACAATCCTACATTGTCTGATGTTACATTCTTAGTCGAAGGTACTGTTTTTTTTTTTTTCATTTGCAGTCTGTTTGGGTGATAAGATGTCCTTTCATGTCACGATAAATCATGGTAGTAGGTTTATGGATTTCTTCTTACAATAATATGAGTGTAATTATGCTGTTATCAGGAAAGAGGTTCTATGCTCACCGAATTTGTCTCCTTGCTTCTTCGGATGCTTTCCGTGCAATGTTTGATGGGGGGTACAGGGTGAGTATTAGTTTATTTAAGAACTTTCTTTTGGCTTTTAATCACGCAATAGCTTTGTTCCTCAATCATTTCTCATTGTCCACCTAGACATGCACTATTCACGGTAATTCAACTGTCCATATTATCCGAGTGTTTATAATTAATCTGGTTTCCTTACATCAACTTTCATTATTATTGATGAGCTGCTCAATTATTAGGGACTGTCATTAGGCTGAAACTGACTTGTGCAATATTTTCCGCTTTTGCAATAAGTTATCATGAGCCAGCGGTAAATAATTTATTAGTAGGTGAAGATGGTAATGGATGTTTGGGTTACTTATAGAAGGACACAACAATTGCAGGAAAGGAATGCTAAAGATGTGGAGATTCCAAATATTAGATGGGATGTTTTTGAATTGATGATGAGGTTAGTCCTGCTCTTCCCATTTTAAATTTTGAAGCAAGTGCATGTCGGAATTCTGATAGCTTGCTTGTGCACACTTTTAGGTTCATATATACAGGATCAGTGGAAATCAATATAGATCTTGCCCAGGATCTCCTTAGAGCTGCTGACCAATATCTTTTGGATGGTCTCAAGCGTCTATGTGAATGTACCATTGCACAGGTTAACTGATGATATATTATGTCAATGGTTGCTTTGAATAAGCATTATTAGCACTTGAAAAGTGATCTGATGATTTTTTATTGTCATCACAAAAGGATATTTCTGTGGAAAATGTCTCTCTCATGTACGAGTTGTCCGAGGGCTTCAATGCTATGTCATTAAGGGAATCGTGCATTCTATTCATATTGAAGCAATTTGACAAATTATGTACCAAGCCATGGTATGTTGTCTTCTCAATGCATTTATCCATTCTATAAAATTCATTATAAGATTCTAGCATTTGGGAATTGGGACCCTGCATGGTGTCAAAGTCTGAGCCAGAGGTATTGCGTTGTTTTTATTCGTTGGGCAAGCAATTGACAACATCTATTGTTAAAAGCATATCCAAGAACAAAGGTTCTATTTCCTTTTTACACTGCTTTAAGATGCATATTTTCAGCTATTCTGGCCAGGGTATGAACTTGATTTCACAGGTTTTTTTCACTTAAGAATAATGTCCTCATTTTCAAAAGGTTAGCGAGCCAGTATCTCTGATTTAAATTGGGTTCTGAACATTGTAAGTTTGATCTTGAAAATATGCAGGTCATCTCATTTGATCCAACGTATTATGCCTGATGTACGCCGTTACTTTGAGAAAGCGCTTGGCAAGCCTACCAAACTAACTTGAGGCAACTGTAAATTGATTTGGCCCGGGTCCTGATCCTTCAACTAACCATTAAGATGGAAGGCAGAGTGTACAGAAATCTTCAGGTTGTCGAGCTAATATGGGGGAATCCAGCTACAGTCTTCTTTGCACAAGTAGTTAGTGAAGTCCCATGCTAATGCAAATGCCACTTTTGTTCTTTATTTTTGTCCAACCATTCATTTATCTTGAAGTAACCAGTGGTTTGGGTGCCCAATCATATTGCAACACGCAGATCTTTTTGTCAGGCTGCTCCAGTAGCAAAGCAGGTGTTATGTGGTCGGTGCTTATGGATCACGTACCCTGATAGCATATGGAATTATTTTTCCTTGAAAGGAATCGTTTTTCACTCAATACCGTTGAGAATTGAAATGAAGGAATCACTTTTTCACACTACACTGCTGGGAATTGAAGCGGTAATTTATGGATATTCTACCACTGTTACAAAAAAGACAAGGAGAGTTTTTTGTTTTTAGAATGGTCTGATCTGTCAGCACGCGCGGGGGAGATGGGTGGTCGTAACTCGTAACAGATCACGTCTACACAATTTGTTAAGGAAGTTATATGATTAAAGGCATATAATCAAAAACAGTTATTGGATTACAGCTCTAATCAAATATCGAGGGACATTTGATTTTTTTTTATTTCTTTACGTTTTAAATTAATTTTTTTATATGTTTTTAGATTATGTTTATGTCAAAAAGAATTTTTAAAAAATAAAAATATATTATTTTGGATTACCTGTTCTTTTGGGTGTGACGTGTTCACAGAAATAATGGGTATAATTATATGCTTGACATGTTCTCATTACCTTTCGTCCTTGCTCCTTGAGAGATGGGGTTCGATTCGGGAATAATCCCAAAGCTGATCAGTGATCAAACTGCTGCTATGAAGCTTGGTATTTGCAATGATACTGGAGAGAGGTCCTATGATGTCATTGATGTTGCTGCAATTCTTTTCCAAATTCGGACAAGGCTTCCTGCAGTGGGTGTTACTGCATGGTTCACCATTCCAGCTTCTTGCTTACAGTAAATGCTTTCCTGTTTATTTTTTCTTAAGAAAGAAAGAGGGAAAAGAATCAATGAACTTTAATACTAACCTTTGTTTATTGTCAGGTGCAAAAGCCCTTAATAACCGCTACAAGATTGATGCTGATGATAACTTTGTTTTTAATGTTATGGAAAAGGAAAATCTGCTGCCTTGTTATGTAATCTACTGGGCTATGTCTATCCTTAGAAATTCTCGCCTGCAAGAGAATTTACTACGTAAACCTTTTACAACAGTTGATCATCAAATTAAAAAAATAGCAAGTACTTGCAAATTACAACCTGATTAAAAGGCTTGCCGAAGGAATTTGTAGTTCTTGGATTTCCAATCTAAAAGAGCCATTTCAATTCGGACAATTATTCACCTCATTCTAACTGTCCTATATATTAAAATAAAATCCAGCATTCCAAATAAGCAAAGGAAAGAAACATCTCAAACCAAACAAGCGAGCATGGAATTGCTCTCTAAAAAGAACAGTTTACATGAATTCACCTCGCATTTAGTTAGACCGCGAGGCAATTCTACCACAAAAGAAGAAAAGTTTTTCGTCTAGCCTGGCAGCAGTTAATTGAAACACAGCAACCAAAGCAATCAATCTCTCAATCGCTTAACCTGTACATGAAAAATTCTGCAGGCAAGATGCCTGCAAACTCTCGAGGAACAATAACCACGGGAACCAACAGCCCAGCGTAGAAAATATGGGACAACTATCACGAGGTAGTGACGATACGAACATGAGCAAGCAAGAATGCTGTCTCTCCAATAATCAATCAAAGCACCTACATCAAAATTCAATTTCCACAATTTCTGACTTGACTGTGTTCAAACAAAAGTGGGATTACAATGATACATGGTTTGGTTACTTCATCTTGCAATCGTGGAAGCACAAGTGGTTGAATCATCTTTGCTTGACCAACTTTCTTTGATTCTACATGCTTGGATTGCCCGTTCAATCTGAAGCCCATCGGAAGATTCTTTTTCCAACCGATAACAATATTTTCCAAATGTATTGACATTTACTTGAAGTCTGAAATCTATACCAAACAAGAACTTCATTTCCAACCTGTTCAATTCTTCTGTGCTTACTCCTCCGACTCTGGCATAGTACCCATTGTTAAAGAATCTGCAAGATCACAAGAAACATTAGGTTTAAGAGTCCAAAGCATAAAATACGCAAAAAAGAACCAATTCCCATATCGCGAATGTTTTCCAGATGAACTAAAAGATATAATCAACTTCGTTCTATGCACCCCAGAAATTTCATATGTGCAGTATCTGACTCAAATTAATACTTGTGTACTTAATTTAACTCATCAGGATCAATACAGACTGTTGGAATCTTAGCTAACAGAAATAAACTACTTTAGGGAATTGGAGCTTACGCATCATCTACAAACTTTGCTGCTATCATTACACTTGTAATCAGGAGCCGGTGAACATTAAGGGAGGTTAAGTGGATATCTGTTTGCTGGAGAAATCTATCAACATACACATGTGCAACAACAAAGCAGGAAGGGCTGCAGGCAGAGTACTTGAAGATGCGATCAACATATTGCCGAATGCTTACAGGGGGTGGTTTTAAACCATGAAATATTGTGACAGCATCTTTAATCTCTGTTTTCTCCATTAGAATCTCGTTTTGCTGAACAGACCTCTCAAGAAGTGAAGAAAGAAGCATTAAAACCCTGGGAATTTTGAAAACTCCTTTTCTTGATTCCTTAAGCCCCAAAGTTTGGTATATTTCCAATTCTGTACTTCCAGTATCAGGTGAAAGAGCTTCCATATCTGAAATGAGCTGCATTGAATTAAAACCCATAAGCTCGCTATCACCAAAAGTACCAAAAGAGTCAAACTTAACAAATTTTCTTTTTCAGGATAATTTCTATAGCTTTTCTAAGATCCTAACATGTCATTTTATTTTCAAAAAGACCAAATGGAATGATACAAACAAAGGGAAGGAAGATAAGATGAAGGAACTGATAAGGTCCCTGTCATTCTGTCATGCAGAGTAAGGGCATCAGCTCAACTTTAAACTTTACAGGAATTAGTAATGGAAAAACAAATTTACACACTAGCATCCCATGCGCCCAACTTTCTCTCAGTTCTTCTCTCCACAATCAAACAAAGATTAGATACTTATCATTCATAAGCATCTCTCCTTGGTACTATTTTTCAATGAGAGGGAGGGAACCTGAATGCAGGTCCAGAAACATATTACAAAACAAAACATTTTGGACAGCGAAATCATCTGACAGAATAAACATTAGCTTAATCCAAAAGCTTATCCAGTAACTTTCAATCCAATTCCCACTTATTATGTACTGCAACGCTGGTAAAAACACAGCAAACTGATTAGCTAGCATTAAAAAAATCCCGTTTTTTACACGCTGATTTGTGACAATCATTAATGGTCGGGTTAAAGCCAGATCGATACTCACTTCATTGATCAAGTCCAGATCTCAAGGACACCCACTTCGTTTTTTCCCCAGATATGGAATATTAACACTAATTTTGGCGGTAAAGTAAAAAACTGTGAACCTAATACCTTGATTTAAGTAGCTAATCAGAAAGAAACGTCACAGTTAACAGATAAAATTGAGCACTGTTAGCTGGATCAAAGACAGCACAAAGAAAACAAAATACAAGTATTTATCAAATACCCAATTCAGTAAACAAAAATAAAATTACCAAAAACTGGAAGGGAATCAAAAAGAAGAAAACTTGCAGGATTCTTGAGGAGATGCTTCTCTGTCGAACTACAAAAGCGTCAGGAACGAAGCAGATTCACTGAGCACAGAAGAGAGAAAGAGAGAGTACTGGGAATCTTGATTCATCAAATCTGACCATTCTCTCTCTTTCTCTCTGCCATTTTCTCCCCCTTTAACCAAGAGAAGAAGAAGCGAGAGAGAGAAGGGGGGAGGGGGGGTTTGGTATCTAATTATTTTTGCTTGATATGTTAAGTGTTCTTTACAAGTAAGGCTCCACTTTTCTCACTCGTCACATGGAAGAGGGGAAGTAGCTCTCTCTCTGTGGAGTAACTTTAAATGGACGACACTGTCGGCAAGGTGGTGCTATTTATCAAATGATGATTTGCTGTAATATTGAATGGAAGTGAGTCGCCATTGTTAAGGTGGGTAAAGGTTTGCGAAATAAAAGCTCCTTGGATTCTTTGCCCCTCTGCTCTGGCTAAGGACAGGGACCCACTTTGATAGGTTTAGGCCTTTTCTTTTTTATTTTTTTTCTTAAAAAAAGTAATTGTTGGTATTTTTCCTGGAAAATTAATGTTTTTCAAGATTGATTATTCTCTACACTAATTATTGAATGCTGGTAAAAAAAATGTTGGGAGCTTGAAGAATTGCGTTTGTTTTTGCAGCTAGAGCTATATTTAAATATATATTTACATTCAAAACTCATTAATTTGATTTTTTAATAATTTTAAAATGTTAATATTAAAAATAAAATAAAAAATTATTTAAATATATTTTTAAATAAAAAACACCATGCACCGTCATATTAAACATGCCACTAAAATAACAGTGGTTAAGTAATCCTCACAGCTCTTCCACACAACAAATAAATACAGGGTGCACCGTCGTCACGTGGGTCATATTTGTCAGCCCCGTGTCTTTTGTGCCCCTGTCTACATCTTTCTTTTTCCCTGTTTTTTTTTTATTCAAAAAAAATGAGCTTGTTTGTTTATTAAATCACGGCGCAGGATAAGCCACCGCCACCGCCTCACTTCCCGCGATAATCATTGGGAGTCAGAACTTCACCCGCTTATCCATCAATTATTTAGCTATCCACATAAAATAACTGTAAAATTTTTGTATAGATTCCCAGATTTTTATTGGTAATTATTTAACACTAAATGATGTTAATAAAAAAAATAGTTTAAATCATGCACGTGTGTGGGGGCTATCCTGTTAAGATAATAATTTATAATCTTCAACCAACAAAATCAGACCTGGAAATAAATAATAAATATTTAATTTATTATAGAGTTAATTCTAAATAATAAATGTTTTATTACCCTTCTCGTAGCACAAGAATAACAAAGGCAGCAAATGCTAAATTAAATGAGAATCTAAATTTTATTAGGATGATTTCATTTAATGATAGGATTTAAAAAAAAAAAAACGAGATTCAACTCAGTTGCGTAAAAATAAAATACAATTGGTTATTATTTGAGAAAATCACTTAGATTGTTTTGAATAACACCCAGTTTAGGAGTGATTAGTTATTAATAAAACAAACTTGCATGGAAAAAATATAAAAATAAAAATCTTTAAGGACAAGAAGATTAACAATTTATAATGACTATGTTGTATACCTTTAAAAATATGACTTTGATGCTGGACCTAGAGATTATCCATGTTCATTTTGACAAACCATAAATGGACAAATTCTTTGTTATATGGTATAAAGGAAAAATTAAATCTATGTCTAAAAATCAAGTTTGGGACCTAGTCAAATTACCATAAATATCTAAATTTGTTGATTGTAAATGAGCGTATAAAACCAAAAGAGATGTGTTTTATAGTGTCGAGCGATATAAAACTAAATTTATTGTTAATGGTTATACTCAAAAGAAAGACATAAATTATCACAAAACCTTTTATATAGTTTCTAAAAAAAATGATTTATTTAGAATAATGATACCGTCAATAACTAATTTCGATTTGGAACTACATCAAATGGATGTAAAACTAACAGTTCTGGATAGAAATTTGGATGAAGACGTGTGCGTTAATCACCATGGAGTTTTTACAATGACATGAATAATCACTTATTTTGTAAGCTAGAAAACAATATACATGAACTAAAGCACTCATCTCGACAATGGTATATTAAAATTTTCAAGGTTACGATCATGCATAATTTTATTAAAAACACTATTGATTAATGTATGTGCCTTAAGGTTAATAAAAGAAAATATATTTTTCGTGTCATGTATATAAATCATATTCTGCTTGCAGGTAGTCATTTAATTTTGATGCATAAGATAATACAATTTTTTTCTTGAAACCTCAATATGAAAGATTTGGGTAGGGCTTTTTATGTTACTGGCATGGAGATGCAAGAGGATATATCTTAAAAGACATTGGAATTGTCTTGAAATGCCTATATGGAAAAGGTTTCATAGATATTTAGAATGTCAAACTACACATTTTCAGTAACATCATTGTTAACAAGGATTGATTCAATTAGAATTAATGTCCATAGGATAAATTGGAAATAAACAAATGAGTAACATTCCTTATGCATTTATAGTTCATAATTTGTTGTAGGGCAAGTTTATACAATACCTGACTTGGTATTTGCAGTAGAAAAGTTAAAAAAGTTTTGAAGCAATCCAATAATAAATCATTAAAAAGTTGTTAAGAAAGTCACTATGTACCTGCAAAAAACCAAAGATCACAAGTTGACTTTCAAACGTGCTAGTCTCCTTAAGGTGATTGATTGTTTATACTCGGATTTTTCTCGTTAAGTAGACATTATAAATTCTACTTCAAGAAACATTTTACATTTTTATGGAGTTGTGGTTTGGAAAAGTACTAAGCAAAATATTGTTGCTTCATCTAATATGAAAGCAAAAATCATTGCATTTTATGAAATAATGACCATATATGATATGGTTAAATTTTTTTTCAAGATTTTAATAAAAGTTTATTTTTTATTCTACAAGTTGAAAATATATGCGTGTATTCATAAAAATATTAAGAAAAAAACCTTTATAAACTTATCGTTTCCGTGTGAAACAATTAACTATTTAATAAAATTGAATTCGATTGATCAACCACTTAAAGCAGAAGATTTAGGAATCGTCTTGCCGTATTTAGTAAATATTGATTATTTAAAACATCACATGATCAAACCAAACTATCTAGCCAATCCTTTTTCATCAAATTTTACAATAAATCCTTATTCACGGCAGTTTAAATGGACCAAAACACCACCAGTGTCACGAGTCAAATCCTTAACCGGTCTCAGCTTTCAAGATCACTTTCTTTTCTCCCTAACAAGAGTCAAAATGCACGCCCTTCCACCTGACAGGAACAACGCAGGCAGAGCAGAGGGGGCCACGAATTCTCCAGGAAAAAAAAACAGAGAGAGATCAGGCGTGAATTGGGCTGCAGCTATCCCGTGGCGGCATCATATCCTGACGAATCTGAAATTTCCATCTTACCAAAAGTCGGCTCACGAGTGGATGCACGTTCCCATCACGCGTTGAATTGCAATGCCTTCCTCTTGTCTTTGTCCTGAACCTGTTTGATTTAATTAGTGAGAGGCATGTCGTGTACACCCAGGATGGGGAATATAATTGTTACAATGTCCATGTCGCCCGCCTGGCAAATTCATCTAGCCATGGTGGTCTCTGTATAATACCACCAGACAATACTGTTCACAGCTGGCAAAGTGTCGGTTCCGACATTTATATCAATCTTAAACAAACCTTTGAAATCTGGAAAATGAATCCAACATGGTTAAAATTGTGCCGGTCCCATGCCCCACGCATTGAGCAATTGAAAGGGTAATTAACCATAGTGATAGTGGTGTTATTCCGAGTTCGACGCACATTGAGTCAAGCTTTTAAAGTAAGTGGCGCCGAAAAGTGTCTCGACGAAACGACTCGGACGGACGGTTAAGTTAGGGTGTATGTATAACGGTAAACTTAGTACCGTTAGTGGAATTTATTTGTGAAGATAAATTAACCAAGCTTGGATTCAACAATGGGTCATTTACTTCATATGAGAACCCGGATGATTGGAGGCTGAACAGTGGCAGGGCTAATAGCCCGTTACGAGAGACGGGCTCAACTGCTCGAGCCTCTCGACTACAGCCTGGTGCACACGATATATCGGATGCAGTGTTTCATTTTGTTAAAATATAAAATAAAAATGCATCGAGAAGCGCAGGAGAAGGGGGTTTCTTCTCCGTTCATAATTCACTAGAGCATTTTAAACCGTAATTTAAGGCTACCCAGGCATTACAATGGTGTATTAGATTTTGAACCATGTAAAATTGCAAATGAAAAAAAAAAATAACTCGAGAGAAATAACTATAGTCACTGCACCATGTTTTTTTTCTTCCATAAATCACTATGAATTGCAATATTTTTTTTTAATTTTTTTTTTTCACAATTGAACTATTTTGAACTCAAATTAACACTTGTTATCAATGATCTACTTTACTTATTATGGTCTCGTGCACCTATCTTTTTTTTTTATAAAAAAAATACTCAGAAAAATTATTGTATCTTTATTGCCATGTAATTAAATACAAACCTTGAGATAAAAAACCATTGAATCCCACGATATGCATGACTTGCATCATGAATTTGTTTTATTGACTCGAGTTTACTCAGTTTTTTTGAAAGGTTTACAGGTCAACCCAAATTAACTTAATTGAATTGATGTATTTGAATCTCAATATAAAATATAAAATATTGTTAAATCAATTATTACAAACAATTTTTTAATGAGATACTCTTACCAATATCTAATCTTTTTTGGCACTTATTTTTTCTTCTTTGACCCGAGACTTGCTTGACTGGATGGTTCAACATCCCTTTCGTTAAAATTATTTTTTTAAAAAAATTACCTCAATATATTTTTAAAAACAATGTTATTACAAAAAATAGTAAAAAATCCATGCTACGCTATGTAATGAAAAGAATGATCACATGGTCAAAAGTTTGACACATGTCTTTTGCAAGTCAGCTTTTGGACCTTCCGAAGGCAAAAGGGCCGAACGAGCAAAGCACACAGTCAGCCCAAGTAGAAATGCCCATCCAGCCTCCACCTGACAAGGTCGTCAATGGAACACGAATAGAGGGTAATCTCGTCACTTGACCACAAAGAAGAGAGAACGGGAAACCTACAGCTTTTCGCCTCTCCCGGCACTAATTTTAAGCGAAGCATGATTTGAGTTCCCTCCAATTCCCGCACGCTCACCGTTTTTTTTTTTTTTTTTTTGCTATCCTTATCTGCTCCAGTTCGACGATTGCAGTTACACTACCACGGTACCGCCACCCCATCTATTTAAAAAATACCGATTCCCTTAACCCCCATTTCTCTCTTTCCCAAAGTAGTCTCTCCAGAAAACTTAGGGTTTATACTCGTGCTCGCTTCGTCTCAGGTACTCACTCACCATTTCCTTTCTTTCCTCCAAAGAAATCAAGGAGAAGAAGCTTCAATTTGTTATTTTGGATCCATGGATCTGTGCGATTTCTCTGTTTTCATTTGGATAATATCTTCAATTACTTAGTTTTAGATTAATGTTGATTGGATTTTCAAGGTGATTTTTTGTCTTGGAAATGTATTTGCTGACAAATTAATTACTGTGTATTTTATTTTATCGATCTAATTTACTGTAGTTTATAACTAATAAAGAGAAATAAATCTTCGAAATTGCTAGAGAAGAATGCCTCTCTGCATTGTTTGTCAAGGGCTGTTATCTAGGTCGGGGTATGGATTTAAAGATGATAGTAGTCATGGTGTGTGTGTATTGTTTCCAGGTTACTTTTCTACATGGATTCTGCAACACAGACTTTGCAGCACCGCATGTCTGTCAAATTGTGGCCCCCTAGTCAGAGTACAAGGCTAATGCTTGTAGAGCGGATGACAAAAAATTTCATCACTCCATCCTTTATCTCCAGAAAATATGGGTTGTTGAGCAAAGAGGAGGCTGAAGAGGATGCCAAGAAAATTGAAGAGGTGGCTTTTGCAGCTGCAAACCAGCACTATGAGAAACAACCGGATGGTGATGGAAGTTCTGCTGTGCAGATATATGCTAAAGAATCTAGTAGGCTTATGTTGGAGGTTCTCAAAAGGGGGCCCAGAATACAGGAGGATGAAGAGGTGGCAGTGACAGCTGATAAAGATGCCGCTACTCCTGCGAATGTGTTTGATATATCTGGTGGCCGGCGGGCATTTATTAGTGGGGAGGAGGCTGGGGAAGTTTTAAAACCCCTTAAGGTGCCAGGAAACTCGTATACTAGGATATGTTTCAGCAATAGAAGCTTTGGCTTGGAGGCAGCCCATGTGGCAGAACCAATCTTGTTGTCCATAAAGGATCAATTGACAGAAGTGGATCTGTCAGACTTTGTTGCAGGAAGACCGGAATCGGAAGCTCTTGAAGTCATGAATATATTTTCTTCAGCCCTAGAAGGCTGTAATTTGAGGTATCTGAACCTTTCAAATAATGCCTTGGGCGAAAAGGGTGTCAGGGCTTTTGGGAAACTTCTCAAGACCCAGAATAATTTGGAGGAGCTTTACTTGATAAATGATGGTATCTCGGAAGAAGCTGCACGTGCAGTTTGTGAGTTGATTCCCTCAACCGAGAAGCTCAAGGTCCTTCATTTTCACAACAACATGACTGGAGATGAAGGGGCAGTTGCTATTGCTGAGATGGTGAAACGATCCACTGTGCTGGAGGATTTTCGATGCTCTTCAACAAGGGTGGGCTTGGAAGGTGGTGTTGCCCTAGCTGAAGCTCTCGGATCATGTAACCATTTGAGGAAGCTTGATCTACGTGATAATATGTTTGGTGTGGAAGCTGCTATTGCTCTGAGCAAGTCTTTATCTGCATTTGCAGATCTTACTGAAGTTTATCTCAGTTATCTTAATTTGGAGGATGAGGGGGCAGAAGCACTTGCTAATGCTTTAAAGGAATGCGCACCTTCATTAGAAGTTCTGGATATGGCTGGGAATGACATTACAGCCAAAGGTGCTTCTTCTTTGGCTGCCTGCATTGCGGCAAAACAATTTATCACCAAATTAAATCTTGCTGAGAATGAACTGAAGGATGAAGGTACTATTTTGATTGCCAAGGCAATTGGAGTGGGCTGTGGCCAGCTAAATGAAGTTGATTTGAACACCAATGCAATTAGACGAGCAGGGGCAAGGCTTCTGGCACAGACTGTTGTGGATAAGCCTGGATTTAAATCGTTAAATATCAATGGTAATTACATATCTGATGAAGGGATTGATGAGGTGAAGGATATATTTAAGGGTTCACCTAATGTGCTTGAAAATTTGGATGAGAATGATCCAGATGGAGAAGATCTTGATGAAGATGCAAAGGAGGATGATGAGGATGCTGATAATGAAGATGAATTGGAATCAAAACTCAAGGACCTTGAAATCAAGCATGAAGAGTAGTTCATTGCAGGTGGTTTACTGCCTTGGGAGTTTTTATTTTTGAAATTTATCCATGTAACATGGATATTTTTGGATTACTAGCCTTTTCTGCTTAAGGAAGTCCAGTGCTATATCTCAGGGTAATAGGTATTTATCCATTGTAGACCAGGGCAGAGAAAAGTACTTTTCATTCAGATATCAAACTAGCAAGTTTACTAGTTGTAGTTTTAATGTACCTGGAATTGGATTAGTTTTAGAATTTGCAAAACAATGTTGTATTGTTGGTGGCAATATTTTATCTATCATTTGCTAGTTGCTTCATGCACTGGGTGCTTCCGTCTTTTGATCTTGTTTGTTGTTCCTTTCTTGACCTTTTAAATATAGTCCGCGCATGAAAATATGCATAGAATGTTACAGGTGCAATTAAAGCTCAAGCTAGGCTGTCATTGATGAAGGTCAAGGAGCAGACGAGCTTTCTATCCATGATCACAATGTTGAGCTAATAATTATTGTCATCATAGATATAGGGATGCCGGATTTTGCTCTGTCACCACCCTCAGCTTTAAAACCATGGTATTAGCAAACAGGGAAAATTATCTTGACAATGCGTGTTATTTCCTTCTCTAAATCCTTTAATGAGGATTTGAGATTATTAATAACCTGGACGGACCCCTTGTATTAAGCAAGCCATGGCAGAACATCAGAATCTCATTAGAAGCAGACCAGTAGTAATTAAAGCTTAAAATCTTAACCATGATAAATTTTATCTTACATCCAAGACATTAAGTTCTGAAGTTTTCATCGAAACACTTAGCATTTGACATTTGAATGTTTTGTAAAATACCTTTATTCTTGAAAATCCATTAAATTGATGTTTTTTTAATTCTTTTATGATCTTGATATAACACTAGTTTTAATTAGACCTTTCATGTTTTTTATATGTTTTCGTTCGAGAGCTACACGAAATGCAATCGCATTATCAAACACACACACATTAGACCAACAACCAACGCAGGATTATATTAACTTGAATGTTTCTTAACAAAATATAGAACAGAGATGGGAGAGAAGAAACACAAAAATGCAGCCCCTACAGCCATCTACAATGGGTAGGTAGATAACATATCGTGATTATTATTCACGCGGCTACTGGAACTTTGAGTGCCTCTAGTATTTTATCATCAATCTCGAATTTCATTGACTTCTTGTCTCGACCAATCTTTACATACTCATCAAATCGCTCTTTCAAGTCTTCAGGAAGGTTTGTGGTACCCTGCCATCCCAATATTTCCTTGGCAGCTCGTGGTTCCGCATAGAAGTGCTGCACAATATACATGGACCAATTATTTAGGCCATCTATTTGCTCAAACAGTTGGAAGACTCTAGAGTGAAGAACACATTGAGTATATTATATAGCCCCCAATATACATTCTACAGCAACTTGAGTAATATGATACGGCTGAAGCACAGCATTTGGTGTTTTCTAAATCTAATTACTGTTATTATTCTGCCATGAAGTGCATAAAGGGGGGAGGGCATGTAGGAGGAGATGAAGTAACCGCGTAATTTACGATGAGATGAAAACAAGCCATTACCATATTTCGGAAAGGAAAGGCTTTCTTTGCATCAATTCCAACAGCTTTTGGATCGTAATGCACAATCTCTACTGGTAGACCTGCAGCCTGTGCGCAGAGTTTGGCCATTCCATCCAGGGTCACAGCGCGGTCGCTTACACAGTTGAATATATTGCCAGATGCAGCTTCTGGGTTCTCAACAGCCAGTGTAAGCATAGAGGATAAGTCCCTGGCATGGGTGATATTAGTCAGCTGCATCCCAGAGCCAGGGATTGGCACTGGCCTTTTCCTGACAATTCCTGTTCACAGTAGATCAAAATCAGCTCGAAACCATTGATATAAAGCTGATTATCCATAAGAAAAGCTGAGTAATCGTTAGCAGTTGCATCCCAGAGCCAGGGATTGGCATTGACCTTATAGAGAAGTAAAGAGTTTGAAACCATTGACATAAAACAATCGTTAGCAGCTGTTAAAATGAAACTGAAACGAAATCATCAGAGATAATCGTAAACCCCTATTGGCTCCACAGCGAGTATAGTCTAGCTGTCTACTTAGTACTTACGATCAAAAAACCACTCCTCACAATCTTTATTGTTGCCAGACCCAATCATGTATTGTGGACGGAATATAGCCCAGCTACTGAAAATCTCTGCTATGTATTTCTCCACTCCAACATGTCCAGCATCAGCTTTAACGACATCCTGTAACGACGAAAAACTTTCAGTTAAGTTCAGAAGGTTCCAATCTATTTGAATGCTACTGGAAACAGAACACATTGCGTTACCCCTTCAACATGAGGAAGTTCATCGGTTAGTTTGTAGATTCCAGCACTGCTGATGAACAAGAACTGCTTCACCCCAGCACTTTTAGCCCAGTCTACTACAGGCCTACGCAGGGAGAAAAACAGGTGTGATCAGAAGAGAAACTGCAACTGTATATAATCGTGGGAATACATCTTCCTGAAATTATGATTGTTAAACAATCAGCACAAACACCACAAAGTTACTAATCCCTTAAATTTCAACAACCATTATAAGCCCGTAGATATTAGTTGTTCTAATATTTGCTTCTATTCAAACTGTGAACTGTTTTCTCATCTTCAGAATCCCACATTCAGTTCCTTATCTTCAATTTTGCCAATCTCACAGCTATAAAATATACAGAAGTATTCGCCGATCATATCAATTCCCAGAAACGTCAAATGTAAAATCCTGCAATCAGCTCAGAAATTAGTAATCAGTAAATATGCTAAATGCTTACTTCAAGCCAAAACCATCGAATAATTTGCAAATGGGCCATTCCCTAACTGAAATATTCCAACACTTCATACTTTAGCATATTGCTACAGTCCCAAATCAGAAATGACTAAAACCACCGAATTACGGGGCTTAACACAGTGGATCACGTTGCAAAATAACAACATGACATGCCTCGCCTACATGTCTGAATACTAGTCACTAGCTAGCAACGATAAATATAGTAACAGACCTCACAGCATCCAGGTCCTTGCCATTGTTATCCAGCACCACGTCAAATGCTGCTCCTTCCACAACCTTCCCTAACTCTGCTGGGCTTCCCCATATCGTCTTCCCTCCAGCACCCACAATTTCCTTCAAAAGCAAAAACCAAGCCCCAACAGCCTAAGTTAAGAAAAACACTTCCCAGATAATTATAAGCCACGCGTATCTGTATATAATGATTTTTAGAACTTACTGAGAATCTACTGAATGGAGGCTTCTTCATTTTGTCAGAGCTCTCTTCACCAACAGTCAAGATAGAGACTTCGTGGCCAGAACCCAAAAGCTCTTTGGCAAAATAGAACCCAATAATTGCATGACCACCACTGTTCGTATTAACTATAAGGACCTTCTTTTTCTCTGCAGCACTAGCCTTGACTGTGAAAGAAGAGGTAAAGGGGCGTCTTGAACATATGGGGTATGCAGCAAAAGAAGGAGATATTGAGAGAGAAGGAGAGAGTGTGGATAATTGCGACAGAGAAGAAAGAGAAAGGCGTGATGAGCATAATAGAGAAGGCTGAGAAAGCTTCAGAGATGGACTGGAGAAGGCGAGAGAGGAGGATGGAGGAGCAAGAGTAGCCATAGACTTGTTGCCTTGTTGTTTGAGAATTGAGAACCAGCAGTTCTTTGGCTACTAGATAAAGGTAACGGCCGGACTTTTCATTTATTTTATGCAGTTAATTTCCCAGGTAATTTCATTTTACAGTTGAGATGATTGGTTGTGGCTAATGAGAATTTACATAAATAAGCGTGAATTTGATGAGTTCACAGTTCACACAATTTATTTATTTTTACCTCGCTTTATTCAGGATTGCAGTTAATATCTTTAAAATGATTTTAAAAATATTTTTTATTTGAAAAGCATGAGCTTGATTATTTTTAACAGGGTATTTATCGAGATTCTCTTTAGATTAAAAAAACTATAAATAAATAAATTCAACAGCATAACTAAATATACACTTAACCCCATGACACATATTCTTGATGAAATAGTAGAATAACTTCAAATAAAACCTGGGTTTTCTATGACCGGGTTAGTGGATTGATAGCTTAAACCTTTTTTTTTTTGCATATTTTTTTACAAACTATTTTACTTTAATAATTTAATTAGTATGTATAAAAAAGGAATAATATATCGAAAGAGAGAAATGGAATATAAATATAGAGAATGTGTGGTATACTTGTCCTCAATATGCGTAATATGATGACAAAAGAATTATAATTTATACAACAGATCTCAAATTCGAGTCAGTACATACATCTCATATAAGAGACTGAGACATTTGAAATTTTAATTACTTAACTAGACCTACAAAATATACTTTTCAAAATGTAAGTTTTCTCGTATTAAAAAAAAAGTGTATCGTATAGTTTGGCTGGTTTTTGTATGGCTGTGTGTCTAGCATGGTCGGACCTTTTGAATTGCATCCCCTCTTGCATGGGTTACTGGTTATATTTATAGACTCTATTCCTGTTTTTTTTTTAATAGAAATGAAACATATTATTGTTGGAAAGAAAACTAATATTTCATCATGTAGTTATCGGGGTTTTAATATAATGTTTGAAATTTTAGCTCAAAAAGCTAATGAGTTTCTAGCACACCTTTTCAGTTAAAAAAAGATGTAAAATTGCCCAGCCATTAAAAAAAGAAAAAATCCAATATAAATTCCACACATAGTATTCCAAAGTTATGTTCAAAATCTGACTAGTTTTTATCAGTGATCTTTTTTTATTAACGTGAATTTTCGAGTCAACTTATGCGTATCTTTATTATTCTTACGACTTTTGAAATTAATAACCATATAAATTTCTAATAATCATTATATTAATAACCACAAGACTCGAACTTGAGATCACATAAAACAAACTTCTTAATTTCAAGCTCTTATCATTAAATTACCTACTAGATGGTTATTACAATAAACTTGTTTTTGTTTTGTTTGGATGTTACCCATCTTTGTGTTTGTTTATTTTTTTATTATTAAAAAAATGTATGTATATTCACAAAATCTAAATAGCATGAATTTAAAGTAATAAAAAAATATTTTATATTATTCTTTCCCTCGTAAAGAAACTCTGTAGTCTGTACTTTGTTCTTTAATTTCTGTAACTACAAGTAGTATAAGTTACAGTGTCATGTTCCAAGGAAACGTTGGCAAGAGCTGCTACTTTATTTACCCCCATCTTATCGGATCTTAAATCGCAGATCGCAACCGTTGGATCAGAAAATGAGAGCCCACCTGGCGCGTTGAAAAAACACAGCTGCTTTAAATGATCTCAAAGGAGTGGACCAAGTCCGTGCACTTCTTAGATATTCCAACAAGACAAAGATCATTAAACAACAATTAAATATTTCAGATTGATTTTCGAACGTTAGCCTAAGATCGGTGCCCTATCCTTTAAAATACCCAACACCACCACCATTAGTCTCTCCTCCTAAGAAACTAGCCGTTAACCCTCTCTCTTTCTTATGGCTGCTTCAGTGGATTCCCCATCCCCAGCTGCCCACCTCAACAAGGTATCTCCTCCTCCTTCCCTTTTAACTCTTCGATTCTCTTCTTTCAATCTGATTTCATACACTCTAATTTGTTTACTTTGGTTGCTTATTATAGGAGTCTACAAGCTTGATGGTTTCTTCTCCTCTGTTTAGCCCGGCTTCAGACAAGCGTTTTTGGAGCTCTCTGCGTACCCGGGTGGGCACCCTTCTTGAGAATCGGCAACGCAATGTCTCTATTGGTCAAGATCAGCTCAATCTTGATCCTTCTTTTTGCACACATGTGGTCAGTTTTGACTTTTAAGTTTCAGCTTTCTTTCCTTTGATTCTTGTTTCGATTTCTTTGTAGCCTTAATATAGTTGTTTTTTTGTTTTTTTACAGAGAGTAGGTGAGCCAGATCGATCTAAGAGAATGAAGGAAGATTCGTTGCTTCTGCTAAGAGGATTTGACTCCATAGCTCAAAACCTTTCTCAGCTCTCTAATAACCTGGACAATGCTCTTCAGGTAAATGGGAATTCTTCTTAGAGTCTTAAAACTTATTTACTGTACTTGTCAAACTGGGTTGTGTCCCCATAAGAAATATATTCTACTTGCTTATCCTGGAATTTTTCTTTTCGATCAGAGAGATTTTGGTTCTGATGCCAATCTGTTACTTCCCTGTTTTCTCTGTTTGCAGGGAGCTAGACATCTAGCTGAACCACCCACATTGAGAGAAATCTTCCACAGTAGACTCGAGAACTCTGAGATCAAACCAGAAGATGAAGAAAAGCTACAGGATGAAGAAGGAAAGAAGAAAGTATTGAAGAGAAAGTTTGACCCAGATGACAGATCAGAAGATCAAGGAAATGGTTTTCAAAAGGGAAATGAGCAGTGCCTTGAGAATAAAAAGCTGAAGAGAGCCAAAAATGTTGGTTTCTCCTTTCTGTTTAGTGCACTATTTCATCTGTTGCATGCTATCAAGTTTTGCGCTAATTGCAATTGTCTTTTGGTGATCTGCAGCTGGCAGCTTCCATGGCAACAAAAGCAGCTGCACTTGCTAGGGAACTGAAGTCCATAAGATCGGATTTATGTTTTATGCAAGAGCGATGCGCTATGCTTGAAGAGGAAAACAGGAGGATTCGAGATGGATTCTGTGAAGGGAATATCAGACCAGAAGAAGATGATCTGGTAAGCCTTCGATGTACAATTACTCAAATTAACTACGTTATGGTAGAATAATTGTGGTTGCAATTATGATCAACACGATATGCCTATACATTGATGCAGATGAGGCTTCAAATGGAAGCACTACTGGCAGAAAAATCCAGGTTAGCAAATGAAAATGCTAGTCTTAAACGGGAAAACCAGTCCCTTCACCAGCTTGTAGAGTACCACCAAATCACAACACAAGATCTCTCTGCGTCCTATGAGCATGTTATACGTGGAATGTGCTTGGACTTTTCTTCTCCAACATCCTCTATCATGGACGAGGAAGAAGACAATGAAGATGACTGTGAAATTGCAAAAACACCTCAGAAGAATGTTTTTGGATTTGCCACTTCAATTGATGAGTCCTGTTACGAAGGAGAGGGGGGGATGGATAAATAAATAAGGACAGTAATGAAAGGCAGTCGCCGGTTTTGTCAGTAACATTTGATCAGGGTTCTAATTTTAGTTCTACTTGAACTGTAAATTTTTGTCGTGTTTTTTCTCTGTTAAAAACCTTTACACCAGATGAAGCATGGATTTTTGCTTCTTCGGTGCCTTCCCCCCTGCCGATGTACGGTGTAATTTTGTTCCCTCTGTTATCATTATAATAATAAACGGGGGCTGTACGTATCTTCATCACCAGCAGCGGCCTGAACCCTCAAATTCATCACCGGCAGCGGCCTGAACCCTCAAATTCATCACCGGCAGCGGCCTGAACCCTCAAAAGTGAGCAATGGAGTGTGTAGTGAACTTATCAGAACTTTTCACAGTTCCTTTCATGGGCAATTAAACAGATAATAGTCAGGCTGTGTGATAATCATTTCTGGTTTGAAAAACTAATCGACAGATATATTATTAAAAGAAACTAAAATTACTAGCGCTATTACTGTTTTGTTTTACATATCACTGCATTATAGAAGTTAAAAAAATAAATTTCAATTTGGTTCTCAAATATTTAATTATTATTTTATAGTCAAACTTATTAGATGAATTTTATCAAATTTGTCAAACTATACATATATATATATAAATATATATTGTTTTGGACACATATAGAGCTATAAGTAAAATTTTATTGCAATTCTAGATAAAAGAGAACTTAAACATCTCAATATTTTAAAATATTTATGATAAACTCAGTAATTTATTTATACAAGAGAGAGCTATATATTTGAAATTATGACTGAAATTTATCGGGAATTTATGAAAATATGAGATTTAGACTAGATGAAAAAATTTTAGAGTAAAAATTTCATTTTTATTATCATATTTAATATTAAAAAAATATTTTTAATTTATGTTTTTTCTAGCACAACATTTTTTAATAATTTATTTTAATTATTAGATTTATATTAATTAATTATTAATTTAAACTTGTTAACTTGCAACCTAAAAGTGGTTCATTATGACTTGTTATGATAATAACAACCAATTTGTCAAGGGATTCTCGTGTACTTATCATAATTTAGTAATTTGCCAAAATTAAAAATTTTCATTTTGAGTTTTTGTTGTCATTGATTTATACTATTTATCTTTTTATCTATTTAGATCACTAATTAATCATAATATTGTTGAATCTCTTTATCAGATTTTAATATAGGTTAATTTATTAACTGAAATTATCAATATATAGTAAAAAAAAAAAATTCTCATTATATTTTTTGTGTCGTGTTAAGAAAAAAAAACAATTTTAACAACTTTGATTGCGGGCTTCTAATATTCTGTCCAAGTGCCCAGTAGTTCTATTGAAGCAAAACAAAGACTACATGAGACTGTCAGAGTGTCCGTTCCCTCTTGTCTGGTTGTCGAATTTCTTTCTCTTGGCTGCCGTCTGAAGACCAGCTTCAGGTGATAGCTGTGGGAGCAAGATCTCAAAGAACTTCTCCAGCATATCACAAACCACAGGGTTCCCCTTCTCATACTACAGAGAACAAAATCATGTCAAAATGTGTGATCGTGACAAAAACAACCGCGTTATTCCCCCCTTTCCATCCGTCAAGCATGTCTGGTCAGGAAAAAGGACTCATACAAGCACATCACAGCTCAAAAAATAGGAAATAAATAAGAAATTAAATGCAAGACCTTTTCATATGCATCAAATTTGCCAGCTGAACAGGGTCATATACGACTTATAGATAATATGAACTTTGCAAGGGAAAAGAAAAACGCATTGCTTTCGGGAAGCCAGATGGATTTTGAAGTGTGTGTGTAAAGAAAACAGAACTGGCCTAAATCCATGGATTGGAGTCATATGCATCCGCTATTCGTGTATTTAAAGCACTCGAGCAAAGAAGGTTGGCGGGGGAAGCAGAGAGAGACTAGTATGATGCCAGTAAACTAATATATTTCTGTCTCACCAAAAAAAAGTGTAACGAAAACAGAATTAGCGCAGACATGTATTGAAGATCTCAAGCAAGAGAGGGTTCGCATGTTGTCTAGGCAATCAGTATAGTGATATGAACTCCATGAGGAGACATAGAAGAAACAATGAAAACTTTTTTAAAAAATATTTTTAAAACACTAGTAAAATAATGTATAGAACCCACACTTTGCTACCTCCATTTGATTGAAAAGAAATGATCCCAAGATGTGTCCCAAGCCTTTACACGGATAACTATTACCAAATACTTGGAAAATCCCAACATGCATGAAACCACTCATACTAACTCACTCAGCAGTGTCAACAAAAGCTCATCAATAGATAATGAAACTCCATCACTACAATGAAAAAAATTCAATTTATTCCTCGATGCACAGGTCATTTTAATGCTTCTGGAGAATGGTTACCTCTTAATATTCACATCTACTTGTATACAAGTCCAATTAAAACATAGACAGGATATTTGTGAGATAGAAGTACAGAAAACATACTGCTTCTATTTTGCCAAGAGCATTTTGCAACTTCAGAGTCAGCTGATAATTTTTCTCCATTAAGGCTTCAACCTACAAAGCAAATAACCAAAAAATGAAATCCAAGAATTAAACTTAAAATAATTAAGGATGATAACATAACAAAAGAAAGGATTCTCAACATGCCACCGGAGTAAGATCACCTTCTTTTCAGAATCAATATATAAGCTTTTATATGTAATATCACCCCCACTGCTACAGTTCTCACTAAAGGAGTTCTTGGTTGCCTGATCCAAAGTCAATAACTGTTACATATGGAGTAAATAAAAATGGCAAAGACATATAGAACAAGAAAGCCAATTACATCCCAGGTAATAACTTTGTACCTTACACTTCACATCTGCGGTCTTACATTGCACCTCTAACATTTTCAGAGTATAGTCTTCTTTTCCTTCCAAGTTTTTGTCAATCAAAGTAGGGTCCGGCAATTTTGCATCCACAGGGTCCTCTTCTTCCTCGCTTCCACTAAGAGTTATCTCTTCAATGATACGCTCAATATCTTGGTTTTGAGTATCTGCAGCTAAAGTTTGAAGACGCTCAGATCGCCTAACCTTGGCACCAGTTTGCTTTGCTTTCTTTTTTGAAGATGGTATAGCAAAGTCTGCTTGCATTTGAAGGTTCAGTTCCATTCCCTCCAAGGAAGAATTTGCAGGCTGTTTCGAGCTTTCAGGCTGCAAGAAGGAATTACTATTATCGTGCCCCAATTGCACCTCTGAAACTGTAGGAACTGTACTCTCAGCCTTCCATCAAAATCAAACAACTATCAGTTCAAACTGAATCAAATCAAACAACTAAAGATTTCAAGAAACTGTAAGAATGGAACAAAAATAAACGCTAAATGGTGGTATTTCCATAAACAACACTACAAGGGTGGACACTTGAAGCCTTGAATATTGATAATGAGGCTAGAATTTGAAATTTCCTCTACCACATATGCTACATTTGGAATTCAAGACAACAAACATCGACAAAAGAAAATCATAGAATAAAACAAGCACAAACATAAACTATAAGAACCACCTTTTGGAATAGCGACTTTGTAACCCTGAACCATGATTACATAGGATGATTATCAAGCAAATGCAAGGTGTTAAAAAGCAGAGAAGACGAAGGGTCATTGCATATTACCAAACTTCGTTGTTTTCAAGCTAATTCTCAATATCCAATTTAATATATGAAAACTTTAACCAGAAACAATATTGACTACATAGAAAATGAGTAAAATAAACCAGGACATGCAAAATATTAACTGAAAACAGGCAGATAAAAACCATTAATAAAAGAGAAAATCTTTTTTTTTTGGGGGAGTGGAAGACAGGACGAACACACCGAAACACAATATAAAGAATAGACATAGACAGCTGATAATTTTTCTCCATTAAGGCTTCAACCTACAAAGCATATAACCAAAAGATGAAATCCAAGAATTAAACTTAAAATAATTAAGGATGATAACAAAATAAAGGATTCTCAACATGCCACCGGAGTAAGATCACCTTCTTTTCAGAATCAATATATAAGCTTTTATATGTAATATCACCCCCACCGCTACAGTTCTCACTAAAGGAGTTCTTGGTTGCCTGATCCAAAGTCAATAACTGTTACATATGGAGTAAATAAAAATGGCAAAGACATATAGAACAAGAAAGCCAATTACATCCCAGGTAATAACTTTGTACCTTACACTTCACATCTGCGGTCTTACATTGCACCTCTAACATTTTCAGAGTATAGTCTTCTTTTCCTTCCAAGTTTTTGTCAATCAAAGTAGGGTCCGGCAATTTTGCATCCACAGGGTCCTCTTCTTCCTCGCTTCCACTAAGAGTTATCTCTTCAATGATACGCTCAATATCTTGGTTTTGAGTATCTGCAGCTAAAGTTTGAAGACGCTCAGATCGCCTAACCTTGGCACCAGTTTGCTTTGCTTTCTTTTTTGAAGATGGTATAGCAAAGTCTGCTTGCATTTGAAGGTTCAGTTCCACTCCCTCCAAGGAAGAATTTGCAGGCTGTTTCGAGCTTTCAGGCTGCAAGAAGGAATTACTATTATCGTGCCCCAATTGCACCTCTGAAACTGTAGGAACTGTACTCTCAGCCTTCCATCAAAATCAAACAACTATCAGTTCAAACTGAATCAAATCAAACAACTAAAGATTTCAAGAAACTGTAAGAATGGTACAACAATAAAAGCTAAATGGTGGTATTTCCATAAACAACACTACAAGGGTGGACACTTGAAGCCTTGAACATCGATAATGAGGCTAGAATTTGAAATTTCCTCTATACCACATATGCTACATTTGGAATTCAAGACAACAAACATCGACAAAAGAAAATCATTGAATAAAACAAGCACAAACATAAACTATAAGAACCACCTTTTGGAATAGCGACTTTGTAACCCTGAACCATGATTACATAGGATGATTATCAAGCAAATGCAAGGTGTTAAAAAGCAGAGAAGACGAAGGGTCATTGCATATTACCAAACTTCGTTGTTTTCAAGCTAATTCTCAATATCCAATTAAATATATGAAAACTTTAACCAGAAACAATATTGACTACATAGAAAAATGAGTAAAATAAACCAGGACATGCAAAATATTAACTGAAAACAGGCAGATAAAAACAATTTATAAAAGAGAAAATCTTTGGGGGGGGGGGGGGGGGGGGCGGAGTGGAAGACAGGACGAACACACCGAAACACGATATAAAGAATAGACATAGAATCACTTGGTCTACAGACATTTGTTAAAAGGGGGGGAGGGGCAGGCATGTTGTTGATGGTTGTAAAACTTACGACGTTAGCCCTTTTTTTGAGCTTCAGAAAGGGTTTCCTTCCCATGGTGTTTTTCTCGCAGGCAAAACTCTTTGGAGACAGTATAGAGGAGGCGTCAGATGAGATGACTGTTAAAGAAACCCCTATTTTAGTCTTATTTATTTATTACTTATTATCACTGCGCTCTTATTATTGTTGTTGCCGCCGTCGTTGTCATGGATAGTTGGATACTTTAAAAAAAAGAGTTCATTGAAAAAATTTAATCCGATAAATTAATTATAATATTATCATTTATATTAAATACAAAAAAAACTCTCTCTCAAAACACAATTTTTATCTCAAAATACAACTAGATAATTATTTTGAGAAATCTGATTTTAACATTAATTTTTATTTGAGATAATTAAAAAAATCCTTATAGTTTGATCTAAATTTTATTTTTTCCCCCATACTTTCATATACTTTTTAATCAAATAAAAAAACTCAAATTAAATGTATTGTTGAGGATATACACTGATATTAATTAAACATATAAACTCTATGATGGAAAATATAATTGACGAAAGTATAGAGGAAAAATAAAATTCAGACAAGTTAGATTGAGCTTGCTGAATCTGTCTTCAAACTTTCGTTCGCACACAAAACAGATAAGATTCCCTTCCAAACAACCAACAACAACAGTCCACCAATCAAAACTTGCCAAATCAACAACAACAACCACCACTGAGAACCAAAACGGCCCGAAATCAAAGTCCCCAATATTGTCCTCCAGCTGGACTCGGAGGACGTCATTCGTGGCGGAAGTGAAGCGTCGGATTTGATTGATAAGGCTGTGTCTAAGTCTGTAGGGATTGTGGTCCTCAATGGATGCAGTGATGGTGGTGGTGGCAGCGGGAAGAGCCTTTACGAGGCAGCCTGTTTGGTGAAGTCAGTGGTGAGAGATCGTGCTTATTTGTTGATCGGAAAACGTGTTGATATAGCTGCTGCTGTTAATGCTAGTGGTGTAGTGGTGTCTGATCAAGGTCGGTATCGCTTCATTTATTCATTTTAAGTTTAGTTTCTACGATTCCTTTTCTTTTCAATGCCTCTCTAAATTAATTTTGTGATTATTGTGCGTAATTTATTTATTTGCATTATAAAAAAATGATCAACTTTACAAATTAAAGAAGCACTATGAAAGGCATCTAATAATAATGAAATGGCAACGAATAAAATGGGGTTATTATTCTTTTCCACGAAAGATGCGATATACTTGAAAAAGCCTTAGTTTCAGCAATTACATTATGTTCAACTTGAAGGCTTCCACCATATCCACCTCCTCTAATTGATGTTGTTTGTGATTCGATATTGATGGTTGGTGACAAACAACTAGCTAACCTACCTGTATATATCTAATATTAGCATATTAATTAGTCGAGATCAAGAAAGGTAGATAAATCACACATATATTGCGCTGGACCAGCGAAAATGCCACTAACCAAATTCATGAAAAGGATTATTATCATGAAATCGATTTTATATATATCGGATGCTTGAAATAATAAATGTATGGAAGTGTAATGTGTTTCTTTGTTGTTTTACAGGGCTTCCTTCCATTGTGGCTAGAAATATGCTGATGGGTTCCAAATCCGGACCAGTTGTGTTACCTTTAGTTGCCAGGTGTGCAGACACCAAATGCTGCATGGAATGCATCAAATTCTGAAGGTGCCGATTTTCTTATATATGTTTTCTTGGCCCAGAGAAGGATCTTGATGTAGAGATGAGCTCACGATTTGGGAATGTGAATATCCTAATCTTAGCCCTTTATGCTTCTCGTGGGGAGGCCAAAGTGTCCATGGGAGCATCAAAATTTCTCAATTCTGGTGCTTGTGGTTCTGGTGTCATTGGAAGACTTGAAGTTATTTAGTGATGATGGTTTGACTCACATGTTTGACAATGCGTGTGCAACAGATAAAAAATCTCAGGATGAGCTCAAAAGCTCCAGCAAGCTCAAATCATTGGATATGGAAAATGATATTCACGAGAAAACAACAGTGGCAGGCTTTGTTAAACTGGAGGATAGAGAAAAACAGCTCATAGAAAAAGAGAGATCATTATTGCTTGAAGCTATTGATGCGATGCAGAAAGCTACTTCTCTGGTGATTTTTTATTTAAAAATTTAGCATTTGGATGCTCATGTGATAATCTACATCTCTGTCGATTCTTTCTCTTGCTTTATAAGCCTGAATGAGCGTATTGGACTTGAATGACAAATGGGGGAGCTTTCACTTCTCATTGATGCGGTTTCTCAGATCGATGAGCCATTTTTACTGGGTATAGTGGTAATTGCGTGCTGAACTTCAGCATATTGTGGTTCCAGGGGTATACTTTGGTATTAACTCTACATTTTTTTTATAATTTTTTTCCTATTCACTTGAAAAGATCTAGAATTAAAATGGTCTGCAGTATTTTTCTTGTAGTTTTGTTTATTTTCTTAATGAAGAAAAAAAATGTGTGTCAAGTTTATGCCTTGACTTTCATTTTGTATGTTGCATGAGAGCAGAGCATGATTTTATGTTTCAGGGTTTCCATTTTTGTTCAAAAAATTCCATGAGCAATCTCACTAAACTGTTACATTTAGGCCTTTGGGTGTTATCTCCATTGCTTTTCCATACCTTGCTCAGTCAAATCATGGGTCAATATGCCTTTTATACTTTCTAAGGATCCATTTCCTGTTCGTATCTCTCCTCAACCCTACCCCCTGTCTAGGTTGGACGTAGCAGCAGTAGTAAGTGAAAATGATGCACTAAAACCCTTCCTGAGAAAGGCATTGACATTAACATTTTTCCCTTAGCTTTCTTGATTTTTCTCTTCATGTGCTTTTCTTAAAAACTTTTTTTTTTTTTGTAATAAACATAAATAAGTTTGTTATCATTAAAAAAAATACTTAGATTCATATAGAGATTGGTTGGCTTTTGGTGTTGTTATCTTTATGAACATGCTGCCAAAGATTTTTGCTCTCCCATGACTGTGTCTTTATTGGTACCATCTAGGGTGAGTTCAACTCTGGGAAATCAAAAAAGATACCTTAATGAGGGTGTTGTTCCTACAACAAACGAGATCACTTTCTTATGCTACTCTAAGAGTGATTCTGAAGAGCAACAACGCCATGAAAGGCATCCATATGGTCAATATATATGCTACCTGCCGGCTCCAATTCTTAAAGAAGTAAAGTCTTTTCATTTTTCATCTCATGTGTACTCCTGAATTTAGTTCTGAGATGTTCTATATAAATTCCTACATGGTCAACTTGTTTATGTCAAAATGCAAGGTTCCAAGGTATTTTATGCATAGGGATCCATAGGTAGAACTGCCACTTTACTGTGCTTGCATGAAATGTGTGTGTTTATGATCGGTTTAGTTAAATTCAGCTGCAACTATCCTTTTTATTTGAACTTTTTGGATGTGCATAACCTTACAAGAAGTCTCCATAGCAATTTCTGCCATGTGCAAATGTAAATTTTCTTTTTACTTCCACAACATGATATCTTGTTACTTGCTGAATTGCATTTCATACTAGTTGCTGCTTTGGAAGCTGTAGCTAATGCATTCTATTTATTCATTCTTTCTTAAACAGATGAATATTGTCGATACACCTGGGACTAATGTCATTCTCCAAAGGCAACAGCGTCTTACTGAAGAATTTGTGCCTCGTGCAGATTTGCTTCTTTTTGTTTTTTCAGCTGACAAGCCATTAACTGAAAGTGAGGTATGCATGGTTGTGAATGTGACATAGAAATCTATGATGTTTTATAGTTCTGAAACACAGTGGATTTGAATGCCCTGGCCTATGTGTTTTAGCCTTTGGTGTTACATTTTAAACTCACTATCCAGGAAAATGTTTAGTGAGAAATAAGTTACTGAAAAACTGCATTTGGACTCCTCGATGTCATCCAAATAAAATTGAACTACATTGAGGTTCTGTTGAAAGTACCTTCAACTATTTTGAAAGTGAATTTTGCAGAGAAAATTCCTAGTATAAAGGTGACCTGGAGCAATATAAATCCAAACAATCGCTTCATCTTTGGCACATGCATATTAATATAAGATGTGGTCTTGAGAAGCCCTTGCTTTGGACTTAAAGAATATCAGCGTTATATCAAACTTGTTTTCCCAGTGGTTAAAGTATATCAACTAGTGATTTGTTGCTTCCAAAAGTAATTTTGGTTTCCCTCCTGATATTATTTCCAGGTTGCTTTTCTTCGTTATATTCAACAGTGGAAGAAGAAAGTTGTTTTTGTGTTAAATAAATCTGACATCTATCGGAATTCAAGTGAGGTTAATTATATACTTTTTTTCCATATTGTTTGTCGATATTTCTTGCTATCTGTACTACTCAAGCTACTTACAAGGGTCTACTTTTGTTTGTGTGATTTTATGTAGCTCGAGGAAGCTATATTGTTCATAAAGGAGAATACAAGGAAATTGCTGAACACTGATGATGTGATGTTATATCCTATATCTGCTCGGTCAGCTCTGGAAGCAAAACTGTCAGCTTCTTCTGATACTGGAAAAGAATACTCAGAACTATCGGTTTCTGAATCTCATTTGAAAATCACTAGATTCTATGACCTCGAACAGTTCTTATATAGTTTTTTAGATGCCTCAACAACAACAGGAATGGAAAGAATAAGGCTTACACTTGAAACCCCAATTGCGATTGCTGAGCGTTTACTTTCTGCTTGTGAAACTCTTGTGAACCAAGATTGCCAGTATGCCAAGCAGGACCTAACCTCTGCAACATAAATAATTGATAGTATGAAAGAGTATGCTACAGAGATGGAAAATGAGAGCATCTCATGGAGGAGAAAAATGATGTAACTGGTAAGTTTTCCAGAAAAGATTTTTACTACTCACAGACCAACTCACACTATCTAATTAAATGTAAATTTGTGGTGATTTTTCATGAAATTATACCATTAATGTGCTGAACTGATGGGTGAAATCGCAGATCGATGTGACAAAATCTCATGTTTTGGACCTCATAGATTCAACCCTACAATTATCAAATCTTGATCTTGTTGCTTCATGTATATTCAGAGGGGGGAAAGTCTGATACAATGCCGGCCACCTCAAAGATTCAAAATGATATAATTGGTCCTTCACTGACAGATGCACAGGTGAGTTTTTGGTTCTTACCTTTTCTAGGACCTGTGTTGTCGATGCTTTATATTTGCTACCATGCTGTATTTGCTTTATATTTGCTACGATGCTTTATGTTTGCTACTATGTTTTATATCATCTTTCATCAATCATACTTCCTCTTTATTTATTTGGAAAGCTTAAAATAATTGTTATAGTCATCTGGGGCATTTGGCTGATTCTCAGTCTTAAGGTGGCCTGCTTCTCCTAGAGGTTCATTTTAAGATCTACTAAAACCTTTCTTCAATATTTCGTTGGCATCTTTGGTGATTGCATATCCATCAGAGTTGCTTGGCTTTAATTGCTCATTCACTGTTACTTGTTTTTGTTATTTTGGCATACAGAAATTGCTTGGAGAGTGCGTGATATGGTTAAAATCAAACAGTTCTTGTGGAGGGAAACTATACAAAGAATCATTTGAAAAACGATGGACTTCAGTTGATTATCCAACCTCCCAGATACATTTAGAAACCCATGATTTGGAGAAACAAGTTGACCTCAGCACGAGAGTGACAGAGAACTTCAGTGCTGGGGCCACTTCAAAGCTATTTGAAAAACAAATACGTGAAGTGGCCAGTTCTAATTTTCTGTGGTCATGCACCAAATTTTCTTAAGTTGCTTTTAGACAATTTAATAACCTTGTTGAGCAAAAGCTGGCATCATTAAATAAGTAAACAGTGATATAGTCTATGCCAAGACATATATATTTTGTTTAAAACATAAACAAATTTCCTGCTAACAAACTATGATACCTTTGTATTATGAGAGATTGATAACACTTGATTTTCTCCTTTCTCAATCGCGTGAGTGCTGAATCTGGTGCATTTTTGGATTCTTGGGAAGGTAGAGCTTGCACAAAGTAACAAATTTGTCTGCTGGCATTTTACGAACAACACATTATAGCCTGGGTAATTTCTGGTGGCAATAGTGGAACCTTGGATGAAATAACAAAATTATCTGGAAGCAATTTTAGAATGACACCTTGCAACCCAATTAATTTCTGGTAGCGTTATGTGTTTGCATTATAATCTAAAATCCCAAGGCATGTAATTGGAAAAAAAAGAGTGGAAGGTAAAAGGGCATAGAGGAAGTGGTTCTGCTTTAGATTCTTATATGAACTGAAGTATCGGCTCTTTTATGATATTTCAGTGGGATTCCTTGTAACTTTTATCTTGGATGCAGTGAGAGTTTTCATTGAAGAAGTTCCATTTTCATTTTAGTCAATTTGTGGGTCTTTGTGCCTGAGGTCAAATGTTTTCTCCTTGGTCTTAGTTCTTGGGGACTTTTGGTGGAGTAGGAGCTGCTGGTTTATCCGCCTCTCTTCTGACATCAGTACTACCTACGACTTTAGAAGATCTTCTTGTTCTTGGCCTTTGCACTGCTGGAGGGTAATATTTATGATTGCATTTCTTTCCTTTTTCTTGTCCACATTGCTAAAGTGTACTTGCAAATATTTTATGTTCATAAAATTCTTTGACGACATCGTTCAAACTTGACATTTTCTGGCTTATTCCCCTAAATCTGATCTTGAATGGCTACTTGCTCATTTTTTCTCGTGGCAGAATTGTATTCTGGATCCAAATCAAGTTATCAGCATGCAGTTCTTGCTATTATGTCTTTTCCAATGGTGATATCATTGAATTCAAACATGCAATAAGGTATTCAATATCTGATCGAACCTTTGCTTTATAATAGGTTTTTTCGACTTTTCCAGCCCGTAGGCGAGCAATGGTAGATCAGGTAAATAGGATTGCAGATGGCCTTGCACGTGAAGTTGAGGAGGCCATGCAGAAGGATCTAATGAAAACTGTTGGAAATGTGGAAAACTTTGTAAGAACTATTGGCAAGCCTTATCAAGATGCAGCGCAAAAAAGACTGGACAAACTCCTAGACCATCAAGAAGAACTATCAAACGTTGATAAAAAACTTAGAACACTACGCATTGAAATACAGAATGCTAATGTATCATGACAAAATGGTTCAAGTTTCCCCTCATTTTTTTTTGGTGAAGCAAGTGCAGCCTATGATAGCATGAATAAAAACACCGTGTAGCAAATATATATGTTAATGATAAATTCAGTTTTTTTATTATCATTTGAATAAAAGTTATGGGATCTATATATTGAGCTGATCATTTACCGATGCACTGCATCGACAATGGGTGTGTTAGCTTGTCAAAGATCAGCAGCTAGTTGCCCTTCCCTCATTCAGTGAACACAAAAACATCCCTGACGAAAAAATTTCAGGTATCAAAAGCATTGCCGAGTTTTCCATACATAGCAACGGGTATCTATCATAGTTTGTTCGATTTTATCAAGTTTTGTTGATGGACCATAATTCTCATCAAGAGCTTGGCTAACCTCATCAGATTTTTGACCCTTTCGCCAAATATTTAAACGCCCTGCTTGCTTTGGGTTGAGAAATCTCAACACCAGCCTCTCACCTAAACAATATCTAAGTGCCGACCATCCATAAAGTTTGCCGTCGGCTTCTTGTATTGATTTTTTATATTAACAAATGTAGCAATTAACCAGTGATTTCGTGACATCTCTGAAAGCTTTGAGTGGTTCTTTTTGAAAATTTTCAAGGGACAGTAGCATGATCGCTGGAAGGACGAAAAGGCAATGCTACTATAATGGTCAAAAGGTATGAGAGAGTGCGCACCCTTTTTTAATTATGCCATGAATTCTGATTCCTCCTCGTCTTTCTTTGTGATGATCTTATTGAAGCTGCGCTTGACAAATAGCCATGCATATTTAAACAATCAGGGGGATTAGGGTTTTCGTGCATCTGGGGCCAAGGCCATAGCCAGACATGATGACTTTTACACGCCCTTTTGCCTTTAGTTTACGAGGGTCGACCCTTTCCTCCGGCCAATCTAAAACAAAAGCATACCAGTACTAAAAAAGATTGATTGCGAAAGCAAAATTTGATGGCTGGGGGCTACGAGAGTGTGTGTGAGTGCACATATTCTCTGGTCTGCCTCACTGATAGGCCTAGCACATGGACACCGTTTATTGGATCAGAGAACGATAAAGGCTTCGTTTAGGACCGCCATTGAATATATACTACTAAGATTCTCTCATTCATGCTAATAGGTTTGGTATCTAGCCTTGCTCAATTGGAAACTGCTTTTGATTGCTCGATTCAAAATGTTGGTTTGCTCGAAATAAAAATAAAAATGCATGCGTGGTTCATGATCTCAAGAGTGCATAGTGGATGATTTAACAAGAATATCACAGAATAATTTCCATATTTATACTAACTTTGAAGGATTAAACCTGGCCGTCCCATGCCTCAGCTTTATTAAGTTCTTTACTGTAGTCTTCATGATGATGACGTTTTGTTTGATCAGGGTGACAAGAACAGCATTAAGTGATCATTTCTACGTACCCACTACATAATCGTAACGAGCACACAAATCAAAATTTATGGAGTTGATCATCTTCCCTTTTCTTAACATGGAAAAAGAGTGGCTGGATTTACACGCTGCAACAATCGGAGGATTAATTTGGCCCTTGCTGCATGTTTAGGATTCAGTGATTGAGGATGGATCTTGAATAATCCCGTCGACTGTGATACCCATTTGCATTGGCCTGTGTTTCTGGGGAGATTAGACACAGCCTCTCTTGTCTCTTCGGTCTGAAATGCGTGTCGTTCGCGAATGGGAAGAAGCATACTCGGGTCTACGATCTCACTGAGCCGCATTTCATATCAGACTCATATTTAGTGGCAAACAAGTGGGCTAGTGCTGTCGTGATTGTGGTTCTCAATTCTGAAGCGTATTCGTTAAAATGTCTGGCAGCATTATCATTGTCCACCCATTCCAGCCGTGGTAATGGGTATTCTAGTGTTTGAAACTGTGTTTTAAAAGTATTTTTGTAAAAAAAATTATTTTTTTTAAAAAAATAGTATTTTTAGATTATTTTCATGTGTTGATATAAAAAATTATTTTTAAAAAATAAAAAATATCATTTTAATGTATTTTTGAATGAAATATTTTCAAAAACAATCTTAATTATACTTCCAAACAGGAAATTATTGAATCATTTCCCATGGTCTATAATCCATCCAACCCAGGAAGAAAAAAAGTATTTTAGAAAATCCAAGAAATGCTTTCAAAGGAAAGATTAGTTGATTTGCAGTATACTTTGACTGTCGACTCTGGGGGGAATCTGGTTTGGTATTTGGCACGACTGTATTGGTTGATACTTATCATTAATGATACTTACTCAATGAAAATTATTATCTTAGTTATAAAGAAAGAGATGCACACAAGATTTTATACTGGTTCGCCCTCATCATCCATTCCACTCTCTAGATGATATGTATTGTTCAGTCATTAAATTTAGTCTTTTCTTTTCAGACTCTTTTATAACTGAACTCAATCTGCAGGTATCAATGGCTATACTAGGCGAGAAGAAAATCCAGGCTGTAAATTATTAAAATATAGGATTCGTTTAACATTGAAATGTTAATAGCTGGACCACTTCATGTTGTCATTCTAATACAAAGAACATAAATAAAATAGATAAATTTGAGGTGTCTTGAAGACATTTCTCTGACAAAAATGTATTTTTTGGATTCAGGTTGTGTTTCCTCGCTCGGAGGGAAGACAATGTATAAGTTTATTATCCTTTCTAGTACATTTGTATGAATGCTAAAATTGTATTTTACTCTTATATATATATATATATATATATATATATATATATATATATATATATATGCTAGGATCTTTACATATTTAGCATTGTTTGCAAGTTTGCCGAGGTATATAAAATTACATGCTTATAATTCCAAAATATAAACTTTCCTCGAACGTCTAATTTGTTTAAAACATTATTGTTATGATAAACTAAACATGCTCTCAAATCTAGTCTAATATTTTTTTGATTTACATTGCTATCACTCATAATCTTCTTCGATGGCAATGCTTCACCTTTTACAATTGAATTTTTCTCGAGATTAAAGGTTTTAATAGCTTTATTTAAAAGCTCTTATTAAATCCCAAGTAGTTTTAAATGTCACTTATATTTTAACAATTTTTTTATTACAAACTTAAATGCTCACTAATCACTCAAGAGAAGATACAATGTAAAACATCAAGTCTTTAGATATTATCTAGTTCTCAAGAAATTGAAAGAATGCAAGCAAGAATTATTTTTTTTCTTAACTCAAAGTATGTTAAAATAATGTTTAAAGATTGAAGGTTTAGCATTGCATACAACACATCATTGGGTGAGCACGGAGGAGTTACCTTTTCATAGACAAAGGCTAAAAACTAGTCGTTAAGGGTAGCAAAACAATGAAGCTTTAACCTCGACAACATCAAC
Organism: Salix caprea; assembly: GCA_964035475.1. NCBI lineage: Eukaryota > Viridiplantae > Streptophyta > Magnoliopsida > Malpighiales > Salicaceae > Salix > Salix caprea. The sequence goes on along the minus strand of OZ037755.1, from coordinate 14,229,695 downwards.
CATTCGGTAACACCACGGGCATATTTGACACCGTGTTTCAAAAAAGTTTTTTTTTTAAAATAAATTTTTATTTTTTTATTATTAAAAATTAATTTTTTTTATATTTTTAAATTTTTTTTATGTTAATGTCAAGAATGATTTTTAAAAAATAAAAAAATTATGTTAATATATCTTTTAATAAAAAATATTTTTAAAAATAATCTTAATAATACTCGCAAATACAAATAGTTATGATCCGATGAGAAAAATTTAACGTAAAGGGTTGTCACGTGTGCAGTTGAGAAATTGACAATTTTTGTCCAGCGTGTAGTTTGTTCTAAAAAATGATTTTGAATTTAAAATGAATTTGTTCTAGAACAAATACAAAGCGTTCCCTTTCAAATAAAATTGTTTATTTATTTGCCCCTTTAATTATTTTTTTGCAGTTTCATATTTTATTGGTTATTCTTTTTTATTTTATTAAAATTTAATCATTTTTATGATTTTTCTAATAGAGCATGATTTAATTTTTACTAAGTTTTTTTTTATAAGATTTAAATGTTTTTTTCTTATGTCAGGAGAGATTCTTTCTATGTGCCCTGTTTAATTTTTTTTTTCTTTTAATTTTTTTTCCATGCGTGTGTTTTAAAAATATTATTTTATTAAATAAAACATTGGTTCCAAAAAACATAATTATAAAATATAATTAGGCACATGACTTGTGAAATCAAATATTTTAATTTATATTTATCCTTGATTTTCAAGTTCAGTATTTAGTTAGTGTAAATGACATTTTGTTTGTTAACTAGTACAAATAATTCTTGATTTATTTAATTATGCGTGATTTTCTGATTTATAATTGTTAATGCCTAAATATTTTACAAATTTTTTTAACTAAAACCCGCAGCGTAGCTTATTTGATACATCAAATAAAAGCCAAGACTAGGAGGACAAAATGGTATCATTGCTTTAAAGAAAATCTCTGGGCTTATAAAAAAGAAAAAGAAAAGGATTGTTTCGAAGTAAACGTGCATGTCCGTACAGCCTCTAGCATCTGATTTAGACAGACAAAGAATTGGCCAGTGCAGATTTGCACCTTGATTTGTTTAGTCTGACATGGCATGAGAGCTCTGCATTTTTTTAAGCAGTAATCATGATTAATTGTAATTATTGAAAATAAAAGCTGGGAGACCGCTTGACTTACAAGACATTTAAAGGCATGATTCGTTTAATGTTTGTATTTCCCACCAATGGGTTCTTCTTAAATGGTCGGTCGTACTATAATATAAAGTGGTCGAAAAGGATCTTTGTCTTCTTAATTAGCTCCCTCTTTTTTCGTTTTAAATTCTATTTTCATGCTGGAAAAGTGAACCCTACTTCCTACTTTTGATAGAATGGACGGTTGTTTTGTTTCGATGCAGTGGACAGAGACAGATGGGCTAGTTTATCATTGATTTTTAATGGCAGATTTATTAATATCTGCTTAAGGTTACATGATAGGTGCAAGCATTCTTTCATGATAAAAGGACTTGACGTGCAAAATACCTTAAACGAATTTCATATTTAGGTTGACTGTTTCTGTATGGGAGAAAATTACTTTGCTATATACCCTTTCTGCATTTGTTTTCAAGGACACGTCCTATAGTCATTTTATGCGACTGCTTACTATTATAATTATATTTGAGGTTGTTTTTTAAAATATTTTTTATTGAGTAATGTATCAAAATGATATATTATTTTAAAAATATATATATATTTTTGATATCAGCACGTGAAAATGATCTAAAAACACACAAAATAAAAATAGTTTAAAATAAAAAATAAAAATATTTTTTTTTTAATTTTTTTTCAAAAATATTATTGGAATGCAGTGCCAAACATGGCTTATACTAGCTTCGGCGACCACGTTTCGCTAGGACCAAATTATTTTTTTCCAGGTAAAAAATAATATTTAGGTATCACAAGTATATTATAAAAAGAAAAAAAATATAATATAGATAGTAGACCTAACTAAGTGCATGTTTGAGAGCATGATTGAGGTTGCTTTTAAAAGTGTTTTTTCATTCATAAATGTATCAAAAAAATTTTTTTTTCTATTTTTTAAAAATTATTTTTGATATCAGCACATGAAAATGATATAAATACACCAATTTTTTTTAATTAAAAGTAAAAAATAAAATAAAAATTATTTTTTTTCTAAAACGTTTTTGAAATGCAGTGTCAAATACAAGTTGAATAAAGTAGCTTTATTTTAATTGCATGAATAAAAAGAAAAAGAAAAGGAAGAAGAAGGCAACATGGATCACTTTTTTTTTCTTTTTTTAAAAAAAGTGACTAATATAATGTTTTTTTTAAGAAAAAAACTTGTGTTAGATTTTCAAACCCTTGACTCAGGTTATTAGACCCAAAACATGAAGGATAAAATTGAAAAAAAAATCAATTATTCAAAAGGATTCAAAAAATAGCAATTAAAAGAATAAAGATCAAAACTAATACACAAAGTAAGTTTTGTATCTGATTAAAGGGTGAATTTGAAAAGAAAAAAAATGAAAAAAAGAAAAGAATAAAGACCAAAATTAATATAAAAAAATATTTTATAATAAATTCAAACTCATACAGGAGCTAGGTTGGCATGTTCATGTATAAGTTTTAGTTAAGAACTCGCTTTGCTTACGATAACTTTCTCCTGAAAACTTGACTACAATTATCAGGGCTTAATTTTAATCCTCTAACCTCTCATATTATAAATACCAAGATTTTTTTTCCATGTGGGATAGAAGCTCTTAAAGAGCTTTGAGTTTCACCAAACATGTCAATCAAGAATTGCTTAAGATAAATTTTTTATTCACTTATAATTTATTTAAATAATGCTAATGTTTCATGTAAATTTTTTTATATTAAATATTAAATCCCGACAAAATTTTAACCCCAAAAGTTAGATGACACTCTTTTAATTTGACCTCAAATGTATCAATTAACCATGATTTTAAACAAAAATTCAAACATAATTATATAGTTTTCTTGTCATTCACACTAGAAACTCTGAAAAATTTACTCCCACCACCTAATTAAACAATTTTTTTATTTATTTTGGAACCAAATAAGTATTTTTAATTATAAGAAAAATTGTGAACTGATGATCAAGAAAACAATCTCAAACAACATGAAGCTGTTGATATCAGAGAATGTGCGAGCAAGATTATACAATGTTAACGACATTTTACAATTTAGATGATCCTTTATTTGTACAATTTTACGAATAATTTTATTTTCTACACTACAAATGGAACAAACATGTCTTTTTGCTGGGTGATATGTGGTAATAGTTTTAGAATTCAATATCTGCACACCAAAAGTGTTAATTATAGTTTAGATTTTGAATTTTATCAAAATTCATTAATTAATTAGTTTTTGAATTATTAAAAATAATTAAAAAGTCTTTGGCTAGGAGCGAATCATGCTCAATTTAGTATTCCCCAAATATATCTTTTCCTTTTCTAATCAAAATTCTCCATCTTAATTACTTTTCCTTTTCTATTTTTATTTAAAAAGATGGGATTGATCCAAGGAATCTTACAGTTACTTAAACTACAAGACCTAATCAAATAATTTGACTAAACTATAGGTACTAACTCATGATTTATTCCACCAAAAATAGTTGAGTTGGACCGGCTATCAAAAATGGAAAAAGAACAATAAAAGGCCGCGTCAAGCGAAATTGGTTAGTTGGCTGAACGCCCCTCTAAACATTTTGGGATGAATATTACATCCCTTAACTTTTCATTTTTTGATTAAGGTCCCTCACGTGATTGTTTTGCAAAGACAGCAAATCTATTCGCTCGCTCTCGGGAAATCCATCTAAACAAAATCCATGCTTGAATGAAAATGTGATTCACTAACATATTTAAACATAAAAAAGCCAAAATAAATTTAGTTTTTCATATGAAAATAAAATAGCTTTAAAATAATAACAACAACAACAACAATAAAGATAACAATTCAGAGTATTCGTTTAGAATTGAGGCTGAACTTGACTTTTTATTAAAAATATATTTTTTGTTTTAAATTATCTTTTTAGTGTTTTTAAATTATTTTGATATGCTGATGTAAAAAATAACTAAAAAACATTAGTATTTTAATATAATTACAAGCAAAAAGTATTTTAAAAAACAATTTTTTGTACTTCCAAACATGTCTGAATTGCATTTGGGTGAAATAATTGTAATAAACGTGAAATCAAATAGATGATCATATTTATTTTGTATTTTTTTTAACTAATTTAACATAGAGAGATATAAGTATTATTCATTCGAATATATATTCCAGATAAAAAGAAACTCAAAAGTATAAGAAGTATCACTGAGAGTCTGAAGTATATATAGTCATGTTAATCAAATATAGGAAACAGCAGCTCATGGGTGGCAGGCAGAGAATTATAGAAATGTTGAAACCTCCTTAACTTTTACACTCTGATTTTGAAGGAAAAAAATTTGATTGAGGGACCTACATAAATAAAATAAAAACTACAGTAACGAAGTTGCGGGTGACCAAAAGTTAGTGGCTATATTGGGACAAATTAGCCAGCCCTGAAATTCAGTTCTTAGCTTTGAATTCTACAGGTAGTCTCCACACACACTAAACTAGGTTTTGACCCTAAGATGTCATCGACTCATTATAAAATAAGGAGATTATTTTATCCAGTAATTGTTTCAATAGTACATGATTGATACTAAGTAATTTGCTATCTGGAGTTTCAGGTTTGAGTTTTATATTACTAATATAATAATCATTAAGGATTTATATGATTATTAACTTCAAAATTTGATAAAATTAATTTAGATATATATAAACTAGCTCGAATATCCGTATTAATAAAATAAAATAAAATGATTAGGAAGTCACAAAGTAGAACTGGAAAAGTAAAGGAATCCCTACTTGTAAAATACGAAAGCCTGTCGTGCATTTTTTTTTGTTTAATCGCTAATTTCGAAGGAAAGCCTAATGATTATTCTCTAATCCAGGAATTTTCCTTAAAGCAATTAGCATCTAGAATCCCACTACGTAGTTTTTTGCTCTCCAAGTCAAATAGTTTTTAAGGTACATCTATACTTCAGACATCTGTCATGTTCTTTTTTTTATAATTTTTTTTCCCGGAGAGGAATAGGAAATTTGGAATACTCAAATATTCTTCTTATATATACATACATACATACATATTGCCCTTTTATGTTACAATAATATTAAAAAATGGTCTTTAATCCTTATTATAGAGTTTTACACTTATTTATCAACTGGTTCGGCACCATGTAGTAGACTATAAAGTTGAATAAATCTAGTGGGCATAAAAAGTTGTTATGCGTTTTTTTTTTTTAAAATATATTTTATATATATATGTAATATCAACACATCAAAATCATAAAAATAAATAAAAATAACATCAATTTTATATTTTTCTAATAAAATATATTTTAAAACACATTAAAAAACAAAAACTACCACTCCCAACCACTCACTTCCTATATATTAACACTGTTGTCAACGTATTTTTCTGTTGGTAAATTTATTTCTTTTAATACAAAGAATTCGATATCAAATACTTTAGGTTAGATAAACCGAGAATAGTCACTTAATTAACCGACTCACACGACTATTGATTGAAAACTCGAGAATTCAAAAAAAAATATTACATAGGTACGGTTTATTATTAACACACACACGTAAATTATATAAGAAATGTCATAAAAATAATTACGGGATCCATTATTTTATGAATTTGGATCAATAACGAGTTGATCTTATATAATTATTATTTTTATTAACTTGATGATTTATAAAAAAGATAAAAATATATTATTTTTATAATATTAAGAAAGGAAAGGAATTTCAACCATGGTGAGGCAAGCTATTTCCATTTTTCTGACTAATTGTTGGAATCTCTCTTTTATTTTATTTATAAAAAAAAAAAAACTCTGGTGGTGCTAAGCTTTCCGCTTCCTCCTATAAATTCATGCCTCCCCCTTTCATTACTCTTAACCGTTCACTCCCAAGTCTTAATTGCTTCTTTCTCTCTTGCTGCGCAAGTCCCAAAGATCAACTGCGATCCCACCAAAGCCAAGCTCTGTTTGAAAACATCTCTTTGATCTCAACCTCACTGCCTTGATCCCATAACCTCCAAACTCCTACAATCTCAATAAAAAAAGAAGCCTCCCCTGTTCCTCCCCTGTCCAAGCTCGTTGATTCCCTCTGTTTTCGACCTTCCACATTTCAGCTGTGAAGAATGTCCTCCTCAAGCTATTGTCCAGGCCTCCAATCATGCCTAGAGCCGGTCTACCACGTCGAACCACGTGTTTTGAGGCTCAAATTGGCTCCATCCAAATCCAACACTTCGAGCTCTTCAACAATTTGCAAGCCTTTTGTCGCTAACTCAGACCGTGACATGGAAAATGCTGACACGGGTGGGTGGAGTTTCCTCCAGTGTATTGCCAACAATACCTCTCGAACCGCCACAGAAGAGAACGACAAAGTCTATGTCCCTCCAAATTTTAAGAGCTCTTCTTCTATGCTCAGCGAAAAGAGCTTACAAATGTGTACGGAGGGCTTGGGGAGTGAAACTGGTAGCGAGGGGAGCGAGAGTAGCGATGGGACGGGTTTCCTGTCACCAGAAAACGTGGATTATGAGACTAGGGCAGCACCAAAATTGCGCCAAACAAGGACAACGAGACGAACCCTTAGCTTCCCACCTCCTCTGAGCTCGATCAGAGGCTCCAACACTGTTCGAGTGAGGCCTCACCGAGAGGGTGGAAGGCTAGTCCTGGAGGCAGTAACCGTCTCTTCTTGCCACGTTCATTTACATGCAGAGAGAACCGATGGCCGGCTCCGGCTACATTTGATGAAGGACAGCTCTCCCAATAACCTTGAAAATGAAGAGCAAGAGGCAGAAGCAGAGTATGGCGAGGAAGTTTCGGCTCAAGAAGACGGTGCTGGTGATGATCGAAGTGGAGATGATGAAGCTGAAGGTGGAGATGATATTTGGGGAGAGGAGTTGGAGGGCATTAATGGAAACTCTGGGGGTGAAATGGGGATGGGGAAATTGGCTAGGCGCAGGTGCAAGGAAAGTGGGAGTAGCAACGAAAGCTTACTTAATTGGGAGCCGTTTTGGGTGGCTACTTAGAGCACTCCTGGTTTCATGAATGGATTTCTTCACTATATATTCTACTAGCTACTACTGCCACCACCACTACCGCTGCTAGTATTTAATCACCTTTCATCATCGATTAATTACAAGTTTAGGCATTGAACCCTTGGATTTATGGAAGCAATTATCGTTAATTGTGTTGGAATTAATCTTCCTCCTTAGTCCCCACTCCTCACCAAGCATGCCTCTTTCCTTACCACACAGTCTGATGTTTCTTTGGCATTATATAAATTGATTATCATTTTCAAATCATGAAACTGCTTCTAATTAAATAAATGTCAAAGTTATTATTTTAATGCATACTTAGAAATAAAATTATTTCAATTAAATATATAAGAGCATTTATATTAGAAAAGTCATGAAAAGCTATAAGCAATAACTACTAAAATGACCAGATTTAACTTCTTTTTTTTATTATCATCTCCAATAGTATAGATAAAAAATCAATTATCAATTATATTTTTAAAAAGAAATAGATAAGATAAAAGCAATATTGCTAAAATCTAACCCTTTTTTTTTTTTTTTTTTTTTTTTTATCTCCAACGAGATAGCTAAAAGGGATGCTAATCAAAATGAAAAGCCATTCTTGTATTTTTTTTAAAACTATTTTCTTCTTCTTTAAACTTCCCTCTTTTTATTTTTAATATAAAATACAAAATAACTTGTTAAAATGTCATTTGCCATTGCCATAATGACAAATTGGAGAAATACTATTTTATATAATATTATATTAAACTAGTAACCGTTTTAGTTTTTTTTTAAATAAATGTTCAATCTAATGCTGATATCTTGGTAATTTGAATGCTCCAACGGTAAACAGAATGCAAGTTGAGGTGTACGGACAGATTATGAATGCCCGGTAACTATCAAGAGTCAAGACGACTAGGACCCGATAAAGAGAGAGCAACATGCACCTGACGTCAACACGCGCATGATCGTCCATGTGCTCTTACTTCCTTTTTCTCTGTTATTAAAAAGTAATATAAATTATATTTTATAATTTTATTTAATAATTTAAATTTTTAATTAAAATTATTTAGTGGTCACAAGTTCAAATCTCATCATCTTTATTTTATTTGATAAAAATTAAGAATAAAATAGTATAAATTTGTACAAGTTTTAAGTTTATAGTTCTTTCATGCTAGGAAATATATTAAAAAATAATATAAATTATATTATGAGATTTTATATAATAATTTAAATTTTTAAATAAGATTGTTGATTAAAAAGTGACTTTGTGTATGTATCGCCAATTTACACACCGGCTTCATAGGTACGCTCGTATTTAGAGCAGTACTTCAAAATATCAGACATGCAAACAAGGCTAGTACATGGGCCAGGCGACCGGGAAAGAAAGGGTAACATTCCCTAAAAGCGGAGGGCAGGAAGGCAGTGTTGTCCATCGTCCAATCGTGGAGTCTGGGTATCCATTCGTTTAGGGTTTTTTCATGGTGGTGGTGCTGTGGTTAGTCCAGGGAATGGAGAATTGTCAATAAAAGAAGCACATGTGCTTCGAAAAACTTCTGATATTTTGTGTAACCACATATATTCCCTCTCCATCTCAAGCCATGCACAAAATATTTAGCAACATAAAAGGTAAGGAAAAAATCTCCAGGGCAATGAGGATGTCACCACTCTTTTTCGTGATCACATGAGGTATATATCCCAAAAGATGCTTCCATATCAAAATCAATTAGAATTTAACTACTCCCACCCACCAATAATCTAGACGCGGTTGCACTTTATAATTATATCTAGCATCTTCACGAGTTTCCACTACAAAATTTCCTTAATAACATGTTTTTAATCACTTACAATGTTTTTGATAGTTAAAACTATCTTAATAATAAGAAAAGTAAATAAGATGTCAAACTATCTTAATAGCTTTCTTAAAATGCCCATTAATCTCTTTTTTTATTTTTTTAATCACTCTTCTTTCCCCAATAAAAGATAAGCATAGGCATCACTACCAAAACAATCTTTTATTCCCACCACATCTCGTTCTATATCAATATTGCCCTCTATTTTAGGGCTTGCATAGCCTTCGAATGGGTATTTAGGTTGGTTTTGTGGGTTGTTTGTGATGATAGTGGTGGGGAAAAATTAGAGGCAGAGAGAAGGGGTAATGGTGGTTGAAAGAGGCAGAAAAATGTTCTAGCAGAGATCAAATGTGTTTTCTCTAATACATTTCATATAAAAAACAAAAGAAACTTATACGATAAGGAAGATTTGAAGAAGGTTCAGCCTGTATATAATTTGTTCAAAGAAGCATATATACCTTTTTATTGAAAGGGTATTTCAGTCACAGTTTGTTTAGTTAACTATTTCTGTTAAGCATTGTCAGTAATTGGTTACAATTTGTTTTCTGTCATTTTCATATTTCAGCTCACATGCGTATAGCATGTCAAGCATTTCCCTTGTGTTACTCTGCTCGGTATTTTCCATATAAACCAGAGCAAGAGCCTAATGAAGATTGAACTATTCATTGTCAATTTCTTGCGTCTTAAACATCCAACTTTCATCTATTGTGTGATTTTCTGTCTGTGCATTTAACAAATTGGTATCAGAGCCTTCATAAACACCATAAAACCCATAAACACCATAAAACCCAAAACACCGAGTGAGGAGAGATGGCAACAGATTCAAACAATTACGCACAAGCTTGTATCCCAAAGTTTGATGGAGATTACGAGCACTGGTGCATGCTCATGGAAAATCTGCTGCGATCAAAGGAATATTGGAGCGTCATTGAGACAGGATGGGTGGAAACAACACCGATAGAAGCTTTGACGGCAGTACAGAAGAAAGCCTTGGAGGAGATGAAATTGAAGGATTTGAAGACCAAGAATTACTTGTTCCAGTCAATTGACAAGTCAATCTTGAAAACAATTGCTCAGAAGGATACTGCGAAGCAAATTTGGGAGTCTATGAAAATCAAGTATCAAGGGAATGCTAGGGTTCAGCGTGCACAACTCCAAATCCTTAGAAGAAATTTCGAAGTATTAGAGATGAAGCCTGGGGAAGCAGTGACTGATTACTTCTCGAGAGTACTGTTGGTGGCGAATGATATGAGGAATCTTGGAGAAGACATGACAAATGGGAAGATTGTTGAAAAGATACTGCGTACTCTAACTGAAAACTTCAATTACATCGTCTGCTCAATTGAAGAGTCAAACGACATCAACATGCTTTCAGTAGATGAGCTGCAAAGCTCATTGCTCGTGCACGAACAGAAATTTAGAAGGCACAGAAGTGGTGATGATCAGGCATTAAGAATTTATGATGATAGATTTGGGAGTAGAAACCGAGGGAGGAGCAGTTTCAGGGGAAGAGGCCGTGGGAGAGGACCTCAAGTTTACAATAAAGCAACAGTGGAATGCTTCAAATGCCACAAACTTGGACACTTCCAATATGAATGTCCAAGTTTGAACAGAGAAGCTAATTATGCAGAATTGAATCAAATGGATGAGATGTTGTTGATGGCACATGCTGATTTGGGGAACAAAGACCCATGTTATACAGAATCGAACCAAGAACATGTCAATTTGCAGAGAAAAATTGATGAGGAGAACAAAGGTTCGAGGTACACAGAATTGAATCCAGAGGAGGAGAGGCTGTTAATGGTACATGCTGAGTTGCAGAAGAGAAACCGAAATGATGTTTGGTTTCTAGACTCAGGCTGCTCAAACCATATGTGTGGGGAACAAGGTATGTTTACCAGCTTAGACACTAGTTTTATGCATTCTGTCAAGTTGGGAAATAACAACCGAATGAGGGTAATTGGAAAAGGAAATGTGATATTGGTTATAAATGGAGTGAATCATGTTTTGAATGAAGTATATCATGTTCCTGAACTCTCTAATAATCTGTTGAGCGTTGGGCAACTTCAAGAGAATGGTTTAGCGATTTTGTTTAAGGGTGGATTTTGCAGAATTTATCACCCTGAAAGGGGACTTATAATTGAGACCATGATGAGTGCCAACAGAATGTTTATTCTGTTGGCTGAGACGCAGAGAGCTTTAAATGTTCCTAGGTGTTTGCAAGTAGATTCCATGGACTTACCTCGTCTGTGGCACAAGAGGTTTGGCCATCTAAGTGCCAAGGGGTTGCAGCTGTTGCAACAAAAGGGAATGGTCCGTGGATTTCCCCATTTTAAAGTTGCAAGTATGACATGCACAGAATGCTTTGTAGGCAAACAACGTAGGAATATAATCCCTAAGATAAGCATATGGAGAGCATCACAGCCACTAGAGTTAATTCATGCAGACATTTGTGGCCCTATCTCACCAAGGTCTAATGGGGGGAAGAGATATATGCTATGTTTTATTGATGATTATAGCAGAAAGTCATGGGTATATTTGTTAGTAGAGAAGGGTGAAGCATTTCAGCAATTCAAAGTTTTTCATAAGCTAGTTGAAAAGGAGAAAGAACTACCTTTGAAGTGTTTAAGAACAGACAATGGTGGAGAGTTTAATTCAAAGGAGTTCATTGATTTCTGTAAGCAAAATGGAATCAAAAGGCAGTTAACTGCTGCATACACGCCACAACAAAATGGCGTGGCTGAAAGGAAGAATCAAACCATGATGAATATGGTCCGTTGCTTGTTGGCAGACAAGAAGATGCCTAAGAGTTTTTGGCCTGAAGCTGTAATGTGGAGCTGCTATGTGTTGAACCGATGTCCATCTGCAGCATTGAAAGAGGTGACACCTCAGGAGGCATGGACTGGATTGAAACCTACCGTGGAACATTTTCGTGTGTTTGGATGTGTTGCACATGTCCACATTCCACACGAAAAGAGGGGCAAACTGGACAACCGAAGCTTCATTTGTATTCTGCTTGGATACAGTGAAGAGACCAAGGGCTATAGGTTGTATGATCCTATAGAAAAGAGAGTGGTAGTGAGCAGGGATGTATCTTTTGAAGAAGAGAAGGAGTGGGATTGGGGTGAAAAATTCCAGGAACAGATTTTGTTGGACCTAGAATGGGGTGAGCATCAAGAAGGAGAAAATGAAGGGGCTGCTGAAACTGACAGTGGGGAAGAGAGTGAAGAAGTCAGCAGCAGTGAAGGCCAACAAAGTGTGAGGGAAAATGAAGTTACAGCTGAAGTTGCAGCTGAAGTTGAGGTAGAAGGAAATGAAGATGTTACTGCTGTGATAGAAAGGGGTAATGATGAGACTGAAAGGAGAACATGTCATGCCCCAGCATGGATGACAGATTATGTGGATGGAGAAGGTTTGAGTGAAGATGAGGTGTATGTCATGCAGATGGCAGCAGAGGATCCAGTTTACTATGAAGAAGCTGTGAAAGAAGAGAAGTGGGTACGGGCAATGGACAATGAGATTCAGTCCATTGAGAAAAATAACACTTGGTCACTAGTAGACTTACCAGCTGATGTCAAAAAGATTGGGGTGAAATGGGTTTATAAAACCAAGTACAATGAAGATGGGGAAATTGCAAAACACAAGGCGCGGCTGGTGGCAAAAGGGTACTCGCAAAAGGCTGGTATAGACTATACTGAAGTATTCGCACCAGTAGCTAGAATGGATACAGTGAGGATGATTATATCCATGGCTGCGCAGAAGGGATGGAAAATAGGTCAATTTGATGTGAAGTCTGCTTTCCTTCATGGAGAGTTATGCGAAGATGTTTACGTCGAACAACCAAAGGGATATGTAAAGAGAGGAAAGGAGCAGATGGTCTACAAGTTGCACAAAGCCTTGTATGGGTTAAAACAGGCTCCGCGAGCTTGGTTTCACCGGATTGAAGCATACTTTCTTAAGGAAGGATTCCAGAAATGCGAAAGTGAGCAAACATTGTTCACAAAACAAGGCAAAGGGGGTAAGATTGTGATTGTTAGTGTTTATGTTGATGACCTACTTTTCACTGGTGATGACTATGACATGCTGGCTGATTTCAAAAGTTCAATGTTGAAAGAATTTGACATGTCTGACTTGGGAAATATGCATTTCTTTCTTGGAATTGAGGTGATGCAAAGGGAAGATGGTATTTTCATTTGTCAACGAAAATACGCATTGGAGATTCTAACAAAATTTGGGATGTTGGAAAGTAACGAAGTGTGCAGTCCAATCATTCCGGGAGTTAAAGTCAGCAAAGATAAGGATGGAGCTCCAGTTGACGAGACATATTTCAAACAGTTAGTGGGGAGTTTGATGTACCTCACAGCCACACGACCAGACATGATGTTTGTCACATGTTTGGTAAGCAGGTATATGGCAAAACCCACTAACTTACATCTTCAGACTATAAAGAGAGCACTTCGGTATTTGAAGGGGACAGTGAGCTATGGTATCTACTATAGAAAGGATGGGAATGGTGAATTACGGGTCTATACAGACAGCGATTATGCTGGAGATGTGGAGGATAGGAAGAGTACAAGTGGTTATGTCTTCCTGTTGAATTTTGGTGCAGTATCATGGTGTTCAAAGAAGCAACCAATCGTCACTTTATCCACAACTGAAGCTGAATTTGTGGCCGCGGCAATGTGTACGTGTCAAGCCATATGGATAAAGAGGATATTAAAGGAGCTGAGGTATAATGATGAACATTGCACTCGCATATGGTGTGACAATAGTTCCACAATTAAGCTTTCAAAAAATCCCGTGATGCATGGACGTAGTAAACACATAGATGTGAGATATCACTTCTTGAGAAATCTCTCTAAAGAAGGGCTGATCGACTTGGTGCACTGTGGAAGTAGGGATCAATTGGCTGATATAATGACTAAGCCCTTAAAGGCTGAAGATTTTCAGAGGCTTCGAAATTCACTTGGGGTTTGTGATCTTGCAGACTTAAGCTAATTGTTGCTGCAACAATTAGGCTTAAGGGAGGGTTTGAAAGGGTATTTCAGTCACAGTTTGTTTAGTTAACTATTTCTGTTAAGCATTGTCAGTAATTGGTTACAATTTGTTTTCTGTCATTTTCATATTTCAGCTCACATGCGTATAGCATGTCAAGCATTTCCCTTGTGTTACTCTGCTCGGTATTTTCCATATAAACCAGAGCAAGAGCCTAATGAAGATTGAACTATTCATTGTCAATTTCTTGCGTCTTAAACATCCAACTTTCATCTATTGTGTGATTTTCTGTCTGTGCATTTAACATTTATATCCTGGATTTTTGTTCACAGAATATATACGGTCCCTTTTCTCCCCCGCCCCTTACTCAGCAAGTATCGAAAAAAAGCATTTCACTGCACTAATTATCACCGTTTCATGTATTGGAGACAACACTATCGTTTTGATGCCACTTGCGGGCAGCTAGCTCATGCCAGTTAAGTGATCAGTCAATTATATGTTTGTTTGTGCTGCCCAGATGAGCGTGCATGACTCCTCGTTTCAGTACTTCACGTGCTCCAATTGTTCTTCTATGTGATGCGGCTAGGTCGGCCGACACCACACATCGCTGCTTTACAACGAAGCATTGTACTGGCTGAGTTCAATAATTTTCTGAAAAAATTATCTGCAATTGTTCTGTAGACAAGATTTATAATCTGTATAATTAGTAGGTTTTTTAGTTATGATAATAATTATATTTGTTTTTTTTTCTAATCAAGGTGCTGGAGCTAGGTGTCCAGTACAACAAAAACTCTTCTTTGATGTATTGTATTCTGCGACTATTCGATGGTGAAGTTAATGGTTGGTTTGAGAGAAAAACACGATACTTTTATCGAAATAAATAAATGTACAGCGAAAAATAAAGATTTCAAACATGATCACATTAAAAAAACTCAAAGTCCATTTATAAGTAATGAATCTTTTTTTTCCGGTAATCGGGGTGTCTAGGCCAGTTTGCGCGCACCTCGACTATTCCCTGGATCCACTGAATATCCTGCAAGTCTAAGGAGCATGTAAGGTACCGCGGGGATAACAGGTGTACCGGCAGGGATCGAACCAGGGTGTCATGAAAGGGGTACCCTCTAGATACTGCTGAGACACTCGAACCATGATCCCTTAAAGAGAGGCGCCCTCCAACTATCACTAGGACAGACCCTGCTGGTGAAGTAATGAATCTTTTAATATGCGGAATGAGAGTTAATGTGTAATATTTTCCTGATATTTTTAATAAGAAAAATATGTGAATTGATTTCAAGCAATTGATAAAAATAACAATGTTGATCTTGACGTGGGTTTTTGTAGCATTAACGACAGCAGGGTGCTTCGTTCATGGATTGAAGTGAAAGCAGTACATACAACTGTTGGGGGATATTAAAATTTCCACTAAACGAAAGTGGATATACTTATATATATTTCTATAAAATTGGACTTGGAAAGTGCGTTGACTTTGAAGAAAGTTTTCGAATCTGTGAAGCACCATTTCTTGCTTCTCACCAGTGGGCCAACATCGCATAATGGGACTCATGCAAGTTGGTACGAGAAAACCACTTTTAATTTTCTTTATTAGTGATCGGGGTATTTTTGTACGAGCTCTAATATATTGCGAGAAAACTCTCGCACCAGATCAGGACACGCAGACACACACTCTTGAAGTATTGTTGCCTTCAAGCACCTTTTTTTTTTATTACAATGTTTTTAATAATAACGTAAGGAAATGAACTAAATTCATTATTTATTAAATTTGAATTCAAAATAATAGTAATAATGAAATACTTAAACTAGTTTACACGTCCTACATGCCTTTTGAAGTTTCGAGAAGCGTAGTACATGGTGGTGGAGGTAGTCTTTCATTAATTTGAAGCGAAAATTGAAACTTTTTGTAGTTTTTTTTTTGTTGACTTCATTATGAGTATGTATTAGTGGTTGACTCCCCTCTCCACTTTTTTTTTAATTCAGGGGGAGGGAGAGGAAGAGTGTGTGCGTGTGTGTGAGTGTGTGATACAGTCCAGAAATTTAGGAAAGAGATGAAGTTCATTGGCTGGGGAGGGAAGGTGACCACTGACTAGCTATATTGTACATGATACTAATGAAATGCACGTATGATTTAGTCATAAGTGTAAAATAATAATATAAATTATATTTTGGGGTTTCATTTAATAACTTAAATTTTTATATGAGATGATTCCTTAATATGATATTAGAGCCTTATTGACACGAGTTCGAATCTCACCAAATTCATTCTATTTGATAAAAATCAAGCACAAGATAGTGTGGTTCTGTACAAGTTTCAAGTCCAAAAATCTTTCACTCGAGAGTGCATGTGTTATAAGATAATATAAATCATATTCTAGAACATCACTTAACAACTTAAACTTTTAGATAAGATGATTTCTTAACAATAAGTTTTCATAAAAATATTGAAAATGAAATTTATTTTTCGATGTCATGGCCAACAAAAATGAGAAATACAAATAGAATTCAAACCCCACCACTCTATCCACCCAACCTTGGATAGGTTGTATGTTGTCTCCCTCACCATTTTTTCTTTTCTTTTGTGGTATTCTAGTAGTGTTACCCATTTCTAAGAAGTGATCCTACTTGCCAAAGTAGATTGCTCTCCACAAATATATACGTGTATCTGATAAATATAGAATACTTTATAGTTTTTGGATCATGCCCATGTCATCAATCTAATCCAGTTTCTTATTTTCTCATTAATCAATTGATCGATCTGGATTATTAGTAGACTATCATAATTTTTATTGAATATCCAAGTGGTTAACGCGTTATAAATAAGTGGGAGGTTGCGAGTTCAAGCTTTGCCAAGACCAATATCTTATTTTATACTCTTAATCACACAAAAAAACATGTTAATATGTTTTGATTTATCAATTAATAAAATCTTTGTTGTGTAGCTTAATTGGTTAGTGTGTGAGTCTGAGTAGGTGATCAAAGATTCAAGCTATACCAAGAGCAATATTATGTTTAAGACAAAAAAAATCCTGTATTAATTTTATTTATTTTTTTTTAAAAAAATAGGTAATTCACCTCATAAAAAAAAATTACGAGCCTAGGCATGAGGGTATAACTCAAGTCTACACATCTTGACTTTGCTATAACAGGTTTAGTTATGCTATATATCCAGCTCGATCCTTTTTTTACTACTTCCACACCACTCAACAATAAAGAAATCTCTAGCATTTCCTTTTCCTTTTCTATACATTACATCTCGCCTGCATGTTTGCTAATTTAAGTAGTAAAAGTTATCGTATCTTGTACATGGAACTTATTTTGTAAGAGTTTTTGAACCATCAGTCAAGACTTTTTTTTTTAAAAGTTTTCAAAACTCGCCAAACAATTATGAAAAGATGAGAATTCTTTAAAGTTTTGTCCCCCTTCTCAAAATAAATAAGAAAATATAAAAAGAAATGGGGAACATTTGCAATCATGATCATTTTGAAGGTAAAGAAAGAAAATAAGGACAGCAAAGCAAACAAATAATTCTTTAAAGTTTTGCATTAATATATTATAAAAAATATATACTAGGTGGGTATATATAAAAAATAATTTTAATTAAAAATAAATCAAAATAATATTTTTTGCATTAGTATATATTAAAATCACAATATGAATATAGCTTTTATAAAAAAAACAGTCTAGTGTAGTGGACATGATCGTTTCGCAGGATTCGTTGGTGCGTATCTTTTCAACCGTACATTTTAAAACACGTTATACATTGTCCCTTGGAATCTTAATTATTGACCATGCATGGCGAAGCTTAAATATTTCAAGGTTTGAACATGTCTGTGGGGTGCATTACTTAATCAACGGTAATTATTATGAATTGTATCCGAAGAAATGTTTTGGATTTTTTTTTATTTAAGGGCAGCAATGTTTTTATTTTTATTTAATTACGGTTCATGTTCCAGGTTTGAGAGAAGATTTATCTGAACCATTAAACTTCTACATGAAAAAAAAAGAGTTTTTAAATTAATTAAAAGAAATGGTGTAAATTTGGGTTTATAAAAAAAATACTCGGAATATTTTTTTTGTATCGAGAAAAATCACTTTTTCTAAGTTATTTATTTGGGAGTATAGTTGAGGTTGTTTTTGAAATTTTTTTGTTTAGAAATATATTAAAATGATATATATATTTTTTATTTTTTAAATATTATTTTTGACATCAACACATGAAAATAATATAAAAACACCAAAAAAATCAAAAGATTTCAAAAACATTTTTGAAAGCCAATGAGAAATAGGGCACAAACAACAAATTCCAAACTTTTTTCCCTCTTCGCACAATTACAACAAAATGGAAACAGTATCCAAATTAACAGTATTAAAAAACAAAAATCAATCAAACTCACAACCATATTTTTCAGTGTTATATATATAAAAAAATAATAATATTAAATTAATATATTTTAAAATATAAAAATATTTTACATTATAATACAGTGTCTAAAGTAAAATTAAAATCTAGGAATTAATGGAAACAATCTGCGTGGAACATGCCTGATTTGGAGTGTGATACACGATCCTGGAGGCGCGTGTAGATTATTAGCGATATTTCATGGATAATAATTGAGTGTATATTACAACGCTTGCAGCTACAAGGTACTAAGCTGGACCAAACTGTGGGCTTTTCTATGATGGCTGACAAGTTAGGGGTTGCAGAGGATCCATGAAAGTATCGAAGCAGGGCCCACAATTCACAAACCTTGAAAGATTCTCCAATCTAGTCTTGTCTTGTCTTTCGGTTCTCCTGAGATTCCTTGTCATCTCTCACTCCGTCACTCGAACCATATCTTCCTCCCCAATTTCTGTTTATTGAAAACCCTAAACTTCGGTACAGAAACTCACGCATTCTGCCCCCCACCCCCCACCCAAAAAAAAAAAGAAAAAAAGAAAAAAGAAAAAGGGAATTGTTGTGGGGCCACTATCACAACGTAGGATTTATGAAAATTAGGACCAAATTTCAATTATGGTGGGGGATCCAAGCCGTTCCATGTTTCCCACCCGCTTAGCAATTAGCATCCTAGAATTAGGGTTACTTGTCTCTATGGTTTAAACTTTTGGGTACGCTAAAAAAAAACCTTTTGGATGCAGTTTATGTTAAGAGTTGGCTAACCTAGTTAATCATTTCAGGGGTTGACATGAATTAGAACAGTTTGATTGGATGTTAGTTACATTGGATCTCAGTAATTAATTAATTAATGAATACAATAAGAGCGGCTTGCTTTAAATTACAAGATACATTGCATGTTCATCTCAATAGATCTACTAAAATGGGAATCAATAAATCAATTTTAAAAATATTGAGATAGAATCATCTTGAATTGATTCGGAACAAGCCAAGATAATATATATATCAATCCACATGTTGGATCATATAAGATTATGATAACTATATAAAAATTAAATTATAAAACTATTTAAGACGAAAGTTTTGCATCGTGAACTCAGTTTTTCCAGGAACATTCAAGAATCTGTTTGGTCTCTAGGAATATTACCAAACGACATAAGTCGGAAGAGTAATGATTTTGCATAAACGTGAACCAACAGTCTGTCTCTAGGAATCTGTCCAGAACTTGCTTGAATTCCGGGAAGTAAACAAAATATCTGTTAATCCAAAGTGCCTATATATAGTCTATGATTAAATGCATATGCTCCTGTCTCTTGAAATGTGAAGACAAGTATATTTGCCACGCATGAGAAAACAGTCAAAAACATGTCTTCAACCTAAATATATAGCATGTCTGAGAATATATTTCAAAAGTATTTTTTCACTTAAAAAAAAAAAACTATTTATTTTTACTTGAAATTGATTTTTTTGGGTTTTAATGTCAAAAATAATTTAAAAAAATAAAAAAGATTACTATATTAAAAACAAGCTTTAACACATGCATTTACAAACAGTCAGATACTGAGACATGGGCGAAGATTGTGGGATCCATGTTGTTCTTGGGAGCGATGGATCACATGAATGAAAAGCGAGATCTTCTTTAACTCTTTCCTGGTCATCTTGATCTCCAAGAATCCAACCCTTTCACATCACCAGGTTCTCATTCTCACGAGACGCTCATTAGTTTCATCGCATGATCTCTTAAAGGAGATCTCTTTCACCCTAGCTGGTCATAGCTCTGCTTTCTTTTTCTCATCAAAACCCGACTTTCCCTGCTAGTATTCATATAATCGAAGAAAAATATGTTTCGAAGATCCGTATCTGCATGAATCTGCATCATGCATGTGATTCTAAGTGGCTACGGCATGAATATACCATGAATGATGCTAACAAGGTGTTCAATCAATGGCAGCGGTGACAGATAATTTCCGCTGTCATCTAGCTAGGTGCTGTCATCAGGGTGGCAGCCACCGCGTTCGCCGCATCAAATAAAGAACATCCGATCGTTAGTGAAAAGGCCTGTCGATCCATTTCTATTGAAGAAGAGAAAATTGACATAAACCGTGTAATTATCAACTATCTAAATGCTCAAGAACCTAAATTTTTTAGCATATTGAGTTTTAGAGCCTCGCCAAAACCATTTTTTAGTGGATGAAAAAGGATTTCATCAACAAAAAATGAAGAATCATCAGGAGATTAACTTCACTTCTTTAGCTGTTCAAAATAGTTAGATCAAGAGACACCTTATGTTAAGGAACCATCTCACCTAAAAGCTTAAGCTTATAAGTGAGGCCCTAGAATATGATTTATATTATTCTCTAACACCCCCCCTCAAGTGAAAGTTTTTTTTGGGCTTGAAACTTACAGAGGCCCACATCACCTTGTGCTTGGTTTTTATCAAATAGAATGGGGATGCTGAGATTCGAACTCGTGACCGCTAGGTCAACAAGGCTCTGATACCATGTTAAGGAACCATCTCACCTAAAAGCTTAAGCTTATAAATGAGACCGCAGAATATGATTTATATTATTCTCTAACACCTTATATATTTGCTCTCTACCAGCACTATGTCTAAATGCACGCAAGTTACTGGGGAAGAAAAGAAAGCCGTTGGTCGGTCCCATGGCTAGTTCGCCCATGCCTCCAGGCTGCAGCCATCAGACCTTGTAGCCAATACCAATTCTTTCAAATTTGAAAATGAAGCTTCTTTTGAAATTCAAGTGTCGCTGAAACAAGTGGTTCGTTTGAATTGTGATTTCAAGTTCTTGTTTGGACGCAATGCATTTAGTTTTAATAACAATAACGAACATTTGATCTGTGATTTTTCTTTCTTTTTTGCGAAATCAGTTATCTTAAATTTGTATGGTTTGAATGATGAAATCGTAAGAAACTAATTTTGATACTAATAAGAGACGAGCAAGGTGTTTAAGAGACCGTCTCTTTCAACAACAAAAAAAAAACACAAGAGAATTTATGTAATATTTTTAAATAATTATAATAACTGTAGGTACACCAAGAAAACCTTACATCTGCCACTCTATTGCTTTCCTCGTAGATAAAGCATATCCCACGTCGGCAAATAATGTATATGATGGGATATTCCTTCTCTCTTTGAGAATTTATAATGGAAGTGTTCAACCATTTACCAATTAGGTCCAAGCCAGTTGCATCCTAAACGATGGACAATCATGTACTCATTTGAAAAATTCCACAAAATCATTAGGTTCAAGCCCATTGTTAAAATTTTCAGGATTTATTATCAACTAGCCGTCGATCTTGATAGTGATAATGGCATGCGGTGGTTCTTCACCTTCGCTAATAGAAACAACAATGCTATAAAAAAAACATATTGGTTGAGAAACCGACATATATCAATGTTTAGAGTTCCATTTTAATTGAGATAATATTAAAATAATTATTTTTAATTGATATCTTATGTTCCTCTTTTTTTTTATGAAAAAACAATATTTCCCTTAAAATGAATTATTTTTTAATGTTTGGACATAATAAAAATATATTTTATATATAAAATAAATGATTTCTCAATGATAGTAATATGATAAGAAAATTTTTAATGTTTGAGATAAAATAATGGTGGTTGATGTGGTTATGTTGATATAATTTATGATATTAATTGTGATGATAATAATAATAATAATAATAATAGTAATAAAATGACGATGGCCGTTATAATGGATGATAGGGGTGGTTAAATGGTGTAATAACAGCTGGTAGTATTAAACAAAAAAATAATTTATTTTATGAGGTTATAATATTTTTCTAAATATTTAAAAAATAACTGGAAAATATTTTGATGTACTTATTTTAATGTTTGTTTCACATGAAAATTTGAAGAAGAAAAAAACATTGTTCAAAAAAACATTTCACATACCTTGAGTTTAGTTTTTTTTCTACTTCAAAAAACATTTTACAACCTATCATTTGCCTAATATATAATTTGAACTAATTAAAGTTCAAATGAAAGTTTTTCAATTTAGCTCGTTAAACAAGAAGGAACCACATTTATAACTTTAAAATGTTTATCTTATATAATTTTACCTTTCTATTACTTTCAATATAATTGTCATTTAGCAAATCGTCCGTCTCGTACAAATATTCTTTTTTTTTAATTTAAGAAAAAAAAATTGAAATGGATTTTTATTATTATTATTTTATACTATCTTATGCAATTAAATCCCACCACCTGCATGGTCGAACCATTAACCCAAGACTGGCCGGGTCACAGGATAGGGTAAGACAGCTATGCTCTTAAGGCATCCATAGGGAGAGCGCGCATGAACGCGCAGATTTTAGAGCTTTTGGATTCAATTTATATTCATTAGGTGATCAGACCGAAGGTGATAGTGTCCATACTCGGTAGTACCTCAACAAAGACAATGCCGTAATCCTCGCAACTAGAAAATGCTTGTGGCTCACCAAACTATAAATAGGAAAAAATCAGAGCATGAATTACAGGGAGATCGTAGTGTGATTGAGAGGATTGTAGATGTTTTATATCCACGGGTTCAATCATGAGACAATTGCGAAAACCTTCCTTCAAGTTTCGAAGCCAGCAAAATAGCAGCCGTTGATTGATCAGATCATGTAGATGCTAACTAGAAAAAAAATAGTGTAAACCATGAAATTAGTGTTCATGCATCCGTGTAGAGTTTTTTTTTTTCCCAACTATCACCACAAGCATATCTTAAAAAATAAAAATGATAAAAGGGATGGGCAATATGTATGCAAAGATACAAAATTTTATATTTTGGTATCAAATTTCAGAAATTGAGTATGCAAAGATGAGGTTTCAATGACAAAAGTATTACCTCACTGAATTTTGCATGCTCATTAGATGCGCACCCAAGTCATCCAATGAGACTAGGCACCCCATGGCCACTTTCCTCTCCGTGCCTAGCAACCTCTACAAGAAGTTCACCTGACCTTTTCCATGAATATTCATCCTTGGGGGAAACAGGAATCATTTGCCATGCCATGATATCTATAAATTCAACAAGTGCAAAGGAGAAACTAATTCCAATAGTATATCTCTACCCCTTCAGAGAATAATCAAACGCCATTCAAACACTTGAAAGTTATGTGCACAGGCAGACTCAGAGGCATGGCACACGGGTTTGCTTAGCATGGAACAAAGACAATAGTTAAGGAATTTTGTAAAAAGAAGATAACATGAATCGATCAAAGTCCATATAATTGTGATAGACAATATATGGTGATAAACGAGATCGTAGACTGGCTACTTGACTACCAATACATGCAAGGAGTCAAACTTACCTGTCATAAACAAACACAGCAACATCAAAGGATGCCAGAGATTATTTATTGGATAGCAATTTTTTCACTATCTTCAGGTATCTCGCAAAATAAGAGTCTCCTTATCGCTCTGAAATGGACAACTGCATGAAAAAGAGGACCATGCAGCTCAAGTCTAAGACAAATTGATGAAAATGACCCAGCACGTCCTCCCTGATATCAGATGATATAAACACATTGAAGCATAATTTGCATTCGAGTTTTGAAAAAGAGCCTGTTTAGAATGATATTCTATAGAGCTACCACCCAGCAGAGCAGCTACTGTACGTACCCCAAGCTGGTCAACAACATTCACTGCATAATGCTCACCGGCTGTCAAATCATGATTTTCTGAGAAGGCCTGTGGTTGGAATTGGCAGCAGAAAATTACTATTGGTTAGTGGAAACAAAACTAGGTTCTCCTAGGATGACTCGGGGATGTAACAGATGAAACTATCCAGAGCATATTGCTACAAAGGCTATGATGATAGGTATGAGACAATACCTTCCCAAGAATGAATTCAATGGTGTGGACTTTCCAGGATTTGGAGGGCTAAAAACTAAGAGTGGAAAACATTTATTTTCATCTGTTGCTTCTTACGATCAACAGCTCTCTTCAAGTAACATGAGGTGCTGAAGCAGGATTTCCTCCGTATCCAATGTACAGAAAATTACACATACTAGCTCATGGATCCTGAATGGTCATAAGAGCCCACTGCGAGCAAATGTTCATAGAAATAAATTTGACAGGTAGCTCAATAAGATTAAAAGTAGCAGACTATAGAGTTATCAGGTATAAAATGGATGCAGGCAAATATATATAATAAGTCTTCCATTTTGAAGCGAGGTGAGGATGCTATTTTATAAGAACACACAAATGATAAAGAAAAGGAGAAAAAAGATGGATCATTTTTTTATTTTAAGGAATCAATGAAGGTGGTGAACAATTATACCAAAACAACTCTAATGCAACATAAAAAGACAGGCCTACTTCTCCCACACAAACTGGAGAAGCACCAGCAAAGCTTTCATCATAATAAAATCGCCAAAATAACAGCTTCTTTTGAATAAGCACCTTTCAACTTTCACAGGATATCATCAATATGGTTTCATTAATTATCATCTTGTGTGAGCCCCCAAGCATATGCATAACCAGTCTATGTTTAGGACTTTTCAGAAGCCTGATGTTTGATGTCCCAGCGTACTGTATCTTCACCACCACCAACACAACGAAAGAAATAGAAACAGGACATGCGCGAGAAAGTAAATTGTAGGTGGCCCTGAAAATGCTGTTGTCACACGGTTTAACATGTTGGAATGTGATGAAGCCACCAAGAATCAGCAACAACTAAAGAAAAAGTAGTAGCACAGCTAGCCTCGGATAGAAACCCATCGTGAGTCAAATTTCCCAGTGTGGTTCTCTCTGTAGCATCCTTGTAAGGAGCCTCACCCCACGGACTGAAATATAGAAATGAACAACACAATTACAAAAAGTACTGTATAAACAGAAGAAACCTCAATAGAGCCATTTGCAAGATCCTGGGAAACTCGAAAAGAAGCAGATTGGAGAAAGATAGAAAGAAGTCATTGCTTCCAATTCAAACGCAGGTAGCAAATATGAGTGTCGGAAATTCATAGGAAATCAACTCTATATATGTATGCACACACACATCACCACATCAAATTTTCAAAATTGTACAAAAGAAAGAAAGAAAGAAAATGCCTCTAATCTACGAAATTCCCCGTGCCAAAAACTACTGGAACGAGTTAACGTCAACAGAAAATCACACGCGTAAGTTAATATGATCATATCAGCTTGCTTCAATCTTCAGTTAGCTTTCCTCTACTCTTCAAGCTTTACCAAACCATCAAACTAGCTTTTATATAACATTCAGAATACGTATACAATGCGCATATGTGTATAAAATACAGAAATGCTTACCTGGCAGGAGTGTCGATGATGGTGATAGGAACGCGACCGGTGGGAGGCGAGTAGGTGGAAGCTACGGAGATGCGTTTTCCTGGAAAGATTCGGTGGATGCTGCAGCAATCAAACTCGATTTTCCTGTTCCACGGTCTCCGACGACTACAACTCTCACGCCTATCTTCCCGCCGGTGGCCGCAAAATTCCACCAGGCTTTGAATCATAGAATAAAAAAAAGAGAGAGCCAATGGAGAACGAGGGAATCGAAAAAAAGAAACAATAAAGAAAAGAGTAATAAGATTTGAGAATTTGTAATTTATATTCACTAATTTTTGTAATTCATTTTATGCTTCGACACGAGCCGTTTGGGAGGCTGTAGGTTTCCTTTTTAATGACTTTTAAAGGTTTATTTATTTTAAAAATATATATTAAATTAATATTTTTTAGTGTTTTTTTTAATAATTTTAATGTGTTAATATTAAAAATTAAAAATTAAAAATTAAAAAAAATACATTTCATCACAATAAAATAGCTAGAGATTTATGAAGGACCGGATATTTTCTAAATTCCGATAAAAATTGAAGTTATTTTTCTATTTGATTTAAATATTATAAATTATTTTAACTAAAAATAATATTATAGAAACACAATAGGCATTTTAAAAATTTTTGGTTTTAAAAAATATTAATAGAGCTTAAATAAAAGGTTTATTTTTCATTAAGAAATAATTTAAAATAATTAAATTAAAAAAAATAAAGTTCAAAGAATAAGTTTATTTTATCATTATACCTTTCAATCATTTTGGGCGCATGTTAAAATCAGGACTCGCTTTGTTTTCTTGGGCTTATTGTTTGGGTCCAATCAATTGTAAGCGGAGGAGCAGGGGTTGAAATTGAAAATGTCGGGGAGGTACTTACGACGGGGAACCTTTGCGCAGCTGCCACGCAGCAGTTCTCGTACCCATCATTGGCGGAGAAGGTTGTTGTAACTTGTCAGCGGAGGAAGCAGGGGAAAAGAGTGGAGGCGGAGACACTATTCACTCATTGTTTTTTATTATTGACTTTGCAATCATGTCAGTTTCTTCATCAATTATCTACATAAATTCATATTTCTATATATTTAGTAAAAAAATCAACTCAAAAATAAATTTGAATAAATATAAAACATGTCTGTTAAATAAGTCATATTTATTTCATCACAAATTCAAAATAAATTTCATAAATTTACAACACAATCTAGATGCTCCAACTCTTGACTTCTTAAAGGACATTGCACTTGTGAGGAGGCTGGTGTTGTCAGGATTCGGT
Source organism: Salix caprea (assembly GCA_964035475.1). NCBI lineage: Eukaryota > Viridiplantae > Streptophyta > Magnoliopsida > Malpighiales > Salicaceae > Salix > Salix caprea. The sequence goes on along the minus strand of OZ037755.1, from coordinate 14,202,715 downwards.
TAACCAAAACATATCGCATAAGTTATAGATAGCAGACTACTTTTGTTTAATGTTATGATTAGCCTAGCTAGTAGGAGAAACTCTTCAGCTTCCTTCTTTCTCGGAATCACACAGACTGTGCAAGTGACTAGTGGTCTTTTGCTTATCATGTCATAACTTAATTATAATAATAGATTTTCAGACAAATTGTATTGGTGGATTAATATTGTCGGTAATGTCGTTTGTCTAAATGACTTGTTTATGATTGTGTTTGTCAATTATATGGTAATATCTGTGGTAATATCCTAATAGGAAGTCATCATTCTCTTCTGAAAATATAGTTGTCCGTGTATATATATTAAATAAAGAGTTATAGCATATGGGATAAATATTGTAGCAATAGAGACATATATTACTGAGGTTTGTAACAGTATAATTTCAATTCTACCTCTTAGTATGTTTAAAATAATTCTTGAAATTAGGGGTATTTTTTACTTTTTCACAGGACATGTTGGTATTTTTTTATTGTTTGGGATATTTGTGTTTTTTTTATCATTTTTGCATAGTAAAACTATTGTTTTATCTCTACTATCAGACAAAACAGTATTAAGTGGGAGTAAGGATATTTTTGGTTTGTCAATGAATAGTAAAATAACTGTTATACCCTTGGATAAGATAAAATATTGTTTTACCGGGTGAGGGTATGTTCGATTTTTTCCGTTTAATGCATAATGAAATCATAAATGTACCCTCACAAATGACAAAATAAAAGAATTAACTTTGGGGTATATTTGTATTTACACATTCATTTTATTCTTTTTAAAATAAAAAGATGCAAGTATGGTGTGGTGTCTTGTGGTGACCAAACATGTCCATTATTTTTACACCGGATTTGATTTGATGCCGTATCCTCTTTTATATGGTAGTGCGCGTATCATCTTATACATGCCGGTGACTGATTGATTTTTTTTCATTTTTCTCTCTTCTTTTAAGCTTAACTTATATAGTATTCCTCGTGTCCGACGACTACTCTGCAGACTATAAACTGTGAGAAAAGACATTTTTGTATGCAATGCTAAAAGTAGCAAAGGTAGCTTAGCCACATATTAAGATAATATGTTTAATTTTGGACATTTCAGTCCAACTAACAGGCACCGACTCACACTGTGGAGGAGGAAAAATAATGGGTTTTGAATTCTAATTATATCGCCGCCGTCAACTGAAAGCATAAATAAATAAAAGAAACAGTCCGGTTTGAGAGATAGAAAAGCAGATTTGGCCACGGAGAAAACAGACATCGGAAAAAAATAAAGTTTTGTCGAAGACGTCATACAATTACTACTCCAAGACAACTTGAGAAGAACAAGTGGTTCACCAACATAGATTACCACTCCCATGTAATCGGCTTGTCGAAGCATTAGAAGTCCACGTCTTCCAAGTCAAAACCTTGAATAAAAGGTTCATCGTTTCTTTTTTTGACACGTATTCCTTTCTCGATCTCTCCTTGGACCAAACTAACAATTCAAGATGCTGGATTTTCGGGGGCTGGTAAGTAGAACAGCACCACCTACGACATGCTGATTGCTACATTTGGGATAAAAAAAAGTTTACTGGAGCATTAAAAAAAAGTTTTCTTCTTCGAACTTCAACTGGAGCATGGACAGCCTCTAAATCTATCATGAAATTAAGCGTCGGTTAAAGCAATTGGAAGACGCTTACTGGAACAGTACCCATTACAGCAAGCTAAAAACGTCTTCGTTTCGTGAAAATCCCTTGAAAGATGTTTTGCGAGCGTTGGAGAAGAGAGTGATTATTATCTGGTCTAAGGGTCCCACAATCTATTTTGTTTTTTATCACCCCCACTTTCCACGTAATAATCTAGCTATGTTGCAGGTCGGAAGTTGGAGCTTAAAAGCGGCCTCCACCTCTCTACTCCAGAGGAAGAAAGAAATTGAAATAACAGGCCAAGCCAAAGCCTTCCTCCTCCCTATCTGTCAAACTTTCTGCGTTCAATGGCTGGTGTTGAAGATGAGGAGGTTGTGTTGGAAGAAGCAATTTCATGGCTGCCTTCTCACGTTCTGGATCATGAGGCTTTATGGGACTCCAAGGTATATATATGTAAATATAGATATTTCTTTATTGATTAACCTTCCAGACGAAAAACATTCCAATGAATCACAAGTTCTAGTACTTCTGGTTTTATTTCTTGTCTGTCTTTTAATTTGGTTCTAGTTTTGAAACTTTCAGAGCCATGTTTTATTTTAGGAATATGTGAGGCACCAACCGCATCACCACCATCAATATCGCAGTCTTCCTAGATTGCCTCTACACCAGCATCCACAGGTACTACAATACACTGCTTTGTTGTAGCTTCAACTTCTTCCAAATTTGTTTGTGTATTTTCGTTTATTAACACTGGTTTTTAGAGAGAGAAAATATTCAAGTAGCATGGTTTAATTTTTTTTGATGAAATAACATTGTGTATCTAGAATAATAGTTTTTTATATATATAAAATAACAATCTATTCATTTTAAATAACAAAAAAATGATGAAATAACACGATAATTTTTATAGTAACAATTAAAAAACATGATATTTCGCTGTTAAATAAGATAAATTACGATGAGAAGGAAAAAAAAAGGAAATATAAGATGGAGAGGATAGGTGGAATATAGACCTAATGTTGATGATGATGTATCATTTCTTGGACACGTGCATGCAAGCTATAGCAGAGATGGGACATGCCATTAATTTAAAGTTGGATACAGGACTTGAAGTCATTGCTTGAAAGTAAAACGCTGTACGAAAGATGAGGTAAGTGACAATAATGCCAAAACCCTCTTGTCGCCACAAGTAAATAGATATTTGGAACAGCTAGAAAACTTTCCGAGTGCTGGGCTGCAGCTTGCCTTTGCTACTGGATTGGAAAGGTTTCACAACTACGTGATTTGTAGAAAGTTTTCTCAAAGCAACATCCAATTTTTTTAAATCCTGCTGGTGGTGTTGCATTCCATTAATTTATACACTGGATCGTATATTTACAAATTTGTTTCTTAGGAATTTGAATAATTGATCACGCGTTTAGAAAAAACAAGCACGTTTTGAAGGATTTTTAACCGCTAAAAGGAGAAGAAAATATTAATCATAAAACACTTTACTTTACGATTCTGATGAAATATTTGCAAGGATCAGCTGGGGAATCTTTTGAGTGATTTCGATGTAGTTCTTTCTTTCCGTTCGCAATCGAAGTTTTGTATCTGAAACTAATGCTGCTAAATAATACAAGTAATTAATAGAGAGATGATGAATTACAAATTGTTTTCGTTTTTTATGGACTCGGTAGTGAAAGTTTCTAACCACTGTGCTTCTGTGATATCAGCGCACGAAATCCAGCCCAGGACCGGGTTGTCGAGCAAGATACGCCACTACTTGGGCATCAGGGGGGCCTGGAATGCAGGCCGTTTTTCTAGATTCCGGTAAAAAGTCATCGGGGACTGGAGTTTTTCTTCCACAGGGGGCAGGCACCGACATGCAATCCACGAAGAAGCCAGGTACGGCATCGTATTGAATCTTCGATAGAATGGTGCCAGTGTCTGATCCACAACCATGTCCATGCACTTTTCACACAATCATTTCTAACAGTGAAGTTAACTGAACCACATCAAAAAATTATGGAAATAACGAGGCAGGCAGGCATTACATGTAAACCAAAATCATCGATGATCCTGCTAAAATGAAGAGCACTGAAAATATCAGTTCCGTACCGATTTGGTGTCTTTCATGATCGTGCAGCTTGCGCTCGTGTTCTCCTTCCTGCACGTGTCATTCAAGCTCTTAATCTCAACGTGCATGAAATAGGATTGCACATATCACGCCGGCAAGGTTAGGCTTATTTATCTCCTTTTGGCTTAATTTATGATAGATTTGCAGCCAATAATTTATCTTATTGACAGATGATAAGAATAAATCGAAAGGCAGAGACTGCAAATCCTTGAAGAATAAAAATAGCAAGGATGCAACGGCACAATGTAGTGTTGTATCAAATAACGAGAATTCGTCGCCAGAGACATTTCTTCCCGAAGAGTGGACTTACTAATTCCCAAAGGGGCTGCCGTGTTCCACCGTGCATGAAACAAGAGCTCTCATTGTGTTGTGCTGTAAAATATCATGTACAAAATAAATTAAATAAAATAATTAATGTTATTAAAAATGATAAAGGTCCCTTTTTTTTCTGGAATCGCAAAAGGCACAGACCAAATGATCCAGGATTATACTCCCCCATCTTTCTCATTTTTGACCATGAAGCTTGCAAAACGAAACCTTTCCACAGTTCATTTTGGGGTGGATCACACATTATTGAAATTCATTTTCTGCTCTTAAAATTATTCAACTGCTATGTGTTCTCACCATCAGGGTCAAACATATTTCAATCATCTACTATAAACTTGAAGCTCGCAAGGTCAGATAATAGAAAAACTATTAATGATACCAAAACAACAGTCATAATCCCATACCAGATTACATCTTTTGTAGCAGATTCTGTAAAATTTCCGGAGCTGCTGCTGCTTCGAGAACTGTAATCACGAGCAACCATTTCCAGAACTTGGCTTCTACACTTAATTTGCTTTCTGGAAGGCACAATATGCCCAAAAAACAAGAAAGTAATCAAACAATACAATAATTTGATGTTAATGCATGCTGCTCGTGATACAAGGAAGCCAGAGTATGAATACAATAGTGCTCCCACTAATACAAAGGATGAGAAGCACTGCTTTTATGATCTCAGCTACACTTCATCTTGATTAATCCAAAAATGTCCTGAAGAACAAATACAGAAAACATCAGTGTCTTTGAGATAAAGCAGATTAGCTGACAATGGCAGGATGTACATGCTGCTGGGGCCGTATTGGACTAGCTTTAAGCACTGAAATTACTTCCTCAAAGCCAAAAACCTCGCTAATTATGAGTTGCAACGCACTCTCGAGCCCACCCACTGTGTTCACCAATTTCTCCAGTCTCCTAATCCCACGCTTCACCTCTCTCATTCTGCTAAGGTGATTTCGTCTACAGATACCTTCAATTAAGTGCGTAATTGCCATCTCCTATAAGTAACAACTCTTAGGCTTCAAAGAATAGTAAAAATAATCATAACAATGTCCAGAATCAGATTTATGTAGCAAATATAGCATACCAGTTCTTCATATTCTGTTTGCAAGGTATCAAATTCAAGACTAATTTCCTGAAAAATCCTGCTTCATAGCTAATTTGACGCTTTTAGCGATATGGGAGATGACCGAGTTATCAATCGAGTCAGTGTTGGTCTCGATCTCTATAAACCCCATCTCCAATGAGCTTCCTTCTCCTTCCATCACCGTTAGCTTTTACTGAGAGATGTTTCGGGCTTTTTTTTAATAGATATTTGGGTGGGACGAGTGCCACTGCGAGTAATGGGCTTTTATTATTGGGCTTGGACCAAGTCACCGAGAAATCCAGTTGCTGAAGTTTACTTTCCAAATCTATGGTCTGGTAATTTTCACTAGAAAAGTGACGAGAAGGTGTTGACGAAATTTCGTAAGATATTTTGAATTTATCTTTCAAAGGAAAAAGTAAAAATCAAACCTTAAATTTTGTTTAGCATTTGGGAATTAGTTTTAAAAGAAAACATTTTATAAGTCACAGCTGCTTCCATAAGCATAAGTTTTGAATTGACGTTAAATCCCACTCATGTCTAGGACATCTTTGTTCTTGAAAATCCAAGAAAAAGAAACGCGGTTGAATTTGAATTCAATATGTGCAAGCTTACATGGCTTCAGGTTTGGGATTTTATATCAGAATACAGTATATGGCACGACATTTTTCAAGGTTGTCGGAGGTTCCCTCAATCCAGCCATCGACTAAGCATCAGCTTCAAGCAGCAACATGAACCAGGCCCTCCCTTCCATGGCTAGGTAGAATTATATTTTGTGTCCACCCGTCCATCATTTGATGTGTAATAAAAAGACATCATCTTTTTACTTTGCACAACTGAAGTTGGCACTTCCTGGTGCTTATCCTTCGAGGTGTTGCGAGAAGGAATACCAATCAACAGTTGCCATTTGAAGAATCTCTGCACCACAGGAAAATAAATTTATTCATCACGAACCAGCAATCTTTACATGAGGCGGGATTTCCTTTTATGGGCTAATTTATTATCACCTGAAAAGGTGATTGCAGCATCGTCATGTTACACACCATACCGCCTTAGAGCTTTGCTCAAACTTGGCATAACATTATATGCTTGATAAGATCTCCTTAGTTCAATAATAGAGCCCACCTGGACCAACAATAAATGCGACACGTTAGGAGAAGTGAAAAATATGAAAGTTGTGCAAACCACCATAATTGATGAATTATTTACAATGATAGTATCCTTTAGGAGTTTTTGTTTCTTTATCATGCCTCCACGGTGCAATTCCATCATCAAACAGTCTAAAATAACGAAGCTAAGAATAATACATAATCATAAGGTGTTAGTTGGCACTCACGATAATTAGAACTGATGTAAACCCAATTGCAAATCCCTCATTGATACGACGCAGGTAATGATCAAGAATGGTTGATGTAGTTGCCAATACACTCAACAATAGACCTCCTACAGGATCCACCCATTCCAAAAATAATGGCAAAAAAATTTTTGAAAAAGGAAAAGGAAAAGGTTGGGCTAGAGATTGTAGTTATTTCATTAAATAAATAGCTCGAAGAGGCAAAAGTGTACCCCAGAAACGTGTTGATGCCTGGATCTTTGTGAGGTACTCAATGGTTGCTTTCCCAGGTTTCACATTTGGGATCCTAGCTCCCATTTTGTTCAAGTAATCCGCAATCTCCTTTGGCAAGTTGGCCTGTGTAGGATCTCCAATTCAGAGACATGCATGAATAGGAAACAACAAATCATAGCATGTGCTATGTAAAGAACAAACTTAAATAGGAACTTCTGCATTTAGAGTCAAAATGGTCCATCTAGCTTGACATGTTTTCTTGAATAAATTAATCACATTTTCTGCAGATATGAAATTTTGACGCATAAAATGAGAGGTTCACAAGACAACAAACACATATAGCAAAAGTTTCCATCACATAGCATGTATGATATAATAATTCAAATAAGGATTGAGTAGAAACTTACAATGTCAAATATATTGAATAAAAAGACAAACAATGCATATATTGAATAGTAAACCCAGGGCTCTGCACCAATAGAAGTTTCGGGGTTCAATATCTCCTTAACGTGCTCCCAGAAAGGTGAACCAAGGATACTGCCACAAATGCTGTGTTAGAACCCTTACAAACACAAGATTTTGTGAGAAACGACAAATATATCGATGCTGTTGTCAGCACAAAGGCACCATGCTAATTTGAAAATCTTATAATTCCATGACAAAATATATCCATGTTGTTGTTAGCACAAAGGCACTATGCTAACTTGAAAATCTTATAATTCCATGAGAAAATATATTCATGCTGTTGTCAGCACACGAGCACTATGCTAACTTGAAAATCTTATAATTCCATGACAAAAGCATATCTGATAAAAAGAGAAGCAGCAAGTTTAAGAGAATAGATGAGTTTTCATCCTTAATATTCAAAATGAACAGGTCAATAGGAAACTATATCTAAATCGGTTGAGATGAAGTTACCCAGCAAGAATACTGGGAACAGCCAAGAGGTAAGTCGTGGTGAGAAGAGGCTGCATTCCAGATGGATTAATGTTGAAAGGGATGTAAGGCTCCACTTCAGTAATTGGGGAATCATCTCTGTTCATAACACAGAGAATAATGTCACATGAGCATTACTGCCATAATTGAATTGAGTTATTTCATGAGCAAAAAGACATATTCTTCATAATTGCTTAAGCTGTAGTGTTTGAAAAAACAATAGGTCTTGTATTTAATCATCCTCTAGCTCCCATACAGTGCACTCAAGAATATCCATCTCCAGAACCAAGCAATTCAAATAACATAGGGAAAAGGATAAAAGAACATAAAAATGAATTTATGTAATCTGCATTTTGTTCCATCAAAAAGAGGGATAAAAGTTCTGGAGAACTACAGTATTACCTTGCAGAAGATGCAAGTTTAAAGCCATAGTATTGCAGCTTTATTTTCCTGCAACCCTCGGTCACCACAACTGCCCACATAGTGACAATGGTAAAAATACCCAATACTGCGAGCATATATGGCCACCAACTAGCAGCACTCCCTACAGCATGCAGAAAAAGCTCCTCATATATACTCTGAGCTAGCATGTGGATAAAATAAGCCAAAACACTCAAGAAAGTTTCATGTTGATAAAAGCTCACACTCCCGCTTCATATTTTTCATCTTTTTAGCAGTATGGGTTTTGCACCAAGCACACTCATCATGTGATTATGCAAAGGACGGTTCAAAGATACAATAACACAGCATCCTACTCTCTATTTTGCATGTATAAAATTTCAATCCAGTGATCATCAGGATTTTGGAAGTATAATGTTTGGCTTGAAGTTCAAAATGTTTTACTTACACTTCATATCAATTTTTTACATACAATTAGATGTTGCTTTTCACTGTCACATGCTCATCACAGTTCAAAAGACAAAAAGATTTTGGGAATCACTAGCATGATCTCCTGTCATGTACCTGAGAGCTGAGACAGCATCTTGTATAATGTTTCAGTGTAACCCGTCAGGATTCCCACACAAATAATTAGAGATGAACCTTGACCTGAAATATGCTTAAGAGTTAAAAGCCACTTCTGACTGCTTTGAAGTTACAAGACAGTAGCCATCATCACTTTCTTTCAACTTATTTTAGAGAAAAGCAAGCTAGATGAAAGAGCAAAACAATGAACAAAAATAAGAACAAAATCACAAGGATAGTACCAAATCCAGATTCTGATATCGTATCACAGATCCATGTTATAGTCATTGCACCGCAGACCAACAAAAGAGCTGTCACCATCACATGCTTGACCCTACAAAACCATGAAGATTTTATAAAACAAGCTCCTTGTAGGCATTTATTGGATAGCCATTCACAAACTTATAAACATCAGAAATGAGGATCACGTGCATTAAGAATAAAATTCGAGGCAGAATAGTTTTACTCCAACTGTTGATAGAAACTTGTTCTTTCCAATTTTTGCGTGGCAAATTAGAGTCTAAAGTCAAAAGGAATATAGTGGAAACAGCATTATCACTAAATTACCTTAGACTGGCTGCAAAAACTGAGTAAGGAAGTGAATAGCAAGCAACTATGATTGCCTCAAATATTGCAAATCCAAGTGATATCCACCATCTGAAATAGATAAAAGAAAAAAAATACTTGATTTGTAACCTCCAACATTGATTCAATATAATATGCAATTTAGGATCCACTAGCAAGGACTCGTCTCACTGCTTGAGAAGAGTAACTAGACACACATATAACTCTTAATCTTCTCATGGCCATCCAAGCCTTCTTTCCGCAGCTTTACCAGGGATGGAACAACATGGCAGAGTACCTGAGAGTCCAGTTCACGAGAATTAGAACAATTTTAGTTGTCCAGCCAAGTATATAAATGTACCAGGCTATAAAATGTTTACAGGATGAACTCAAATACTTGTAAAATAAGTTACCATATATATTTTATTACACTATCACTTATCCGAAGTGCCAATACTAAAGGAATACAGTCGAAGCTGTGAGGTTTTATTACATGGGGAGAAAAGAGCATCTGATTTGTTGATTTTATCCTCTTGAAGAAAGGCAAGGGTTTTAACTGCTGGATACTATAGAACTAACGCATAAAAGATGTTTTTAAATAATCTGGCTAGCAATATCACATTCCATCAAATTTAATTATGGAACAGCGATTTTTAAGCTGGAAGGCCAAATATCTCGGAAAGAAAAATTTCCATGAATATCCATCAACTTTCAATAGCCTTCACAATCCCACAAACTCTATGAAGAACAAGCTATCACAAACACCAGAAGCAATTCTTAATCTAATTATGCACCAACAGATGGTGATGATTCATTTACAGAAACTGTTGCATGTAATCTGCTTTAAGAAAAAAAGAAGATTAGATAAGATTTCAACTGTCCAATGTCTTTGTAAAGAAAAAGGCATTCTTTAGCCTCAGAATACTGCTTCGTATAAGAAAACTCACAAATTGATAAGAGAAATAGAGGAGGCAAGGACCATATAGAGTGTGGTGATGTACACAAGTCTAATTAAGAAATGCGTTATCTGGCCAAAGAAAAAACTGAAAACCTGCATGAGTATTGATGCTAATATCTGAGGACTGATTCCAAGCTGAAAGAATGACAGTTTCAGTTCTGTTGAGAAGTCCAATTCATCTGCCAAAAAGCATAACGAGTAACTCAGTCAAACAAAATTAAAAACACTAGCTTTGAAATCCCAGCAGATTTGATCTAAAATGATAGACATGGTTATTTAAGTTTAACTTACCCACAGATCCAGTGACAAAGCTTAGATAATCACGAGGTATCAACCTTCTATCAAATCCAGGCAAAGGAATATAATATCCAACACGACTGATTACAATTAGGATAGCTGTCACAAATAACCTCCTTCTTATCTCACTCTTGAAAAATGATTCAGCAGCACTATTGATAACAGAATTCATCCGACCAAAATTGAGGAACCTATTTCGAAACATTTTAGGTTGGGATTGCAAACTGTTCAATTTATTGACATCAAGCAAATTGAGAAGAGCAACCCCGTCATCAGATCTAGGTGGTATGGTTTCATGCACAGGTGTTGCATCAGCATTTGCATAATCAATTCGAAGCTGATCTGAAGAGTTGACAGAAAATTTTTTGTTTGCTCGAAAAATAATAGGTCTGTTACGTAACAAGAAACGCCTTGGGCCAGATTCAGCTAGATTCATCTTACAAAAACTGGTTTTTGCACGTAGGGGATACCATTCTTCAAGTTTACTTCCAGTCCGTTGATCTGCACAGGTCACATAATGTGTATTCAACCATCAGAAAGGAAAAAAAATTAAAAATAAACAAAGAATGTCATTCATATTGATTGAGTAGCTAAAATCAGAACATGACAACCTATCACAACCTTAACAAGACAAAAGATAAACCACTCAACCATACATTTTAGCTGGAGTACATTTCGATTATTCTTTAATAAGGTGGTAATCAATCAATGGCTGGATTCTTATATCACCCAAAAAAAACGAGATCATCGACATTGACAAAACGCTACATGTTTTCACCTATAAATCCCTTATTTCACATTAAATTTAAGACTGGACAGGAAAGGATACTGCTTTCAGAGTACGTAATGATAGCCGTCATTTTCCACAGGCTAATTCTTGCCACTGTTCGATCGGCCATGTTGTCCATCAAGCTATTGTAAGCAATTAATCTCATAATTCGAAATACTAAACATGCTAAAACTCAATACCAATCTGGTGACAATTATATTCAAAGCTGAAAACTGAGGAGCAACAAGGCTGATATTTGGATTCAAAATATGCTGAAACGTGTATCGTAACCCTAGAATTTATGCACAGAAAAAAATAAAAAATAAAAAGAGGAAGAAACAATAGATAATCCTTGACTGAGCTTCACTCTACATTTTCAATCCCTTCGTTACCTCGAAAATTTAGGGGTTTGAATCCAAACACATGAGGCGTGAAGGCCAGAGTTGCTTCCATGAGCGGCGATGCCTGAGTCCCTGCAGTCCCTCGACTTCACTTCACTTCCAAGTCTCTCTCCCTTAAACGCGCTCGCTCATTCCCTCCGCTAACTCTACTTTAGGAAGAACACCTCTCTTTGGCTCCAGGCAGTGCGCTAAATAAATATCAAGATGGCTGACGTGTCATATGGATAAAATACATTTTGGCTCCGTGTTGTTTCGAAACTTTCATTTAGTCCCTGCGTTGCTTTAATAGTCAAACATTTCACCTTGTAAAGCAAAATAAAAAATCTATTTGCTATTTTTATTTTGAAACTCTTGGGAGGAAAAGAACTTGTTCTTTCTATGGGTTTTTTTGTTTGGAAAAGATTAAATTTGATGAATATTATACTTAAAAAAAAAAACAATGGCTTACGAATGATTTATCCATGATTAAATATGTTGAAATTATATTATTTTTTTGATAATTAACAAATTATCCACCTAATGAATGATTGATTTGGTAAATAATGATTTGTGTGGAAAAAATCAACTTATAAGTGCTAGAATACACAGCATAATATCAAATTTTGAAATTATTCTTATAAAATATCATTATTAAAGTTTATATTTATATTCTCTTAGTTGATGGCAATAACTAGAGAAATAATATTGGAGATTGATATTTAAAATCAATAGTTCTTTTTTAATTTGTTTTTTTCTAATTGACAAAGGATATAAATGTTAGAAAACAGATAAAAAATCAAACGGTTATTTGGTATTGTGTTTTAAGGGTGTTTTTGAAATAAAAAATTATTTTTTTGTATTTTTTTATATTTTTAAATCATTTTGATGTGTTGTTGTTAAAAATATTTTAAAAAAAATATTTTAATATATTTCTAAATAAAAAAAAATTTCAAAAATAGTTTCAACCAGAATCTTAAACAGTCATTTAAAACATTAAGAATAAAATTTTTAAAATAAAATATTTTGAAAATGAAGGAAAATAAATCGTAATGCCCATCCTTATTTCAAAAATCCACCACAAATCCATCTTCACCCCACCAATACCCCCGCCGCCCCTCCCTTTCCTCGTGCACGTTGATTTTAATTACAATAAGGTCCTAACTGAGATGTTTTAAAAGCTATGGTGACCAAGAAGCACTTTGGTCTGTTAAAGTATCAATATGTTTCCGTTTAAAGACCTAAACAACACCCTCTGTGAAATCACTACCCGACCACGCTAGCCACCACCACCTCACTGCCGCCTTGAACCACCACTTCTTTTCACTCACTCTCTCTTCACTTGTATACTCATAGGCAAAAATATAGTGTATGCTGATCCGTATATAAAAAACAAACCATGAAGTTTCAAATTGAGGACGTGACCGTATGCTTCCCGTACGATCACATATACCCGGAGCAATACTCCTACATGGTGGAGCTAAAGCGTGCACTAGACGCTAAAGGTCACTGCCTGCTTGAAATGCCTACAGGAACTGGAAAGACAATAGCTTTACTATCATTAATCACAAGCTACACTCTCTCTAAACCGCAAGGCGCAATCAAGCTAATTTACTGCACTCGCACAGTTCACGAGATGGAGAAAACCCTAGGCGAATTGAAGTTATTGCATAATTATCAAGTCAAGCACCTGGGCCCTGCTGCCAAGATTTTGGCGATTGGGTTGTCGTCGAGGAAGAATTTGTGTGTAAATCCTAATGTTTTGGAAGCGAATAATAGGGACTCGGTTGATGCTGCGTGTCGGAAAAGGACTGCGAGTTGGGTTAGGGCTTTGTCCGCGGAGAATCCGAATGTCGAGACTTGTGAGTTTTTTGAAAATTACGAGAGGACTGCATCTGGTGCTGTTTTGCCTCCAGGGGTTTATACTCTTCAGGTAATATATTTATTTATCTATTTATTTATTTTGGATAGTTTTTGTAACTTGATTAATTGTGCTTTCTAATTGATTTGTTAAAACAAGATTGCTGGGATGTGAAGTAGTGTTTTTGATTCGGCATTGTTTTGTTTGGTTTCCGTGGCTTGCAGGATCTAAGGGCATTTGGGAAAGAGAAAGGGTGGTGTCCATATTTTTTGGCAAGGCATATGGTGCAGCTTGCGAATGTTGTGGTTTATAGTTACCAATACTTGCTTGATCCGAAGGTGGCTGGGATTATATCCAAGGAAATGCAGAAGGAATCTGTTGTTGTGTTTGACGAGGCTCACAATATCGATAATGTATGTATTGAAGCACTTAGTGTTAGTGTGAGGAGGAAAACACTCGATGGAGCATCAAGAAATATCTCAAGGATTGAACAGGAGATTAACAGGTATGACTTTTATTTTTCTGTTTTCTTCTATTTCACTGAAAGTGTTGATGGATAGCCTGTATTTGAATGTTTCACACTCTAGATCATTTGTCACAGATTCACAGTATGGCATTTGGGGCTGTAGCGTACACTATTAGTTTGATATTACCTGCAGCATATATTACATTTCTAAATGTTTTGAGACATCTATTTTCTAGTGCGAGTGCTATTTTATATTTGTTTTAATGTGCCTTGCATATGGATCTAGATGCTTGTACTCTTGTTCAAATCTGATAAAAGTAGCCTTACTTCAATTATCTTCAGTCAGATATATGCCCTGATGAAATGGCAAATGGTTTTAAAACTATTTCCTAGACTAAAGATTATCTATATTTTATTTAATTTGTTTGACATGTTAGGAAGGTTCAAGGCCACTGATGCCAATAGACTGCGTGATGAGTACAAGCGGCTTGTTAATGGTTTGGCATTAAGTGGAAACTTACCTGGTATGTCAAATGCCAAAGCATTACTGCTTGTGCTACTTTCTATTATAACTAAAGTTCTGACATGTTCTGCTCTTTCTTTCTCTCTATCTCTTACTTCAGGCTCAGATTCTTGGCTTTCAAATCCTGCCTTGCCTGATGATATTCTGAGGGAAGCAGTTCCTGGAAATATTCGCCGGGCAGAACATTTTTTGCATGTTTTACGAAGATTGCTCCAGTATCTAACAGTGCGGTTGGATACTGAGGATGTTGAGAAGGAAAGCCCTATTAGCTTTGTTGCCTCCATAAACAACCAAGCTGGAATCGACCAGAAAACACTAAAGTTTTGTTATGACCGCCTACATTCACTTATGTTGACATTGGAAATAACTGATACAGATGATTTCTTGCATGTCCAAACAATATGTGACTTTGCAACACTAGTGGGGACATATTCTCGTGGATTTTCCATCATAATCGAACCTTTTGATGAGAGAATGCCACATATTCCTGACCCTGTATTACAGGTTCCTCCAAACTTTTCCACTTCTATGTCTTCATCTTCATTTTAACTTATCCTATAATATTTGTTTTTATCATCATATATTTTCATTGTAGGGAATATTTATATGCTGACAAACCTTCCATTATTCTATGAATGCTTACAATTATGACCTTCATATACCATACTAGGCTCCCATGCAGAATCTCCATATGTGATTTTGACCAGTCCATTAAGGGAACTTTCTACTATCTGGTGTTATTCATTTATATAGTTGCTGCTATATCTCCTTTGTGCCTGCATGTGCTCAATATGTTTATTTGTGCCCCTCGTGGTCTAGTTTATGAGTCTCCCAAGTGTGCTAAAATTCTTTACTTAGAATATCCTTTCTCTAATATCTTTTTTTTCTCACATCTAGTCTTTATACGCCTTGTTTGTTTCAGCTCAGTTGCCATGATGCTTCTCTTGCCATAAAGCCTGTGTTTGACCGGTTCCAGTCTGTCGTGATTACATCTGGAACTCTAAGCCCAATTGATCTCTACCCCCGACTTCTTAATTTCCACCCTGTTGTCAGTCGAAGCTTTAAAATGTCTTTGACAAGAGATTGCATATGTCCAATGGTTCTCACTCGTGGAAGGTACATGGTTGGAGATAAATCTTTTAATTGTTTAAAGAATCCACCATCGTTTTAAGAACAAATTCTCGGTTGCATTGTGTGAATTTTTTTGTTTCTGATTGCAGTGATCAACTTCCAGTGAGTACCAAATTTGATATGAGAAGTGATCCTGGTGTTGTAAGGAATTATGGGAAGCTGTTGGTGGAGATGGTTTCTATTGTTCCAGATGGAATTGTTTGTTTTTTTGTGAGTTATTCGTACATGGATGGGATTATCAACACCTGGAATGAAAGTGGCCTTCTAAAGGTGAAATACATTTTTTTTCCTTTACTTGGTGAAAAATCGCTATGCTTAACTATTCAAACACACCCCCTTTTTCTTTTCTTTCTTATGTTTTTTTTGCCCTTAAAGGATGTTCTAGTGGTAGGATATGTGTCTTCATTTCATTTAGTGTTCCTGATGATCTTGTTATTTCAGGAAATAATGCAACATAAGCTTGTCTTTATCGAGACCCAAGATGTGGTAGAAACTACTTTGGCTCTTGACAATTATCGTAGGGCTTGTGATTGTGGGAGAGGTGCAGTTTTTTTCTCTGTTGCCAGGTATCAGAATGCCATTGTTAGATTGTGTCTTTGAGCATTTATATGGAAGCAATTATGTGAAGAAGGTGTTGAAAATAATCTGGTAATGATTGGGTGTCATTGCAGAAGGGTATGTAACTGACCCAATCATACTCTTTGTGCTGTGATAACTTTTTGTAACCTGTCAATTGCAGGGGAAAAGTAGCTGAAGGAATAGATTTTGATCGGCATTATGGCAGACTAGTGATCATGTTCGGTATTCCTTTCCAGTACACCTTAAGCAAGTGAGCTTCATTGTATTCCTTTCTATCCTAGTTTTGTAAGCACATTATTTCTTTTAGGGTGCCCTAATTTTAGACTAGGGAAAAGTAGCCGAAGGAGTAGAGTTTCCCTTGCTTCAATCAATTACACTAGCACCGTTTTAAGGTAGGAATCTACATGTTTTTCCTGTGGAAATATATTCCCTTAGAGGTCAGGTTAACAAAATGGGATGGACAACTAAGGGAATATAATATTTCATGTTTCTATTGGGGTAATGTTCTAGATTTGTGCAGTTCTTATGTAAAGGCTAGATTAAACCATCTTAATCAATTTTGCTTGAGTTGCCGTTATGTGAATGTATTGAGACAAGAATCTTGCAGGATACTACTTGCACGGTTGGAGTATCTAAGGGACACATTTCAGATTAAGGAAGGGGATTTCCTAACATTTGATGCCCTGGTATGATTCTGTCCCCATAATTATAAACCGAGAGCTACTTGAAATGGTTTGACCTTAAGGTTTGAAAGTTTATTTCTGCCTTTGAATACTAAATCTAATTAAAGGGATTCTGTTGATCAGAGACAAGCTGCTCAATGTGTGGGTCGAGTGATCCGGTCAAAGGCTGATTACGGAATGATGATATTTGCTGACAAAAGGTATGGAGTTTAAACTGTATAAATCCATTAATACTCTCTACTGATAACCATTTATTGCTCAACTTTCCACTAACACACTGACAAGAGTGGTATCCACATGTGAGCGCGGTGAGAAAAATATCACTTGGATATTTTAGACCTGATCTTAAAATTTGAGATTTTTCTAAGAAAATATGTGTTTGGCTCTCATAATGATGCAATCTGTGCAGGTATAGCCGTCATGACAAGCGCTCTAAATTGCCTGGTTGGATTCTGTCACATTTACGTGATGCACACCTGAATTTGAGCACCGACATGGCACTGCATATAGCACGCGAGGTGTGTCCACCACATTTGTTTTTCTTACTTTTGCTTCTGGGAAACAAACAACTACCTGCTTAGACTCTTAGTAGATATCTGTCCTCGATCTCCTGAGTTAAATTTGAATTAACTTGAAATAAAATTGTTAAGTTATTTGAATGAATTTTATATAGGAAGAATGAAATTCTGCAAGTGACGTGGGCCTTTCTCTGATTTATTTTTAAAAAACTCTTTCAGACTTGGGCGCTCTATCATGCAAATAAAATTACTGTAATGCCAATGCAGTAGTCCTTATTATAAAATCCTTTCCCTTGAGTGCAGTTTCTTCGGAAGATGGCTCAACCATATGACAAGACTGGTTCTAGCGGTAAGAAGACCTTGTTATCACAAGAAGATTTGGAAAAGATGGATGGCAGCGGCTTGCAGGAAAGGCTGTATTAAGGATCTGAGAATGGGCACATCTTTCATGTTGGATTTGAAAACATCATTCCAAGTAAAATTATAAAATCTTTCGGGGGAACTTTTTCCAAATTTCCCTTGGGTAGTCTCTTTAATTTTGACAATAATATTTTTCAGTCATTGCGGAAATTTGTCTGATTTTTTTTTTTGGTAGATTTACCGGTAGCTTTTGTGGGCTCTGTAATATATGATGCATCAATGGATAAAATTAAATTGTTTGCCAAGGATACATGAAATATGTCAAAAGAGCCGTAAATGAATTCCTGAGTTTCTGCTTGAGGCAGCTCCCAATATCTAGAGAAAAAAAAAAGTTCTTATTATATTGTTTAATGAATTCCTGATTTTCATGGAAGGGCTTGTGTAATGTGAGAGTTGATTCTGTAAACGCAATCCTTGGATAATCCCTGTAAGTTTCGAGTACAGTTCACAAAAGATTTTTTCGGATGCTTTCTCCTGCGCTAGCGCAGGGGGGGAGATTAGCTGCTCGGCTTTTCTGGGTTCTACTTTTATATCTGCTGAATATCATACAAGCTTTGTTTATTGTTAGATTACATTTCAGGCCTGGTCACTTTATCTTAACAAAGGTCCGAGCAAAATGCTAGGTTAAACGCAACTGAGCAGAATTTATCAGAAAGAAAATTGTCAGTTCGTTCGTCGGGTTTTCCTAAATATACAACGAATGTCTCTACTCAATGGGGTATTATTTGACGTATTGCTCTCTTCACCTCCACAATGCTCAACTTCTTCCCGCCAACATTCTCCTTCACCTGCCAATAAAAACTTAGGAGTTAGTCGAGGCATAAGATTTTTATGTTTCGATTTACAAATTAACAGCGCAAAAGCAAAGAAGATGATGATGGGAGTGTTTTTGCATGGAAGAAATCAATGGCATACCTTGGCCCTCAATTCCCCTACGAAGATCCCATTGTTCGAAGAAGACTGGACTGCAATAGTTTCTATCCTGAGCTCCCTCAGTGTTTGCATTATGTCAAGTAAAAGCCCCTCTCTGTAGCCACATTGCAACTCTAACAATGCGTCACTCTCTATTATCGACACCTCTACGCTGATCTCCGGTTCTCCATCAACCATCAGCTCTGGCGGTGGCACTGCCTCCGCCGATTTGGGCTGGGCACGGCCGCTGGTATAATCCTCTACGATCCTCATCTTTTTCTTATCTGGCCCAGGCCCGTCACTCCTGGCCCGCTCCACCACCGTGACCCCATTATTTTGCTCTTTCAAACTAGTGGAAGTAGTGGTCCTCTGTGGTGGGTCCGCCGATCTTGAACGTCGCTCACTCTCCATCTGTTTATTACATGCCTCCAAATCCTGAATTTTCTTAAGTAATTGCTTCACATATTCAATTGTGTCCCCTAATATTGATGCTTTATCCATTTTGGTCACGAATGGCACTAGTGACCTTAATATGATAAACCTCTCGTTTAACTTCTCTCTACGGCGTCGTTCGGCTAGCACGTGATTGGCACTGAGCTCATCTTGGGGGGTTCCCTTGCGGAACTTATTGGTCGCGTCACCGTCACGTGACTTCGGGGAATTTTCTTGCCGGTAATTGTTGTGAAGGTGTGGTACGGTAAATAGAATGTACTTTAGTAGCCATTGGGAGGTGGTCTCGACCGGCACGTTGAGGTAGTGATCCGAGCGGTTCATCCACTTGGCAAAAGCTGATAGGTCCGAGCATGCCTCGTGTTCATTTAACGATGGCTCCGCTGCAAGCTGAATTGTCTGGTTTTGGAGGATGGTGGAGACAGTTTGGGAGTAGCGGGTGTCCTCTTGCGCCGACTCGTCCAGCGGAGGTGGTCCTGCAAATATAATATATATATAAATAAAAAAAGTCAAACCTTTTTTAAGAATATAAAACCGATTAAAATAAGTAAAACAGGAATTTTGTTGGTTTACGTTAATGATGGGGGTGATGATGGATCAAGGGGTGATGTGATGGTATCACGACTATGGAAGGGTCAATGACTAGTCAACTGTTGAGCAGTGGTTAGTTGAGACTTGAATGTTCGCTGGCAGTGCCACCCAACCCAGCCCTAGAAAATTTATCTTAAATGTAGCACGTGTCTAGAGAAAAGGAACAGACTGGACCACTTTACTACAAAGTGAACAGTAGCACGTGTTCAATGAAAGTGAAGAGACCGAACCTGAATACTATAAAGAAATGAAATGGGTTTTTTTTGTCTTGTTAACCTAAAGTAAAAGACCCCAGGATGCAGGACTTTCAAGGATTGGCCGGTGGAGCTGAGCTGGGGCCCACCAGCGTAATCTGCTCTCTTCTGTCTGCCATAGACAAGCCTGAAGGTCTAAACTACCGGCCATGAGGATCCAGGACTGAAAAGGGTTACTGTGATATTAACTGAAATTCTTATACTATTAATTTATTTTTATTCTGGAAGATGAAAATTTGATGCCAGTTGTTTGTGCTATAAACCGTAACCTTAAAAAGCAATACCGCCCTTTATAAATATGTTGTTGAGGTTGTTTATATCATGAGATTAATTTAAAAACAAAAAAAAATCAATGTGTTTTTTAAAAAATGCTTTTAAATAAGCGCAGAACTTAAAGCCGTAGGGTCATCGTAAGTGATTGATTGACACACACGCTATTTATTAATTACCTGAAGCTGATGGCTGAAGGCTGCTGCTGAAAG
Organism: Salix caprea; assembly: GCA_964035475.1. NCBI lineage: Eukaryota > Viridiplantae > Streptophyta > Magnoliopsida > Malpighiales > Salicaceae > Salix > Salix caprea. The sequence continues at coordinate 14,182,246 of OZ037755.1, read as the reverse complement.
GGTTCTCTTGCAACATTGTCCACCTCCGAGCCGACTCCGCTCTAAACGAGTCAGCTCGGCTATGGTGATCCATCAGGCTGTCTGGGCAAATCAAAGGAAAATCCAAGCCCAAATTATTAGATCCATCATCAGGAGAACCAAGCCGGATACCCTCAGACATCTCAAGTTGCATCAACTCGCTCGGCTCAGCTACTGCCATTTGAAGAGGAATTTGAGCCTGACACGGTCCTAAGAGAGCATCGCGACTGGTTTCAGCTTCTGAGTCTGACTCCTGTTCCTGTTCCTCTTCATCATCATCCTCATCCTCTTCTTCTTCTTCTTCATCCTCATCCATTTGGTCCGCATTAGCCGGTGGGTCTGCAGCCACATAGAAGGGAGGAATGGGTGAAGAAAGGACGAGAGCATGGTCTGATGAGGTGGCAGGGTTGGAGGTGGAGTGCCCGGATAAAGCTGGTTTTGGAGGAGGAAGGTGGTGGTGGTCACTGAAAAAGGCTTTTACGTGTTGGATAAACCCAAGATCCTCTTTAATCTACAAAATGTCAATTCCCCAGATTGTCATTCAATTTGAAGCGCCGCCATGGAAAACTATAAAAAGAAACATTCAAAAAAACACAGCACAAGTGGTAATTCTTTCACCTTGTCGGTTGTGCCAAATTCAACCACGCCACCAAGGAGAGGGATGCATACCACAGTCTGCATGAAAACACACACACGTTAACATGGCAAAATTGGGTGTGAAAGTTAAAACTTATTGGATCTAGAAGAGAGAAAAACAAAAGACAAGAACATAGTAAATGATGTAATGACATGGGTGGTCAGTAAATTTACCTGTACACCAGCACTCTGTACAACATTTGATGGATCAGGAGGTTCATGAACAGAAAATGAGAGAGAAGATAGTTAGTTTTTCTATTATTATTATTATAATTCGAGAAAGAAAAATAGTTGGTAAATTGAAATCAAGAACGGAAGAATGAGAAGAAAAACATGTTATTAAACAATAACTCTCTAGTTTAATTCTTATTTTTTGTGGTGCACGTGTTACTCTATCATGTTTCGTACACATGAAAGCTTTAATTTGCCTGCCTTCCTGGCTAGCTAATTCATAATTAAGGGACAATTTAATTATAGAATCATTTTAATAAAGTATTTTAACGCACATGATCAAAATGAAGGCAGATCGAAGCGAATAATACCTTGGCAAGGATAGCTCTAGAGAAAGTTTTGCTGTCAATATCGTTTGCACCAGTAAGCCACACATGTTTTTTCCTGTCGTAGGCCTTTCCTGGTAACCTGCAAGTAAAATCCAAATATATATATGATGTTCAATTAATTCTTAACAAATATGTTTTGCAAGAAACGGATTTCTTAAAAACAAAAAATAGAAATTGCAATTAATATATAAAGCCGCTTCCAAAAGTAATCGGATACAGATATAAATATTTGAAACAAGAGTAGATATATAGCATGCTTTCAATAATTAAATCCCTTACTATATTACTAAGAACTGAACTTTGCGGGCAGCAATCAATCAATTATCTGATAACCTAGCTAGGCCGTAAAAGCTGTGACATTAATGGAGTTCATGAACAAGAGCCAAGAGGAGACAGGAGAGTTTGGAGTGAAATAATGCGTGGAGCTAGAGAAGAAGAGTTGCCAAATATTCCCCTTTGATAAGGGTTCTAGCTCTCCTGCGTCTAGTCAAAAACAAACAGCATCTATGGCTATTACTGGTGAAGCTGATCAATGGCCCAGTTTTCAAAGTACCCTCAAATTAATGCAAAATTAACCATCACCAGTACTCCTTTTTAATTACAGTCTCTACCCACCAGTCTCTATCGTAGTTTTCAATCTCTAAACTTCACACCATATTTACCGAGGTGCACTTTCCTGAAAATTTTTACACAGAATCCCAATATAACAAATTTTCCAACTTAGATGTACATATAAACGATCGATCAATCATCCGTCAGCTAGCTACTTCTCAAGAACTATTAAATCAAAAGCAGTCCCTGTCATTTTCACTGTCTGTCTTCCTGTCTACCATAAAGTGCATGCCCTACTTGCTGTCCTCTGTAATGTATATCCGGCCTTTGGGGGCAGCTACACCCATACAACGGTTACCGCTCTCTTACAAGGGGAGTGTATTGCTGTGGTTTAGTTGTTTATTTCTTCAAATAGTCAAGAATTGAATTAGATCCATCTATAATAAATATCTCACTTTCTTGGATTGGAAATATTTGAATTCTATCATGCCAAAAGTTTTCAGAAAAGTAAAGAGAGAGTAGCTAGGTTGATTATTCAGCCTTACGTACGTCATGACAACTAGCATAAAACAACAAAAGAAGTCATCAATCGCTACAACTGTAAATTTACATTCATGTGGATCAAAAAACTGGAAATTTAGGAGGAAAAACGCATACAAACTTACCCAGCACCAGGAGAGAAAGAGAAGGACACACACATCAGGTAAAACCATTCAGTCTCCGTTAAGTCCTCCGGTGACAAGGCAGCGCAAGGCCTCCGTTCTGGCTGGTTGTTCTCTCCGATAGACAATGAATCGTAGAGGTCTCTAAGCTGCTGGCTCCTTTGCAAGGAGGCTTCTTCAGTGCTAACCTCCATTGGCTGCACTGTTTTTCTAGTCTTGATTGGTCCATTGTAATACCCATCTCCCCACACCAAGATTCTGAACCACCCGTACAGCGGTAATTAATATATAGTAACTAAATTCATTGATATTAACATTAACTTCACCAAAAGATATGCAGATGATGGGTTTTTTATGCTCTACGAACTATCAGTGTGTGACAGATAAAATATGTAGGGGATGCATTAATTTGATGAAGAAAATTACCCTTGTTGCGGACACATTTGCCAAAACAGACTGTAAGTCCACTCTACAGATTGCACCGCAGCCTGCAATATAGTCTGCAGGCGACGACTACTAAGCTGGGCAACCATTCTGGCAACTGTAAATTGATCACCACCAGAGACCCTCTTCTAATTCCAATATACAATCCAGGTAGCTCCCTTTGCTATATAACAAGATCAATCAGATATACAATAGAATGCAAGAATCGAAAAAATAGAAAATCTCTTCCGTCGTTTTTCTCATACAAGTTTCAAGGAGACAAAGGGAAGGGACTCAGACAAATGATCTGAACCGAAAATCAAACTCTTGAGTACCAACTAATTAAGGGAGAAGTGGAGTTTGAAAGTACTTTTAAATGAGAGAAGCAGAAGGAGAAGAGAAGGTACAGTTCCAGAGAGCAGACTTGCAGGTAAGTCAAGAGTGACACAGAAACAGACAAAAGGAAGAAAGGTAGCTGTGTGCATGACTTTGGAGAGATTCCTCTACGTCTTCTACAGTGATAGTTTTGCGCAACATAATTTGTCCCACCCACCAGACTTACTAATTAGATGATCATCGAGCCATGGAAAGTCTTAAAGGGCCGTTAGCTAGCTTGCTATATGTGCACATATTGTTGAATATTAAAAATCTATGGGAGAATTTGAGGGATTAGTAGTTAGGGTTTCCCAAATATATACACGTTAAAACATGTCACTGTAAAGGAGGAGGGAGAGGAAAGAAAGCAAGTAAAACATGTCACTATTTTATTGGTTAATCACGAAGGAAAGAAAATTAGACGAGGTTTTGACTGGTTGTTCTACCAGAAAGTATCACGTTACTCTTCTTTTTTTTACCTTTCTTTTTCTTATAATTAATATATTTTATGATGATGAGGTCCGTATGCTGGTTTGGTGTGATCGCGAGCGCGTGCTCGCGCGCGTTTGGTGAGGGATCGGGTGTCTTGGGAGGCCAGAGACTGGGCGTTGGGATTAGTGGTATGGGAACTTGGACCGGAGCCACCCCCAACATTTGTCAGCTAACTATTTACTGATTATTAAATCAATATGATTTCTTGAGAAAACGCCTCTGTTTCTGTCTTTATTCTGTGTTATGTGAGTGTCAAAAACTCTGATGCTGGAGTTGCATACATTTACTTTTCCCGATCTGCCTGCTCCCTGGTATCAGTGCAAAATATTTTTGGTAGAATATAATTTGAGTTTTAGTTTTTTTTTCACGGAGAAGAGTATAGATAATTATATTTTAACTCGTATAGTTTGAAGAATATATATATTTGGTAGAATATAATTTGAATTTTAGTTTTTTTTTCACGGAGAAGTGTGTAGATAATAATATTTTAACTCGTATAATTGGAAGAATATGTGTGTGTGTGTGTGTGTGTGTGTGAGCAGAAAGGTAATTGGTGAGTAGAAACATTGTTTGCTGAAAGAGTATTTTTTTCAAGTTGATTTTCTTTTGAATTTCACCCTTGAGTCGATACATTATTAGCTTTCTAGCTTTTGATTTTTCTTTTCAATTTCCTTGTCGTTTATTCCAACTTTGATCATTATTAGTTTGATTTTTTTTTTACCTTTTATTCAATTAATTCTTATTTTCAATTTGACTCTTCAATAAAAAAATACCTTTTGTTTTGTTCAATCGTGGTCATATTCTTTTAATTGTCATTATTTTTTGTTATGGATTTTTTTGGGTAATTGATTTTTTTTTAGGTTAACCCTTCAATATTTAATTGGTTAGGATTTGAGGGTCGGTGTTTTTTTTTATATATAAGATGCTTTTAATCCAATACCTCAACTCACAAGCTCTAAAAGTTAATGCAAAATGACATTTGTTTTATACTTGCATTCTTTTTAGCTTTTGTGGTTTTTATGTTTTCTTTTTTGTTTGATTATAATGATCTCACGATCTAGATCGCGAGTTTAACAAATTACATGTTGTTATGCTAACTTGAATTGACTTGAGTTTTTTTCCTCAATTTTGTTATTCTATATTTAAGAAGAAGAGAATTGAGCAACATTATTTGTCTTTTGTTTCAAAAAAAAATCTCTATGATTTTTCAATATTTTTATTTGATCAGTTTTACCATTATCTATTTTTTATTATTTTGTTAAAATGAAATGAACTTATTTGATTAAGTTTAGTTTTTCTTCTTTAAAATATAATTATATTGCCTCAACATCACTTTTTTTTATAAAAAAAAAACGGTAAAGTTTAAAATAGTCTTATAACACGTGGACTTATCAACCTTTTTGAAAAGTCAATGTGACAACATGGGATCTTTTCCTCGCTGTCTCGATCAACAGGCCTGGAGATTCTATATTTATTCGAAAAATCAATAATGTCCCTGTATACGGTGACAAGACCTTTTGATCACGCACTTCTTGTCGTTATATTTTGTCAAATTTATATCTCATTAAATATATTTTGTTAATATTTTTTATAGGAATATACCTGAAATAATATAGAATAAATAGAAACAAACATGCACTAGTTAATGTCAACTAGGAGTAATTTAGTATTTGACCAAATATACAAACAAAAAAATGAAACAACTAAGATTAACTTTGGCATCAAAGGTTTTTTTTTTTTGTCTTTTCTCAAAGTTTTTTTTCCTTATAACCATGTCATGCAAGGTTAATTTGATATTTGATAAAATATAAGAGAATAAAAACAAAAATGTAAAGCACATGTGGTGCATTCTCCCTTGCATGGGAGGTGCTCATGCCTTTTGAACAGCATGCGTGACACCTCCATGTGTCCCAAAAAGCTCTTTTATCATGTTATGAAAATATCACCTTATTTTTTATTATTGGTACGAGATATGTCAACAGTCTGGTTTGCCATCGGTAGGGCTTACAGCGCCCTTTGAAAATTACAGATTAACTATTTTGTTGATGATATTCAATTATGATCATTGTTCTTTTTATTTTTAATCTTTGTTATTGCATTTGTGTGTGTGTAATTTCATATTTCAATCTTAATTTATCGTATATTATTCTCTTTTCACTTCGTTCCTTATTTTTTTTTTAGCTTTCAAATTGATTTTGTTTTGAATTTCAACCTTGAATGAGAACATTATTAGCTTTCTAGCTTTTGATTTTTTTTTTTGGTTTCCTTGTTATTTATTCTAACTTTGATCTTTATTAGTTTGATTTTTTTTTTACCTTTTATTCAATTAATTCTTATTTTCAACTTGACTCTTCAATAAAAAATACCTTTTGTATTTCAATCGTGGTCATATTCTTTTAATTGTCATTATTTTTTGTTTTGGATTTTTTTAGGTAATTAATTTTTTTAGGTTAACCCTTTAATATTTAATTGGTTAGCATTTGAGGGTCGATGTTTTTTTTAGATAAGGTGCCTCTGATGCAATACCTCAACTCACAAGCTGTAAAAGTTAATGCAAAATGACATAATTGTGGTTTTTTATGGTTTCTTTTTTATTGGATTATAATGATCTCACGATCTAGATCGCGAGTTTGTCAAATTACATGTTATGCTAACTTGAACTGACTTGATTTTTCTCTCTCAATGTTGTTATTCTATATTTAACAAGATGAGAATTGAGCAACATTATTTGTCTTTGGTTTCAAAAAAATATCTCTATGGTTATCAAATATTTTTGTCAGTTTTACCATTATCTATTTTTTTATTTTGTTAAATGAAATAAACTTATTTAATTAAGTTCGGTTTTTCTTCTTTAAAATGTAATTACATTGCCTCAACATCAATTTTTTTTATAAAAAAAAAACCCGCCAAAGTTTAAAATAGTCTTACAACACGTGGACTTATCAACCTTTTTGAAAAGTCAATGTGACATCATATGATATTTCCTCGCTGCCTCAATCAACAGGACTGGAGATCATATATTTATTCTAAAAATTAATAATGTCCCTATATACAGTGACAAGACCTTATCATGCACCGCTTGTCATTATATTTTGACAAATTTATATCTCATTAAATATATTTTGTTGATATTTTTTGTAAGAATATGCTGGAAATAACATAGAATAAATAGAAACAAACATACACTAATTAAATCATATTTTCCAGAAATAATTTACATACAAAAGACGGTAGCTTCGTACTCATCATGTACTCTAAAACAAGCATGTAGATGCGTATGACTCACTGTTATAATCGGAGATTATGGAGAAACTAATTTACGAGGCAAAGTTCGTTCGTTGAGAGATTAGTTAACATTGTGTTTAAAAGTGTTTTTTTGTTCGTAATATATTTTTAATTTTTTTTAACAGTAATATATTAAAATACTCTAAAAACATCAAAACGTTTTAATTTAAAATAAAAAATAAAACCAATTTTTTTTATTTTGTGAACCAATTATAAATGCAAACGTAAATGTCGAAAAAGAGAGGTGTCCACTTGACCACATTGGGGGTAATTTTTATATCCCAGCTACTCCGAGAACAAGGCGCCAGTCCCTTTGACTTCGGAATCCAGCTGGGCTGAGTTCGGTGGCGTGAAAGCCATCTCTTCCGAGCAGACTATTTAGACTGGCAGATTCGAACTAAGAGTCTTCATTGAACTCGGGAAAGGAAAGTGACCAACCTTTTTAGTTGTGCGATGCTCGGAGAGGTTGTCCATGAATTAGCTCCCAGTGTTTATGCTCTGTTCTCGGGGCTCCTGATTTGTTTTTCGGTCTTTCGCACGTGTACTGTACGCGTTCAATGATCAATGTTCTCGAGAACACCAGACTAGTAGACTGGCAGATTCGAGCAAAGCCAAAGAGTCGTCATTGGAATATGGGCTGGAAAATAACCTACCTTTTTAGTTGCGCACGTTGCGGTGATGTACGTATCTGCTTCTCATCATGCCCAGAGAGATAGATTGTCCATGAATCAGCTGCTGGTGTGCACAGCCGTCGGTTATTGCGGCGCTGCCGTGGTTTTTAAATCTTTTGATTCCTTCTTGTTCTTAATTTTATAAAATATAAAAATATATTATCTCTGATAAATAGCACTACTATTATATCAAGTTTTTTATTGATTTCTTTTTTTGTAGTTATTTTAATCGTTTGGTGATCATTTTGCTGGATTCACCCTGAAATTGTAACATGTTGAGGAGAACAGTATCTCAAATACAACGTTATTCTCTCACACACACACACACATATATATATAAAGAGACGAGACAAATATTTATAATATAGATATAAATAAAAAGTTAATGCTGTTATTCAGGGTCAGTATTGTTTTTCAAAAGCGTTTTTCAACAAAATTATTTTTAATTTTTTTTATTTAAAATAAAATAATAGTGTTTTTAAATCATATTCGTGTGTTAATATTAAAAATAATTTTAAAAAAATAAAAATATTAATTTAATACATTTCTGGACAAAAAATATTTTTAAAAACAACCTCAACCATACTACTGAATAGACATTTAGTATTAATGAGGAATGCAATGTTAACTTTAACACGATTGCAGTGGCATTGTAGTGTCTATAATTTTTATTTTATTTTAATTAATTCATTTTTAATACATGCGAGACAAATATCATAGAAGTGAATAAAAAATCATGCTAGAGATAGATGTTCCAGTGAGACATAAACGCTTCCATATGAAGGAGCGAAAATAATACAAGGCAGTAGCTAAAAACCCATCGCCTCACAATTACATGTGAGGTGAGTAGGAATTAAAATATACGCATGAATTAAACACACGACGGATCATTTTGTTTAAATAGAGTCTGAGATTAAAATATTTGTTTTTTTTGTGATATTAGATTTGAGTTATATGATTGCTAATATAATGATCACTGGAGGCTTATATGATTATTAATTTTAGGCTCCGTAAAATTAGTCGACTTGTACGCAAGTTGACACGAACACTCACGTTAATAAAAAAAATTGATTGTAAAAGAAATTCAAAGATAGTATGACAATAATTAAGGACATGATTAGTAATTTGATAAAAAATCAGTTATTTTAATTTTATTATTTTAGATTTTAATTAATATTTTTATTGGTATGTTTTTATGTATTTTCCGAGATTCAATAGTCAAAAGAAAAGTAGAGATCATAGATGATTTAAGTATTTAACAGCTTATTTTATATTTATTTATAGTTTTATATGTTATACAAATACCTATATATTTAGAAGAAAACGAGATTAACCTATTTTTTTTATGAATTATACTGATATGTTAGTCTCTTTTCTATTTAAGAATTAAAATAAATTTTAATTTGTATACCAGTGTTTTTCATTTAAAAAAAATCCCTGCACGGAGTTGCGTATTTAATTTTAATCCTGGCATGACTAATTTGTTCAAGATAAGATAATACATGCGGTAATCACCGATAAAATCATTCCATGTGATGGTTCAAAATTTTAAGGATACTTTTGTTGAATTAAATATTTAATGTTCCGAGACGAACAAAACCACTGAAAACGGTACCACTACAACGACGAGGCCGAGGTTTTAGTTCTCCGAGACTTTGACTTCGGCCGATAAAGTGTCTTAAAAGCAAAGTAAAAGAACTGAAAACAAGGAGGAAGAAAAAATCCAAGCCAATGCTCATGAAGTAATGCATTAGCTGTTATTATATATTTCTTTAAATATTATTTTTGAAAAAATATTCAAATAATATATATATTTTTAATATTAATATATAAAAACTATATAAAAAAAATATTTTTTTTCAGGAAACACGGCGGGCCACAAGAACAGCCCTTAAATAGCGGAGATTTGAAGACTTTTCATCAGGCCCAGGTTCAACTTACTGAATTCATGTGGAGGAAACTTCACTGCTAGTGCTCCTTTCAAACCATTCGAGTTCGATAGTTTGGGCTTCATTTTCTAGTTCAGGTAACAAAAGGCCTGGGCCCATATGGGAAGAGCCACCCTTAAAAAAATCCTGCTCTTAAAACACACACACTATTGGCCCAGCACCAGAAACACCAAGTAGAAAACCAAAAAAGAAGAAGGAAAAGGAAAGGCGATCATGATTTTTCTCTGTCGAATATTTTGTTTTCAAATTTCCATCATGATTTTTCTATCAGTTTTCAATAAAAAGAATCATCACCCGCAATAATGTGACCATGATCTGCTGAAACAAACACCAGATAATTTGCTTAGACAGGGCAATGCACGCACGCTTTTACTTTAGCTTCCCTTCCCTGTCCTGCACATGAAAAGCATGAGCCTACTAAAACGACAGTATGGTACTGTCAAGGAGAAAGGGGGCACCAGCACCGGCACCGGCACCGGCACCGGCACCGGCACCGGCACCGGCATCATTGTTCAGTGGACTCTTCACTTAAAAGATCCGTTTTCTTTCAGGAACTTCGTCACCTTGCCTCAATATCCAGCCCAAATCGACGACACGTTGCAGACAATTGAAAGCGTTTTTCTTCTGTTCAGCACTCTCCCGGGCCTGGGAATCTGCAACTTCCCATGGCGAGGAATTTAATAAAATTCCTGTCGCTCACAAAATGTACGGTTGATTTCAAGTGAAAAGAAGTTTTCCCACCACATGTCTGGGCTCGGTGCTACCTAAGTTAGTGGTGGCGTGGTGGATGGATATGCGCACGTCACTTGACAGGGTTGCCTTTTACGGAATCTTCTTTTACGGAATCTCTATTTTATCATGAAAAATCTTGACCGGTTCCTTTTCATGTCTCAATTAAGAGGCCATTGAATTCACACACAAAAAAAGAAAAAAAAAAGTGGCATAATTTGCTCCACTAAATATACTTGAATGTTTTTGCATGTAATTTAGTGAACACTAACGCTATGATTTGATTCACTTTGTTCACAATAAACAGCAAAATCAACAAGAAAAAGTTGGTCTATAAACACCCACTTGAACATATTAAACTCCACTGCAGACATCGGAGTGAGAGAGTGATTGCAGACCAGGTAGCGAGTCGCAGGATAGCTTAGCTACCGGGATCTGATGTAATCGGATTAAACCCTAAGCCAATTCTACAAGGCTTAATCGGAATATATGGAGTCTAGTTGACATAATTCCCACATTTTTTTAAGGAAAAATTTCCAGAAATTAAAATAATTTTCTTATAACTAATTATAAAAGCAGTAATTGATTTTAAGTTGCTGCATAGAATGTTTGTGTGTAGAAATATCATGCCCTTCGAACAGACTGATAAGATTCAGAATAGCTCTTCTCTGCATTCAATTTGGTATACATCTAGTCCAAGCAATTGGATTCCAGATATTCTCATAATAACTCACACCATAGAATTTCACATTACCGAGCTCCATCTAAGTTTTTGTTGCCAAAATCTTCAGCATTTTCTATCTATTTCTCACAGCAATGTGATTGATAAATATAGATAGAGCTGTTCGTTGTCTGCATTAAACATTAAAAACCAGTTCTTTCCTTGTTAGATACACCCATGCAAAAAAACACACAAGCGAGGCATAGAAAATTTAAACTTCAAAATTAAGAAAATGTAGTGAAATGAAGCTAAAATATCAATAATAGCCGCTGGATTGTATTTATAAGCAATACTTGGATATTGTCTATCAGTAAATGCAACATTTGTCGCCAAGAGCCGTAACCTGATGATAAAAGTCTTGCGATTTGAACAGCAGGTTTCGAGTTCGAGTTAGGATATGCATCCCTTGTAAGAGTCCGGGACAATCAAGATTTTATTCATTCACCTGGACCTATAAAATACATTTTAATAGAGTTTCCTTCGTAAGAAACCATAACATTTTCTATCTAAGAAAGATGATTTGCCTAATTCCAGAAGCTCTCGGTGAGCAATTGGACAGCCACTTTGACCAGGACATGTGAAAGTTAAAGCAATAACCTAAATTTACTTGTAAACTTCATCAGTGCGTATAGGACCTCGGCCACCTAAGATAAAAGAAAATGTCTTTTCTTACTTGGATAATAAAACGTAGATAGCCCTTGCCACCATCCCACTTCTTAATTATTTACTCGGACCAAGTTGACGTGATCTGGGCGAAAATAGACTGCAAGTGAGAGAAAATATCAATAAACATATCCACATTGAATAAATACAAAAATATATAATGATACAAGGAATTAAGAATGAACTACCAGAGCAAAATTGAAATATTACTTAGCCATAAAATTCTATAACCTCCTTCCTACAGCCAAAAAAAGGGGTCCCCATAAGGCTGATGCTCATGTGTGGCCATCGCCGAGGAGCGACAGAACTTTTGAAGTGCTCCGGCTTCTTCTTAACACGACAACGATGAGGTAGATAGAGCGGCAGCGCATAAACCCACAGTTCTTGATGCATTGCATGGCTGCCCATTTAACACTTGATTAATGATATCTGACGACGTCGATTGATCATGATTAGGCTTATGGATTAATTAGGTCATGTCACCTAAAAATTATTAAACTTTTTTTTACACAATGAATAACCCTCAAAAAATTGTTCTTGGGACTCTAATTTTATTTCATGAAATAAAGTCAATGATCGAACACAAAATCACTAGATCAAATTTGTACATATGAAAAATGTTCAACGTCGTATCCATTTTTTTCTCTTTTACGCTCTAAAATACTAGCATTTTCAAATGGGTTGACAAGGCTATGGTATTAGGATTTATTAATAAAAAAAAATCAAGATGGTTAATAATGCTACATTAATCTATATATATATATATATATATATAAAGGAGTGGAGGGTCTATTCCCTCTTGAATGTAGTCCAGCATCCCTAATTTTGACTCGGAAGACAATTGCTGAGAACAAATTTAAGGAGGGAAGCACAGCACTATTGATGAACTTGGTGCGAAATAAACACTAGATTTTAATTTGAAATGAGGTGTGATTGGCCGTATCCATTTATTGGCCTGAAGACGCTAGATTTTGCCAGAGTACACCGCACTACTTGAATAAAGTATTAAAAAGATCAGGCACCACTGATCTCTCTATTCAATTTTTTCATCGTTCCGGAATAATTTTTATTTTTTATTTGTATATCTATATCTATATTTTTAGTTTTTATTGTTATTTATCTCTGTATTAAAAATATAACTTGTGTTAGAAGATAGAGTAAATTTAATTTTTGTGACGTGAAATGAGAGTGAAACTCTTTTATGCAAGAATAATGAATATTTTGTTATTAGTGATTTGTTATCCATGTGTTTTTTTCATCTGTTTTGTATACATGTGGCTTGGTATATTTTTAATTTAAAGTGATTTTTATTAAAAAAAATTAAAATATTTTTTTTAAGATTTATTCTTGATATTATTATATTAAAAGTATTTCAGATTACTAAGATTAAATTAATTTGAGATTAAAAAAATCTTCATTCATTTTTACATATATTTTAATGCATTATTATTAAAAAAATATCAAAACATACAATTAGCCTGACATATATTTAAGAAAAAATATTTTAAAATAATCATTATCTTTATTTTCAACACCTTATCCATAATAAAATAAATTATTTGCCCTAATTTTTTCACTCGTTTTATCTGCATGTGACTTCATAAATTTTTTTATTTATGTGATATTATATTTGAAATATCATAGAAAAGTTGTAAAAATCATTTTTTAACAAATATAATATAGACTAATAAATTATTTTGATTATTATTCTCATTGTTATTATCATGATTGTTAAATTATAATAATTATTTTATATATATATATATTACACAACATATGGTTCGGCCTTCAAGCATGCTTTATTGGATCCACTTTCATTTAAGAAGTGCACGGGTGATTTCCGGGGCTCGAACTTGTAAAGTTTGCCACTGGTTGTTGGCATACAGTATACTCGGACCATATACGGGAAGCAAGGAGAAAAGAAGAAAAAGAAAGGATAGGATCTCTTGAATGACATTGGGAATTAAGTACATTGCTGAAATATAATAATAATAATAATAATAATAATAATAATAATAATAATGAAATATTGAATGATGATTTTTTTAAAAATATATATATATAATGTGGGTTAGTTTGTTAAATCTATACTCTTGATCATAAAAATATAATAATATTATAAAAAACAAACGATGAAGATCAAATATTCAAAATATCATTCTAATTTATAATTAAAATTAAATTAGCACAGAATAATAGTAAATAAACTAAAATGCTGGAAATGATGTTCGGAATTATGATCACCTATCAAACATGACATTCCAAGTTGCACCCCTTTCTTTATATTTGTTATAGATTTGTTTTACAGAGTTTGGGTTTCACCAAAACATGTTGGTGGATCATCATTTTTATTATTTTTACTTGGATCCTCTTTTCAAAAAAGTAGCCAAAATAGAGTTATAATTCAATACTTTTGGGCTCAACCAAACATTGAGCTTGACCCACCATCTCTGGACCTAATAAAACGTTGAGTTCATGCTCTTTTTAGCTCTAAGGAATTTTAGGTTTCATATTTTACTGTGATGGGTCATAAACATTTTACCCTAATAAGTTAAAATATTTTACCTTACAAGTCAAAAATATTTTGGTTACATTTTAGCTCCTCCTCTTCATAATGAGACTCATGAGCTATAAATACATCAAAAATCCTTTAAAAAGAGAGGAATTTCTTTTATTCTGTATAACATTTATTCTCAGAGTCTCCACAAAATATCATTATATGTTTTTTTTTTTAAATATATTTACCTAAGCATTGGAGAATCCTTAAATTCACTAAAAGAGATCTTTTATAGGTATCAGACACTAGTCACTAGCGTACTTGACTAGAGAGAATGAATTAAATTGTTAGAACTAAAAGATTAACCGATCAATCAAAATATATGTTTACTTGGATTTTAGGGGAGTACATCACATGTCAACTTAAGATTATTTGAGATATTCATGATTTTTAAAGATTAAATTACATAAAAGTTTTGACTAAAAAATAAATGAACTTCGCTTTTAATTTGGATTAAAATATGCTCATCATCTATGTTATTACAAGTTTTTCCAACAATATATATTGCGGAAAGATCATCCTCCACATTACTGTAACAGAAGGTACAATTGTGTTCTTCAAGGTGTTCCACTAGGATCACTAAGCTCACGAAAACGAACCCTACGTTAAGATAAATGGAGTCTTGCATGTTTCAGTGCATTGCGCCATGTGTGATTTGAAATGTGATAGGCTTGCGTCCACTTTGAAGCTTCGCACAATTACTGTCTTTTCACTTCACATCTCAACCCATCGATCCTCGAGTTGTTATAAATAGCTGCTCTCTCCACCCTAACCCTTCAACAATCAAGTCAATATTTTATTTCAAGGAGAGAAAAAAAAAAAAAAACAGTCGAGCATATCACCTCCTAATAATGGATTCAACTGTAATTCATATTCCAGATGGAGATCAGGGATTCGCTGATCTCAAAGAGAAAAGGAAATTTCAAGTTTCTCTAAGTCCTATCGTTTCTTTTTTCCAGACAAATAAGGATAGCGTAAGGAAAATTATTCACTGCATCAAAGTTGGAAGTGTTCTGGTTCTGGTTTCTCTGGTCAAATTCGTTGACTCTTTCTGCAAGCAAGTTGGAGACGATAGTGCGATGTGGGCTATAATGACTGTTGTTGTCATCTTCGAGTTCCACGCAGGTTGGTGTAAGCCATGTAGTAGTATTAATTTGTTTACACTTAAAATGGTAATGAATGCTGCTATACATGCACGTGTTCCAAATAAACTTTTATTTTCATCACATGTGCATTTCAGGAGCTACGCTCGGCAAGGGATTCAATCGAGGAATTGGGACTGTTTTAGGAGGCGGGTTGGGATGTATAGCGGCAATTTTAGGTGGACAAGTTGGTGGAATCGGCAAACCTTTTATCGTTGGTGTTTCTCTCTTTATTTCCGGTAACGTTTTCATCGTTCCCAGAATTCAAGATCAATAAAAAGTATTTCAAACCAGCAATCAATTAAAGAAAGAAAGATGAATATTGCAGCGACAATCGTTTTTTTCTTTAACAATAAACTTTTTGAGGCCAATTAATACAGCTACAGGAGCTTTGGTAATATTATAAAACATTTTAGCTGTTTTTATAGTTTCATAATATCGAGTCAAAGGTTATTATAACCTACTTCTTTTATTGCCTTGCCAGTCGTTTAATTCTTTTTGAGACTGATCGTTCAATATTGACCGTGGACCAGGAGGGGCAGCAACATATTCTAGACTGATTCCAAACATTAAGAAGAGATATGACTATGGAGTAATGATATTCATCCTCACATTCAATCTGGTCTCAGTATCTGGTTTACGTGAAGAAAATGTCATGGAAATAGCACGTGATCGTCTCCTGATGATTGTTTTGGGCTTCGCTATCTGCATTTTTACAAGCTTATTTTTTTTCCCCATGTGGGCTAGCGATGAGATTCATAATTCTATGGTCTCCAAATTCGAAGACCTTGCAAGCTCCATCGAAGGTAGGCAATTCAACAAATTAATTAAGAATTAATGTATATACTATATTTTATCTTTCTTGACAGTAAAAACTGAGAATTTTAACTATTTTGCAGGATTCACAGAGGAGTATTTCAGATTAGCCGGTGACAAGGAAAACCAGCCAGTTCATCCAGTTGCTAGTTTCAGGAGCTGCTTATCAATGCTAAGCTCTAAGGCAAAGGATGAGTCCTTGGTATAATATTTCTTCCTTTTGTCCCCCAGTAGTTTGAAAATAGCAGAAGCATCCGCTGTTAATTATTATTGATTTTTTTAAAGGATGACACATTGCTGTAAATTCGGCAGCAATAATGATGAATATTGCATTGAGAGATACATATACGGATTTAATTTAGTTCGGCAATGTATATACATCCACAAGAACGAAACGTGAAGTTTTATTTTATTATTTATCAAATTAGAGCTACATAATATAATATGTATTTATAGTAAACCCTAGTTGTACATGTAGTTCTAGTAATTTCTAAGTAATACGACACATACTACAGCATCCATAGATAATTTAAGAAAAAGGAAAGCTTTCGAGGCCATTTGTTTTGTGCAAATTCAATAAAATTTATGTAACTAGCAGTTCTAGTTGGATGGGAAATTTATATAACTCCAATAAAAATATGAAGTCGGTATTTTACTATTTTTAGGTAAATTTTGCAAAATGGGAACCGTGGCATGGGAAATATGGGCTCTTCCACCCTTGGGAGAAATACCAAAAGATTGGAGAGGTTCTTCGAGAATTGGCTGCCACCATACTTTCACTCAAGGGTTGTCTTGATTCTTCATCCGAAGAGGTATCAAATACTGACATTTCTTTCGACATTTCAATTTTTCCCGTTGAAGTTTCTGAATCCTGTTGACTTAAGCCATTGAAAATGTGTTATTACAGCCCCTGCAAGCTTTAAGGGAGTCAATCAAAGAGCCTTGTGAAGCAGCTGGCTCATCACTTGCATGGACTCTGAGAGAGCTCGGAGAGAGCATCGGGAAAATGAGACGGTGCCAGCCGGAGCTTTTCATAGCGCCGAAGTTAAGATTAGTCAGACAAAGGCTCGGTCAGATCATGTCAGAGAAACTTGATACAGCCGAGGGACTCTCGATAGCATGCTTCGTGCTCTCACTGATGAGGGTCGCAGAGAAACTGGAAGGTTTAGCCAAGGAGGTGGAGGAGCTTGGAGAACTTGCTGCTTTCAACCGAAGCTAAATTTCCAAGTGATCGATAATAATGCGCACAACTATTCCCCATGTTTTTGGTTTGGCCAAATATATATATTTAGTGGGAAAACGGTGGCGATCACTTGATCAGACATTGCGCTCATTAGATTTGAATCCATGTAATAAAATAACTCAGTTATTGATTGAGAATATAGTTGAAGTTGTTTTTAAAAATGTTTTTAGTTTAAAAACACATTAAAATAATATTTTTATTTTATTTTTTAAAAATTATTTTTGATATCAACGGTTGAACACATAAAAATAATTTAATAACATAAAAATAATTTAATTTAAAAATAGTTTTATTTTAAAATAGTTTTGAAACAGGTCATATGACTATATCCATGATGTGTAGCTGTACCCTCGAAGTTGATCAAGAAATAGTAGTGCTCGAATCTAAACCGCCAATTTGATTGAAATTTTACTCAGCCATTGAAGTGAAAATGTTTTAAATATGGTTTGTTTTCCGTTATAAATTTTATTTGGGCATATTTTAAAAATATTAAACTGATATCTCTTAGTTTTTTTTTATAATAATTTTAACATATTAATTTTAAAATAAAAATATTTAAAATAAAAAAGTATTTCATATGACAGTAACAATCTCGTTTTTATTGCACACCAATTACTGAAGTGCAATTACAGCAAGGATTGCATAAAAAAGAGAGGCAATTCATATCACAGTAGCATGGGTTGATGGAGCCGTACCTTTTCAATTGCGAAGCTTCCACCCCACGATCCACCTCGAAACCAGAGGCCGTGTTAGTTGTATTATAAACATGACCGAGAAACACTAGAGCTTAAATTATTATTTTTTCTAAGAAAAACTATTTTTAATATTGTAAGATCAAAATAATTTTAAAATATTAAAAATAATAATTTATTTACTAAAAAATCATAATAAAATAATAATTGAAACATGACATTAAATAAGAATATTTCTACTTGAAACATCTAGCAGATGGTCCAGTTATAAGATCTTAGGACTAAGAAATTTGTTCTCTCTGTAATCTCAAGTTCGAGTTATGTGGTTGCTAATATGATGGTCATTAAAGACTTACATAGTTATTATTTTTAGCCCATAAAATTAATTGAGATGTACACAAACTGACCTAAAAAAACTCATGTTAATAAAAAAAAAATAGAATGCTTATACTTGATTTTTAGAGTTTAGAAAAAAAAATTGTATTACAACTAGCCGACATCATCATTAGCTTTGATCTTAGAATGTTTACTTTATAGTCAAATGGTTGAAACTTAAAAGCCACTTTACTTTCAAATTGTTTGTTTTTTATGTTTTAAAAATATTTTGAAAAAAATATATGTTTTTATGGATTCATATCAATTTGATAGGTTAATGTTGGTAATAATATTATTTTTTAAAAACAAACATTTTTTTAATATATTTTAAATAAAATACACTTTAAAAAAATGACTATCATAATTGTAAGCATTTTCAACAAAAATCGGTAGCCATGAAACATGTAACTTGTGAAGAATAAGAGAGTCAGGTGACACTCATAATCCACCATAACAAAAGATATCCATTTCCCTTATCAGAACTGTCACCAATATGCCAACATCTTTTTATGTGTTAAGTATGAAAAAAAATTCCTTTTGATCATGTCTTTGTAGGAAGTTTAGAAAAAAAGGTACCAATTTTTCACCCTTCTAAGATGCGAAACAAAGGTGGGTGAGATAAAATAAAGAAAACGTGCATGGATGAAACAAAAACGATTAAGATCATATCATAGTTAGAAGATACATTCTAGAGTTGATTTAGATGAAGATCCTTGTCATAAATTATGGGAGTAATCTAAAATAAGTTTTGAATTATTTTTTTTTAAAAAAAAGTTGAATTAACATAGGAATCGCTCGTGAAAAAAAATATGTATCTCTTGTTGTTTTTAATTATAGAGAACACACAAGTCACCAACCTAATCTTTGTCACCAATATATAGCTGTAAAATAGAGACACGATAACATAAAAATTTATTATTGAGTATTTATCTTCAAATATTTGGTCTCTCCAAGAGGTTTAAAAATGTTCAAATAAACCTAAAAACCAACATAAACAAACCATGAAAGATAAGATTTTTCCTCGTCTACCATATACGTGATAAGTCCATTCTTATCCCCCATCGATGTTCTCGTTCTTGTTTTGGTCGATGAAGGTTTTTTTCTTTGTCCCACTCTATTTTTGTTTTATCATTTTTTTTCCTTCTTATTTTGGCAGTTAGTTTATCTTGTTCGCTCTTGAATCTGTTCTTTCAATTTTGAGTTCTCAAGAGTGGAAGGCATCAATTATGCCTGGTTGTGCGCGAGTGTTTCCGCGTTTTATCTTTGACAAGACCATGATTGGCCAGAAATTGGCAGTGGCACCCACTGCTGTTAAATCAGTGGAGCATGCAGTGGCGTTTCCTGTCATCGAGATTAGAGGAATGAACGCTAATGGATTAGCTTCAGGAAGGGAAAAGGACAGGGCATTGTCCTCGTTAATGATTAAAGTCCAACTTTAACCTTAATCTCCTTCGCAGAATATGCTAATAGCAGGATCCATTTTGCTAATCACATAATTATATAGATACACTGCAAGTTGCAGAGAGTAAATTCACAGCGAGCACACCTTCCGGGGAAGTGATAATGTTCTATGGTTTCGGCTCAAATGAGTCCAAGTTGACTCTGTCGTGTGGAAGCACGCATGTTTGGCCAGCCAAATCTTTGATGCATAACAGCCTAACTTAAGTGGAGTTTTTCCATGCCTGCGTCAAGAAACTGAAAGAATTTCAGGGGCACAACAGGGAAGTGAAAGCCCCCCAAACCAGCGTAGTATATATACTTTTAGGAATTCCAATGCCCTGAATTCTTTTAGAATTCTGCTTCCGAGGGTATGTAAACTGAACTAAGGATTTCTCACTGTAAAATTTCCAGAATTTTGTTCTGCGTATACAATTTACAAGCTGCGTGATCAGGATTTTTCTATTTTTGTTCAGTCCAAGGAATACAATTTGTATAACAGAAAAAGAAAAGCATGCCTTTGTGTATCACTCTTCTCAACTATCAACTTTGCCTTCTTGTCACGATGCCTGTGAACTGTCCCCGATCATTCAGAAAACTTAATTCACCGAAAAATGGTATAACTTGAATTTGCCAGGATTGCTGAAGGCAACTGTGATGATTAAATGGATGGTCTAGATGGGAATGCACCGCATCCAACTCAGCAAATGATGCTTTTGCTGATATGTTTGAGGAAACTGCAACCTTTGATTTAAGAACTGCTGTTCTTTGATCATGTTGGTCCAAACAGATTACTCCTTAAGTGGTCTCAAAAGGAGCTTTAGAAGATTCTGTTAAATTTTGTGCATGATCGAACTCCGGCTTCATAAGAAGTGAATAAAGAAGCTCATTCCAGGAATCAGGTACACCAGGCAGGCACCAATGGCTGCAGTCTTGACGGTGTAGGGAGGCTGGACCACTACTTGGTTCAAGATAGTATAAGGATGCATGGCCATCCTTCCTCTGGGCTGACATACTTGTCACATTCAACAAATGCAAGTTCGTCGCTAGTGATTCATTTGAGTGTTTTGATAACACATCAAAAAATACTTTGAAACGGTAATCTGGTGAAACTAGCACTGAGCCCAAGTCAGGAAGCTTTTCCAAGTGGCAACTACCACCAGTCTTCCAGTCGCCACCCCTGTTACATCAGCCAATTTATTAGATAAACACACAAACAATTTCATTTGCATGCATGCGAAGAAATTGCAATTTTGGACCAAAGGAATCATCTCAAGTAACTCACGAGTTGAAAGTGTTGGTCCACATTCTAGCATAGAAAGATTTCAGGTTTTCCAGAGGAAGTTATTCTGTTATAAAACTTGAGACTAAAAATCAAAAGAGTCAAAAAGTGTTGGTCCACATTTTAGCATGGAAAGAGTTCAGGTTTTCTGGAGGAAGTTATTATGCTCTAAAACTTGAGATTAAAAATCTAGAGTACATATAGACGTATAAGCATTCGGGAAAGGTCTGGTAGCTGAAATATTAGAGAGTAAATTTTGGATAAATTTTGAAATCATGAAAAAAAAGCACTCATGCAGAAATTAAAAAGAGAGAGAGAGAAACCTGAAATGTACAGGAGCATAGGTTCGAAAGAAGACTCGAGTCTTGCTCATATTTACTTCTTTGTGCAGCCAATTAATCAAAGTTTCGATTGATCTTCCATATGCAGTTTCAACACTCATCTCCATCCTTACTTTCTCCCCTTCTTGGAAGTAACAACCCCTGATAAATAAGATAAACTCAAAGATCATTCAACATTATAGCATGAACTGATTTCTGTCCTTGCCTTTTCCTACATGAAGTATGCACGAGTCATGACCTTTTTTATTTATTGCAGCATCTCGACAGCGTAAAATGACAACTGACAAAAGCACGCAAACAGAATTTTCACGTTCCCTTTGTTAAATCTAGGGGAAAAATGAAAGTAAAATCAGCAGATGGTGTTACTATTGAGGGAATAATGCAAGGAAATGCAGGTCACCTTGATGGTGGTAGCAACAAGAAGATTGTGGTTTCATCGCAAGGAGAGGGTACTTGCACTGTAGTGAAAAAAAGATTAATATATTCTCACATTTTTCCTGTTTCGTCCATAAATCAAGTTCAGCCATTGGTCTGAATGTCATGCTCAAATTCAAGGCTAAAAGGACATCCTAACCCGCTGATATAGCAATGCGGACATGATACACCTTTGAACTTTGGCTTAAGAGAGGTAAGAGGATTCATTGGGACACCTCCCCGCCCTAACACAAACAAGGGACATCTCACAGGTCATCCTCCTTAACAAATTGAGAATAATCTTCTAATGTGGTCCAATCACCCATGTTCAAGCATGCTACATGGACCAATTGTATCAAATTCATGTTTAGCATTTATTTTATCTCAACTTATGCGTTCAACCTTCACAATAATCCATTTACATCTACAAGGCCATGTGCCCATCTCAGATGCAACTGAACAAACACCAAAGAGTTTCCTCCCATGTGTTGGTTCATTCAAGCTCAATAGGGAGATGCATGTTCCAGCAGACTTTGAAGTAAATCCATGGCATAGAAAAGATCTATAATCTCATCATTGATAAATTTTACCATATCCATGGCTAACTGAAACGCATCCTCGTCACATCAGCAAATAAAATGCATCTATGTTTTTGGCTCTACCCCTCAAATCAAAACTGTGTGAACAAACAAACTCGATGTAACTTTGCCTAAATTTCTATAATTTGCAGATGTGTTGGCCACATTCTCTCCTCTCCAAGTTGAACTGTGCATATGCCCAAGTTGATGAACTGAGAAATAACACACTTGCACATATAAGCTGACCAGCTATGGTAAAAGGCTATATAATAACTATTTTGTGCTCTTGTGGTCTCATCCTAGCTCTATAGTGCCAAAAGTAAATAATCAAAGTGTGCGTATGCGCACATACAAAAGAAGCAGGTCATCAGGTTGAAGTGATTTGATATCCTATCTTACCCTCTGATTGAGACTATTGTGTACCTTCCTCCATCTAAACTTGCCACCTTCAGGCCTAAATTTCAATAATTGAATAGATGCATTCCCACCTTAGACATGCTTTCCAACTTAAACCACATTATAATTAAAAAAAAATCCACTTGTATCCCCAAGTTGCAGAACCATGTAAAAATTGCATTGTAGATAAAAGCATACGAGCTACTGTAAAAGGCAAAATAAAATTTATCTTCAAGCTCATATGATATAACCCTAGTCCTAAAGTGCAGAGTAAAAAATCAGATAGGCTGTCTTTACCCTCCAATAGTCTTATTTATGCATAGATGCAGGCCGTTTAGGATAAAAAGCTAGGAATAGTTATTGTGCTCCAATCTAGTATTCTCCAGATTCAGTGGTGCCAAAAGTTGAAAATAGCTACATGCACGCTACACAAGACACAAGAACCAGCTCTTGAGGACACCTAATTGCATATGTTGTACTTACCCTCTTATGGTCTTCTCGTGATTCCACCAATGGCCAGAGTTAAAAACTAGCACATCTGCATCTTTCCACTTGGGGGAAGCCCAGTCCAAAGTATCCACTCTTAAAGTCATCCTCACCTCTTTTGGAGCTCCCGCAGGGGGGCGGCCCTGTACCATTAGAAATGGAGCCCTGTAATATTCAAGGGTGCAATTATAGTCCTTGAACATGAACGCCAGAAACCCTCTGTGCTTTGTAATTGGGTTCCCATTCACCTCATATATAGAAGAATTGTCAGGAACAGCAGTGGCAAGCATACAGATGAGGGACTCCCATTGGTTCCTTCCAACTGAGTCTCCAACAAATACAAGCCTCCGGTTCCTCAGCTTTTCCAACATCAACCTTGCATCGAATCTGTCTCAAGGAAAAGAAGAATGCCCCAGATAAGCTTTTCTCAGAGCAATTGTAATTGCTATTCCAAGAATAGAGATTACTAGTACTAAGAAACATTTAAGCAATAATTTTTCTCACAAAAAGTAGGTACTTGGCTGGGGTTTAAAAGAGCCACACTCACGAAACTATGAAGCCAAACACAACTTCCACTTTTTCTGTGAAACTATGTTAGAGTTTGTTATGAAGCCAAACACAACTTCCACTTTTTCTGTGAAACTATGTTAGAGTTTGTTATGAAGCAGGTGTAGAGTCCTAATCCCACAAAGGGGATAAAAACTAATTTGATATGGACAAAGATAACTAACGACAAGACACCAAACAGAAAGCAATTTGCATGCTGATTTCCAGGAAATGTGCCGTAATATCATTCTTGCAAGGATAATTAATTAGCACTTCAATTTGAAGACGCCAAAGATTAGGAAAAACCCGCTTTCTACCCCACCTAATATACAGCTATTTTAATTTAGCATTTTTTTCTCATCTGTAAGCAGCCCAACACAACATAACAATAATTCCACGATCTATCAGTAATTAACTCGAAGTTTAGAAAACCAATTAAACAGATCAAAAAAAGAAGGAAAGGAATACCTGGGCAAGTTGCAATACTTGGGTTGCCAACGCCACTTGGTGTAGAAGCTATCAGGCCTACCATTCTCTAAACACCTAAAACCAGGGTCTATAAAGGAACAATCTTGACTCTGATACAAAGGATAATTATCATCCCAGACCCAGTTCCCATCAAAAATATCACACCAATCACCACCCTTATCAAGAAATCCTAACCGTCCACTATCTCCACCAGTTGATTCTGATGAAGAAGGTACAACAAGTCCAGACCAGGAGATACCATGGTAGCGAAGGCCACGATTCACACTCCTATAATCCAAGTAAAAGAAGCAACAAATGAGGAGTGTGGTGACTAAACAGAAGCCAAGAATGCCGAGAGAAGGCTCAAGAGGGTTCAATCTCTTGAACTTCTTGAAGAAATCTAAGTGGGTCATTGTGTCTCGAGGAGTAGCAGAAGATGTGGAGGTGTTGCTGGGCATTGTTTTTGAAAAAATAGATTCACATGGGGTTATAGAGTATAGTTTCTAATGTATGGTTTTCAAAAAGGTGT
The DNA here is from genome assembly GCA_964035475.1 of Salix caprea. NCBI lineage: Eukaryota > Viridiplantae > Streptophyta > Magnoliopsida > Malpighiales > Salicaceae > Salix > Salix caprea. The sequence continues at coordinate 14,157,208 of OZ037755.1, read as the reverse complement.
ATTCTTTAAAAACAGTGGGGTAGCATCATCGGCGAATACAAAGAAAGCATTAATGGAAAAAGCGGCTTTCATTAGGGTCTAGCTCTCTTAGTCTGGTTAAGGAAAGAAAGAAAATGGAATCATCTGTGCCATACTAATTGTTACAAGATGAATGAATATGCGAATCCAAAACGATTTTCACAGAGTGATGGAGAACAAGCTAGAGAGGTATTTTGGCAGAAACAATATGGTCGATGAACACGATGATGAGTACACACAGAGTAACTTATCAAGCGTCCAAAAAGTTTCTGCTTTATTTATCAAGGGTACCCCATGCTAGAAGAGGTTAGAACGTACTGTAGGAGGAGAAACTTAGTGGCCAGTGAAGTCATGGAAGCAGTTTATTCTTTCTCATTGTTGATGATAAAATTTGACCCCACTAAGGACTGTTTGTCATTCATTTCGCGTTTTAGGAAGAAAAAAAATTATTTTAAATTAAAAATTCTAGTATTTTTAAATTATTTTTATATGTGGATATAAAAATATTATTTTTATGTATTTTTCAAATGAAAATCACTTTAAAAAATAACTTCAACCGTACTTTTAAATATTTCCTAAATAGACAAAATATTATTTTGTAATATTCTTTCCATATTTTTTTTTATACTTTGATACAATTGGTGAACGGAACATTTTGGTTTCGGAGCATTTCGGCATGCCGTTTCGGGTTTGTACTGTTCATATATAATTAATTAATTATATATATATATATATATGAAAAAAATATTATTTTAACAAGCATAATTAAAATTCAAGATAAATTAACGTTAAATTATACAATACAAACACAAAGTCAAACAAACATAATCTCAAAATTAGAAACACAATCACAAGTTAATCAAAATAAGAAGGATTTTAAGGCCGGAACGGCACACACAAAACGGTACCGAGACGTTTCGGCCGGAATTTGGTCAGTATTTCCGGAACGAGCTGGAATTAAAACCGAGATGAAAATGACGCCGTTTTGTTTCGGTTTTTTTAATGGCACTGAACGTTCCGACCGGAATGGAACGATATTGACAACCCTGCATCAAATATCATTGCAAATATTGTTGGATAGCATAATTTTTGGGTGTTTGGGAATGCATAATACAAATATTCTTTAAAAATAAAATATTTTATTTATTTATTTATTTTAAATTAATTTCTTAAAATATTTAAAAAATAAAAATATATTTTAAAACATTTCCATATAAAAACCACTTTAAAAAATAATATCCAATACACTACCAAATAATCACCAATTATTTTTTAAACTCAAGGATCATGCATTAAATACCTTCATAGTTAGATGTACTTGCTAAAGAAATGCTTTCGTGTATTTTAATTGTATTCATCGTTTCAAAAAGAATTTTTATATTTAATATTATGAAGCATAATTATTTAAAAATATTTTTTTAAAATTATCACTGCCCTTCATTTTCTTCTACCCTTTCCTTTTCTTTTCCAACTCACTTGCTAATTTTCTTGTGATTTTTTTTCTAGTGAAAAAGAGCGTATTTGAAATTATGTTATTTTTCAAAAATATTAAAAAAAAAAAACCAATCATATATTTCTACGTGAAAGCCGACTTGTCGTGACTCGTGAAGATCGTGGATGGATACGAGGGAGGGTTGAGTAGAGATCGGTCTGGTCGTTAGTAGGGGCCGTGTGATCGGTGATCGAAGAAGATGGCTAATGCTAGAAAGTCCAGACAAGAATATTACCGTGTGGTGCGGACATGTTTTAAGTGACACATTTACCCTTTTCCCTTTCATATTGCTACTTTGCAAGGACGCGTTTGGAGTTTTGTACCGGACTGGCTGAGTGTTTAAGCCTTAAGGAGTCGATTAAGGGGTTGTTTGGCAGAATTCTCTCGCTCCGGTGTTTAAGGAGTCGATTAAGGGGTTGTTTGAGCAATCAAGATCATAATCTTACAATTACAATTAATTGTCTCATCATGCACTTAATATAGGGGAATACATGTTTATTCCTTATTAATTTTAAAATAACAAATAAGTCCCATCAAATGATTTGCATACGTTTGAAAGCAAATATTAAGTATTTTAAATGGTAAAAAAACCACAAAAATATTATATTCACCTGTCTTGAGATATCTCGAGTGTATGTATTTTCATATACATATACATATACATATATATATATATATATATAAGTATTTTAAATGGTAAAAAAACCACAAAAATATTATATTCACCTGTCTTGAGATATCTCGAGTGTATGTATTTTCATATACATATATATATATATATATAAAGTTATAAACACATAAGACCCCCCCCTCAGATGTAATCATGCTCTAATAACTTTTCCCATATTCCCTCTTCCTTGTTTATGGACAAAAAAGGTGTCTTGAAAAATTCAAATTATAGAAAGAAATTAAAAAAAATCGTAGATTTGTTTTTAAAAAAGCAGAAAAAAAATTGAAATAACCCATTTCATTCGAGCTTATTTTTGTTTCCATAGACATAACTGTATCCATGGGGTTCATGACATGATTTCTTTCCTTCATGTTTTACAATTTATTACATTTTTTATATTTTCAATTTCTTTTCCTTTTTACGTTTTTAATTTCTTGTGGTTTTTTTTTTCAGGGTTTTCATGTTTTTTGAAGTTCAACGTTTTATTTTTAAAACCTGTTTGAGATTAATTTTTCCTTTGGTCGTTGCAAGACAATTTTGAATACAAAATTAAAACATATATACATACAGTGTATATATGTTAAAGAATAATATAAATTATATTTTGAGATCTCACTTGAAAACTTAAGTTCTAGGTGAGATGGTTATTTAATATGGTATTAGAGCCTTGTTGATCCGGTGGTGAGGAATTCTAATCTCACCCCCTCATTCTATTTAATAAAAATTAAACAAAAGATAATATGAGTCAGTAGAAGTTTCAAGTCCAAAGAATTTTCACTTGAAAAAATATATTATAAAATAATATAAATCATATTTTATAACTTTATCTAAAAATTTAAACTTTTAAATAAGATACTTTTTTAATAATAATATATATATATCTGCGAGAGAGAGAGAGAGAGAGAGAGAGAGAGAGAGAGAGAGAGAGAGGGGATAAATACAGGAGGACATGTGAGAGAGAAAAGATTTCTTAAAAGAAATATAGGTGAATTAATTAACCTAGTACAAGAATAAGAATTACTCCCTGCACTCACCCTCGTAGAACATTCATGCGATTTTAGTTTGGCAACATACAAGAGAGAGAATTTCGCATTAAATCGAGTACATAATATTGCAAAAACCATTTTTCTAACATGTTCTGATTCTAACATTTAATTTATTGTTTGATGACATTAATTGGAGAGTATCATACCTAATTTTAACGAGCCTGAAATACTATTATGATATATTTATTTATTTATTAAATACGTTCAAGAGAGTATCAAACTCAACCACGCGGGCTTGCTCTTGTGACCTCTAATATTTTAGCTGGATAAATTAAATAAAATACAACTCATGATACATGTTAGAAAATTATAAAGAGTAAGTTAACTTTAAAATCTCAGTTTTTTTTAATTAAATGACAAAAATTACGAGTTATAAATATATTATGGATCTTCAGAATAATTGGATTTTTGAGTGATGATCGAGCATAAGCATATGCTGTGTGTCATCAGCATCCTAATTCTCAAACGGCGTCGCTGCTCAACATATATCTGAATTCAAATCGAAAATAACACAAAATTTGATTAAAACCACTCCTCCCGAGAATTTCACCTCTCCATCGCCATCCTTACCGAGTCCATAGAGCTTCTGGGATTCAAATTCAACTTCAATCGTGCCTTTCACTGACTTGGGTCAACAAAATACATATTAACGTTCAAGAATAACATGTAGATTCGAAATTATTATCTTAGCGTAATTTAGTGTCTGTTCAGAAATATTATTGAAATTATTTTTTAAAATGTTTTTTTTATTTAGAAATATATTAAAATAATATTTTTTATTTTTTAGAATTTAACAGTACATGAAAATACCTAAAAACACAAAAAATATTTAATTTAAAATAAAAATATATATAATTTTTTAAATACGATTGAAAATACAATATGAAAGATGATCTTAAACAGACACGAAACGACGAGTAGTGAAAAAACCCATAAATAAATAAAAACCTCCACCCCATGATTCAGCTGCCACGTGTGGGAACAATACGAGGCCTTACACGTGCTGCTTTGTAATTCGTGGAGCTCGTGTACGGCAGGTGTTTTCTCTGACCTGACTTATTTTAACACGCTAATCCCCAAGTTATATTATCTCGAGTGTATAAAATAAAGTCCCTCGAAAGCTGCCCGCACCATCGATTAGGATTCTTTCTCGTGCTTCCACGTCATGTCCACTATCTAGCAAATTTAGGTCCACAAAAATTATAACATTTGAAATTGTAACTCCAAAAGCAACTTCATCATGATATTCTTTATTTTTGCTTCTCTATTAGCACTACTTTTGGTGGGCCTTTTTTTAGTTTCAATATTAAATTTTATTTTAAAAATAATATAAATCATATAATAAATACTAAAAAATTATCTCATCTAAAAACTTAAACTATTAAAAAAGATTTATATATAATTTATACTATTATCTAATAAATCACAAAGCAAATTTAAGTTTTAGATTGAGGCGTTATTTCATTTCTATTCTTTCTCCTCCCAAATTAGTAATATGGATTATGATCAAGAACCGTCCATCATTTGCCTACAAAAAGGCATCGCGCCACATATTTAATTGATTTCATGATATTGTTGTACGAGAAATGACTAGCCAGTCTTATTACAGTACAAGATTAGTCGACGTCCCTGCCATCTTTGCCTGTGAACTCGGGGAGGTCACAAAATGCTAAATACTGACATGTCAATTGACGTGGAAATTAGGAGAGAGTAAAGCTTTCAAGACCAACATGTTCCTAGTCAAATGATGGCTCTCTTAACGGCTGAAACTAATGAAGAAAATAGGTCACAAAATGCTAAATACTGACATGTCAAGTGACGTGGAAATTAGGAGAGAGTAAAGCTTTCAAGACCAACATGTTCCTAGTCAAATGATGGCTCTCTTAACGGCTGAAACTAATGAAGAAAATAGGTCACAAAATGCTAAATACTGACATGTCAAGTGACGTGGAAATTAGGAGAGACTAAATCTTTCAAGATATCATCTATCACCCCACCCGCCCACCCCAAAAAACAAATGGTCAATGATCTGATGATCATTCACACCACATGCTGCAAGGTGCGGTATATCATTATATTTTATAAGTGATGATATCAAATAAAAAATATTTTAAAAAATAACATTGTGCTCAACCGTTCCGAGCGCTTTCAAATTAGCCAACGCTGATGTAGAACGATAGTGGAGGGATAATTGTGTCTGATACCGTGCCACAAGACTTTTTTTTTTTTAAAAAAATATTTTTTAATTTAAATTATTTTTATTAGCATATTAAAACTATTAAAAAAATACTATATATATATATATATATATATTTTTTTTTTAAGCCAATAAATCGTGCATAAGAAGGCAAGACCATATTTATGCCAGAACAAAAAATAGAGTCAACAAATTATTTCATATCTTAAAAAATAGGGATAAAAAAGTATTACATAAATTGGATTTAAAATTATTTAGCTAATTGGAATATTGAGCTCTACGATAAAATTTAAAAATTTGAGCTTTTAAATAAAGTTTTAACATATGTTTTATATTAGTATTTGATATATTTTTTAAGTGAAAATTCTCTAAGCTTACATAAATCCACATCGTTCTGTGCTATTAATTAATTAATTTTAATTAAAATAGATAACAAAATAATGAAATTTAAACTTGTAATTATTCATTTATTAAAACTTCAATGTTATGTTATAATATGATAAAAATAACAATGTGGATAATATTCAATCTAAAATTATAAACAATGAGATAATATTCAAAATAAAATTAATATTATTTTATAATAGTTACTAGATAATCCGATAAATTTCTCATTTTAAAATCTTTTCAATAAAGGAGGGTGAAATATATTTACCAACCTGCCATGACTTAGAACTTACGGTGCTATGATCCTCCCAAGTTCACGGCTTGTTAACTGCTGCTAAAAAATAACAAAAAACTTAGACTAGACTGATAAGCAGCAGAGATGGGCCTGTCGGTATATATACGGGCTTCTATCACCATCATCGAAGCCCAAACCTTAAAATGTGCAAAACAGATACCGATCAGAAAGAAACAGCAACCTTTTAGCCATTTTAATGGGCCTTCAGACCACTTTGATATCAACATGGCCCATCTTCTACAAGAATTCAGAGATATCATGGAATATAGGAAAACAAAAACGTTGTGCCTTGGGCTATCGGTGTTATGCTTTTGACCGCAGGAAAAAAGAGGGTTAAAGAGACCGCATGTGGAATTTAAAAAAGCAAGAAAAAGTCATGATTTAGGTTATAAACTTAAATAAGTTTGTTTTAAATAGCAATATTAAATGCATCAAATGATGAAAGAAAATGAGTGATAATAATAAGAAAATAATATTTATTAAACAAAATCAACCAAGATACACACACACACACACCAATCTAATCATGATCATCACACAAAAAAATACAAGGGAAAAAAATGATCCAAACAAACCCAAGTTCACTCACCGACACGATGCAAGAGGCATTGATAATTTTTCAGAAATGAGGAAGAAAAAATAGAATGTAAAGTGCTAAAAGGAGAAAAAATAAAATGAAAATTAGTTAAAAAATCCATATCATTTTGGTTAACTTTTCAAACTTATAACCACAACCATGGCTCGATATTTCCCAACTGGAGAAAATAACTCTCAATTCTCAATCATCCAAATATTAGAGTTTCAAATTAAATATATATATATATATATATATATATATATATATATATATATATTTTACAAAAAAAAAAGTCAAGACAAAAGCCCAAAATCAAAGAAAAATATTCAAATTTGAAATCATAACAAAATAAAAAGGAAAAGAAAGATTTTAATGTTAGAAAATAAAATTAAAAAATAATCAATTTGACAATACATTGGAACAAAAAGATAATAAAACAAGCCATGAAAAATTGAAAATAAAAATTAGTTAAAAAAACAACAACTCACAATTCTCAATCACTTAGAAGGCTAGATTAAAAAAAAAATGACAATAAAATGTTTTACAAAAGAAATCAAAAACCCAAAATTTAAAAAAAAAGCAGGATAAAATTTGAAAACATAACAAAATAAAAGGAAAGAATATTCTAATGTTAGAGAATAAAATTAAAAAATAATCAATTTGACAAAAGACCCCACAAAAAAAAACCAATTTGACAAAAGGCCCCACAAAAAAAACAATATAAGAACCAAATGATGAACATAAAAATAAAAAATAAAATAACATGGAGCCGAGGGATTAGTTAATGTGCATGCAAATTGATATAGACATTCACGCTAATAAAAAAAAAGTATAACAGTTTCAAGTTATGAAGGGGTGGTGCACTCCCTAGATTTGTTTTCAAGAAATTTTAGTTGTTCATTTTAAAATTAAAATTGCAGTAAACCCTATAACTACAAAATACCACTTTGAAATGACAAATAAACCCCTTTATCGAAGTATAAAAAATTATGTTTGTATGTGGAACTTGTTTTACCTCAAAAAATATTATATCTAGCAATTGGTATTTATACAATCACAAAACTACCCCAAAATCCTACTTGTATTTTCTTAAAGTACACAGATCTCAATTTCTCAGGTCCGCCTATCAGGACATGGTGGGTGATTTTAGGAAGTAGGATCAGGGAAGATCAAGGTGCCACGGTGTTTCGAGCCATTTTCTGGGTCACTCGGACAAATGCTGTCGGAAAGGAAACAGAAATATCGATTAGATATTAGAGAAAGAAAAATCTGACAGAATGGGTATTAAATGATGGTGATGATGATAGCTCCGACGCCAGCTCTGCCATTGCTTTTCAAGTTCCTGCTAACCATTTTCATCCGCCACCAACATCTTTTAAAGCATGTTTTAATTTCGCAACTTGCAAGACAGGATCGCGATAGGAAAAATATCTCCAGTGAGGAAATGCTATTCTGAAAAGTCAAATTGATAAAATAATATAAATACGATTTTTTTTGTTATGTATATTCCAATGAGAAAATCATTTGTAAAGTCAAATATGGAACAAATAAGTATCTGTTTTCAAAAAAAAAAGTTTGAAAAAGTCAATAAATAAGTTTGATGCCATTTTTTTCTTTATATAGCTGTATTTAACTGTTTTTTTTTTTGTTAGTTTGAGAAAATGTATCTTGACATTTTGTTTTAAACTCTCACGAAATATGTATAACAAGTATCAAAGAGCTAAAATAATTTGTTTGTTTATTTATTTATTTAGCATTTCATTTATTATACCTAGCACAACCTGTTCCCTTTCTTCACAGCTTGCATGATGGTAACCATTCCTAAAATTACACGAGAATATCAGGTCGCTTTTGCAAAGGGGAGCAGGACATGATCATGCAGTCAGCTCAGGAGATGGAGACAGGGAGACGTGTTTTTGAGCGATGAAAGCTAATGGGAAAATGATATATAAGTACACTTTTTTACGTGATTTATATACAGACCAGGGTTTTCATTTTGTTTCGTTTCTGCTTATACGGTGAAATATTTTGTACCGGTTAAAAAAAAAATATTGGTTTTATTTCGGTTTAAATTTTAGTCTATTCCAGATTTTTCATTTAAATACTGGCCAAATTGTTTCAGTTTTGTTCCGCCCGTTCCATTTCAATCAAATAATATATTTTTTAAAATAATAAATAATTTTTCAATATCAATCATATTTTTTAATCCGACGTTAGATTGAGATGAAATTTTACGAAAAATCTCTTAATATATTTATATATATTATGTTCAAATTTCAAAGCAGTCAGAGAATATAATGACCTTGCAAGATCGATAATAACATTCTCGTAATATTATACATATTCATAATTTTGTTCAGAAAAATCATTTTATTGTATCTTTTTTTATATTAAATTGCCCAATTCTAAATAATTTTATTTTTATTTGAATTTTTTTAATTAATATATTTAATTATATATATAGAGAGAGAGACACACATAAACAATACAACCCTGAAAATACATATCAAAACACTCCAAAACCAAAACATTTCATTCAATTTGAAAAAATAAAATATCAACCGAATCACGAAATTAACAAACCAGATACAACGGACGTGTAAGGTTACTATTTCACATTCTGCCCCACTTAGCAATGTTATCCGTTCAGTTTTATTCAAAAAAAGCATGAACTAAATAGGGCAAAAAAGCTGGGAAAATAAACTAAATAGCCACGCATCGAGAAAATAAGACTCGAGCTCGAGAATACTGTTACTAAATCTGGATTCTTACCTTAAAAGATTGGTTTATTCTCCACAATCACTCAACAGAAACGTCATGGAGAGTTCTGCTGCTTCCTGTACTGGCTCTGTGATGCAAATTTATGTAGAGAAGTTTGTGTTCACGAATTAACCATGGAAATGAGAGCAATAGATTTTATTAGCTGATACAAAATTGATTTTTACATAACATAAGGTGAAGGTCTCGAGATTTGTTAGAGATCAGGCTAACAATGGTCACAGTAGCAGAAGCATTTCAGACTCACAAAAAGTAGTACCAGAATGTGAGGAAGGCAGCAATGCCGCTTAATATACAAAGTCTATCCAACCTGCTTTCGTTTCTCATCTTCTCCTCTTTTAACTCGGTCTGAGCTTTTGAGTACAAATGACAGGACTCGAGAGCTTCACTATGGTTTTTGCTCCTGTGGCAGCTCAGAGCTTTTTTGAGAATAAGCAAACTGTTTCTTCCATTGACATGAGCTCCTTCCATGTCTTTCAACTGCATACTCAGCTCTGTTAATTTGAGAGTTGTCTGGACGCCCTCTCCCTCCGTATGGACCACTCTAAACTTCATGATAAGAATGCATTCTACTACCTGACATGGGAGAATGCCTTTTGCAGAAAGCACGGATCCAAACCGTGTTACAAAATCCTTGTCTGTAGGCCAATGCCTTTGCCCACCAAGAGGGCTCCAGCTAGCAAGATTAGCAGTTTGCTTGACTTTTTTGTTAACAACAATCCAACTAAGACGAAGCCCATCACGAAGCTCCATCCATAGCTTTCCATCTTTTCTTTCCTTATCCATTGATAAAATTGGGGGCAGGCCATCAGAAACCGAAAGAAAAACTTCACCTTCATTGTCATCATCTCTAGCTGCATAGGTAAGAAGATCAATACGAAACGGGCAGTTGTAAAACCAACCGTTGAGCTCATTGACATTAGGGATGCCCCACAGGACTTTCGAACAGATTGTTTTATCCTTGTACCTGATATCAACAATCGACACAAAATCTGATGGCGCAACACTCTCGAATTCATCTACATCGCCATAGTATTCAGCCTCGGTCCATTCTTCAGGATACTCTAGGTGATCATTCCATTGATACTCGGCCACTTCCTTGTTAACAATAAGCGGAAAGCAATCTGCATAAAACTTTCTGAATCCACCAATACACGATATTAAACTTTTAACATCTTCCCTGCTGGTCGAAGGCCACATAGAAGAACAAACATTTTCCCATAATTTCTCTTCCTTTGAAATGGAACAGAACGCAGCACAAGCACAAGCTGCACTGGCCAATGTCGTGCCATCAAGACGCCTCAATATGTCATAGGATAGATCACTGTTTAACGATGCCATACTCTCAGCAGGTGCCACTGACAAAGCCATAGACAGGTACTCTGAGCATAGCAGAAACAAACAAACAAAAAATTACTGTATGAACATAAATGTAACAACTCGAAACGATTTCTCTAGATAATCACAGGAAAATGGCAATCAATGATGAAGTTTTGATGGTAATGGTCTTTGAACCACTCAACCTATCCCTACAGGGATCACTAATTTGAAAGAATTCACATTTCAGTTTGATTCATTTTACAAAAATAAAAATAAAAATAAAAATAAAAGGGCCATCTTAAATTTTCTCAATTATAATAAAAAACAACATCATATGGACTTTAAACAAACTCCCATCACTCATAAACATTCGCACTTATCAATGAAGAGCATCGATAAGAAACCCAATTTTTGGCTATGCTCAATTAAATACCAAATCAAAACTAGAAGTTCAATGTGAGAGAGATAGAGATAGAGAGGAGGAAGGGTGAGTAAACGCACCTCGTAGATTAGCAAGAAAGCATCACAAATGAAACAAAAATAAAGAGAACAAAACGTGAAAGCAGGTAAAAAGCATCAAGGAATCGAAGTGAAATGAATGAGAAAGAGAGCTTCTTCTTCTTCTTTTTGCTGGTCTGTCTGGGTAACTTTGTCGCTGCTGGTTCTCTCGGTCTGTTAAGTAGAAGAGCTGTTTCAGGCTTTCAGCCTTCAGGGCATATGGGGGTGGGGGTGTGGGCTGGGCTGGTTCTCTTCTCTCTTCAGTTCTGAAAAATTTGAAATTTTTATGTTTTATTTTAAATTATTTTTAAAAATATATATAAAAAATCATTTTAATATATTTTTAAATAAAAAATATTTTTAAAAATAATGACAACTATACTTCCAAACATAAAGTAAGTTTATGTTTGTCGTTGTGATTTAAGTGATTTGGAGAATATATTTTATTTGGAATGATATTAATTTAATATTTTTTAAATAATTTCGATATGTTATTGATAAAATAAAATATCTGACTATATTTTTTTAAAAAAAAATGAATCTTGCCACGTCAGGTTGTATTTACCGATGGTGACCAGACCAGAACACCCTTTCATGGAGTTGTCAGTCTTGTCTCTTCCTTGGAACACTAGAGGTTTCCAATCCGCTTAATTTTTGTTTTCGCCGACCATAATTTTAATCATTTATTAATAGCATAAACAATATATAAAATCTTTGCTTTTTAGTAATTACTGCTATTATTTTCACCTCATGCCGCCGGTCGTTCTCAAAGCTTATATTTTGCAGGGGAAAACTCGTGATTTAAATTCTTGAGCAGAACTGCATTTCTCCAGTTAAATTAATTCTGTTTGTGCCTTTTTTTTTTTTTTATGAAATCTTGATTTTCGTATCATTAATATAATTAGCTGAATAAAAAAATCTCATAAATCCAGGCCGCTTAAATTTAGATGAGAAATCGTGTATTCTCTAGCCATTGTTTTTTTATTTACTTGTATGAAAATATGTGTATTTTTATAAAAAAAAATCTCATAAATCTATTGTTTTCTTAAATTACTAGAGACTTGAATAACTTGTCTCGAGCTCTTCTCATCAAGACGAGTTTATTGACACTATTATTTATTTTTACTATATAGTTCATCACAGGTTTTTTATTTTCTCTTCTTTCTTGATGAATTGTTTTTTTCAAGGACTTAGATGTAAAAACAATAAATTTTCATGACTGAAATTTACTTGTTAAAGAAACTAAAGATCAAATTTATTTTTAGTTAATTTGTTTTCAATAATAATAATAAAAAACCCCACGAAGGATTGATTTGATAAAAGAAGATTCGGTGATTCCCCGGATCTTTGTTTTCAATTTCAAATGGTGAAATTATTATTTGGATTAATAACATCCACATTATTTCTGCAAAATATTATTATTCAACGGGTTCGAATAATACATAATGTTGTGTCATTATTGTAATCTTATTACTGGCCGGACATTTTTATTTATTAATTTTTATTTATTAAGATAAAATAAATAAAAATTGCACACGAAAGCTGGTTCGAAAATGTAATCATTAAAAAAAAAAAAACTAATCCAATAATATCTTTTCCGTGTGTATAAATTTTTTGCAATAAATATTTTTTATATATATTTTTAGATTATTTTGATAATTCAATATTAAAATTTAAAAATATATTATTTTGATATATTTTAAAAAAACTATATATATTAAAAACACAATAAAAGGTGTGGGTTTTTACACTGTGCACACATTCACAAAACACTGTGGATTGCGCAAGTGCACGCCCGAAATTAGCCCTCGGGCGCGCGGCGAGGAGGAGCTGGCAGGCGGGGATAAAATCGGTTTTTCCTTTTAATTTTCTATTTTTTTAAAAAAATATTCATTTGTGAACAGTGTATTGACGATTTCGTCCCCGATAATAAGACAAAAACAGGCTTACGCCTGAGGGGCATCGGCGTAATTGCGAGCGGCCGGACCGGGCCGGTCCGGTCCGGTCCGCCGCAACTTTTGGATTTTTTATTATTTTCTGAAATGGCTAAATACGGTTTTAGCCCCTAATAAGACAAAAACACTTAATTGGGTGCAGGGCTAGAACGGTAATTGGCCCTATTTTTCAAATTTTATAATCGGCGTCTGTCAGGGCGTGAGCCGCACGCGCCAGGCGGTTTCCCGCCTCACGCCCTGTTTAGGCGGCGCGTGCGGCCTTATCCGGTGGACGGAAATGGTATACCGGATGACAGAACGATGCGCCGCCGCGTGGTCTTCCTCCCGAGGTGGTGCGTGTAACCACCAGATGTCCGTGGACGCGGCGGAGGCCGGTTGAAGCCGCCGGCCACGTTTCTCTCTCTCCGGAATGGCAAAGTTTCACTTCGGTCCCTCTACTTTCAATTTCCGGGTTGGCTGTATATAACTCAATCAATTCGGTACAAAAGTTCCGATTTTTGCAATTTCGTCCTCTGATTTCAATTTTAATTTTTTAAAAGTTGCATTTCAGCCCTTTCACTTTTAATTTTTGAATTTAAGCCCTTGATATTTGATTTTCATTTCAGCCCTTACACTTTATTTTTTTTTAATCCCTACTTTTGTCCATGTATATATAAGTGTATTTAACACAATAATAATAATAATAATAATAATAATAATAATAATAATAATAATAATGATTTAATTATTTATTCTTTCATAATAAAAAAAATAATAATAATAATTTTTAATTGGTTTTTCTTGTTTGCTGTTTTGTTCATGCTTTTTATTTTTTTCCCTCGGTATAATTTTTGTTGTTTTTATTCTAGGGGCAATAATAATTTTAGATGTTAAGACTCCGATGTTGCTATTGTTATAATATTTTAAATGAATATTGCTTCCTTTTCCCTGTTGTTTTTTTATTTGCTCTTTCTATTAATTGATTTTAATAATTTTATTATCTGCACAATAATCATTTCAGTAAGTTTTTTTTTCTTATTCAAATATTTTGCTCTTTTTTCTAATGTTAGTGCGCGCTCTTTTGTGATCGTTTATAACGCAATGCCTATATTCTAAAAGATATAATCTATGCTTAAACTCAGCTCAAAATTTTAAATATTTTATCTTTTAATCTATAATTTTTATTTACTTATATCATATAAATTAATCGTTGTAAATTTAATTGTGTTAAATTATATACAAAAAAATACCCGCGGCAGCGCGCGGGCAATTAACTAGTATATATATATATATATATATATTTGTTTTAAAAAAGTACTCTTATAATTAAATAAAAAATAAATAACACCCAGTGGTTCGCGCTGTGGTTCCGTGCCAAAGGTCACAGGGCATCCGATGAGTGTCAAGTCAACCTCCATTTTGTGCAGGGAATTGACAGGGAATTCCAGATGGATCTTTCGTGCTGGTCAGGGAGGTGCTTATGACCCCACACACACACAGAAAAAAAAGAAAAAGCACAGCACGCAGATAAAATATCTCTGGAAGGTGAACATGAAGATATTTTTGTTTCTAGGAAAGGAGCCCAGGACCATTTAGTAATCAGCAAGGCAACAACGTTGGTTCGCCATCAGTGTTTTATCTGGTGTGTCAACTCGATGATTCATTAATTGTTAGAATATATTTTTTTCAATTTAAAATCTGGATTGCCTCTCTCTCACGGACGTGCAGGATAATCTATCCGGTCCAAGATTTAAATTTTGAGCTGGATCGATCCTGAAATCAGTTCGTATAATTATGGTCAGTGTGTTCTTTGTCCCTCTGGTGTTTTCGGAAAGCACTGAGCAGCATTCTGTAAATTTACTTTCTGTTTTTGGGATTGCGATCCGAAAATATTTTTGAATTTTTTTTTTTATTTTAAATTAAAAATTTAATGTTTTTATATTATTTTGATTTGCTGATATCAAAAATGATTTTTAAAAAATAAAAAAAATATTATTTTAATATATTTTTGAACAAAAAACAATTTTAATATACTCCCAAATAGTTACCAACTCTACTGAGGATAATAGTTTTGGACGAGTGTATGAAAGGATTATCATAGAATCATGTAGGGGTAAATGGTTCAAACGTGAATTTAATATGTTTCTATATTTCTAATTGTGTCTCTAATTTCATTGTGTTGAAATAAAAAAAAATAAAGGGGAAAGGAGTTTCACTGTAGCCAGTTCACTTGAATAATGTTTGATTTACTTTTTTTCCTGATCTATACACACACATGCATGCATGTATTTACAATTTCAATTACATTTGTCAAAGTTAGGTTTACTGTAACTGAGTTTTATTTTATTTTTTTCAATCTATTCTATACGAGGTTATTCTAACTTTATAATTTGAACCGACAAGTTCGATTGGCTCGAGTTTATTATTTTAATTGATCTTATCTTATTTTATTACTCTAGTTAAGGGTTTGGTGGGTTCATCAATGTTGACCCAATTTTTTTTTTTTTTTTGCTATTTTTAATAAAAAAAAAATTTAAATTCATCTCTTAACACAGTTATTTGATAATTAAATTTCATTATTTATTTTAATTTGATTTATATTAGGTTATCTTGATATTGTAATCTTGGTCATAAGTTTTACATGTTAAGTTGAATTAATCTAAATCGATTTATTCTCATCTCAATGTTTATAAAAAATATTTTAGCTTAAGTATTTATTTTAAATCAAACTATATTTTTAATCGATATTCAAATTGTTTCTAGACCTGACAGTCCATTCCGACTTGTAACGTAGCACCAAGTTGCCATTATCAAAAGTGATATATGATTTTCCACCATGTTGTCAAATTCTTTCATTTAAATTGAGTAGTTGCATGTTTCATTCTAAAGATGTTTTAAAAATTTATACAGATATGATACAAGAGATCTTTTTTAAAAATCAACCATTAAAATTTTAAAAAATAAAAAACTCGACTTTTGAAAAAGAAATGTGCATTATTGCATAGATAAAGGATATTTTAAAATGAACAGTGCAGTCACATCAATTTCCATTGGACAAAAATATAATAAACATAACTAAAAACATAAAAAGTAATAAATATTTAACTAATTATAGATACAGAGATAGATCCATCAAATCATTTCCCTGTATACAAAATATCTCGGACATGAACGGAGGGATTTTTTTGGATTCTGGGTAGGTTATCCTGGAATAAATGGATCGGCCGACATGTGCGATGCGAGTGACAGAGATTCATCAATGTCCTGATCATAGCATTTACTCCCATCACCTGCATCGCCCGCTCAATCGTTTTATCGATTAAAAAAAAAGGGAACCGGTGCTGGAATCTGGAGGTCTACATGTGGTAATTTCTTACTCCCAGTGCGAGGCAAACAGTCACCCAGAAAATGACTTGAAGAACAATCCAGTCCGCAGATGCTTCCGTGTTCTTGCAAAATTAGACTTTTGGAGGGAGAGAAAGCTCTGGGTGACCAGATGAGACTATAATAATGGCGGATCGGCTCTCGGAGAGGTCAAATTGACACAACCTTGAATTTTTTTTATTATCAGTTTAAGGGGTCTGGTTCTTGTTGATGATTTGTTTTCTTGCGGAAATGGAGGTTAGCCTATTGGCCGGCGCTCCATGTGCTGCTTGCTTGTGATGAGGGAAAATTTTGGGATCCGATGCTTCAAATTTACTACTACCTTACCTTACTTTTGGTTGCACCTGCCGCCATTAAAGAAAACAAAACTCTAAAGCATTTGGAAAATCTACTGTGCGTGATCGCTGTCGCGGGGGTGTTTTTTCACTTGTTGCGCGAAGCAGTTTGATTGGAAAGAAAAATATTTTTATATTTTTATGTGTTCATGCTCATTGGTAATTAGAAAAAAGGTGTTAAGAGCACCCCACAACACTCATCTCTTGATTTATTCAACATGTCATTTGATTATCATCAATTGTATTGAAGAACAATGTAGCATAGGTTAAATGTCTAGTCAATAAAATTAAATCTTGTTCTAGACACTTTCTGTGATGGCAATTTTTTTCTTGAAAAATATCAAGTTCATATTTTCTTTTAGTGTTTTCCAATAATCAGTTTGTAAGGTGCAAGTAAGATGCAGCCCAAGCCCAGTTGAAAATCATGCAAGTCGAGTTGGATTCCACTTACAAATGTTTGAAACGTTGCTACCATGTCTGCGTTCTGAACGCTGAAAAAAAGCTCCCGACAATTTTTCCCTCGAAACAAAAAATAATCAAACTTCCAAGTAAAATTATACATTAGAAGTGAAAAATATTACATCCATCCAGAACAGAATATGAAAAATATAAACCATCCACTAGAAATTTAGTGATAAGAGATTAAAACTAGAAATGATTTTATGTTTGAGTTTATATGATTATTAATATGATGATCATCGTAGACTAACACGGTCAGTAACTTGAGAGCTCGTAAGATTAGTCAAGATGCATACAAGCTGACATGGATATTCATATTAATAAAAAAATGTAATTAAAACCTAAGCAAATGCACAAAAACTAATAAATAAACAGCACAGCACACTGGCACAAGGGTTGAGAGAAGATGCTGGGATTTTATAAATCTAGAAGAGATCAAATCTGCTAATATCATGCAACATGCCTGAATTTATATCTTCTTGCCCTAAAGAATTTTAAGCTCACATGAAACCCACCCAGCAGCACCCACCCTTTTCCATCGTTGAGATGAACTGGGTCTGTAAATTGATTTACCAGGCATATAATATATATCAATGATCCGAATCAATGAACAATTTAATGTGATATTCACATCCACAAAACGAGAGGAAATAATCCAATTATAAACATCGATCCCATGATTCACACTTTATTTGATCAAAACCTAATTCACATTGTCACACTTGTGCCACCAGCATCAGCATCTTTTTATATACAAATTATACAATCACCAGAGAGAGACAAAAGCATCAGATTCAGTAGGCATTCAAACCCTACAAATCTACTGCTAACACCACTGATCTCTAACCCCTAGCCCAACCTTTTGTATTATAACCAAACACCTTGCCTTGACAAAACCATAACCACCACCACCACCACCATCAAACAGCTGCTGGGTTCTCATCAGAGACAAAAGCACCAGATTCAGTAGGCAGGGTCTTCTCTGCATGATCAGAAGAGTCATCTTCATCATCGGGATCGCGAGCGGCATCAGACTTGTCCACGGCTGAACGAGCTTTGTCGAGGAAAGGTTTGAAAGCAATTTCAAAAGCTAGCCACCCGAATGCAAGAGCCCCGAATGCAAAAACCGCTTGTTTCGCTGGCTTCATCCCCATCTTCTTCTTCTTCTCTCTCCTTAGCCGCTGTTGTGTGTGTTGGCTATGCTATTTTAAGCTCACGATGCAAACCCGAAGCTTGAATCCCGGGAGGATTTATTTATCTGTACTGGTAATGGGATTTGGGAAAGTGAGAAAACGGGTGGTATTTGACCCGGGTGTTATCGATTGACGGTCAGGATTTGGTTTTGAGCTGGGGGCCACTGGGAAAAAGGTTTTCCTTTTTCTTAAAAAAAGATGGGGTTACATGGGAAAAAACTTGTCTGACTTGTTTAGATAGATAAGATAAATCTATATTTTTGCTCGAGGCCTTTTGGTAAAACGAGAGGAGGACCTGCCTTTTCAAATTCGATACAGTTGCTGATAAAGAAAAAAACTAGAAAATAAACAGTTTCGGCGGCTGCTCGGTGGAGATGAAATGATATTTCCGGTGGAGAGGGTGGTGGCAGTGGTGATATGGAAAATATATTTTGTTGTAAAGAAATTAAATTTAAAAGTTAAATGTAAAATATCTTTTTTTTAAAAAAAAAGACAAGAAAAACAAAATTTTAAAAAATATATTCTAGAAACAAACATACATAATAAAAAACCCAGAAAATAGTTTCTGTAAAATATTTTACTTCAAGAAAAAACCCTGAACACAACAGATTTTTACTGCTACTGCAAGGATTTAAACTTTGGTATATCAATTTCTCAAAGCTAAACAGAGAGAGATGCCAGAAGTATGTTATCACTTGTCAGACACAAGCATCCTTTCAACATCTCTACAACCAGTTGCGTAGGCCCAACTATTCATCATATTCACCAACGAGATTCTAGGATCTGAACAGAAACAACGGCTTCAAGCGATCATCTGATCAGCCAGGTGAAGTTTTGCCAAGAATCTGTTTATATGGGTTAAAAACTCTCAAGTATCAACAGAACAAGAACGCAAGTAAAAGAGAGACTCAGACAGTTCCGAACCAGCGACCAGGAGCGTCCGAAGTGGAATTTTTAACCACTTGCTCTAACTGTGCAAACTTGTGCCTGCGGCATGCAAGTAGTTTAGAACAGATTGTTTCATAAATGATTGCGTGGCAGCATGAATGAGACATGAGAGCACTGAAGAGCAATATAACATAAGCTCATCACTTCTGATCTTGTGGTTAAATTTGGAAAAAGTTACCGATAGACAAGCATATCCTGCAATTAGCCTCCACGAGGCAAAAAGTTCAATAAAAGCAGCAACATTCTCTTAATTTCTAACTTTACCGACAAATACTTGCTACAACATAGGGTGTTTACATAACCAGACGCTGCAAAAAATAAAGAAAACCCAACACGATTAGCGACCACGTCCGCGCCCACGTCCACGTCCACGGCCCCTTCCTCGACCACCCAGAGCCCTTCCTGAATTTTTCATTAGAATTAAAATAATGAGCAATCAATAGTCCATTGGAAATGAAATAACATGTAGTAACTTTTAAATGTAACTAAAGCTGAAAAGAAGTTAGTAATACCAGCTGTTGGCTTCTTAGGTTTGACCCTAGGTGTCTCCTCAACCAGCAAAGTCTCAAGATTCAAGCTGTCAGGAAGGATGTAATAGCGAATGTTGTTGCCCCTCACGCTGAGATGATCCAAAGTTACTGGATTTTTCCCTTTCACTGTTAGTTTCACTGTTTTCAGATGAGTATTCATACTGATATCAACACCTACAACCAGCAAATCAACCAGTCAGAATTATCATTGCTTCACCAGTTCCAACAAGGGCACAGAAAAGAGAATTGTGATTTCTATTGCAGGAAAAATCTAGTTAGACATGTTCCACAAAGTGAAAAGCCAGTCAAAAATATTAAGCAAATAACAAGTTCCATTTGAATATCACCTAATATTACTCCTCTAAGACCCCGAAGTTGAAAGTCATCAAGGATCATAAAAAAACTCAATCCAAGAACAAAATTGCCAAGACAGAGAAAATCATAAAAGATTTCAAATTCTCATCCATCACCAAATAACTACACGAAGCAGCAGGGTTCCAGAAAGTCTTGTAATCTGCCATCTTCCTCCTGTCTGTAGGATACATCATTACTGAATCCATTGATCTCATGACCATCCAAGTGGTGTGTAAATCGCACATGGTTGAGCTTTCAATTGATAGGCCACTGCTTACCACAGTTTATCAAGTATTATTCTCACCCGTGTTGTTCCTACCAATGGGAACTGATATGCCTGAGTCAGGGGCAAATTACTTCCCACAACAAATTTCCAGGGGTAAAAAAGAGTATCATGAATGTCTAAGAGAAACAAATTCATGGAAAAGGATGTTGCCGTAAGAGATATAGGCGCTAGCACTTATGCTACACCAATATGGCCACGTTAACTGCGATTTATAGCTCAAAATTCAACAGCTTGGAGATGACAAATGACATTGCAAATGATGTTAAGAAATACAAACAAAATCAAGTTTATCCTCATTCCTCATCAAAGCTTCAGAGACCAGAATCTTCTCCAAGCTCTTACAATGGAGGTGTCCTATAAGATTATTGCATGTTGTTCTACATTCATAGTTGTAAATCTTGATTATTCTACTTTGCTTCATAAATGTTGAGCCCTTGCAAAAAGGCCAAGAATAAAAGTACAGCCGCTACCCCTTCACTCCCCAAACAAACCAAAAAAAACCAAATCCTTCCCTGGGTAAAAGATTAGCCTCTGATTTGAAACTCGGAAGTTGGTTCCAGCTATTAAAAAAACCATGAAAGAAAAAAAAGGCTTCTGACCATGGATTTGTCCACCAATCCAAAAGAGAGGAAAACTACATTCCATTACTCTATCAATAACCATATAAATTGAACTCATTTGGTATATATCCATGAGACAAGAATGTGCACATGAAAATTTCAATATATCCAGTAGTTCATGAACAATTTATCAGAAAAGGGCACTTACTTAATGATCTATTTAGTCCACAATTTCCCCAGACCATCAAGGACAACTCTTTTTTTTCAACTGGCCTTGGGCTAGTCCAATCCCATTTTATTTTTTTCATTCTATAAAAATCATTTTGAACATGATTAAAAAGAAGCTACTATGCTGAAGAACAGACTGCAGCAGAACAGACATTGTAAACTTTGATATGAAGTTGAAAATAACGATGCCATATTACAAATCCATCTTTTGCACTAAAAAAACACGAACACTCTAAATATACCATAACAAAGTGAATAGATTGCAAAATCTACAGTAGATTGTGCATAACGTTGTGCATCTTCATCAACAAATGACCTCCCCTGTGAATCTACCCAGATAAAACAGCCGACGAACTTCAATCTGGAGTTTTTTTAGACAAGACTGTTGCACAGTGATGCCAAACAATACCCAAATAAATAATAGGGTTTAACAAAACCCTAAGGTAGATAAAACGAAAAAAATATGCAGGTCATAGAGAGGGGGGAGGATTGTAACCTGTGATGGTTCCATGAACAACAGTTCCGTTCTTGAGCTCAATTGAGACGGTCTCATTGTTCAGCTTCATCAGAAACCTAAAGAAGAAACCGGCTAATCAACAACACAACAATTGGGTTACTAATTAATAGTAGAAAAGGAGAGTAGAAATTGACCTGACGAGCTTCATTGTGGTCTCGAACGTGAAGAACTGAGCTACCTAGCTAGGGTTTTAAGATGCAAAATCGAAGGCCAGTGTTGGAAGCGGGAGTGATGAATTGCTCTGTTGCTATTAGGGCTGCTCTCTCTAGCTTTATTATTGAAAGGCCCAGCGCTTCTCCATACGGTGCCGTTCAGTAGTTAAAAATAATAATATGAAGTACTTTTTTTTAAGTTCTTCTTTCAATAAAGTAGTGCTTTAGTTTAAACTCCAATGGGCACACTATGTTATTTATTTATTAATATATATATATATATATATATATTAAAATATTAAAATGACTAGAAAATATAAAAAAATAGATATAAGTTTGATATTTTCTTAAACTAAATATATTTTTAAACAAACTTAAATACAAAAATAACCAGCCAGTTAATCAAATTTAATTTATATTTTAAAAAAATCCTTACATTAAGTTTATTATAAAAAAGAAAATTATATCATTTTAAAATTTAACTTATCTAACTCCTCATTATATTTTTATATTAATAATTTGTTTTCTACTGTGGTATCTTGTGTTTTTAACTTGAAAATACAATAAAATAATATATATATTTTTTAAAAATATATATATATTTTTTAAAAATATATATATTTTTTTAATATTAGTACATCCAAACAATTTAAAAACATAAAAAAAATGAAAACAATCAAATATTTTTTTTAAAAAAAGCTCCTTTAAGAGCTTGAATATTAGAGTATAACTTAATCAATTTGGTAATTGATGTGGCTGGCTGGCTGGTTGCGAATGAGAGGAAAAGGAAAGGGACTATTGCCGATGCCGAGTGAGCGTGACCCATGCCATGATTTGGAACACATTTAAACCTCTGGGATCGTAATTTTGTTGTCTTTCTAGATCTCTACTAGCAAGAAGTTGAACAATTAGAGAAGAGCCTTCTAGAATAATGGATTTGAATGTCTCGTCGAGACCATACGATCGAGGAGAAAGAGCTTCGTGCTTTGCAAGTTGAAACAATACTTGGAGTTTACTCCGTTCCCTTTGTCTTTTTCTTGACATTGTCGTGTAGGAATTGTTTTGCAACAAATCATTGACTTCCTGTGTGTTTTCCCTTGCATAGGATAGTGAGGGAACACAAAAGGAAATTCCTAGATAAGTGCCGGTTGTTTTTTCCGGTGGAAAAGTGCCAAGTAAACCGGCTGTTAATTGTATTCTGTGTTAGACAATTTACTGTTCGAAGTGCTCCTCTGTCAAAGGAGAAACAGATTATGAATGTTCAAATACGGGTTAAAGCTCTGATCTTGTTGCTCGATACTCTAGGGTTGCGAACAACATGTTTTATTAAATCCAATAGAAAACAGGATGTGTAGCTTACATTACAGACGTGACTGCTAATAAGTTTTGGGGCCACTTATTTGCTCACCAAGCCAGAAGAAAAGAACAATGGCCACTTATTTACCAAGTGTAATTTGTGTACGACATTGAAAGGAAATATATTTCGTGAAGAATCCTGAAGAAACCCCTAGGCAATGGAGGTGAAATTGAAGTTGGCACAAGTAGTTTGCCTGCCGAAGAGCAGAGAGCTAAATCCAAGTCTTGACGCAGCCAAATCAAACTGGAAGAGATTGTTCTCCAGCTGGTACCCCCCAATAACAATTGAAGTCGTGGGATCTGAACCGCCATTAACAAATCCAAGACACACCACATTATCACTGACCTGCACCACTGAGTTTGCACCATATATTCTCCAGATCACGTTCTCATTCTGCAGAACAAGAGAGATAGTTGGCACAGCAAACCCTAGACGTGTGCTGAAAATGTTGTCTGTGCTAAAGCACGCATCGAAAGGCGCGACGGAAGCCACCCTTGTGATGTTCATAGCTGCAGCCTCGTTGATAAATGCCGTGGTCACAGCATTGAAAATAGAAGACTCCAAGACAGTGTATGGGTTCACTGTGCTAATTTTCGTGCCACCTTTGCCTTGGCTATCAATGGACAACAATGTCGCATTCAATGGGACAGTTTTGTCACTAATCCTGATAGATTTTACACCGATGAAATATTCAGCAGAGGGCTCGCCCTGGCTGAAAGCTGAGGCCGTGCTTACTGGGTTGATGAAGAGTGGCGTGAAGGAGAGTGACTGAGATGTCAGTTGAATGTTAGGAAGGAAGTTGTAAGGCCCATCACCGAAGATTATGACACCTTTCGAGGGTGCTGGAGATGTTAAACAAATTGCAAATTTTCTGTTGAAGCTGAAGGAAGAAGCAAACTGTGAAGGGAATGCGATTCTAGTCCTGCCAAGTCCAGCCATACCAGCAACACCACTAGCAAGACCCTGAAGCAAAAATGTCGGGGCACAGGAGAACAGGAAACGTGGCAATAACACCTCCCTGCCAGGGTTTGACCCGTTGGTGGAATTGACAGACACAACATCTGTTGCTAGCTCACCACCTGTGGCGGTGCGAGTCACTGTGTTGTCAGGAGTGACGCCACAGGTATTGTTGTTGCAGCCTGGCCTGGGCCCTGAGAAACAATCACCGCAGCCACCAGCTCTAGCCAGCGAGCACAGGGCTGAGCCACAACGTGCTGGACGGTACGAGGACGACACGTAATTCTGGTCACAGTCGACCCATAAGAATTGACCACCGAGATCAACAACAAGGTTAATGGGCAC
Source organism: Salix caprea (assembly GCA_964035475.1). Classification (NCBI taxonomy): domain Eukaryota; kingdom Viridiplantae; phylum Streptophyta; class Magnoliopsida; order Malpighiales; family Salicaceae; genus Salix; species Salix caprea. The sequence goes on along the minus strand of OZ037755.1, from coordinate 14,132,391 downwards.
TTGAGGGGTCCTTTGCTTGATTTGGGTGATATATTGGAGAGTCGCACTATCTTTTGTGACTGGAACGACTAGGGCCTTCGGCCGGAAAGATTGCTGAGCGAAAGATTGGGAGAGGAGTGAAAATAGGATAGCAGAACAGAGAAACTGATGAATTGAAGAAGCCATCGTTGGAGCAGATTTGTAAGGATGCGGGAGATGGGAGTGGAGAGAAAGGGACGAGTGCCATCAATTTTATACTCGAGCCTTACGGGGTCAAGATGGAGGACAGCTCAGCATGAAAAGGGAAGAATGTCAAATCAAAAGACAACTTCAAGAACGGCAACTCTTCGTGTCCGAGATCCAGAATATGCCTTCGCCATCTTTGACCATGTAATATATAACGCATTATCTTAGCTAAGTAATTAATACACAAATAGTCTACTGTTGATTAGTCCAGAATGCTCTTCGTGAGTTCCTTTTTAATATTGTGTTTGGATATGTTTTAAAATGTATTTCCAGAAAAACAAATATTAAATTCTTTTATTATTAATTTTAATGATTTTGGTGTGTAAATATGAAAAACAGAAGAAGAAAAAAACATTTCTAAGCAAAAATAACTTCTTAAACGCATTTTGCACCGCCACAATAATAATAATAATAATAATAATAATACACCTTGCTGATCAGATTTCATGCTTAATTCTCCAAATAAATAAATCAAAACACAGAACACTTACCTTCAATTAATAAATATAGAATGTGTGCAATGGAAAAATTGAATTTCATTAAGTATATTTTCTCATTACCGAGAACCAACGCAATGCTTACGTGACAGGCAAAAAGCAGCATTCCCAGAATTTCCATTAAAAAAAATAAATTTAATGGTAGACAGTGAATAAAAAATTGAAAATCACACGTTATTCTGGCTTTTGTTTTCTCATAACTTTTGTTTTCTCATAACTTTTGTTTGTTTGTTTTTTCATTTAAAACTATATTTGGATGTATTTTAAAAATATATTTGACTTCAGAAAATATTTTATGATTTTAATATATTTTCAGCTGAAGAACATTTTCAAAAAACATTACGTATTACCAAACACACAACACAATTAACTTTCTATACAAGGCCAGCATTTAATATCTTATCATGAAATGAAAACTATAAATTAAAGATATTCTGGTCAAACTAGATAACAAAGAGTTGAAGCATCCTCTTGAAAACTATACACAATTCAACAATATCATGTATATCCGTTTGATCGGGACATGGAGTACAGCTGCTAGCGGACCCAGAAGACTTCCGTCATATAAAAATTCGCATCAAATCTCAAATTGCTTGTTGTCTTTGCTTGAAGGTATTTTTAGATTTATTTATTATTTTATTATTGAGGCGAGGATGAGGACATTGCCAAGCGAGCTTCTATTCATGATTGTTTTTTTAGCTGATTAAAATAGGTGGGTACCTGGAAGAATATTGCAAAGCTGAACTCTTGGGTGAATTATTTACTATCGGCCAGGTACATTAATGGGAATTCTTCTTGTTAACATCCTCACGCCATTTATATGTACTAGGTTTTTTTATGCTTTGAAAAAAAACATAAACTCGTCATACTTGGATTTAACTATGCTATGAGATTAAGATAATGTAAGTTTAACAAGTTATCAAACACAACATACTTGAGTTCAGTCATATACTGAACCCATAATAGCATGAGTTTACTAAATTGTCATCCTTATTTTCATTAAATTTGACTATATATCAAACCTATATGGTCAATAGATTATTAAGGATTCACAAGGTTTCATCATAAGACTATTGACACGAGTTAATTATGTCATAAATAATCATCCCTCTTACATCTATAAACGTGTAAAAAGTATTTAAGTGACCTATTGTATTTTCATTCTATCAATGATCTCCAAGTATATTTGTTTCTCGTTGATGATGTGTGAGAGATTTTTATCCTTAATTAATATCATCATAAAAAAAATTGTTCTATCCACTCTATAAAAACAACAAATTTCAAGAACTATAAATACTCTTTAAATCATTCAAGTAAAAAGCTTGCATTGTGTACTTTTAAGATCTTATATCTTAACTCTTAGAGCATTTATCATATTAGAACAATAAGAACATCGTTATTTTTTTCTTTGAATTTAAAGCTCTCTCTTCAATTTATCATAGTTTTCTTTATAAAAGTTATAGACTTGATTATCAAAAGGTGTTTGACCCCCACTAGATATGATTATTCTGCAAGTGTCACAATTTCCATCATTAATCATGTGTTTCCTGAATTATGGAAAAAAATATATTTATATGAAACAACCATCAAAATACCAAACAACCTCGTTTATGAGCATACTAGATTGCGAGACATGATCAACAATATAAAAAGTTATCACATCCATTTTATGATCAAACTTTTTATATAATTGTTTGTTTTTATGTTTGAAATTGTTTTGAATGTATTTTTAGAGTGTGTATTGCTTGAAAAGGTATTAGAGTGAAACTTTTTTAAAAAATGGTTCTTTATGTGTTTATGTAAAAAAAATATAAAAAATATTTCAATACATTTTAAGTTGAAATACACTTTTTGATGAGTCCTAAAATACAACAGATCTGAGAATAAGATTGATGTGTTGGATAGTCAGTTAATCTCTTAGCTCAAATAATATGGTTTATTTTCCTTAACCAGAGTGTCCCACAACTTGACATGAAAATCCCAGGTTATTAGAAGCAACAAATGATGCATAGTAAATCAAAATAGTTGATACTTGTGACAGTAACATGTGGTGTCTGAAAAGTCAAAGTGATTGATGACTAGTACATATAAAAGGTCTCATTTAATAGATGTGGAGACTCTTCAATAATAATATCAGTAACTTTTTAAAGAGAAAATATGGTAATTTTTTAGAGAGATAGACTCTTGAAATATATGTGCTAAAAATATAAAGAATATAGAGATTTTGATCCTTTAGCTTTAAGGATTAATGATGTATTCACAAGTCACTAATCTTGTTCTTCTATAGATAAAAGAGGTTAAAATGTAATTTTATTCTTATAATATTTTGAGTATAATAGTTATATTATACTCGAAATAGTACAAATTAAATTTAAAATAAAATATCAAGAAACCCGTGTCGATCCCCCAATTTTTTGTTTGGTTAATGTTAGGACCGGGCAAGGTATCCGGACCTATTAAAGATGAAAAATAGATACAAGAGCATGTCTGAACCCGGACACACTGGACTCGGTCACAATGCTCAAATGAGAATTGAGTTTATTTTATTTGAACTAATCACTTTTAAAAAGAACAGAGCATCAAGACACTGAAGACACAAATAATTAGCTTTCGACACAGGGGCAGCATTTAATATCTTATCACGATTGAATGAAAATTGTAAATTAAAGATATTATGGTCAAACTAAATAATAAAAGGATAGCGCAGAATAATCCTTTTGAAAATCTCACATTCGTTGTTTGACCGGGACATGGAGGACATCTGCTAGCGGACCCAGCAGACTTCCCATCATATAAAAAATCCGCATCAAATCTTAAATTCCCTGCTATCTTTGCTACGAAGGTGTTTTTGGATAATCTCTGAGCTTTTAAAATGATGGAGTTAATTGTAATTAGGTAATCATTAGTAGTACGTTAGGTCTCACGTCTGAAAATCCATCTTGGCTAGCAACTTGTCCCCTTGTTCATGGCTCCAGCTACTAAATATATCCTGTCAGGCTCAAAAGCGATGCCTGCCAACTCAAATGTCTTATTTTTTTTAAAATCATCTAATAAATATAACATTTTAGAATTAAGAGATTTGTTTTTATATAATCTCAAATTTGAGTTTTATAAAGATAATTACTGAAAGTTTATATAATTAGTAACTGTAAAGTTTATAAAATTAGTTGAGATGAGTGTAAACTATTCGGATATTAATTTTAATAAATATTATATCTTATCTTTTTTTTGATAAATTGTCAAAGCGAGAGCAGTTATTGTTGAATATAATACTAAAAGCCAGACAAATCGTTTTATCAATTAGCTGTTAGATTTATGAAAAACGTTGGCTGGGCCGGCAAGTTTTGCTTCCAATGCCAAAAGCAAATTTCAAGGGATGTTTATTTTCATATTTAAACTTTGTTTTTTTTTCTAAAAAATATATTTATCTTAAAATAACCTTAATATATCAATACTATATATATATGTGTGTGTGTGTGTGTGTGTGAAAGAATATAATCAAATAAACAGGGGACACAATATGCAATCTTCAATTTTGAAGAATTCTTTATTTTATAGTTTGTAGCACTATTTGTTAATTTAGTTTTAATTCAAAACATACCGCCCTTATTATTTTTTTTCCCTCAAAACTCCCACCTGTACTTACGAGGACTTCAAATAAACTTTTTAATGAATTTGATAATTATATCTTAAAATTATATTAAAATCCTGATGACTATTTTGAAAAGAAAAGGAAGGGAATCGGAGCCACGTTGGCGCTCGCCGCTTACGTGCGCTGCCCGAGTACCCAGCCGCAATGATTCTATCATCGCCCAATAAGGTCATGGACAGAGCCCGGATGAGACACCATGCGCCGTTTGAATGCCACGGCGGGGCTTCCACGAGCGTCGACACGTGCAATGCTTTTTTTTTTTTTTTGGTTTGGTTACTTGTCAACCAATTTTTTTTTTTTTAATTTGAGTCATGGTTCTTTGATAACTTTACATTTTCTTAACAACAAATTGGCCCCTTCTCTGGCGGCTCTTTAAATTAGTCTTGAATATTATTTCACCTGAACCCAGATAAGACTGAATAGAAAAAAACAATAGTTGAAGTGAAACTAGGGTTTATCAGGTTAATTACCTTTTAAGCTTCAAGTTTTTATTGATTTATTAATCATCTAGAGCTTCATTATTTCATTTTAAGATATTTTTGGGTTAGCTGACTCATAAATATCATCCTTGTTTGGGAGTGTGGTTGAAGTTATTTTTTAAAATATTTTTCATTCAAAAATACATCAAGATAATTTAAAAATATTATATTATTTAAAAATAAAATAAAATAAAATTTTCATTTTTTTAAAAATAAAATGACAAACAAGGCAATCATGTCACACCAACTCTATATGGTTGGATTTAAAGCCTGGACCATGCATGGAACCGGTAGCCTTAGCTTTCGTGACTAGTATAGAGATGTTTTTAAAAAGGTTAACCTAATTGTCTGCTCTCTATCCATCTCAAGACTAGCCATCAATCTGGAGTTCTGGACCTAGTCTTTATAGATTGACCCATGCGTGTATAAAACGGAGGAGCAATTTACTTCATAGATAGCTAGGGATAGGGATAGACATGATTATTTTAAAGTTTTTATTTATAAAAGTATTTTAAAATTAAAATTATTGTTGAAAAACCCAAACCCAATTTAAAACCGAATGGTTTGATTCAGTTTTTTATGTAAAAAACAAAAAAAGTACATTATTTTTAGATTTTTTTGGACTTTGTTTTTTTTTTTTTTATATATATTTCACTAAAATAGAATTAGAAAAAAAATTGAATTGAACGGAAGAATAAATTTTTTTTCATCGTACATATTTTTTTAATTTAAACTGGTTTGATTTGATTTTGAATTATATATTTTAGCCTTGAAAATCCTAAACCAGACCGGACTCTAATTTTATTTAAAAAATTTAATCATGTTTTTTTTAGTGAATTCGGTTTTTTTTTGTTAACCCTTACATAGGCCCAGAAAACATGGCTACTCGCAACTCTTGACCATTCAAAGGTTAGTGGATCAGAGTTAAATCAAATCAATCAAAGCTTTATATATATATTCTTTCGTGATGCATAAGATCAATATACAATGCTAATCCACTAAAATAAAGCTCCTGTCTAGTCGATGAAACGGACATGGACGTGCATATTACATGAAAATTCCTGGACTTAATCATTATTTGTAAAATCAATTAATATCATACATCCACCCATCCATTGATCGATCGTTTTCAAAACATTCTAAAAGCCCTGTGAATCGTAAACTTAGCTTATTGATTATTTTTTTATTTTCCCAAGCGGTTACCACACTGCTCGTTTCATGTACGAGAACAATTCAATATTTAATGTTCACCATATTATATATATATTTGCCAAAACTATTTTTTTAATAAATTATTTAAGTGAAAGAATATTTAAAAATACAGCATCTAAGGCAGTTAAGAAACAGAGGTTAGGTCTTCACCTCGTATTAAATTGCTTTCTTAAAAACGAAAGTGGACAGGCAGATCCTCCAAAACGATGGTTCATGGCTGTCTCTGTGCAGTCCAAGCCGATGGATCTCATTCTGTGCGGAAGTGATCGAATGTTATAAAGTTATTGTCCGGAGGATTGATGAGATTGTTTTTAAAAATATTTTTTGTTCAGAAATATATTAAAATAATATATTTTTTAAAAATTAATTTTGACATCAGTACATGAAAATAATCTAAAAACATTAATTTTTTTTAAATTTAAAATAATAATAATAATATATTTTTTTTAAAAAGCTGAAAATCAAAATAGAGATTGGGAGCGTTTGGACAAGCCCCTCTTTAACCACCGTCTACAATCCGAGATCCATGCAAAGATTGTTCGAGGCATGGATAATTTTGAAAGAAAGGACCCCACGACAATATCTCCATATCTCCATATCTCAAGGGTCCCACAAATTCTCAAGCGATAATGACCGTCAAATATAATTTTTGATAACTTAGATCTATGAAATCAAGGCCAGAAACTTACAAGATTCCATGATTGATGCCCTAAAAAGCCTCCCTGCAAATGCAAGAACCGGACCCCACTGTTCACGTTACAGAAATAAATAAATAAACAATAGCAATAAAGATGATCAACCCATTTGTAATTGTGGCGTTTCCAAGTATTTTCGATATTTTTTGGTGAAAATATATATATATATATATAGAATATTTTTTCAATAAAAAATAATTCTAAGAAACACGGTACGCTACTACACCCAACACGCATAAACATCTAATACCGTAGACCAGAGAGTACTAGATTCTACCTGAATGTTCAATAAATAAAGGAGGGAGAGATGGACCCCACCAACCGATAAATGATGACCACTGTAATAACTCTCTCTCAACCTAGAAGAGAGACCAAACCCTCCCTTTCAAGATAGGGGAAAAAAAAAAAGGTAAAGAGAAAAGACCTTTAAGAAATCATCACCAGTCACTACTATACTATATACCTCTCTCTGTCTCTGCGTGTTCTCTCTTTCAGCTTCGTGTAAAAAGAGAAGAAAAGGAACAGAAACCCTCAAGAAACAAAAAGGAGTGTCCTTTTCATTAGTAAGGTTCACTCAACTTGTCTCATTCATCGGTCGCAGAAAAAAATTACATACCAAAAGTGAGAGAGCTGAGTTATTTTTTTATTTCTGGGATCTGAAAGGGAACTTAGGGTTTTTATTTGGTGCGGGGAGTAGAGAAATGCGGGAGCTTTGGGGTTAAAAAAGGAGAAGATCTGAGAAGTTCATGAAGCTAGCAAGGAGGGTTTTGTGTTGTTGTAGTGGAACTGGAAGTGGTTTTGGATGATAGTTGTTTTCAAGGTGAACAAGTGTATTTTTGGTTTTACTGGTGGCGGTGGGAGGGTGGGTGGGTGGGGCTTTCTTCTTTGGTCAAACAATAATTGAAAGATATTATTGTAAGTGCTTGGTTTTTGAGGCTATTAATTAAAGACTGTATTGTGTTTTCCGGGTTCATTTTTTTTATCCGAAGAATGAGGCTTTCTTCTTCCTCTTCTACTACTGGGTTTAATCAGGTGACTCGAGAAGGTAAAAAAGACTCAAGCTTTGGCGTGTTCTTCATTTGTTTTTACCGCTTTTCTTGCACTTGCATGCTAATTCTTACACGGGGTCATTGCATGTTGTGCTTTAAAAGAGCTTGATGTTGCATTTTTGTGAATATTTCAAGTTTTTATATTGAACATTGGAAATAGCTTCATATTTGTGTGTGTATCCTGATTTCTTGCTATAATTGTTGATGTGCCATGCAAATTCATGCAATTGTGCTGAGATGTTTGTTTCTTTTGTAGGGGATAAAAAATGTTTGAATTCTGAGCTATGGCATGCATGCGCGGGGCCTCTTGTATCTCTGCCTCATGTTGGAAGCCGAGTTGTGTACTTTCCACAGGGTCACAGTGAACAGGTTAGTGAAATAACCTCGTTTGATTTCAACCTTGTTGTCTAAATTTAGTACTAGGAGAACACTTGTACGCTATGCCTGACAACCTGACATTGATATTGACTTATTCATCATTAAATGATATTGCTACCGCATAATTTGTAGTTCCTTAGGGGTTATTTCACGTATAATGTTGTTGTAGAAGGGAAAAACCTTATATTTGGCTGGCTAGCACCTTGCTTAAATATGTAATTTTACTTTTGTAAATGGTAAAGAGATGTCTGGGCTTGTTTTTTTTTGAAAATTGCTTCGCATATATACTTATATTTGCTCTTTTTTCTGTGTAAACTAAGTGTCTTTTAAGGTATGTATGAAGCTGTCGATGACACATATCCTACTTTCCTAGTGAGATATTAATGCTTCTTTAACCAAACCTCATGTACGCATAAGCATGTGATTTCTGTTTTTCACCATTCTGCAAGCATTTTAAAAGTGTCTTCCATTTTCTGGTTTAGGTTGCTGCTTCAACCAACAAGGAAGTTGATGCTCACTTCCCTAATTACCCAAGCTTACCTCCTCAACTAATCTGCCAGCTTCACAATGTGACAATGCATGCAAGTGATTTTTTCTTAATCTGCTTCTGATTGACATAAAATGCTGCTGCTGCTGAACTCAAATGTTTTACTACAGGCTGATGTTGAGACAGACGAAGTTTGTGCTCAAATGACTTTGCAGCCCTTAAGTCAGGTATTTTTTTTACTCCTACCTTGGATTTTGAGTTTCCTTGTCTTGTGCTGTTTTTCCTGCCTTGACATCCTTCTTTTCCAGGAAGATCAAAAAGATGCTTACCTATTGCCAGCAGAGCTAGGTACTGCCAGCAAACAGCCGTCTAACTATTTCTGTAAAACATTGACTGCAAGTGATACTAGCACTCATGGAGGATTTTCTGTCCCTCGACGAGCAGCTGAAAAAGTCTTTCCTCCTCTTGTGGGTCCCACCTCTTTTCACCTGTTTTTGTTTGCATGATGTTTCTGCATGTTTTGAGATAATTGCCATCATTCTTTATAAATTAATTTGTTTGTTCTGTTATGCTGTCCTTGTAGGATTACGCTCTGACGCCTCCAGCTCAGGAACTAATAGCAAGAGATCTTCATGATAATGAGTGGAAATTCAGACATATATTTCGGGGTGAGCTTTTGTATAATGAGAATTTTCAAGATTGTGTTTTTGACATGTCTGGAACGGTCATTTTTCAATATTGTTTGCCTGTTACTCTGTTTGCATTTTTTTTTCATTCACTCACCCTGCTTTAGCTTGGCCGTTCCCATATTTGTGAATTAGAAATCACTTTGGATCTCTGGATATGTAAGCAGTACCAGTGCCATCTTTGATATTGTTGATTGCACTCTTGTGATAACAGAGCTCCAAACCTGTAATAAAATCTCAGATAAAGTAGGAATACAAACAAATTCCTGAATAGGAAACTAGTGTGAATATTACTGAATGACAATAGATTGGATTCTTAATTAAGACTTCTTTACTTGGAGAAAAACAAAACAAAGTATCCTAATATCAACTAAAATCTCACCTAATTAAATAAAATAAAATTTTCAGGCACCAATCTTCGAAGTTTTGCTTTGTTCCCCATCACAAACTAAATAGATATGATTAGTTCATATGGTTGTTCTCAATCACCAAGCAAACAAAAGTATTTTTGTTTACTCGGTGACTGTAAGCTGTACTTGGTAATTCTTATGTTCATAGCTTTATAATTATGGAATATGAAGATGGGAAAAGTCTCAATTGAAATTGAAGAAAAAAATACATATGTAGAGGTGCTTGTATTGATGAGATGGGATGGAAGATTGAGTTTCTATATCTTTCAGAACCTTTGTTCAATATTATCCTTTTCTTGTTTGGATTTGGAAATTAAATATGAAATTAAATGCTTGGCGAAAAATATAGCACTTTGGTAAATGATTGCTTGCATGTGTTATTGGCTTATCTTTACTGCTGGACAATGATGATCGCATTGGTAAACAGTAATGTGAGTGCAGTGGATATTTTTGCCAAAGTGACGAGAAGAAACTGACAGGGATGTTCTAAGAGCAGACTCCTGCTTCTCATAACTTCTTTCCTGTGAATTTTCAGGACAGCCAAAGAGGCATCTTCTTACAACAGGATGGAGTGTGTTTGTTAGTGCAAAGAGGCTTGTTGCTGGTGATTCTGTCCTTTTCATTTGGTAGGATATTTCTCAACCCTGATCAGATGTTTAACTTGCTTTAACAGCATGTTAACATGGAGGGGTGTGTGGAGAAACATTCTGCCTAAGATATGCCCCAATCTATCCTGCTGGTAGCTTAAAAAGACCCGATAAAATGCTCTTCGTTCTTTGATCTATATTTTTGGATGTGAACTGTAGAGATTTAAACTAGAAGTATTCCACATATACCTGTTTTTCTGTAAGAGGGGACTAGCCAAACTGTGTCCAATCCCTGCTCGCATGCTGTCTGTACAACGCAGCTTTGTGGCAATCATCTTCCTTTCGGCTGACCTTAAATCTATTGATGCTGGAAGTTGAATGGTCCTCAATTATAGTGGCAATCACATTCCAATCAACTTTTTTTTTTTGCCAGGAATGAGAAGAATCAATTACTCTTGGGTATTCGGCGAGCTACTCGGCCGCAAACTGTCATGCCTTCATCAGTTTTATCAAGTGATAGCATGCACATAGGTCTTCTTGCTGCTGCAGCGCATGCAGCAGCCACTAATAGCCGTTTTACAATATTTTATAATCCCAGGTAAAATATCTTCTAGTACAACATTGAAAATATTTTATTATTAGAATGTAAATTTTGCTCATTTATGTTGTTTGATTGTAGGGCTAGTCCTTCGGAATTTGTCATTCCCCTGGTGAAGTATATTAAACCAGTATACCATACAAGGGTTTCGGTGGGCATGAGATTTAGGATGCTATTTGAGACAGAAGAGTCAAGTGTCCGCCGGTAAGCTTGTTAGTAGTTTGACATGGAATTGATTCTCTAGGACAAAGTCTTGCCTTTTCATTTTGTTACTAGTAATTTGTTATGCTGTTGTGACTCTTTAATTTTGCTTACAAGGAATATAGCATGCTCAGCAACTTTTTACATTCTTACAAAGCTATGTACTCAGCCATCCCTTTAAGGTGTTAAACTGCTGGTGCTTAGAGAACTTAGTCTTGGAGTACCCTTGTTGCGTACTCATTGGCTTATAGCTGCCTCAATTGCGCTCTCTTTTTCACTTTTATATACAGTTTCTGCAATTTTTCTATTGAATAGACGGAGATGACAAAAATTTTGGCCTGTAGTGCTTCAGGTTTACTGAGATGCAATGTGGAATGGATGTGTGGTACATCCTTCTCTTTTGTGTGACATCTAAGAATTCCTAGTGAGTGATGCCTAGGAGTCATAGTGCTGTTCTACATATTTCTATCCCTGGTCTAATTGCTATCATTTTTCAGTTCCATTTTTTTAAGAAATGACACCTATCTTTGGCCTTCATCTGGTAGTTTAAAGTTTTCTGTCAAGTAACCATTTAAGATTTTAGAGCCTCTTTAAACTTGTGTTCAGGAGTTCATATTGTTGTGACTCATAATTTATAAACTAATCCACGTTTCAAGTCTGATGGGATTTCACTTGAAGGTGCACACAAACTGATATAGCCTGTCTTTGGCTTTCATGTAATAGCCTGTGGTTTTGGGTTGAGTGGTCGTTTGATAAGTCTGAGCTATTTTCTTATAGCCACATGTTTTCAATTCTTTTTTTTTTCTAATTGCTACGCCACCTATACCATATTAAATTAGCCTTTTGATTGTGTACCAATTGCTCAGATTACTTGTACATCATCTTAGGCACTGGTTTCCAATTTTACTCGTATTCCATTTGCCGGTTCATTTTCTCCGTTGACTTCATTCAACGAGCGCACTTTTTTATACATTTTGCCTCTTCTTTTTAAGTTTAATGATGGATCTATACTTCTCTTTTGGAGTCCATAAACACAAAAGCTTAATAAGCATGTGATTATAATTATGTGGGATGCTATTCATGGTGTAAAATACTTCCTGGCTTGCTGCCTTTACCCCAGAGTTGACAGTCAAGGAAGGGAAGCGTATTCAGTACAACAAATTTTGCTGCTGATGTGCTAAAACCAAAATTTCCAACAGCGTTGCAAATTGTCTCACATTAAACCGAGATGATAGATGGATGCAGACTGTAAGAAGGATGAAAATAAAATATGCATCATGTATAGTGATGGACAGCTGTGGAAAATGTAGGAATAGGTATTTGTAGTCTCTCCAATGATATAGTTGCCGGGGAACATTTGAGACACAACCACTCTTCTAACTCTTAAAACTAAACCTGATTTTTTGTTTCTAATTCCTCTCACCTCAATTCATCAGCAGTTCATGGAGCTAGATCTCTCTTTCTTACTACTGACTTGTTTTTTGTTTCCTCTTGTCCCATTCTCTGGAAGATATCTTCAAGTTTTCATTTGTCTGTGTGTATCTTCTGTTGTCTTGTCTGAAATTACTAGTATGGTTGGAATATTTATTTTCATAGGGTTCATAAGCTAAAAGTGTTCTTTTTATTTTCGGTTTCACGTCTCCTTTTTACACTTACATTTTCCCATGTGCATTTTTTTCCTGCCACTTCCAACAGTTCCTGGGATATCTTATTCATTCCTAGTAGATAACTTCAATTTTGATTCCAGGTACATGGGCACTATAACTGGTATTAGTGATTTAGATCCTGCTCGGTGGCCAAATTCATATTGGCGCTCAGTGAAGGTTTGTTGGAACTACTTTGTTTTTTCTACTTACATTTTGTGAAGCACTTTTGCTGATGATTAATTGTTAGTTTTTTTTTGCTGCTCATTTAGGTTGGCTGGGATGAATCCACTGCAGGGGAGAGGCAGCCAAGAGTGTCGTTGTGGGAGATTGAGCCATTAACTACATTCCCAATGTATCCATCTGCCTTCCCTCTGAGGCTGAAAAGGCCATGGCCATCTGGGCTACCGTCTTTCCATGGTATGTGTCTGATGTTGTTCAGTGCTAGGAAGTAAGATGTTATCTTCATGAATAAAATATCAAGTTTGACACTTAAATGATCCCTTTTCTCTCCTGAATCTGCTAAAAGCAGGTCTGAAAGATGATGATCTGAGCATTAATTCACCAATGATGTGGCTTCAAGGAGGGGTTCGAGATCTGGGAGCTCATTCTCTGAACTTCCAGAACTTTGGTGTAGCTCCCTGGATCCAGCCAAGGTTTGATGCTTCTATGCCAGCTCTACAACGTGATGTGTACCAAACAATGGCAGCTGCTTCACTTCAAGAAATGCGAACAGTGGAATCTTCCAAACTAGCATCTCAATCTCTTTTGCAGTTCCAGCAATATCAAAATTTATCTACTGGGCCTGCTGCTTTGCTTCAGAGGCAGATGTTGCAGCAGTCAAATATTCAAAATGCTTTTCATCAGAACTTTCAAGAAAACCAGGCTTCAACCCAGGCTCAGCTACTGCAACAGCAGTTGCAGCAGCGCAGTCAGTATACAGATCAGCAGCAGCAGCAACGGCATCAGCCCCCGCAGCAGCAACTTCAACAGCCTAAACAACTGAATGAATTGTCTGGTCAGCAGCAGATCCCAAATGGAATTTCAGCTCTGCCTCATCTTACATCAGTTGCACCATCCCACTCTCCATCTTTGCAGCCGATTCATTCCCAGTGCCAGCAGCAGGCCTTTTCAGAACCACTCGGGAACCCAATTGCTGCACCAGGAGTTTCTTCAGCCCCCAGTATCATTGGTTCATTACCCCAGGATAGGTGTCACTTGCTTAACTCAAATGGATCCAACCCTGTATGCGCTTCTGCCTTATTACCAAAGCAAGTAGCAATTGGTCCTCAACTTCTATCTGGAGCAGCTACTGGTGTGCTACCCCAGGTGGAACAGTTGGGAACTACACAATCATCTGTGTCTGATTTTGCTACCTTGATAGCTCCATTCTCTGGAAGAGAGTACTCTACCTATGAAGGTGCTAATGATCCACAAAACAATCTGCTGTTTGGAGTCAACATTGATTCGTCAACATTCATGCTTCAGCATGGTATATCAAACCTGAGAAACATTGGCTCTGAAAATCATCCGTTGTCTATGCCATTTACCACCTCAACTTTTACAAGTGCTACTGGAAGTGAAATTCCACTTGCTTCCGATATGACAGCTTCAAGTTGTGTAGATGAATCAGGTTTCTTACAACCCTCTGAAAATGTGGATCAAGCAAACCCTTCAACAAGAACCTTTTTGAAGGTAAATTTTTATGCATATGGGTGTGTGCACGTGTTAATGTTTGCATACATAAAGTGGCTATATGGGTCTTCAATTTGCAACTGTATCTTATGATCATTGACAAATTGGTATATATTTAGGTGGTCTGCCATCAATACTGTCACGGAGAATAATATAAATCATATCCTAAAGTCTCACCTATTAGCTTAAGCTTTTAAGTGAGATAGTTCCTTGACATGGTATCATTCATGGCTGCCTTCTAGATAAAAGCACTCATTCCCTTCTTTTCTTTTCTTGTCATTCAGCTGTACTGTTTAAGTAATCTTGACATGGTCTCTGTTATGTACAACCTATGAAGCAGTATATAAATATCTCCTTGTATCTGAAAGTGCTTTAATTTTAATGAGCTATATTGTACAAGTAATGGTATTTGGTACAGATCTTGTTTGAATAAGAGGGTATTCATGGTTTTTATGCTCCAGTCCACAACAAGTGATTGTAATTTGCCTCTATGTAGTCTGTGGTTCATGGCAGATATCATTTTTGTTAGTTAATAAAAATACTCTAAATTTTAACAGGTTCAGAAATCAGGGTCCTACGGGCGATCACTAGATATTTCCAAGTTCAGTAGCTATGATGAGCTGCGCAGTGAGCTTGCTCGTTTGTTTGGCCTAGAAGGCCAATTAGAGGACCCACAGAGATCAGGCTGGCAGCTTGTATTTGTTGACCGGGAGAATGATGTGCTTCTCCTCGGCGATGATCCTTGGCAGTAAGTCCTTAAAATGGTTCTGGCATTCTTTTCTTTTCCTTTATACATAGTTTTCCAAAATGGCAAAATAGTTCAAGGCAATTCTATAATCACCTGTTCCATCAGATCGCTTTGATGACTAGTAATGTATGGGCACCATTGCTCTTTTGATTACACCAATTCACAAGGTTCTGTCTGTTTAGAAGTCATGTGCTGCATGTTCAATTTCATATGGGGTGCCTTTATTGATCTTCAATTAAGTGTTCACTAGTTGTATATGCCTTCATTTTTTCATTGAAAATCTAGTTGCTGAAATGTGGGGTGGTCCTGGATGCTTATTTTTACTGGTCAAGTAGAGGTAATGTCTCCAGAGAATATATTTTATCTTTAATGAAAATCGAGAAAACAAACTCTGAAAACATAGTTCCCGGTCCTAGCTTCCATGCACACCTGTGATGTGGATGTAAATTTATTCTTCAACTTCAGTGGAATCAATTTATGAGAGTACAAGTGTGACTGAACCTTGCATTTGCATTATTATTTCTTGTTACTTGAGAAATCTGTTTGCCTGTTGCTGGCATGTAAATGTCTAATCTTATTGGTTTACAATTCATTACCAACGAAAATCTTTTTCCAGGGAATTTGTGAACAATGTCTGGTATATCAAGATCCTATCTCCCCTTGAAGTGCAACAAATGGGTAAAGAAGGTCTCACTCCTGCAGCTTCTGTCCCAAGTCAAAAGCTTTCTAATAGCACCAGCGATGGATACATGAATAGACAAGATTTTAGAAACTCAAGCAATCCCGATGGCTACATGAATAGACAGGATTTTAGAAACTCGAGCAATCCCGATGGCTACATGAATAGACAGGATTTAAGAAACTCGAGCAATCCCGATGGCTACATGAATAGGATTGCGTACATGGGGTCTCTTGATTACTAAGACAGATGCTCATAGAACCGGAAATCAAATGAAAATTATTTGAGATGTTAACTATTTTATGGCCACTGCTATACATCCACTGAGCGGTAACTTTTTTTTTCCTGTGGCTAAAGTGTTGTGCATGGTCAAGTTTATCCTGCATTTACTGTAAATTGTAATTTAATATAGGAGAGCTTCTCTTATCACTATACTATGAACTTCATGAAAGTGTTGGGAGAATGGCAGCGTAGTGGTTTGTTTGTTACCCTTCCCACGACTTGTAAGATGATCCTAATATTTTAAAATACTGACCTTGGTCAGCATTTCCATTTCAGTGTGATTCGTAAATATCCCATGATTCATTTCATTTCATGTGTGATTAAAATAACATCTCTATTCTGAAATAACTTGTTGCCCTTTCTAGTAGATTAACTAGTAATTTCTGTAGCTGTGGAATGATAAACCGCCGTCCTGTTTCTGGGGTGGTGGCTGGGGATTGCAGTAATCTGGTCAGTTCACCTGGCAAATCTCGCCCACAACTGTTGCTAGATGTCTTAAACGATCCAGGGCGAGGCTGCGTGTCTTTTCATTTGCAAGTAGAATTGGGGTATTAAGATTTAAGCAAGTCTTCCACCAGCTTGAATGAATCTGACACGGTTTGTATAAGATCATGTTACTGGATAAGGTTTCTTAAATGCTTGTGTTCTTGCTTTGCTTGTCTTTTAACTTTAAGGTTTGATGGGTTTAATTCTTACATGCTTCAACTGAAGGGAATGCTAGACCTTTCCTGCAAGCAAATATCTCTCCAATTAAGCTTTGGAAGTTCTGGATTGCTCAACCTTCGACCAGTTTTATTAGGAATTCCCTCAGTGTATCCTCCAATTGAGTGTACTGTAATGAGTCACGTAACCCCGTTACACGGGGAAGAGAAACGGGAAAGGGAAGGAGAGGCTTCCGGACAGCAGGGGGTTGATTCCTCAAGTACTACACGTAGCTCAACTTAACTGGCTCTCTTTTTTTAGGCTGTCGTGTTTAGGTTGACATGTTCTTCACCAACAGAGTAGTTGCATCATGTGAGTGAGCAGAGACGTTACCCTTATTATCTCTCGGTTTCAAGAGGAGAAAGAATGATGCCAACTCTTCTGTTGTGGGGCTTTGCCAATTCGTAAAACCTGATATTTTTTTTATTAACATGAGTATTTCAAGTTATTTTATATATATCTTGATTGATTTTAATAATTATGAAGTTAATGACTATATAAATTTTTAGTAGTGATTATATTACCAATTATATAATTTTAATCTGTCACCATATATAGCAAACAACTTGTGTGTTATTTACAAATTACAATCACACTACAATAGTACATTAAAAAAAAGATATTCAATTTTATTAACAAAAATAAATTGAAACTTCAAGGATCAAATTTCACACTAACAAAAGCGAAGTCCTTTTCCCTATTTATAATGCCCATGAGGGGCCTATGTAAGAATTTTGGTTCCCAAGGTAATCTTGTTTATTCATTTTTAATCCTTGTTTATTGAAATTTTGATGTTTCATTCCTGTACTTTATTTATTTTGCATTTTAGCTATTCGATTTCTTGAGAATAGTCACAAAAATGGAATAGATAGAAAATTGCTGGTTATCCAAACTTTGGCCAAAAAAAATCTGTTGACATGGTCTCCACGTTCCTTATTTTACGAGCATTAGTAAAATATTTCATATTTATTAATAACATAATTTTAAATTTATTTCATTAAACAAATGAATTGATTTTCAATTCACAACTTAAAAAGAAAACAATGCTCGAAAACGAAAATATGTTGACATGGTCTCCACGTTCCTTGTTTTCTGGAAGGAGAAGAAAAGAATAAAACTTTTAAGCCGCCCCCAAAAGCATGGGTTTGACCTTCAGGTGGCGAAGGGTCGATACCTCTGGCCTTACACCTGTGCTGGAATGAAGATTAGGTGCACGTGCTTTCACCTACCCCTACCGCAGGAATCATGAAAAATCACGGGAAGCCCCCTCCAAATTGGAGTTCAGCTCGGACATGTTTTACCCGCAGCGATATGGATATCCTCATGGTTTATAAATATTCCAGGTTGGACATAACACGACAGGATCGGCTGACATCCGACAATGATAAATAAAAAGGGCACCTCGGATAGAAGCTGATTCTTTAAATCTAGAGGGTGAACGTGACGAGGTAGACTAAAATGCGTGCTGCGACATGCGGAATTTCAACATAAAAAACTTGCATTGGGCTTCCACTCACAATTGAAATCAGGTGGCAGAGGCATGAAATGGGTTAGCTTCAGCTACCCTTCTCCAAGCACGTCTGTGTTCAATAATGGAATGGTAGTTAAAATATCTCCGGACAATTATATAGTGAAATCTGCAAGACATGGTATAATTATATATAAACTGACAAACAAACCCTTCTCCTAACGAATACTTTGCCGAGTAGTTCTGGCACAATTAAGCAGTATGGGCGAAGAATCAGGGTATCGGCCATTGTTATTCGGACCCGACTCTCGTCTTCCAGACTTGTCATCTGCTGCAATTGAAGAGTTCTTGGAGCAGGGCCCTGTGCCTGCCAGATGGTGGCCGCGTCTTGTTGCATGGGAATCGAGGCTACTATGGCTCCTATCTGGCTCATCTATCATTGTTTCCGTCGCCACTTTCATGCTTAGCTTCGTCACCCAGATGTTTTCAGGGCATCTTGGTGCATTAGAGCTTGCTGGGGCATCCATTGCCAATGTAGGGATTCAGGGTCTTGCTTATGGAATAATGGTATGCCTTGTCTTTTCCCCCTTTTATGATTATTTTGTCTTGTTCATTAAGATATATACATGATCTCGACATTCAAATGAAAGTCTTGATTCTGGTTGAAGTTTACTCTTACATCCTCACCGGACTAAGTTTTTGAGCTGAGATCGTTTTTTTTTGGTTCACAGTAACAGTTTTTGCTGTTTGAATGATACTTTTATATGAAACTGAGTCAATTAAGAATAAAATAAAGATACAAAGCCTAGTTGCTTCTTTCAGTAAGTTCTAAATAAGCTGTGATCATGCTCTATAACCTTCTTGTTAAGGAACCACCTCACCTAAAAGCTTAAGCTTGTAAGTGAGGTTCTATAATATGATTTATATTATTCTCTAACACCCTCCCTCAAGTGAAAGCCCTTGTGCTTGGTTTTTATCAAATAGAATGGGGGTGGTGAGATTCGAACTCGTGACCGCTGGGTCAACAAGGCTCTGATACCATGTTAAGAAACCATCTCACCTAAAAGCTTAAGCTTGTAAATTAGATCCCATAATATGATTTATATTATTCTCTAACACTTCTAACTTCACTGATAATTAACAGTTGGGAATGGCCAGTGCCGTCCAAACTGTCTGCGGCCAAGCCTATGGAGCCAAGAAGTACTCTTCAATGGGCATCATTTGCCAAAAAGCAATTATATTGCACTTGGGCGCAGCTGTCCTCCTCACATTCCTTTACTGGTTCTCGGGGGCAGTGCTGCGAGGTATAGGGCAATCTGACGTCATAGCAGCGCAGGGCCAAATTTTCGCCCGTGGCCTGATACCTCAGCTATATGCATTTGCATTGAGCTGCCCTATGCAGAGGTTTCTCCAAGCTCAGAACATAGTAAACCCTCTAGCATACATGTCTGTTGCCGTGTTCCTACTCCACATTCTTCTATCCTGGATCGTTGTTTATGTCCTGGAGTACGGTCTCCTGGGAGCAGCGCTAACCCTGAGTTTCTCTTGGTGGCTGTTTGTCATCTTAAACGCGCTTTACATTCTCCTGAGCCCATCTTGCAAGGAAACCTGGACTGGCTTGTCTATCAGTGCTTTCACAGGAATATGGCCTTATTTTAAGCTTACTGTCTCCTCTGCTGTCATGCTCTGGTATATAAAAGATTTACAGCACTTCATGGTCTGGTACTGATTTCTACATTCTAATTGATTACTTTGGATGTTGATTCTTTGTTGATGATGCAGTTTGGAGATATGGTACAGCCAAGGACTGGTGCTGGTATCAGGACTTCTCCCTAATCCAACAATATCACTGGACTCTATTTCTATCTGGTATGCCAACTGCTAGCATCTTCGTTTCCCACCTGCACAAATGCCATTCTTTTTTACAGGTTCTAACTTGAAATGGAAATATCCTCAGCATGAACTACTTGAACTGGGACATACAGTTTATGCTTGGACTAAGTGCTGCTGCCAGGTTTGTCAGCAACTCATACGCTTCCACTGTCATTAGTCAAGGCATATATATCTTGATTCGATTCAATCCATTTAATTCATTTCCTTTGTCCTGAACAAATAAGATGGCTACTAGAATACTAATAAAAGATGCATCATTTATTTCAAACCAACGAACTTTCGTGTTGAATTGCAGCGTTCGAATAGGCAATGAGCTTGGAGCAGGTCATCCGAAAGTAGCGAAATTCTCAGTGATAGTGGTGAATGCCACTAGCATAATTATTAGTATAGTTTTCAGCGCAATAGTTCTGGGTTTTAGAGTTGGATTAAGCAAACTCTTTACAAGTGACACTGCGGTTATAGATGCAGTTATTAATTTGACTCCCCTGCTTGCCAGCTCCGTATTTTTAAATGGCATTCAGCCTATACTCTCAGGTCAGACTGTTACATTTTATGCATCTGCTCCTATTAAAGGCTATAGCTACAAGAGAAAATAGAATAATCGTTTTCTTATTGAATTTCAGGTGTGGCCATCGGGAGTGGATGGCAAGCTATTGTAGCTTATGTTAACTTAGCCACGTATTATGTAATTGGTCTCCCAATTGGGTGTGTTCTTGGCTTCAAAACCAGTTTGGGAGTTGTTGTAAGTTTCTCTCCCATGCATAACCTTTTCCTTCTTTGGATTAATTTGAGCCCGAGACCATCTTCTTGTCAGAAGATGGAGAGGTCACTGGACTAAATCCAGTGATTGATTGTCCTAAAATTTTGCTTACAGAAGAGAATTGAGATAAATCCATGTTATCTTGTTTCAGGGGATTTGGTCGGGCATGATCACTGGAGTTTTCTTGCAGACAGTAACTTTAATTATGCTTACTGTCAGAACAAACTGGGATGCTGAGGTAATTCCACAATCATGTTCTTTCAATTACCCCCCCCCATGGTTGGATTGAATCGGGATTCATTGTCGTTGTTGTTAAAAATGCGTTTACAGGTTGAAAAAGCAGCAGAACGTTTGCGTATTTCAGCAACCGAAGAGCTCACCGCCTTGGTGGGTACTAATTAGGTTGCATTTCGTTGATGCCTGACGATAAAATGAACTCATACAGAAGAGAGAGAGATGTCTGGTTGGAGAGAATAAACAGTAGCCAAACTATCTCAAAGACATTTCCATGGGTTCCCATTTTTCCGTTTTGTTTCTTTTGCTGTTTTTCAAAATCCAACAATGGAGGATTTTAAGACATCCTGATCAACCCATGTAAAATCAACTGAGAATATGGTTGGATAGACTTGTTTTTATTACAGCAGCACATTACATTCTGAATTGTTACTGTTTTGGCTAAATGATGGTTGTTTATTTCAGGTTCCGTGTCCATGATAATTCCCTAGTTCTGAAAACAAGCTACTTCATCATTAAATTTAAATTAATTATAAACACGCAGCACAAATTAAGAAATATGATAATATTTTTTTTTTAAATAAAATAAAATGGTCAAGGTGTAATGGTAGTTCCTTCTGCAACGTGTGCAAGATGCTGTATAATGTTTTACATTCTCTGTGATGTAATGGAAACCCAGCTAAAGGTCCAAGTCCGAATCAACTCACATTTTATTTTTGTTTTAAAATTTTAAAATTACATTGTTTTAATATTAAAACAAGTTTTTTCATTAACTTGTTCAGGTTAGGTCAGGGATTTAATACTTTTTTTTTTCACTTAATGTTTTGTGAAACAACTATTATAAATTAAAGGATAAGGATGTAATCACAGAGAATTTAAAGTTCGAGCACTCATATAAGCAGCTCCAACCGATGAAAGATGAACAAAAGCTACCACAGGAAACCAGGAATCATTAGAATTGTAAAGAAGAAGAAGAAGAAAGTATTTGTTTTCCCTCCACCGAATTCATATTTACTGAACTGATACAACGAATTAAATAAATTCAATTAAAGGTAATAGCTTTTTTCACTACAGTTTATTATAATAATAATAATACAAAAAAAACACTAAAGATCCTCATTAAAACACTATAAAGAAAAAAAAAATTCAGTTTATTATAAATATAAATAAGATAGAATCTAATAAAACATTGTAGCAATTCATAATATTTTATAAAAATAACTACAGTGATTTTAGTGATTTTTCCACATAATTTAGCTTTTTATTATATGATTACTAGGCAAAATGAGGGACAAAGTGATATTTCCATGGTTTCAATTGGTATATTCAATAGGTAAATTGATCTCTCCATGTTTTGTAGCTATTAATTTAACCTTTAAAATAAAAAACAATTGTCTTGCTAACAAGGGCTCATGGTCTTTTTACTACTTTCAAAACAACTGTAAAAAGACTAAAATATACCTGGAAGAAAAATTGTTAACCATGTTATTAGAGATATTTTCATCATTTTTTGTTATTTTTAATTTGCGTGAGTAGCAAATTAATATTATATATAAAAATTATTGGCGCATATGAATGTTAAAAAAATAGTCATCAATTATATCGTTTAAAAAAATAACTCAAGTCATGATGAGTTATCAGCCATAGGCTTTTGTTGTTGTTGTTCTTTTTTCTCTCTCTTTTGTCCTAGAGACTCATACTTGACTTTTCAATCTTCAATTGTATCATTTAGTTTGTATTTATTTTAATTTTAGTTTTTGTTATTTTGATTGTTATTTGTATTGTTTTTCATGTTTTAAGTAAAAAAAATTCAATTTTATTCCACAGTATTTTTTTATTTTCTAATTTACTTTTTTTTATTGAATTGTTTTTCAATATTGTCTCTTGATATTTTCTTCATTTATTTTTTGTTTTTAATTTTGGTCCTTAATCTTTTAATTACTAATTCCTTATACTCTTTCTCTTAATTTATTTTGTTTTAAATATAGTTCTTTATTGTTTTATTTTATTTAGTTTTTGTACCAATTTTGATATTCATTGTTTTAATTGTTATTTGTTTGGTTTTTAAATTTTTTATGATTGAAAATTTTGCTTTGTTAATTTTTCATGCTTGCCTTCTACAAGTTAATCCTATTCTACATGACTCAAGTCATAGATTTCAAGTATTTTCTCAATTTAAGTTGTATTTTAGGCTATTTTTTAAAAATTTATCGTTTAATACTGAATCATTGAGTCTTGAACTGTATGATTTATTTCAATTTTGGTGGGGTTTCTTGATTTAATCTCTCGGGTAGTATGTTAGTAAAGTTAAACCTGTATTGACTAGAGTTTTCTTCTCAATATTTTTTTTTTAAATTGATTTTTTTACTTTCAATACGTGACATTAAATTATTGATCATTGAGTCTTGTAATTTTTCTATTTTTCTTCTTGTGGGATTATTCCAAGGGATCGGGTTAATAAAGTTAACATAAATAAACTCGAGTTTTTCCCCATCATTTCTCTTCTTTGATTTAACTTTAGTCTTTTTTTCTAAACTTCATTCAAGTGTTGTGAATTAATTTAGTTAACACAAAAATCTACATAAAGATGAAAGAAAACAGCTAAAAATATAACATGAAAAAATTATCCAGCACCACAGGCCAAGTTATCTAGTTGCTACCATGGCATTACCAAAGAACAGAACAAGTGCATGCTATCTACCATGCCGGATTTTTTTGCATGGGAAGAAAAACTTACCCCTTCCTAAATTGAACAAGAATTAAATATGTTCTTTATAGTGATTAAATTTCTTTTTTTGTCGCCTAATGTTAACCCACAGGATAATTTTATCTCTAAGGAAAAAAAGAGAAAAAGAAAATGACAATCTGGGAAATGGAATGGACCACAGGGACGGATCCGAATACTTCGTAAAATACGATTTTACTCTTTAATTAACGTTATTCCTCTGTCTCTCCTGTCAAATATAAAACCAATATAATAATACTAAGAATTTTTTTTCTTAATCAAGTTCTTTCACAAATTCAGATCCAACCTCTCTCCCTCTGTCCGTCCGTCTGTTTCTCGACATTGTTGTTGCCGTTGATCTACAATCGGCTCAACCAGTCTCCGGTCACATCCGACCTTAATTCTCTCTTCCTCGTTGCTGAAATTCGCAGGTCTGTTCCTGTCATCCTTGTTGTGTTTTTTTTTTTTTTTTTTGTGAAGGAAAGAGTGGATGTCGGCGTGAAATGTTCTTGCTTGGAACTTTTGAATAGGCTTTAGGACCCCACACCAATGATGTCGAATGGTGATGTTTCTTTCTTTGTTGGCTATCAACAAAAAAATGTAAAGGGTGTGTTTTTGTCACTTATTTGAATGAATTTGGATCTAAACATTCACGTATTCATTTTTTTTAATGTTTTTTTGTCTGTTTATGTGAATACGACTTAAAGATCGAGCTTTAGGTGATGGGAAGGAAAATGTGGTGCGAGAATGATAAGGCATTGTCTAAGTTTGAACCTTTGGATTTGATGATGTGGGGTCCTAAGGAAAGAAACGATCGCTTCCATTTAAAGATCTTAATTTCTTCTTCTTTTTTGTTCACTGCTGATCCCTTTTTTCTCTCTCTGTTTTGGCATTTCTTCACTGTTTGTTTTGTAATCTATTAATGAGGTGCATTTGTATCTTGTTTGCAGCTGGCATTGACTCTTCAGGGAAGTTTTTTAAGAGTTGAAGAGATATAAAGGGGGTGAAATTTATGAAGAAAAGGGATAGGGAGCAGAGATGCTAGGGAGCCAATCTTCTGATTCCATTGAATATGAGGATCAAACACCTTCTCGAGAAGTTTGGGCAAATGGGGTTTGCATGAAAACTAGTGAAGTTGAAGCAAAGCTTGATGAGGGAAATATTCAAGAGGCAGAGTCTTCCTTACGTGAAGGGTTATCTCTAAATTTTGAGGTTGAGTCCTTAATTTTAATCTTAAGGTGCCATTGTTAATTTATTGTTATCGGAATGAATTATTGCATTATTCTTTTCTTTAGCTTGTGCAATTTAACTGAAGGGAAGAGTGTATTAAACAGCTTCATAAAGTAAAGCTCTTTTTATTATTTTTATTTTCTCAAGATTGAGGTTGAATGTGTGGAGAATGATGTTTGATCCTCCCACTTCATCCAGTGTCAATTCTCATGCATATAAATAATGTTTAAGAAAGGCAAGATATGAACGATCATTTACCCAGGTAATGAATAATTTTGGTATCTATGGGGGTATTCCAGAGAATGGACTTCTGCAGAAGGCTAATCTTTACCTGTTAAGTACTTCCATGAAGGTTTTTATTTCAAAGTAGTTGATTCAGCTGAACATATTGGCTTTAGCACAAGGATGATAGCTCTTGCACTTAGTTTTAAGATACTCATTTTTTTCTAAGAATATCCTCATGCCCTGGGACCCATGTGCCTTTTCCCATTCTATTATATCACTCGTGCTGTTTCTGTTGACAAATATATTCCTTCTTTTTTTCCTTCCTGTAAGTGTGCTCTTTATGGACCATTTACCCCCTATAATTGTAGGAATTTGAGTAAAATGTCAATTATTCTTCTCATATTTTCCAGAACAGATTTGTTCATCACTAGTGACTTTCATTTTCAATTTTATTGATTTCTCTTAATTTTTTTTTGAAACTTCACTGTTATTGTATGTGTTTATTGTGACCAGCTGCATGTGCCTTTTATTTTATGCTGCGTGCTAATCTTGATGTTGCTATTGTATTTTAACCTGTTTTTCTATGCAAAATAAGCAGAGCACAGATACGATACAGGGTCAGAGTGCTCAGTCTATTCCAACTCTAATATTGTTGTTTGTATATAATTTTTTGTAGATTTTACTACTATATTGCCATGAAATTTGTAGGTAGTCAATAATGCTTTTGTACTTAGATTCCACACCTATGAAATGATTCTGTTCAAGTTTATTTTGCTTAAAATTGACCTGTTAATGGATTTTTCAAATTGACAATGATCACTGATATTTACATGTTGAAATACATTAAATGACATAAGGTGAAGCAACCTTATGACATTTTTTTTGCACTTTGTAAATAGTAGAGGTGCAGATGCAATATGATGGTCTGTGTTTATGAAATTTGGCAGGAAGCAAGAGCACTTCTTGGAAGGTTGGAGTATCAACGAGGAAATGTAGAAGCAGCCCTTCATGTGTTTGATGGCATTGATCTCCCAGCTGCCATACAGCGACTGCAGCCATCATTTTCTGAAAAACAGCCTTCTAGGAAGGGTCGTTCTCGTGGTGACTCACAGCATGCAGTATCACAGCATGCTGCTAGCCTGGTGCTTGAAGCAATATACTTAAAAGCAAAATCTCTTCAAAAGCTCGGGAGGTTAAATGGTAGGCTGATCTTCCGATGATTAATAATGACTGTTGGCACACTTACTTTGTACCTTTGGATACCCTGTTTTCTTTTGAACCCTGCCTTGTGGTATCTTGCAGATGCTGCTCATGAATGTAAAAGGGTGCTTGATGCTGTGGAGAAGATATTCCACCAGGGCATACCTGATGTGCAAGTAGACAACAGATTGCAAGATACAGTTTGTCAAGCTGTAGAGCTCCTTCCAGAGCTCTGGAAGCAGGCAGGTTGCTATCATGAAGCAATGTCTGCTTACAGACGTGCTCTCCTTAGTCAATGGAACCTTGGCGATGATAACTGTTCAAGGATTCAAAAAGCATTTGCAGTGTTTTTGATGCACAGTGGAGTGGAGGCTGGTCCACCCAGCTTAGCTGCACAGGTTGATGGTTCCTATGTTCCTAAACACAATCTGGAAGAGGCAATTTTACTCTTGATGATTCTTGTTAGGAAATTCTACCTTGGTAAGATTGTATGGGACCCATCAATTTTGGAGCACCTTACATTTGCACTATCTCTATGTGGCCAAACTTCTGTTTTGGCAAAGGAACTTGAGGAGATCATGCCTGGGGTATTTCATCGTGTTGACCGATGGAATACTTTAGCTCTTTGTTACAGTACAGTAGGACAAAACAAAGCAGCTTTAAACCTATTGAGGAAGTCTCTACACAAACATGAACAACCTGATGATCTCACTGCACTCTTGTTGGCTGCCAAGATCTGCAGCGAAGATTCTCATCTTGCTGCAGAGGGTGTGGGATATGCACAAAGAGCTATTTCTAATGCCCAAGGGCGCAATGAGCATCTGAAAGGTGTGGCCATTCGAATGCTAGGTCTTTGTTCGGGAAAGCAGGCTACTATTTCTCCATCTGATTTTGAAAGGTCTCGTCTTCAGTCTGAAGCCTTGAAATCATTGGATGCTGCAATGTCTTTGGAGAAAAACAATCCTGATCTGCTTTTTGAGTTGGGAATGCTGTACGCAGAGCAACGAAATTTGAATACTGCTCTGCGCTATGCAAAACGGTTCATTGATGCAACTGGCGGCTCTTTGCTAAAAGGTTGGAGGCTACTTGCTTTGATTTTGTCTGCTCAGCATCGATTCTCAGAGGCTGAGGTGGTAATTGATGCTGCTTTGGACGAGACTGCAAAATGGGAGCAAGGACCATTGCTTAGGCTGAAAGCAAAATTGAAGACCTCCCAGTCTCTGCCCATGGGTGCAATTGAAACTTACCGCTACCTTCTTGCATTGGTTCAAGCTCAAAGAAAGTCTTTTGGTCCTCTTAGAAGTGTTTCTCAGGTAAGCTGCTTCTTTTTTCACACCCACATAATTATCTTGTGATCTTGTACTGTTGCATCATGAAATATTGCTCAGTAAATTGCTTTTAGGGTGCAGTGTTAACCAATTCAGCTTGTTTCCTTATTTTAAACTCATCTTTATTCTTTTTTCTTTCCACGACAGGTTGGGGGTGATGGAGTGAATGAATATGAAGTTTGGCATGGCCTAGCTGATTTGTATTCTCGGCTTTCACATTGGAAGGACATGGAAGTATGTCTGGGAAAGGCCAAGGAGTTGAAACCGTACTCTGCAGAAGTTCTTTACACAGAAGGCAAGATCTGAAACTATAGTCACTGCATGAATAAATGTTAATAATTTTTTTTTTATTCCATGCTGCAATACTTTCTTTTATATTCAACGCTGCTTAAAATTATAGAAAATGAAAATCATTCTAGGTTTTGTATATTTGAATCTGGTTGTGCGCGCTTGGGGAATGGCCAGAACACTAGACAAAAGCCATCTGCGTGCAAGGGCGATCTTCTTACCAAGAAGGACTTTAAGAAATAGAGTTTAAAATTAGTTGGCTGTGTTGAATTAACATGAACAGAGCAACTTGAAGAGATCAGGATGCAGTTTCTCTCAAGGACTGCTTTTAAAAGTTTAGCCTTGAGTAAAAATTTAATAATTATGTGGAGCATCCTGTCTTCTTGATGCACCCGGATCGTTGTTCTTTATCACTCATCTTTAATGGGAAAATTCCTTTGCATTCATACATATTTTTATGGACTGAAGTTTACTTGCTCTCTCGTCAATAGGTGGTATGCAAATAAATTCAGAGTTCTCTTGAATGTGCATGAATGTATGTCAAAGCCCATTATTACGTGATCAATAGCAATGAACTTGGCCATTCCAATTATTGTTATTAAGCATATGCCGTTTGATATCTATTATATTGTGCTTTATTTATTGGTACTCAAACAGCATCCACTTGCTGGTTGGTTTCTCAAAAATGGAATAGGAATTTATATGCTCGTGGTGTTTTGTCAAGTACAGTGGCTTTAAATTAAAATGCATATCTATATTTTATCGCGCGGTTCTGCCAGGTGTTATGCTCCAAGGACGTGGACAAGCTGAAGAAGCCATGTCTGCTTATATTACTGCTCTTTTAGTAGACCCATCATTTGTGCCTTGCAAGATACTGATTGGTGCCTTGTTATCCAAGAGGGACTCCAATGCATTGCCTGTTGCAAGAAGCATACTCTCAGATGCCTTGAAGATAGAACCTACCAGCCGAATGGCCTGGTATTACTTGGGGATAATTCATAGAGTTGATGGACGGATAGCTGACGCCGCAGACTGCTTCCAAGCAGCCTCCATGCTTGAAGAATTCGATCCCATCGAAAACTTCAGCTCTATTCTTTGACTGGTTTAACTTAAGGTTTGAACTCACACTAATTTTTATGCATCACTTGTTATTTATTTATTTGGTTGTTCTTCCCCCTACCCTTTGCAGCACAATCTACATGAGTAATTGTCACCAATGTCAAATCTTGAAACAGTTCTGCAAATATGTTACGTTCTCTATGGTGGATTTTCTCCTAATTTGTAATCCTCTATTCCTTTGATCATAAAAAAGGGCCAAAGAGGACCGATGAGGGGACCAGGTTGCATACGGTATGCAGGAAGCTTAAAAGACAAGGAAAGAGTTGAAGCATGGATGAACATTCAGCTGTGTAAATGTATGGTTTTTAAAGTGAGCGATAGTTTTTGAAAGATAATTACAGATTCAAATAGTTTATGCTGTATCAATTGTATATTGCTTATTTCCCCCCCTTTCAATTCGAAGAACATTAACAGTAAAGTTACCCTTTCATCTTTTAATCTGTACAACAGTGAATTATTTTTACGATGTCTTTACATCTCTTGTTTGTAACTTGAGTATCATTGGCTTTTACTGAGTAGTTCAAGGTAGGTAATCTTGACATGGTTTCGACTTTACTACTAGCATGTTATGGTAAATATGATTTTGATCTCAATAGCAAGTCTCGAGTTTGAGTTAGGACATGCATTTCTTGTAAAAATCTAGGACAACCAGGATTTTACTCGTTCACATGTGTCTACTTTCCAGGGGTGGAGTTTCCTTGTATAAAAAAAAAATATTATGGTAAATGATTTCGAGTCTCTGGCTTAACGGAAGATGGGAGATTTAGGATCAAATGCTAGCTAAAAATCTGATGTCAAAACTCTAAAGTCTAAACTACGGTGCTTTTGATTTTATAAGAAGGAAAACCAGTGGAACTAGGGTGCAGGCCTGTGATCCAATCCTACTATAGTCGAACCAGCTACTCATGAAACATAGCCATGGTCTAGAATCGCTCTCGCTTGATGTTCTTCCCTCCCAATTGAGCTGTTTCAGAAAATATCACTTACCTATTTCGAAAAGATAAAATTCATTTCGAGGAAAAGAAAAGTTTCAGAAAGTCATTGTAAAACCAGGCACATAGCTGATACTATAATTGTCAGACCTGGCTGGGAAATTGATCACTGATTGTACTTGCATTAACATAAAAAAAACAAATTGTCCACTGATTTCCCGGCCTTAAGAATTTGTTTTTTGAGCATGAGTAATAATATATAAAAAAAACAGTCGAGTATTTTTTGCTCTCCTAAATCAGCTTGCGTTTCCATTCATAGTATTTTTTGTTTTACTTTGGCCTCTTTTGTTAGGCTATTTTTTAGAGGTATATTTTTTTTCTTGATCTTATGTCGCATATGGCTGGTTAGTCGAGTTAACTCAGGTTAACATAGTTTTTTTTCCCTAGATTTTTAATGAATACTTTTTTAATTTTGCATTATGTTATTTCCCCTTGGTAGTTGCCCCAAAGATAACTTGAATTTTATTTTTCAATATTGTATTTTTGAAGATTTTCTTTTTAACATTTGACATTAAATTATTAAACCTTAAACTTAATAATTTTCTATCATTTTTCTTTTTGAGAGTTCGTTTAATTTTATATTGTGTTTTAGTTAATTTAATCCAAGTTATTTCATATTATCATTGCTTGAATATTCTATTTTTGTATTAAAAAGTTTGACCCGGCCCGCGTATACATTTCATGTTTCCCCTGAAACATTTCGTTAAGGAATAAGCAACTTGTGATGAATAATAATAGTTTCACCCGGCCGCCGTATTCCTTTCAATTGCTGTTATATATAATATAGTATTAAAAGAGATAAAACCCGACCATTTTATTTAAATAACTGAGCGCCCTTCCTTCTAAGAGAGTGGGAAGCACTTGAAATAACATCACACAGATGGCTTCCATGAAAGCAACTGCTCCTCAACTACCTCTTTTGAGCGATTTAAGGATTCATTTTTGACAAACATTCCCCGATCCAAAAGGTGAGGGTGAGTTTGCCTGTTCCCATGTTTACATTATCTATACACAAGAATTATTGCATCTAATAAAGCAGGTCAAGCCAGAAACTTACATTCGGGAGATCAAGAGCGGGACAGACACCGTGACCTCCTCCCCCATTACCGGCTGGAATATGTCCAGCTCTCCATAACACTCCAGAACACGCATCCTGCAACCTTCCGCGGCCATCAATCCAGTCGAGAATGCGCCATGCACTGACCCTGGGTAGCTGATGCTTGTAGCCTCTCCGGCAAAGAATAGGTTATCTATTGGGATCCTTAGCTTCTCATACAGATCATGGGATTTGCCTACCGTATCGTAGCTATAGGAACCGAGTGAGTTTAAATCTGAGCCCCACCGAGAAACAAGATACTGGATCTGCATATTCGAGAAAAATGAATATTATTTTGCGAGTTATATAAGAAGCCCGAGGCAGCATGATTCCATGAACAAGAAATGCAAGCATATGGAACTCAGATTACCGGTGCAGAAGCATCAGGAAGGATCTTCTTGAGTTGTGTAAAAGCAAAATTAGCAGCAGCTTCATCAGACATTTTCTCAATGTCCCTGGCAAGCTTCCCAGCAGGCATATAAACAAGGACAGGGTGACCAATTGCCTTGTGAAGATTCAGGAAGTAGCTGCAGCCATAAGATGTCTCTGCAACCACACCCAAGAACTCTACATTTGGCCAGAACACATGGTCAAAGTTCAACACAATCTTATTCTCAATCCCAACTCCAAGGTCCTTGATGGCTTTTTCCTTCCAATCCGGAAGTTCAGGTTCAAAAGTTATGGTCTTGGATTTCAGCACACCAAGAGGAACAGCAACGACAGCAGCATCGGCTATAAATGTGCTCCCATCTTCCACGGTCACCTTTACCCCATTGTAACGCCTTGCTATTTTTGTCACCCTGAAAAATGACAGGGGTGAGTGTATTCACTGGACAAAAACAGCAGATGCAATGTGCTGGCAAGCATGCACAAACTAGAGCATAACACAGGGTTAGGAATGGCTATTGTTATCAACTCATACCTGTGGTTTAAGTGAATGTCAAGACCTTTGGCAAGAGTGTTTATAACAGGAAGGTAGCCCCTCACCATAAGCCCATGACCACCAGGGAGCAGTTCTTCCTGCAAAAGATGATGCATACACTAGCATGTAAAGACATAATTGATATGGTCGAGCAAGTGAGTTTATATATCAATTGAGTATAGAATAAAACATTTCTCCACAAACCGATCCAATATTATGTGCAGGCTTAAGTTAGAAATAACACCTCAGGTTCCATATCCCCAAGTTAATTTTGAATAAAATGTGGGAATGTACAATGCAGTAAAATTCCAGGTCTGGTGTCAATTCAAGCAGAGATTAAAATTTTTTAGCTCACCCTGTCATGTTCAGCCCAAACAACTATATTCTACAACCTACTGCTGCTCTACATGACTGCTAAGTGTTAATGCTGTCGATGTACAAGAGAGTCTATAAGAAGACCAGTAAATGTACTCCTGTCATTTTCCAGTCCTCTAAACAGAAAAAAACAATATTGCACTTTAATAGTTAAAATTTGGGCCTGTCATAAATCTAAGAGACTACCAAGCACCATACAACTTATTTGGTGCTTTCACAAATATGTGGTTGTGAAATGATAATGCAAGGTGATGATGCTCAGGATTCTGATTAATGACATTCTTGATAAGTGAAAGATTACCTGATCCCAGCATTTAAGTGATATCGTCTCAGAATCAGCAGCAAACCATCCTTCCATTCTGCATAAATACCACTGAAGCACCTTATGGGGAAGCCCTTCCAACCTGCAAGTCAAAAGCAACTTTATTAAATCAAAATTTCCTGGTCAAGAAACATACAAATTACATTACAAGAAATGACTATTCCGATATGTCATTATGGGAATATGACCTTAAATCTGGTCTTCTTTCAAAAACAATTGAGAAAGCACGGAGTATAGACATGTCTTCATTGTTTTCAAGTCTTACTTTATCTGTCTGCACTCAAGGAGAGGAACAGCAACTCAGAAACGCCCATGACACAAACAGAATAGGCTTGTGTTGAAGCAATGGAAATAATTTCACAATCACAAAGAACACCATCCTCTTCAAGGGTTCTATGCCAGAAAAAACTCTGAAGATCAATTAAAAAAGACTCAAGATACAATAAGCCTCAGTCAAAGAGAAAAGGATTGATTAAGCTAACACAGTCTAATGATGCTATGATATTAGGAAGTGTAAAAAGAAGAGATAAGAAAAGAAAAGAAGAAATGCATGCCTCCTTTAAGATATTCTCAAATGCTTCGCCAACTTTGGTGACCAATTCTTGTGGAACTTGGTTCCCATCCATATCAAACAGTGCATAGCTGCACAGAGAATATAAAATTTAAACAAAAGAAATTCAACCTGGTACTCGAAGTGTGCATATGTAAAATTTAAGAGATGTAACTAGGAATTGAGAAAATGTCAAAAAAATAATAATTCAACCAGATTTTAAACTCAGCCCTGTCAATTGATTTCCCTTGATAAGACACAGCAACAGACAAAAACATGACAACAGATAGCATCTTGGGAGATAAGGAGCACCCTAAACTATCTTTCTACATCACAACTTCAAAAGGATCAGGCAGGTATTCATGATTCATGAATAAATCACGCTACTGGATTGTAATCACGCATTCTGTTTTAGTTATGAACTTCCGAAACATCTTGCATGACAAATGCAAAGCAAATAAGAAATAAAAGCAAGAAATACTAGTTTTTATTACCTTTCAAGATCATGGTCATACAAGACAGAGTTATCACCACTAGTACGATACAGGGGTAGTCCTAACCTCCCAATCAACGGTGCCAATGGATTCTCTTTGCATACCCCATGCAACCTGGAACCACAATCAATCCCATTTTCTAATTTTTGAAAACAAAAATTAATGATAAAATCTGCCATAAAAACAGCGATAATATTTATCACTACTGCTAGTGCTACCATGATGCACCGAGGTCGACAGGAAAACCAAAAGAGAAATCGGTATGAACTCGACCACCGAGTCTGTCTCTTGATTCTAACAAGACAACCTGGAATGAAGCATCATGCAAAGCACGTGCGGCTGCCACTCCGGCAATTCCACCGCCTATCACTATCACTGACGGTGACCCTGCTTGCTTCCTCCCCTCGTTTGAGTAACATAAACCTGTTCATGTTACATTAATGCCAATACAAAACCAAGATTATAACTGATCAACCATTCATTAAGCATTGCCACTGTGATTATAATTACAGTTTAAACTAATAATTAATAAAATTATTAAAACTACTAGAAATCATGCATCCCCAAACACGATCACTTCCCACTCGTAAGGCCCACGGGATTACCGTGCTGTCACTTCCAGTAAATTAAGACGATAAAAAATAATTTAAAATGCAAAAAAAAAAACCAACGGCACCGACAAAATGAGCCAACCATAACCAGAAAAAAATAATAATTCAGATGGTGAAAAAGGAAGGACGAACCTCGACGTAACTGAGGGCGATTACTCTTGACTCCAGAATCCATGATCGTTGAAAGATGATGATGATGGAATGGAGTTAAAGTTGGGATTCGATGGGTTTAAAAGGAAGAAATTAAGATTGCTGCTATAAAGAAGTAATAGTAAAGGTTCGATTGATTTATTTTGGAAATTAAAAAGGGAAGGAGGTAGTTGAGGAGAGTAATGAAGAATAAATCTCAAAAGACACGTTATGAAATGATTTGAATTCGACGACACGAGATAATAACCCAGTTTTCCCCACCAGCTCATGCAGAATCTCTTTTCCAGTTCGACGGCTCTTCCTCCTTGTTTACCAGATCAGATTTTCTGCCTTTCTCCCGCAACTCGATCGACAAATCTTGAGGTCCGTGTTTTGGAAATCTATCCTTACGATGAGATCTCCAGGGAGAGAGAGAGAGAGGGTTGTTTGGTTGGTGTTCTGGTTCGATATTGTGTTTGGGTCTCTGGCTTTATAGAACTCGTGTATGTCAAGCAGTCCAGAGTCCAGACCTGGATACGCGCTGATGTGAGACAACTTCACTCGCTGAGAATCTAGTGACACGTGTTTTTTTATATTATTTTTATAAATTGATGAGAAAAATATTTTTTTTTAAATATACATATATATAAATCTATCTTGATTTAACGAATTAAAACTAAGGAGTACAAGTCTGGTCATAATTGAATCTTGTGTAAGATTTTGATTAAAAAAACTTGTTTAATCTAGTGAAATTTCATTGACACAGGTGACCCGTCTAAATTTTATAATAAGCTAATTTATATTCCTTCTTTCTACATTTAATAACTAAATATGTGCCAGAAAAAAGAGTTTATGTTTTTTTAATTATGTATTGTGGTTAATATTCGAGATTTTGGATTTAGTTTGTATTTTGTATATTTGAATTATATTTGTTAATTCAAATTCTTAAATCTTTCAATTATTTTATTTAAATAAGCTTAACATATTAAATTATTTTTAATTGAATATGTCATCGATTATCAATTGATTCCATAATATGTTAGCTCACCTAACAGCTTGATAATCCAAGTTTTTTTAGCAGGTTATTTTAGATTAATTTTGATAACATAATAATAAGTTGTCCAATTAGATGTACTACAGAGAAACAAAAGATGGTTAAATGTGTATTTAGTATTATAATGTATAATATTTTTAAAAAAATATTGCTAACTTAAAGAATATATTAAAAAAAATTATTTAAAACATATTGAGCTTGAGTGTGTGAAACTGTGAATTAAGAGTTTGTTTATTTGTGTGTTTTAAAAACAATTTTGTATTTGATTTTTTTTTAATTTTCTATACTGTTTTACTATGATAATATAAAATAACAATCTTCTAAATTAAAAAAATATATTATTTTAATATATCTTACAAACTACTTTAAAAATAACTAATTGTTGTTAGGCTACGGTTTTGCATTATATTTTTTTTAAAAAAAAAATTTAAATTTTTTATTTTATTCTATTATATTATTTTTAAATTATTTTTATGTGATATGTGATGATATGAAAAATTAAATTTTAAAAAATAAAAACATATTTTAATGTATTTTGGAATAAAAAATATTTTTAAAAATAATACTAATTAAAATTTCCAACAACCACTAGATTTACTGTAGATTGATGGTGATGGCATCGTCACTCCGATTTGAAAAAAGGAAACATTGTTTTATCAATACTTTATATCTCCCAT
The DNA here is from genome assembly GCA_964035475.1 of Salix caprea. Classification (NCBI taxonomy): domain Eukaryota; kingdom Viridiplantae; phylum Streptophyta; class Magnoliopsida; order Malpighiales; family Salicaceae; genus Salix; species Salix caprea. The sequence continues at coordinate 14,095,794 of OZ037755.1, read as the reverse complement.
GTTTGTTTGAAATGAAATGAAGGGTTACGTATCGGAGAAGCCCTCTCTGCCTTTCCAGGGCACAAAATGACTGATTTTATTACATTCGATTTGGGCCGAGCCTGAATTTATGTTTCAGCCCAATATAACTAGGCCGAAATCCAGACAGAATGACGTGGAGCAATAGCCCGAGAAAATGAGGCAGGGTAACTGATATTTATATAGAAATGACCCAAAAAATTCTCATAGTTATTATGAGCTGTGATCGATTTTTAATTGAAATATTTTTTACGATACATGAAAAGTGAAAACTCATATGCCTTTTAGGATAAATGATTCTTTTAAGGCATTTACATGGATTTTTTCTTGATATTTTATTTAAGTATACGAGCTCATAATAATATTTCAAAAACTAAATTTATTTACATGAATAAATAATATTCATCAAAATACACGATAAAACTTATTTCATGTAAGGCATACCAAAATTGCTAATATTTTTTCTTTACGCAACTAGCCCCGCTAGCAACCAAATTTTCCTAGCAACTCTCAAGTCTCAACAACTAGAAGATGACTTCTCTCTCCCGATGGAAACCCCTCTCGGGACATCACACAGGGATATGCGGCATTGATTGTAACATTTAATTGCAAATTAATATGAATGGTTATAGCAAAACTACTCTCTTAGTTTTTTTAAAAGAGAAAACCTTAGTCTTGGGATCATTATAGTCTTTTCAAATGACTTAGTGGTAACTAAAAGATTTTTAGAGAATGTATTTGTTTATTCAAAAAAAAGTTAAATAATAAAATTACTCCAAGATTAAAAAAAAAATTAGAACTATTGACAAATATATCTTTGTCTTTCCACTAATTTTAATACAATAAAAAGATGTTTTTATCCTTAAAAAGACAACAGAAAACCATGCATCCTAAGGGTATTTTTGCCCTATTACCTGGTTTATACAATAATAGTTTTATTTATTTATTCAATCCCTTCTTATTATTTATACCTGCCAAGTCGATTGGATCAAGAATGACCCCTATAAAATTTAACTTTAAACACGTGTAGCTAAATAGTCAGATCAGGAGGCTTCATGATTAATTATCTGAGTCGATTTAATAAAAAATATTAAATAATTCTTTATGAATTGAATATCAATTTCATCATTAAACGTTTTCTTACAGGTCAACTTGAATAATTCTGAACTTGCTAAGGTAATTAAATCATGTCAAGGTAACTCCAATAAAAAATAATTTTAAACACGTGATAGCTAAATAATCACATCAGGAGGCTTCAATATTAAAAAAGTCAAATAATTCTCCAAGACTTGTATATTTTTTATTACATTAAAAAAACCGCGTCTAATAAAATCTAAAATTTCACTGTACACATCATCTTTCTTCCCCCCTCTTTATCTTAAACTCTAAAATCCATCAAACGTCGTCGTCCAGACTCCATCTGCATCATGTGCATCCAAGAACATTGACAAGGAAAGAGAGGAGAAGAGTTCTTCTAGCAGAGACAGAGTCCCCACAAGTCATATGTCTACTCCTGAGGGACCAGTTGCCAAGCAACTTAGTGATATGGATGCACTGTATCTAGCATCGAGTAGTTGGCCATCTTTAATTTTGATGCTGCCGCCACCATCTGTTCAATCAATTTGCAGGTTCACCGCTGGAGAGAAAGAAAGATAAGAGCATTTTACATGTTGAATGCTATCTGCAAATAATTCCTCCCTCATGTTGCTGGATTTTGAAAACAACAGATCAAGTATAGCCAGCAAGATAAATGAAGAGGATATAGATTGTAGATTTATTTCGAGGCCGGGATCTTCTTGAAACCAGTTGTCAAACGAGGCTTTAATGTTGAATCTTGCCATGACTGTTCAAAATAAATTGAATTTGTAGTTTTTCTAAAACTTTGAAAAGATTTGGAATCAAAACAATAAAAAAAGAGAGAAGGACTTGATAAAATATAACTCATATTAGATAATAATATAAATCGTATACTAGGTTTCATCTAAAATATTAAGTTTTTAGATGAGATAATTCGTTAACATGATATGAGAACTTTGTTGACCTAGCGATCACGAGTTTGAATCTTAACACCCTCATTCTATTTGATAAAAATCAAGCACAAGGTATTAGTGTAAACTTGTATGCAAGTTTCAAACCCAACTAATTTTCACTTAAAGAGGTATATTAAAAAATAATATAAATTATATTCTAGAATTTTATCTAAAAACTTAAGTTTTAAGATGAAATATTTCTTTAATAACTAACTCTTAAATTTCTTCTTGTTTTGTTTAGTTTAGCAACTTAGCATTAATATTCATTTCAAGCTAACACAACAATTCTCTTCCGACAATAACGTTGTTGATACTGTTTCGAGTGAGAGCGCATGCTCCTCCGATGAAGAGTTATGAAAAACTTTCAGTTCATGAAGGAAAGTCACGGCGAGAAACTCTTTGCATCGGTACAGTTTATGAAACAGCATAAGCCGTTTTCTTCTTGCCAGGATGTTCAGTCAAGCCAGGCCTTGCCGTCGAGGGTCTGGAGACAGTCGCCAGGACAGACAGTCTCGGCAGAAGAGCAGCACCGCTCCACTGCCATCCTTGCGATTGCAAGTCTCGCCGGAAATTCTCATCATTTCGCCGGAAAAATAATGGCAAACTTCAACGAAACTATTTCATTCAATAAAAAATGGTTACAAAACACGTTTGATGTTTGATGGGAGATATTCAGAACATTGCAACAGCTATTTTAGGGACATGTACAAAGAAAATATGACGGCATCTATTTCAGCAGGCAGATGATTGGTGAGAGAATAAATGCTTCACATATCCATCAGGAAGTTGCATCCACCGCACTGCAATTCTCCTAGTTTATCCATCCAGGGGACCAGAAAAACCTGATCCGAATACACATCACCGACTAACCTGTTCACATCAACGAGAAAATTCTGTCAGATCAACTTTAAATGACGGGAAGCCTTCTGGGCCTTGAGCTACTGTGAATGACTCTCTTCCTTCTCTCTGGTGTGAATCAGATTTGAAGAACGGAGATCACTTGGCTGATGCCAAATGAATTAACTACCCACAGCTAAGCAGAATCTACTCTCATTAAACAGTTAAACATGAAAACATGCGGCGGGAAAAGGTACGCGAGGAAGGAAAGTACTGTATAAAGTGACCAGTTTTGTCCTGGGGCCATGGACAGCTAGGAAGGGAGCTAGTGGAGGCCATGAAGAATGACACTAATTTAGCCAAGCGTATGACTGTAACTAGTGCAGAATGACAGAAGATTTCTGTGGCTAACCCCATACATGTAGGTTTTAGACCATTCATTGAATGAAAGGATGGCGATTATAGATAAGAAAGTAGATGGCTGTTTTTGTTTCTCTCACATCAAATTAATGCCCTAAAGTTGCATCACTATCAACCACTGGAGGAAGCCAAATATGGTCTAACACATGCACCGTATAGAGTGGACTACAGGGATTTCTTCGTCTACAGATTCAAAACTTTGGGATGCCCTACTTGTAGCAACTAAAGCTATTTTTCCTTGGAAGGTGAAGAAAATAGAGAGGATTACCACTTGGAGGAGCATCCCTGGCTGCAGTTCCAGCACTCAAGGGTCCACCACCACTTCTTGGTGGTGCCATCACCTGGTTCTGCTGTGCTGTTTGCGAGCTATGCCGGAACATATTCATGGGCTGCAAGACCAAACCAATGCAGCAACACTATTATCACCACACTTTTTTTCTGATTAAGAGATCATAAAGCAATTTACATCGTTGAAAAGCCATAAACACAAATGATCATCTCACGAAACGAGGCGAATCACAAAACCTGAGAGGCGGCTTGCATCTGAAAGCCCACGAAACGCGCATACTGATCAGAGAAAGTAGGATTTTGCATCTGATTTTGATAATTAACTGAATTCAATACTGGAGTTTGGCAAATTACTGCCTGGTTCTGTGTGGGAGCCATAGAAATGGATTGATCAACGAGTGGGACCCTAGGCAGATGCATAGGGTTTTGCATAGAAGGCAAAGGAGGTGGACCCATTCCCATGCGGGACATGAAATGCTGCACTCCAGGAAATACCATTGGAACAACCCCACTTCCCATCCACATTACCTGAAAATGTAAAACCCGGAAAAAAATCATCAATGGATTGAATTGAAAGGTGATTGATAAGCTCAAATTTTGATTTTATAAGAATCTCCAACAAACCTGAAGCTGTAATTGAAGCGACTTCAGATACTCAATTGCCTCATCTAGCATCGATGCTTTATCTGACTGTAACATTAGGACAAGAGCTTGAGAGAACAATGAACATTTTCTAAGTACAAGAATAAAGCATGGAGCAGGATGAGCTTTTTGATTTACTCCTGTTATGGAATAATTAAATTAAAAGCGTTTGATTGATTATTTAGGCTAAAAACCAAGCCACTACCTCTGTCATATATTCTCAAAAAGAAAAGGTGATCATGCCCATTTTTCGCATCAGTGGACTTGCTCAAGATCCGTCTTAACTATTCTTCTTTATTGATCAACCATTATTTCATAAATATGCTAAGCCTTTTCTTTCTAACACTGCATACTACGGTAAAAATCTCGGGCTAACACAGGTGATTAGATAAAAAATAGGTCCTATACATGCAAGGAAAAGAGTAGCAGAGATCGATAGTTAAACTTGAACTATGAAGATCAGAAAAGAAGACCTTGTTGCAGTGAGGTATGAGCTCTTGCAATGCTCTCATCTTCTCATTAATTCTATCCCTCCGTCTCTGCATATAAATGGACAATAGTCGAGTAACTAATAAAACAGACTTCAATCTCGAAATGCAACGAGATCAAGTATTCCTACCCTTTCTGAGAGGTTATGGACTTCAGCAGCACGGCTCCTGCGGGTAGATCCTGATCGTTTGGTTGGCTTGTTTTCCATTGCTGAATCAAGTTCGGCATCCTATATCATTCACAAGTCATGATCATCATGCAACGTATAGCATAATTACCCACAGATGGAGAGAAAGTTAGTATATTCACCTCACTTAGGCACTCAGATTCCTCCGCGTGAATGGTCTTTCTTTTCAGGCTACGACCAGGCACTGCAGATTGCTTACATGTTCTGCCAAAACTACTACCTGACCCACCTGAGGATGAAGTTACAGCAGGATCAAGTGTCTGATCAGCTTTGCCTCTCTCACTCTGGGAGATTACTTTTCGTGGATCATCTATAGAGGGTCCAGCAGATAAGCCTGTACTGGTCCCAGTAGCATCACCAGAAGCACGGCTCAGGAAACTGTCACGTGAAATTTGGTTGCTCGACCCTACTGTCACTACCGAGCACTCCCTGGCCTCTCCTTGTGAAAAATCCCTAGACCACTGCCCTCCAAATTGTGGACTTGAAGATCTAAAATCACCCACTTTTAGGGGAGATGAGAACTGAGACAAGTTAACATTAACAGCTTTACCAAATCCTCCTACACTAGTATGATTTTGCTCCTGGACTTGAATTCTTGGAGGGGGCATTGGATTTCCTGAAAATTCAAGAACCACTGGATGCTTATTGTTGTTGAGTTGTTGCTGCTGATGTGAGGTTTTCGAGGCATCGAATTTAGCCGACTTTTCTTCCGAAGAAATTTGATCAGAAAGCGGTGGTGGCAATTCGGAGAAAAAATTGGAACAGAACTCCTTTTCAAATGAATCTTCAAGAGGGTCATGAATCCAAGAAACTGTATCATCATCTTGAATCAAATGACTTGAACTCAGAGTTGAGCCATAGCCCGTTACCGTTGGTGAATCATGCTTTTGAACGTGAGGACTTGGTTTTCTTTGTGCTTGGCTGTGCAAGACCACCTGCCCATTTCGCCATAGCAGCTCTACTAGCTCATTGTCTGGCCTGCAAAAAGGTAAAATATGGGAGCCAAAATCAACAACCTTTACAAAAAACGATATGGTTTGAAGATCAGATTATCAAAATTTAGAGATAGGACAGACTCTATGGGGTTCTTCTGATTGGAGACAGGAAGGTCACCATCAAAATTCCAGTCAGGAATGCAATGATTCATGGCTCAGAAGACACGGGTATCCTGTTAAACACAGCACGGAAGATGGGTTTAAAATATTTGACAAGTGTATTAATAATTATTATCAGTCTAACAGGGATGATACTCTGATCATTATCCAAGTCTTAAAAAATGGTCAAAGACAAAATAAAAATAAACTCGAGGAGAAACCATGTAACACGCCATTAAGTAAAGCAATTGACTTCTTAATAATAAAATAAACATGAAATGGAATTAAATAATATCAAGAACTGTACGCATATCATAAAGAGAGGAGGCAACAAAATGAAGCACCCTGATTGCTTGAAAGAAGAAGACAAAATCGGCATCACTTAAAGAGGGAAACTTTTGAAAACAAGAGCCATTGGAGAATCCTAGAGAGAAAAAAAGGTGCAGTCTTTTGAAGGAGGACTACACAAACTATAAAACCACTCAAAAACCATAAGAACCCACAAGCAGTTTTGTCAAGAAAAGGAAAATTGAAAGAGAAGAAGATAAAAAGGGGCAAAAAACAGACATTCTTCTGGCCTGCAAGAGAAACCAAGCAAAGAGAATCAAACAGAGTGGACTTTAAAAAGTACTCAAGTGGGCAATGAAATCAAAGCACACCTGACCGAACCAGACTGAACCAATTCGACTTCTAATATGACTTCTTTCTCTCTATAAAAAGCTGTGTAAAGAGGAATTTGAGAATGGATGAACTGGCCCGGGAGAGAGAGTGGAGGGTCTGTTTTTAACTCCCAGTTAGAAGGACAACGACATGACACGGACTGAGAGAGTGTCTGAGACTTGGGGGAAGGATTCTGCAACAACGCAACTCATTTTTATTCTGCAGCTACTTGCACTGTCGTCCACGTGGCAGTTGATCAGTGAGTTTGATTTTCAGTGTGGGCCAGTTTACTGAGGAGGAACACTGGTTGAAAAATCGTGTAATCTAGAGCTACAAGGCGGAGGCCGAGTGAATGTGTGAAGAAGAGTTGCCACGTGCACGGGGTTGGATTTTTCGACGAAGGACAGCACAGTCAGAAACAGTAGCGTGGATGGATTGTTCACTGGCTTACAACCAGGGGTGGGTTTCTGTCGCCGGTTGAGTTTCATGGTCGCCGGTTGAGTTCCGAGCTGTAAAAAAAACATTTTCATCGAAAAAACAAATACCTTTCTGAGTTTCAGTATTTTATTGTTATATTTTTTTAAAAAAGGTATTTTTCTTATAGCTCGGAATTAAAGAAAGAAATTATAGTAGTGTCTGTTGATCAGAGATCTTATCCCATGCGTCTGAATTATCATTTTAAGATTTTTTTTTTCTAATTTGTTTTTTTTTCTCATATATATATATATATATATATATATATATATATATAAAATCATTGATAGAAGAAATTCGTTTTTTCCAGTAATGCAAAAGGAGAGAGGCTAACAAAATTATTTTGCCACGATCACATCATTATTGTCTGGCCGACTCATAGATTAAATTAGGGTGATCAGATTGGTTTAATTTCCGATTAAACAGTAGAATATAATTAGTTAGGCGGGATAGTAACCTTATATTTAGCAATAATAAGGTTCGTTCATCTTTAAATCGCTCTCTACCGGCAGTTGATCATGGAGAGGACCTGCAGGTGGTTATCAGTTAATTGTGGTGAATTATGATTGCATCCTTTTTAAAATGACTAGTTGATTCCTTTCTTTCTGCAATATGCACTTGAAAGGAGTTGCTTCATATCAAATGACTTATGACAAGGGTCCACATCATTTTTTTTGAGATTTTTTTATATTTCAAGATGATATTGTTTTTATTTATTTATTTATTTTAAAATGACATGATGACACACCTAGTGATACGACAAACGATTAGTTTTCAACGTCAAGGGACGCAGCATGCATCGCCTGAATGGCATGCGAGTGTAAAACTTTGCTAGCGTGTTTGTACGACACACCTACAGTGTTTCTGAAAAAAATAATAAATTATCTATATATCTTTGCACCTAGCAATAATTATGAAAAACCGGGAGTGAATGTACCACCATACCCCCAACTCCATGCTTTTTTTGTCTTTTTCTGAGAGTATTTTTGTAGTTGTATTTTGCATATATTTGTGAAAAATCAAAAACACTTCACTTTTCTGAGTTTTTTTTGTCAGCACTAAGAGGTTAAAATAATAGTTTTACTATAAAAAAATTCAAAAATATCTTACATATCTTATAGAAATATAAAAAATAACCCCGATTCCGAGAGTTTAATTTTTCAGCAATTGGATAAAATAAAAATTTACCATCATAGTCTACATTAATATATGTCTGTATAGATAGTGAAAAAAGCTACACTAAAACCGACAGTACAATTATATTTAATTATATGTTAGTTAATGTGTTTCAACTTTCACGCACGCAAAACAAGTTTTTCTAGTTTGAGCGATGGATTTTAAAATAAAGAAAAAGAAAGGACTTTCTCTGAGATAATAATTGGAGGGCACTCTATTTTTTATCAATTGATGTCACGTCACCTTCTTAAAGTGACAACGTGAAGGCAACTACGCCGATATCCAAAATGAATTATCACACGGCTCCACCGCAGTCAACTCACAGCAAGGTACAAAGAAAACATGACGCACGCCTCGGTCTTCTACCCAATCAAAATCTTCATCCGGTCCCTCTGCTGCGGTCTTCCACGGCTCCCATGTCTAGCTCAGAGCTTGAGACAATGATTTATTTTATCTTCTTTTCTTCATCTTCCCTCTCTCGTCCTTCTTGATCATCTGATTTTCCTTCTCCAGGTACTCGAGCAAATTTACAGCTTCTCAACAGGGAAACCGATTACAGGTTTTACCTCCAGTGCCAAGGAGCGCAGCTCATTGATCTCATCACTGGTGAGTCTCCAACCAAGTGCGCCGGCGAATTCCTCAGCCTGTTCAGCATTCTTGGCCCCTGGGATTGGAACGACATTCTCCTGGGCTACTAGCCAGTTCAGCACCACCTATAGAGATCAAAATCTTACTTCAAACTTTAAACATTGATCGTTTTGATAAATTAGTGTTAGTTATGACTAAACAGCAACTATTTAGCTTCTGCTGAACAAGATGGAAAGGAAACGGAACAGGTAAAAATTTGAAAAGAATAAGGATGAACCTGTGTGGGAGTTCTACTGTAGTTTTGTCCTACTTCTTTGATTCTGTTCAGCAGAGGTTGGAGCTTCGGAACGCAAGGATGTTTCAGTCATAGAGTTGTGATTTAATGGTAACACACACAAACACACATTAACTTTTAGTCACTACCTTTGTTAGATACTCAGGAGTGTAAATCTGGCCTCGAGGACCAGTTGGTGGATTTTCTGGTGTATACTTTCCTGTAAGAACACCTGTAAAGGTTCCAAAGATTTATTACTTCTCACAGGTAGCAAAGAATAGCATATCACTGATGGTCAAGAAACTGTGACTAATTAATAAGCAGCTTAAAAAATCATTTCAATGATGAACATGGGTTTTTTTTTCTAACTCTTCTAAGCATTTCAGCCTTGATATCCATGCATGATCTGGAGAACTAGAAATCAAAATCAAATTGGTTCCCTTCTGAACTTTCTCTCTAAAAGCTGAAATGGTTATCTGCTAAGCATAAAAGGCTTGTTGAAGATTGTTTTGATAGCTTATGTTTCCTGCAAATAAACATTGTCCTAGTCTGTAGAGTAGTTAGTTTGACCATTCTTGGGTCAAGAACCTGCAACTTTCTAGTCCTGGCTGAGCCCCAGAAACACTTCCAATTGCATACAGTTCACCCAGGTGAAGTTTAAGAGCATGAAACAAGTATGAGAAACTCACCTTGAGCAATAGGAGAATATGCAATCAAAGTGACCCCAAGTTCATCACAGGCTGCCTTCACACCATTCTCCTCAGGTGCCCTGTATATAAGGCTGTAGTTCACTTGATTCGAAGCCAGTGGAATGCCTCTTTTCTTAAGCTTCTCATAAGCAGAACGGAGTCGGCTCTCTGAATTCAGGAATTAAAATATCATCATGCATAATAAAATAAATAAATTCTGAAAAAAGACAAGATTAGTGTAATATATCAAATTCTAAAATTCGTTTTAGCAGTTCAAACTGCTGGAATCAGGAGCTTACCACTGTAATTGGAAACACCAACAGCCTTCACAAGCCCCTGCTCAACAGCATCCCCGAGACCATCAATATATCCTGAAAAAAGAATTCCCACTGAACTAAGTTTCTTCCGAATCTGAATGTGTTTGAGTTCTATCAAAATTCAGTTCTGCTAGCAATGAGCCACCTTCATTTCCCCATATTCCAGGCCTGGAGAACAGCACAAAAACTTCATGAGTGGCATGTTCTGTCAAAAAAGTTGCAGACTGAAATCACGTAGCATGGTAAAGTGCATACCAATGTAGTTGATATAGCTCTACCGAAGAAAGTCCAAGGCGATCGAGGGACTCCTTGAGGGCAGCTAGAACACTCTGACGTCCCAGCCTCCAAGGCAAAGCTGCATACTTGGTTGCGACAGCTACCTCCACTTCAGGATCTTTTAATTTCCTGTCCTCGATAAATCTTCAAGCAACCAATGAAGTTCAGATGATAAGAAAACTAGCTAGGCTGAAAACAAATTATTCTGTAATGTTATAGCAGATGGAAATCTTAACCCAATTGCATTAATATACCTTCCCAGAAGAGTTTCTGAATTGATGTCACCGAATAAGAGCTGCCAAAATGATGTCCATAAGTTTCCCATCGATGTTAGTGAGGATAAATTGAAAATAACATCCGCTTCTCACCCCAGAGCCGTACACTTCGGCAGTATCAAAGAAAGTTATACCGCAGTCAACGCTTGAATCGAAAGCTGCTTTAGCAGCCTTCATTTTCCCGTCTGCCATCATTGCAAAGCAGAAGGAAAAGTTCAACACATTTCATGGAGAAGAAATGTAGACATCAATTTGGTTACAAATTAGGATGGTGCAGAAGTTGGGGAAATTAGCAAATGTAAACAGATGGGAGTCCTGAATGAATCCATGGTTTAACGAGAAACAATTCCATATTTCGCAACAAAATCCAACATAAAACCTGCACATTTTGCTCTTGAAAAGAACATGGAAATTCTCAGTGACAGCATATATTTAAACACAAAATCATTCGTGTCCAGTGCAAGATTGGTCATGACAAAGGCGTTATTGTTTTCTTTTGAGAGAAAAAAAAAGTGATCAGTAATTTAAAATTTTGCAGAAGAAGTTCTTACCATCCCATTCGAAGTTGTTCCAGTAGCTGGTATCGCCCCAGGACCAAGCACCAATTCCAAGCCTTGTAACCTCTAAATCAGACCCACCCAAACGCACCTTATCTTCCTTTATTTTCGAAGCAGCAAAATCCTCGGAGGCAACAGCTCTCACTCTGTTAACTGATCTCCTATTACCTGAAACACAAAAACATGCACTACTAACGTTCATAGCCATAGCCATGGTGATGCGGTCTCTGTAATTCAAGAACTCGTGTGGCCTTTATCTTTTTTTAATAATGAGATTTGTATGGCATTTAATAAAGTTCAGACAAAAGCACTGAACTGAGATAGAAGTAAATCAAGAATTGCAGGACACAACTGTATCTATCTAGGATTTATATGGCTAGCAGAGGGACGTATGGAGGAGAAGAAACATGGTCCTAAAGCTTCCCACGTTAGGCAGGCGCTTGTCACGTACCAATAATCAAATGGCGAAATTTTGCAATTTAGCGTCGGCTAGGTTCCAAAATAGCTTCCGGGCTGGGTTTCTCGAGTAGGGTTGGACTCGTTCGGGTTTAGTTCTTGCAAGCCTGAACCCAGCTCTGGCAGTAGGTTTTTAGGCTAGGCTAGTAGGCTTCGTTTGACAGTAAAGGATTCCCCAATTTCTTTTCATACATATAACATATGGAAAAAATCTTCATCAATGAATAACAATGCACCATAACCAAAAGTGTCATTTTTTTTTACCAATATTATCTATTTTTTTCTCCAAACACCACGGGGTACCACAACTCCACAAGCCAAGTTAATGTAACCAAGGTTTATAAATTAATTCCTCAAGTCACCATATAAGTATTCAAGAAATTGAAGTTTATTCATGAGCAAATATAGACAACTTTACAACAATTTCAATAACAAAAATCAACCATACAACAATTCAAGAAATCATAAACAACAATTCAATAATCCAACAAGCTCAGACATAACACAAAATATTCATAAATATACTTTTTCACGTTCTTTACTTTGTTCCATACTGTTTCTCTCTTATACTTTATTAATTTAAATATCAGAAGATCTTATATTTCAACATAAAACTTGTTTTACATGAAAACTTGAGAAAGTCACTTTATCAACTCATTGGATCATTAACAAGTTAAATCACTCTAGACACTAATAATAATTCATCATTTCATTAGTTATCAATCAAGTCAAGCCTAGTAGACAAAAAAATCAATCTAGTTTGAAGTTTCCATGACTTCATTAATCTTATTACTGAGTGTAAAATTAACTATTCGAAGTTTTTGATTCATCATTTATTGTATAGTAAAAAGAAAACTCATTTTCTTCTTCCTTTCCACACTACTTCTCACCCTCATTGATTAGTTTCATGCTTTTTCTATTCTTTTTGAAATTTTTAACTTGTAAAATTAATTATAAAAAATAATAATTTAGTTATGCTTTAAAAATCTAAAAAGGTGTTATTTTCTTGCGCATTCATCTGACATTGTCATTAGACATTCGTAAGTGCTCTATGCAATTTACCTTTAAAAGGATTCAATTTTCGATAACCCTTTTTTATTGTCTACTTCATACTACATTATAGGGTTTCCCCCACCGTAAAACTATAGTTCTTGATCAACTAAAGATAAAATATTGCAATATTCTTTTCTATCTTCTGATGAAGCAGAATAAAAGGGATGGTAAAGTATAGCAATCTGTGGAAACAAATGAAATTAGTTGTTTCTTTTTTGATAAATGGTAAATCATTTCTAGTGTTTGTAATTGTGAAATCTATCATACGTGAAAGAAAAATGTTTAGCTCCATGGTTATATATAATATAACCCTGTAAAATGATCAGAGACCGTGCTTCCTGTAAAATGATCAGAGCCCGTGCTTAAGTTAAGAGGCAAACATGAATCTAAACCATTCGTGGAGTGCATGGATGAGAGATTTGTTTGATTAGAAACCCTAGCTAGATTTACCCCTAATGATCATTAAAGAAAAATAATCACTTTACAATGCACTTAACACACACACACACACACACACACACACACACACACAACAAAGGAAAAACATGTTTTTTCTTTTCCATGTTGTCGAAACTGGAATTCTCTACCAGCTCTCCAATTTGCTGGCCTCCGAGGTACAATTTGGATCGTGTGATTTCACTTTTCTGCTTCAAGTAATAGTGGGAATTCTTTGAATGATCTCCTGTCTTCATTCTAACAATTGTTTTTACTACCCCATATATTTGGAGAGAAGAAACCCTAAATATTAATTAACATCGATCTTATTATCTCGAGCCTTGAGAGGCTGAATCTTATGAGTGAAAACTCCTTAAACTAATATTAAAAAGAAGGCATTTAATGGCATAAGCAAGAAGTAATATATCAACCACATAGAAATTAAGTCTGAAAAACAGAAGTAAATTGCAATGGAAACATTCTTTGTTTGATAAGGAGAAATTAGCGCTCCCATATCCATATAATATCCATTATTATCTCATATGCAGTGCACAAACAGTCAGAGCAAGATGCCTCACATCCACAACATGGCACACCCATGAGAAATTGAGGCTGCAAATATAATGAATCCAAGAAAATAAAAAAGGTGGATTTATTTATAACATGCTCATCAACATGGAAAATTTAGGAGATTTTTTTACTATGGTGTAGAAGTTTAGGGTTCCGCCAGTATAGCCAAGCGGTGGCCCGCCGTCTCCCCCAATATTTCCAAAAAACCCTAGTTCTCCAAAATCAATAGCAAGTTGTATTTTCTTAATAACTAAACAAGAAAACCCTGATACGTATAGGAGATCGATGGAAGAACTTGATAAATGGCCAGCTGCCATCCCGTAATTGCCAAGCTAAGTAAGCATCTTCGTGGACTCTATGCTGGCTGTGTGCCTGAGTATGAGTGGGGTGTGTGAGAGAGAGATACCATATAATTATAATATATAATAGTATAGAGATTATTATAATGTTATTAATTTCCTTAAACAATTACTACCATAATTTCACTCGGCATTTCATACTATTACAAAGTGAACTCAGCATATATATATATATATATATAACATGCGCGCGCATCCTAAAATACCGAAGGTTCTCCTCACCAACGACATGAGATCAAAAGCCCTCTCATGTCCAGGATGCCAACTGTGTAGCTAATCATGCAGCAGGTGCTACGTCGTCGTCGTCGTCGTCGTCGTCGCCGTCCCCCTCACGCGGCTCACAAACATAGGAGGTGATAGCAAACTGGTCATTGGGGATAACCAGCTCGGAAGCCCCAGGTTTCTTGCTGTCAACAATCACCATTGGAGAGGTATGTATTGAAGGAAGAACCAAAAGCAACTTAATTTGTAATGCAAGAAAAATGGATTTGTTACGATCTGTAAGGCTAGTGAGCCCTATTTATAACCTGGAATAGTGCACTATAATCAAGAAATGCTCTTGATTTCCTTGCCATTCTTTTATCTGCCTTTTCCCTTTCATATCTTGCAAACAAAAAAGGAGTGACATGGTAACTTGGATTCCATTCATTTTGCCTAAATGGCAGGTAGGTCCCTATCACCTGAGTTCAACTCATGTCTTCCACGACTGGCACGTGGCGGGCAATAGTCATCGCACACGCTTAAGCCCCATTGTCTCGTGGTGGTCATCTGCATCCCAAGCTAGCTGGCTTTGAATGGTGATTAGCATTATCAGAAATTTAGGCCCCAGAAGAGTTTGGACTGTTCACAGCAAAAGATGGAAGACTGAAGCTTCTTGCCAACGGAAAACGTATATATATTAATGTTTGCGTCTCAGCCTTGGAGTAAGTACCATTTGAGATCAAATCTTGCCCACAGGAAAAATGCATGGAAGAATATGATGTTTGATCGGCTGCATGCATGGAAGTGAGTGTTGGAAGAAGGATGCCCGTGGAAGAAGATAAAAAATAATAATGCATAGTTAATAAGAAGAAGACTGAGAGAAAAATATATTTTTATTAAGTGTTTCTCTCCAAGTTATTAAGTTATTCTCTCTTTTTTGTTATTGATTAATAATGTTGAATTACAAGTGTTTTTATATGTATTAAGTACTAAATAATCGAGAAATTAAACTAATATAAAAAAATCATAATTTGAGTGAGAATTTTATTCGCTCATTTAAACTGAATGATCGTTGTTTTAACCAGTTGACCATTTCAATTTATTTCACCTGGTTGTTCTGTCTTAACTGATTGACTTGTTTTCACCCGATCAATTGGTTCAACTAATTTATATAAATCAACTTACTTAAAACATCTCCCTTTAGAATTGATTTTTTAATGACTTCCAACATAACTCTTATCTTGATAAATACATCATATTTGAATGACTTCTTGAAAAAATCTATAACTTGATCTTGTGTCTTTACATACTTGATTTCAACTTGATATTTGCTAATTTCCTTAAAATTTATTTTTTATGAATCTCAACTTATCTCTCATCTTGATAAATACATCATATTTGAGTGACTTTGTAAATATATCTACAACTTAATCTTGTGTCTTTACATACTTGACTTTGTTACTCATTCTTTTAGGTAATGAAATCTTATGTCAATATGCTTCTTTCTATATGAAAAACTAATTTTTTAGTTAAGGCAATAACTGACAAGTTGTCTACATCAATCTTGTTGGCATTTTTTTATGGCATTCACAATTGTTTTAATATTCTTCCTGGACACATGGAATAACAAACACATATCTTACTAGATATATATTCAACTTTATAAGAAGATAATGTGACTATGTATTGCTTATTTGAATTGCATTTTATGTTATGTCTCTTATGTAAAATATATAACTTATAGTGCTCTTTATATTATTCATATCTTTAGCTCAATCACTATCATTACAACCTATAAACAATCAATGAATTAAATTAATATAAGAAAATATTAGTATTAATCTAAACAAGAATTTTATTGTACCAACTAAACTAGTCTACAATTTTTTCAATCAGTTGACCATTTTAACTTATTCTAGCTAGTTGCTATATCTCAACCAGTTGACTTGTTCTCAATCGGTCAATTGATTGGACTACTTTTCAAAAATCAAGTTATTTTTAACAATGTTATAGTCTCATCGCTAAGGGGTTTCTTTTCTGTTTTAAAAATGATCTTATATATATCTCATTATAATGAGATCATTTTGGAGTCATGACTTTGATTAGCTTGTTGAATTTATAATCTAGATTTTATATCGAATCATGGATTAAACAAGGTTTAATAACAACACCATATTGTTATCTTTTGCCTTACATTTTCTTGGAAAATTGTTGTTCCCACCTCGCATTTGTTTTTGTTTCTCCCCCGCTGGATTTTTTACTGTTTTAAAACATTATGTTGTGTTGTTTGCTTTGCACATCCCAAGAAATTATTTGTTAAATTGGATGTCTTTCGTTTATCAAATTGACATTAATCCATGGCTAAAGTACATGTGTGGTTACTACCACATGCGTGGTTACTACCACATGCCACCTACCTTAAATGCATACAACATTGACTAAGTTCGAGTTCTATAACTACATCTGCATGGCGTAGATGATGCCAAGATATTTGATTTCCAGTGAAAATACCTCTCGACAACTAGTTTCGTATCATCTAAACCATTTTTCTCTTTTATAGCTAGGGGTCCGAAATATTTAAAACATTCAACCGAATCAAAGATTTTGATTTTGTTTTTATTTGTTTTTTTCTCTCAAAATTGAATTCGATAAAAATCCCAATAGTGTGCGTGTATGTTAGTGACTACCGTCCTATTAATTCAACCCTTTATTTATTTTCCGATGATGCATAATTGTATATTTGAAAGATTAAGGACCAAATTATATTTCAATATCTTAATTCCACTAGTGTAAAAGGGTAATAGAAAGATGGTGCAGCAAAGCTCTACACGGGGTGCAGACTGCTACTTTTAGAGTTTATAGCATAAAGTGTAATGAAATGAGTTTCAATTAGTTTTCCCGATCCTTAAATTAGTATTTCTTACAAATAAGTCCTCAATTGTTTATAATAAACAATACAGTCCTTAAGTCAAGAATCTGTGCAATCAGATCACTACAGGTGGTCAATTTTAAAGCGAACACCCTCCTATACCCTTTTCTTTTGAACATTTTTCATGAGTATTTCTTGGGCTAGATAGAATCATATCAATCTCATTGCAACAAATGCATCTGCTTAACCAACTGGAGGTCGAATATATATATATATATATATATATATATATATCCATTGAAGTGGCAACAGCAGTGTGTATCAGCACGGCCAGATTTTACTGCTTGAAAAATGACAAATTCACAGACTGATCATAGTAGAACTCTTCTGCAGATTTCAGTTAATAACATAATATACTCCTTAAAATGGTTTGCTCGATATCCAACTGGTAACTTAGCTAGGAGGACGACTACTACTAATCACAGACAGATACATCAGTGGCGAGTCTATTCATGCTTCTTTCCCTGGAGCTTTCCTTTGGGGATCTTACTGAGGAAACCAGCATCAAACTTTTGGTAGTTATTTTGGAGCTGACCAAATGCCTTGTACATAAAATCATCAACCTCATCTTCATATCTCTCATACAGGACTGGCATTGTGTGGGCAGCAACAAAACCTTGAGAAGAACACCAAAATTTTCAAGATCACAGTAATCACAAAACTCATTCATCACCTGCTATTTTTGAAAGCAAAGGAAGTAAAATAAACTAGATAAGTCCATTCATCATCTTTCTCTCCCATCATTCGCTCATCGTGTTTAGAGAAATATATCCCACGGGACGCATAGATGTTTTTGTGTATATTTTGTCTTATACCCTTTTCAGAGTTCATAAACATGTAAATAAAATATGGGACAATTCATCATAGATTGCATCTGCAAAACATGAAATTATCAGCAATGGCGTTTGGAAACTCACCAAGATACATAACAGTTAAGAAGTTGCACCAGCTCCCAATAATTGCAGCCACCCACAAGCTTACTACAGCCTGCAAGAATTTTGAAGAACCAATAGCTCCTCTCATTAGAATAGCAGATGCATAACAAAATCATCATTCAATCATCATTGAGCTACTGCGACTGAGTAAACCAAATCCTTCAGAACACAGAGCATCTCTTCTATGATTTGACCAGAAATTTGAAGGAAAATAAAAGCATTTCCCCCATTTGAACTCAGAACACGAGCATGATACTATTCTAAGTGCAAAGAATTCTGTCAAATTAGGATCTCCAGAACTAATCTAAATAATTACCAATGACAACATAAATTCAGAAAAGACTTTTGTTGCATGCATCATCATATTTGAGAGAATCACCCAAATAAAAAATCGGAAATGTCATTGAAAAGAAAGAATAAGCTTTGAAGTAAAGCAACTAGAGCCTGGACTCATCCTCTGTTTTTGAATTACTGATGAACAAGTGATGGAATGGTTATATGTGAACAATTCAGAGGCAAAAAAGTTCTGGATTGATGGATAATGTTCACAAAATACTCCAAATGATGATCAGCATTACAGGTTGTTTAGATTTCAAAATACACTAAAATCTTACTGCATGCTTCCTAACTCAGATCACCATCTGCCTTAAGATTGTATGTCTTGTTGCACGCTAGGACATTCACAATGAGAATATTCAAATGCTGTTTTATTTATTTACCAAACGAATAAAATGACACGTCAATTCATGGCAACCATTCAGTTTACAGCATATAAGGAGCCAGATGAAGTTTCTCTTTGAACTTGAAATCCAAAGGGTAATTGCGGAAAAAGCTGTTAAGTTATTCTAGAGTTCATAACTGTTAGGGCACAGCTCTATGAAACAGGAAAAGCCCGAATAATAAACAGAATCCATCTCCAAATATTTGTAATGCATGGGTTTGTAGTGAATATTCTAACAATATGTGCTAGAATAATTCAGATGGTTGCAGAACAAAGAATTGTTGTTTGGTTTGCACTATGAACTGAATGAAAGTATATCAGGAAACAATCACATTTCAAACCTACCACGAGAAACTGTTTCAAGTTTCCTCCACATGACAAATCCTGAAGAAACTGCAAAGCACGGTTAACCTCAGCACCAACTGATCTGCCAAAGCTGACAAATATATCATCAGGTAGTACAAGGCGGGGGACCTGAGATGGAGACCTGTGACAAAGAAAAATCATTAATGAAACAGAAATTAGAATAACATATTATTGGCACAGACACAACAGGCAGCAAGATGAGAAAACACTTAATTGACCTTTTAAATAGGCCCGAAGCATTTATCCAAATAAATTGGGCCAGCATACCAAGGGCCAGAACAAAGCATATAAGAGACAGGAAATGGTAATTAAGCCATTCAAAGAGCACCCAGATGGCTGTTGCCCCAGTTAAGACACCAGCTGAGATCTTCTTGTTCCTCCATAAGAGAACATCAGCAGCTGCATTATTCATGGTGAAAGTGAGAAGTGGAGCGCCAAAGCAGTAACGATTCATTGAACATAAATAAAGAGGGACGGGAAGAGAGAGCCGTACATTTTCCTCCTCCCAAGAGACGGTGGACAGGCTTCTGTCGCCCAAACAGACGGCTGATACGAGAAGTGACAGATCCTTCCTCTTCCTCAAAAAACGACACGGATTTCTTCTTCGGAACATTTTCAGCAATAGTTTCTACTAGATTGCTGATAAGGTCTTCTGCTGTTATCTTCTCGGGCATGATTGCAATCTTCAAGACAGACAAAAAAATGCAGTAAAAAAGGTGCAAAAAACTGTATAATGTCCATTCAACTAGCAGGCAAGAAGAAAAGAAAAGAAAGCCACAATAATTCAGTAACAAGTAAGAACATCACAAAGACATGCAATAAATTGTTCGAAAAGGGAGGCAACTTATTGTCAACAAATATCGACATCCCTACCGAAAATGAAGAAAGTTGAGTCCTGTTACAAGGTCAGGAGTAACATACTCTGAAAGCACAAGATCATAAAAGAAAAGGACGTTAAGAACTCAACCCAGTAGGTAAAACTAAAAGAAGTATCCCCCCCCCCCCCCCCCCCCCCCCCCCCTCTCCACCAAACATTCGTAACACATCAGCTAAAAAACGGCATCTCTGATTGTATCAATCAGTCAATCTTCTTGCAGGAAAAGGTCAACTGATCAAACTGGAGTATACCCAGTTACTATTTTTAGCAGATAAACACAAACAAGCATTCAACAAAAGCTAACAGTGATAACAAGTCAAAGGACAGAACCATATACCAAAAGGAAATAAAAATAAAATCCACAACTTGTTTGCAAAAAGCGGTAAAACCGTAAAACAAATGAATGAATGAAAAGAATGCATCCAAATAAGAGAAGCAAAAAAGAGCACAGACCAGGAAGTTCGGATGATGGATTTCTTGTCGAGGTTGGAGAAGATGGATAGATGGTAGCAGATTGACTGGCAGCAGTCTTCGACACCACAATGAATGGGTTATTTATTTAGCCGTGACAGTTGCGTACGGGACACTGGGAATATATAACGGACAACCTTGCCTTTCCTTACCTACCCATCTGTGTCTGTAATAAAATTAAGTTATAATTAAGATTAGATTTGTGATTAGTACTCTGATTCTGATTCTTGCTTCATTGGTAATTATTTTTATTACCCAGAGGAATCTTACAGGAGAAAGCATATTCACTTGCATGCTTCTTCCTTTCTGTTTTCTTTTTAATTTAATTTTACTTTAAATGATATTTGGCATTATGGTCAAATTATACTCTATAAAAGATTCTTGATTTTCTTTAGCTTCAAATTAAATATTTTTTTTATTTTTTTAATACGCTTAAAATTAAAAATTATGATTCTCCTCCCATAAAACTAAGGTCCCTCCCCTTCCAATTAAGGTGTCCATATGGTCGAGTAAAGGTGGGTTTTTTTTTTTTAGCAAGGCGAAAATCCAACAAATTCAATAATTATGTGACCTAACAAAAACCAAGGTTTTCTCCTTTTAATTTAAGAGTTACAAGGGAATATGTGGTGGGGAACAAAAATTAAAGGGAAAAAGGAGGGGTTACTCTTTCTTAGATTTCTTAGATGGGTGGAAAAGGAGGCAGGTTTCTTACTGTTTGGGATTATAATTGAGATTATTTTTTAAAGTGTTTTTTGTTATGAAATGTATTAAAATTATATTTTTTAAATTATTTTTGATATCAACACATGAAAATAATCTAAATATATTAAAATATTTTAATTTAAATAAAAATATAAAAAAATAATTTTTTTTTCAAAAATACTTTTAAAATGAAGTATCAAACACTCATTTTATCTCTTTCCAGCTTCTCGATTTCAATCTCCCTTGTTTCTCAAAAAATCATAGATAAAACACATTTATTTACCAATTATAAAACATATTTAATTATAAAAACAAACACGCTTCTGTGTTGGTGGATAATATTTTTTAAACACTCAATTTAAAATAAAAAAGCAGCCGAACAGTCCTAAACCCGAGAGAAAAACATCCATCTAGTTCGATTTATTTATATAACCACGCACGTGATTTATTCGTGTTTTTTATTTTCTATCTCCACCAACCTTCGTCGTGTATTTTTCCAAGGAACAGTGCCGAGCACAGCCACCGAATCACAAGCCATTCACTCTCCAATAATTATCCACTGGTGCGCCCCAAACAGTCTTGTCTGATAACTTCACGAGACACACGTTGCTAATATATTTTTTCTCCTATAAAAAATTGAATGACCATAGATACGAATATATATATATATATATATATATATATATATATATATATATATATATGACCGTGACAGCATCTCTATGTTTGTGCCAAAAGGTGCTCTAGTCTTAAGATTTGGTCGGTCGACACTGAAATTTTTAAAAAATGTTGTTCTAGTGGCCTCTTTCAACATTTTTTATCGATAGGTCATTAGAAAAGGACTAAATTGAATCTTCAAAAAAATATTAGCGCTTAGTTGAACTATCACGAAAATTACCAACCCATCTTTTGCCTGGGTCTGAACTTCGTCTCTTTTGACCCTGATTACGTTAGACATGCCCTTCCTGCTGAGCAATGAAGTTATTTTTTTTTTAATAACCGAGGTGTTTGTACCAATTTACACACATCACAACTAATTCCTGGACTCATTGAATATCCTGCAATCCAAGTGAATATGTAAGGTACCACAGGGGTGACAGACATGCATAGTGAAACTTGAACCCTAGTATAGAATAAGAAAACAAGTCCTTTTAATCGCTAGGTAAATACCCACTTGCATTAAGTTACTTTCCTAGAACTCGTGATTGTGTTGGATTTCTATGTGTTGCGTTTACTTGGAAGCATTGACCTACAGGTAAAAAAAAAGTTGATGAAAAGTAACATTGGACTTCACTACACTCCATGCATTGTCGATTGCAATATTTATTTATTTTTTCGATAATAGTCTTTTATTTATAATTTCATTATTTCAAGTTACATTAATATTTTTTTATATATTTATATTTCTTTTAATTTATATGCTATTAATTATATATAAGAAATGTCAGAATATTCTGACCGACTTTAGATTGTAGTTAAAAAAAGACCAACTTTAAAAAAAAAAAAAAAAAGGTGAAACAGACTTCATTTAGATTTGAACGCGAAAAACTTCACTTTACTCTTTAAAGCCTAAAGTTTTACTTTATGTATTATTTAATTCATGCTATTTTATCGATTTACTTTTTGATTTTAAATCATTCTTTAAAAGTTGAAAGATGAGAGATAGAATCACCATGAAATATTAAAGAGATAAAAAAGTTGTTTGGATGACCCTATTTTGATCATAAAAAATATCTGATCTTAAAGTCAATAGATCATGCTAGGGAGTTTAATGGAGGTAGTGTTCTCCTTTAACCATGCTAGGGAAAGTAGATGAAGGTTCTGTTTGATATTTTATTTTAAAAATATTTTTGAAAAATTTTAAAATTTTAAACAGAGCTGAAAACTGTTTAGGCCCAAGCAAAGTTAGAATTTCCTGGGCTCAGATAAGACCTGGCCGTGACAGTCAACATGAGAGGCAAAGGCTAGAAAGGGATGGCTTCCCTTCGAAAATCATCTGTGTAAGTTTTTTTTTTATGCACCTATCTCTATTCCTATGATGAAGCCACCCACAATGGAGTGGTGGGCCCCAACGCAAGAGCAGAAAAATAATATGGAGTGTAGATTCCACGTGGCACCATCCAGAGCCATCGCAACCTTATCCCACATCAAAAACCTGATCTCTTTCTCATCATCCATTATCCAAAACCATCCAATTCCCTTCACTCATCACAAACACAATCATCCAAACCCGTTTTCTACTCACCACAAAGCCCCCAGCAAACGCAAGTTGATATTTTAGTAAACACGAAACAGTTGAAGGTTTTAAGGTAGTGAAGAGAAGAGACATGGCCTCCACCGCATGCTTCTTGCACCACCATGCACCAGCCACTCCTGCCAGATCAGCCTCCTCATCGCAGCGCCAAGTGGCTAACCTCAAGCCCAGCCAGCTGGTTTGCAGGGCACAGAAACAGGCAGTGCAGGAAGAGGATGGCAGTGTTGTTTCTCGTAGATTGGCTCTCACTGTGCTCATTGGTGCTGCTGCCATTGGCTCAAAGGTTGCTCCCGCTGATGCTGCCTATGGTGAATCTGGTAAAGCTTACATACGCTAAGCTCCTTATTTATATACTTGTCTTAGTTGCTTGTGAGTGATGAATTGAAATGGCTAGCAGTATATGAGTCTTAAAAGTGGAAATCGAAGCATCATATATATTCCATGATTCTTCTCTTTTTTCTTTTGGGAAAACCATCCACCAGCTCTGGTTTTTTCCCCAATAGAACCAGTAAGTATCCACAAGAACAGAATCTTCACGGGCAAAATCAAATCATTCCATTGCATTAATCATAACCAAGTATCCCATATTTATGTGGCCTTTTGGCTTTATCTACCTTTGAACCGAAGGAGTTAAACTGTACTAGTATCAGCTTATGTTAAGAGAAAAGAAAAACACTGTATTGATTTCATCATATTGGATGGGAGCTAGTTTAGATACACTCGAGGAACATACTGGTTAATCCCACTCACTTGAGATTGGAGTGATTAAGGAGAAAGTGATCTCTTAATGGACGTTTATCATTCATAAACGTGGGCGTGGTACTCTGTCTGGAGTAACATAATTGATCAAATTTGTGTGATTGATCAGTTTATATGGCTTGTTGCAGCCAATATTTTCGGGAAGCCAAAGTCAAACACAGACTTCTTGCCCTACAATGGGGATGGATTCAGGTTGTCAGTTCCAGCAAAATGGAATCCAAGCAAAGAGAGAGAGTTCCCTGGTCAGGTTCTAAGATACGAGGACAACTTTGATGCCACCAGCAACCTTTCTGTCATGGTCAACCCAACTGACAAGAAATCCATCACCGACTACGGTTCCCCTGAAGAATTCCTCTCCAAAGTACAATCATTTTTTGTACCCTCAATACATCAAATTTATGCAGAAGTTCAAATCTGCATGGAAGATGTTTTCAACTACTTTCAAGCTTTCTTTCGAAATCTGAATTTTGGAAAAATGGTAGAAACTTGACAGATAAATTGCTTTGGTCACTGCAGGTGGATTACTTGCTTGGAAAACAATCCTCCTTGTTTGCTACTGCATCAGAGGTACTGTCAAGCAACGGAGAGACATTTCAGAATAACTCGTTTGATTTTAATGTTGTCTATACGACATGCTAAGCCAATCATCAAACTAGACTACTACAGAATTAAGCGGAGCAATTTTATGTTTTTATCCACCCAGAGCAGCAGTGTTTATGCGTTTTTATTTCATGTGAATCTAAACTGATCATGCAGGGTGGTTTCGACGCCAATACCGTGGCAACAGCTAACATATTGGAGACCTCAACTCCGGTGATCGACGGGAAACAATATTACTTCTTGTCAGTACTGACAAGAACTGCTGATGGAGATGAAGGTGGCAAGCACCAGCTGATCACAGCCACCGTGAAAGATGGCAAGCTTTACATTTGCAAGGCACAAGCTGGAGACAAGAGGTGGTTCAAGGGAGCAAGGAAGTTCGTGGAGAGCGCTGCAAGTTCTTTCAGTGTTGCTTAAGAAACATAACTAAGAAATGGATGTAAATCAAATTTAAATCTGTGATGTTTGTTCTGAGCTGTTGTCCAGCTTTCCTTATTGCAAAAATTTTTAGAGCATGTTGGTTAAGAGAGTTGGGTGGAAGATATATGTATCTGGACCATGTACTTACTTGTAAGGAGTTAAAGCATCATGGGTTCAAAAAAAAACTTGGTTGAAGGCGTTAGAACACCTTGACAAAATATTTTCAGCTTTAATTTTTGGCTGTGGGAAAGAAAAAAAAAAACAGCTACTGTCTGGGAAAGTTCAAATGTTGCAAGGAAAGGTGTTGTGTTACTCAAAAAATAATAATTTTGAAACTACACTAAATAAAGCAAGTTGGTGCTAAAACAACTTATGATGTCGTAGAAAACAGCATAAAACATCAAATTACTACTACAAGACATTTCTCGAAATGCTGCTTGATGGACAACAAAAACATCAAGGAGGAGCACAGGAGTTTTTTCCCCTGAAAAAACTTATCTAACCATTTGCTCGGATAAAAACCCTCGCAACAAATTACAGGTTTTTTTTTTTGTAGAAAAGTTTTTTTTGTCAACTAGAGCGTGATAAGTCCATCAATCTAACCAAAAACTACGAATAAAGAGTTCATCAATGTTAACAGTGGTTGAAAAATATGATAATATTTGTTTTTCAATTCAAAATAATATTTATTTTATTTTTTAGATTTTATTTTAGACATCAACATATCAAAAAATTTAAAATCACTAAAAAAAATCATTTTTAATGAAAATCACGTACAACCACATTCCGAAAAAGCACCAAATGATAGGAAATAGTAAATTTATTACCAGAAAGTCGCTGCACAATTCACATGCTTGTTTGATATGAATTCAATGTCTGCTGGAAACAAAAAGAAAGTATATACATGAAAGCAATGGTCAAGGAAAATAAGTATTCATCTGAAAATATCGTGGTTGAGTTTCTTTCAAGTTCCTCCATTGCAATAGTGGATGCCATTGCTGTGAGCACTCTTGGGCTTCACATGCAGGGCATTCAAGCCCCATATTCGAATGGTACGATCATCACTAGCTGATGCCAGCATGTATGGATTAGCTGGATTCCAGCTCACGCAGTTAACTGCTCCAGAATGACCTGGCAATGCCTCTACAAGATCTCCCGTGCCTCTATGCCAGATATACACCTGCAGATATAGATAACTTGCATTTCAGTAGGAAATTATAATAGCACTTAAAACACTTCATCTACACTCGTTACAATACACTGCCAGCCAAAACTCATCAAAATCTGCTGAATTTAGTTACCCTCCTCCCTTATTTACAAATTTATAACCCAGGATTCAAGAATGACAATAACAAAGTAAAGCAATGCCTGTTTTTAGAGATTCCAGAATGTTTCACCAGCTGCTACTTGTGTAACTACAGTACCATAAAATAAATGTAGCACAACCAAGACATTCAAACACTTGGACATCTAATGGCCAAGCTTGATCCTCTCTCTTCAACTAGTTTAGATCCCTATAAAATCTCAAACTACAAACACACTCACTAAAGTTTGAACAACATCTACAAACACCCCCTGTATATGTTAATGATAGTGGTGGGGGAAAAAATGATCACGATGAGGTGTATATGTTGAAGTATCTTGCTAAGGAATTTAAAACCGAAGGCCTTTGGAAGGTTGTGTTACTTTCTAGGAATTGAAGTTGCAAGGTCAAGTGAAGGCATCTTCAGTTCTTAAGAGTAGGTATATTCTTGAAGTTGCAAGGTTGTTTTAAACTCAATGCTTAACTTGTTTTACACTCAAATGTTAACTAGTCTTAAACTAAGAGTTTAACTTGTTTTATTCTATATGCTTAAAGTACAATTATACGTATATTTAAATGCTTATATGAAATATGTTGGTATGAAACATGCATTAGTGTTTAAGTTCAATTATGATTAAATATCAAGTCATGGCATGCATAAAATCTAGAGTACTATATAAAAACATATATTACTTGCATTTGTATGTTGCACAAGCTTTGTGAAGATTTAAACAGGTTTTATGAGGAACATAATCATTCAAGGAAATCATCAAAAAAGCAATGTATGGATACTTGAAATTCAAGAACAAGAATCTTGATGCAATCATTGTTTGTTTTT
Source organism: Salix caprea (assembly GCA_964035475.1). Classification (NCBI taxonomy): domain Eukaryota; kingdom Viridiplantae; phylum Streptophyta; class Magnoliopsida; order Malpighiales; family Salicaceae; genus Salix; species Salix caprea. The sequence goes on along the minus strand of OZ037755.1, from coordinate 14,068,254 downwards.
TACTTCAAAGATCAAGATCTTGTAATGAGTACTTGCCAAATACCATTTTATTTAGGAATTAGTTTTACATCAACAAAACCAAAAGAGCACAAGAAAAATAAGAAAAGATCAAAACACAAAAAAACAAGAGAAGACTTGTGGTAGCTAAATCAGTCTAACTAATTTCAAGAAACGACTTCCCATTTCTCAAAACAATGTGACCGTTTTAGTCAAACAATTCAATCATTTTTTGGAAATTCCATAATTTGTCCAACTTTAAAATTGTCTGACCAATTCTAGAAATGGTCTAATCAATATTCCAGCGGATTGAGGTTTTTTGAAAGTTCTAGAAATGGTCTAATCAATATTCAAGTGGACTGAATTTTTTTGAAAGTTATGCCCATCAGCTAATTTGATTTTTAGCACTATAAATACCGCAAAATGATCAAGAACATCAAAGGGAAAAATCTGATTATATTCTCAATCTTAGTTCATTCAAAAACAAGGTTGAAGTGATATTGGTAAAATTTCTTCAAGTGCTTCAAGTGTATTCCATTCAACTTTATTAATATTAAGAGAATAATATTGTGAAAAATATAAGTGACACTTAAAACACTTGGGAAAACATCTACAAACTATTTAAGTGATTTGATACTTGTCTATTTACACATATTGGTGAGGAATGGTTTGCTAATCTTGTACCTTTAAAAAAGATCATATTAGGTAGTGGGTTTGATCCTTAACATGTGCAAAATGATTAGGTTGGTTCTTGGACGCATAAAAAAATTGGGTTAGATCTTGAGCCCAAAAAAGAATAGAGAAAGGTTTCAATCTTTGATTTGTGTAAAAAATTATGCAAAGGTTTCATACCCACATAGTAGACTGCGTGAGTATTAAAGAAACTCTTAAATGATAGTTGACGGTTGTCTGAACCTCTATAAAATTCCTGGTGCACACTCTCTTAACTTTATCTCCTTACAACTTATTCATAAATACACTAATATTCAAGACATTGTTCCATTCATGTAGATGATTTCTTAATCTTGGCTGGTTACTCGTTTTGTTTGTGATTAGTTTTTAGTTTTTCACATGTAAATTCTTACCATATCAAGGAGATGGAATTTCTTGGTGACATTTAACCCAAAAATGTGATTGGACATGATAAATTTATAAAAATTTGCATCTGAGTTATTTCTAAGGGTTTCTGGTAACAAAACTGTTAAACAGAATTTCCATTTTTTTTCCTCCAATAACAACAGGAAGGAATACTATACATCTAAGGCAATCTGTTGATGTAAGAATATGTGGAAGCCTCATAAGACGCATACACAGAAACAAAAGCACTATTTGAAGCTTTTTCAGTTTTTCTGAGGCTGAAGGTGTTGTTTAAGAAAAATAGAATCTCCTCAAATCTCCAATCAGCCAGCTAATTATTTTCTATCAGAACTAGTCGAGACCCTTTGTGATTCTTATGCATGGTCAGGGAACAGTGTAATTTTGCAATGTAGTACAAATCGAAAAGCAACCACAGTATCAGCAATCCTATGGCCAAGATCAATATAAGGAAAAAATCATGATAACTCAACAGCTTAGGAATGTACATAACATTTGACTGATTCAAATAATGCCCTTCTCTTGAATGATCTGACCAGATCATTACCAACCCCTCCCATGATAAGATGGTTAGTGAAGAAGGAAGAAAGAAATATACACATGCAGAAGACTATGGTTAATGCACAAGGAAAAGTAATTAAACAGATGAACAAAACTTCTGCTTCTAGTATACTTTTAAAAAAAATCAAAATTCATACCTGAGAGTCCTCACTGCCACTTGCAATAAAAGCTTGCTCAAGCCCCCCGAAACATGACCTAATAACAAACCGGGAACGCTTATGGCCATTGTACTTTGCAACAAGCCTGAAGTTACCATCTATGCTCCAAAGATGGATTTCTTGGTTTAGAAGATTAACCAGCAAGAACCTATTATCTCTTGACAATGAGAATGAAGTTATTGTTTGATTTTCTTCAATCACCCTCTCAACTTTAGCTTCTCTGTCAAGCAATAGAATTGCACTTTCTCTGCACATACTTATAATCTGCTTCCCATCACTCGTTATCTCTAAATCAGATATCTTCAGAGTTTTCTTCCCTTTCCAACATTCAACCTCTTTCCCATCTAATTCCCACATGCTGATGCTCTTATCATTGATGCCAGAAAATATCCATTTCCCGTCTGGAAACCACCCACACGACACCAGGCCAAGGCCCACTTTCTCATAAACCTGGAGGCACTCACCAGAACAAACATCCCAGCGCCTGACAACCTCCTCCACCCCACAAGTAAGAAGCTGGTGGTCATTAGGACTCCATGAAACAGAGGAGACAGGTTTTTGGTGACCAGACAATCTATGCTTCAAAGAAACTCCCCCATTTTCATCAATCTGAAAAGCATGACACATTAGTTGGCACATAAGAAACATATATAGTTGTTCCACGTGCAGCATGACATGGATGAATCTGGACCTCCAGCAGGCCCTTTTTCTTCTAATAAGGGGGGTTGCCCATAGTATACAAGGCATATCCAGTGAAGCTTATAAATATTTATGGGGAAGAAAAGGTTGATTATTTAAGAATTTTAATGGTGTTTGCTTACTATGGTTGCATAAAGAGTGATTAACCTTTTAAAGACACCATACGAGAAACACACAATTAAATATCCCAGTCAGAAAGTTGCAGACAGAAACAAATAAAACAGTGGAGAAGGAATGTAGAAATACAATAGAATAACATAGCATGCTTAAAGCAAACAATTATACCTCCCATATGATTGCTGATCGATCGTTAGAGGATGAAGCTAAGTATTTCCCATTATGTGAAAATTGTAAGAACCAGACTTCATCTGAATGTGCTTCTAATATCTGTTCCAGTGGGAATAAGAGAAAGACTCATCATTCTAGTGGTGCCAGTAATATATAGAAAGCAACTGAAAATGGAAAGGTGTAGTCTGCTCATGGAAAATAAAATCCAAAGAAAAAGCAAAACAGGAGGAAAATAGAAACAGGAAGCACTCATCTCTAACATAAACAGGAGTTACTAAAAACATATAAATTAAGCAAGAGCATTCTTTAAACTTTTCACTTTCCCAATTAAAAAATGCCCTGATAGATGATTGATTCGACTTTCATTGCTGCTTCTGACCCCAAAACTTTTTTCCACTTTGTCACTAAGGTAATAGCTCTGTATAACTAAAATTTGGCCAAGGCACACATAAAATAACAGCTCATAAAGAATAACATTCAGAATTCAATCAAAACCAAAGAATGAAATAGCACAGAAACTCCATATAAAGCAATTGTTTGCAAATATGCCCTAACCTGCAAAATTCGAGAAGGAATCTGATCTCTTCCACACTTATGATCGGAGTATAACGACATTTCTTTATCCAACGAGTTGTGAAAGATGCAAGCATCTTGTTGTAAGGTAAGAGCCTGTTCAACTAAATGTTCCAATCTGTTCTCAGGCATTATAACTGCTGGGGGAAGCACCTTTTGCAGTTCCTCCAGCAGCTTGGACCGTGGCTTTATCCTTCCATTGTCTTGATTGGAAGAACCAACTGAATCACAATGTGTAGCAGCTACAATGCAGGAAGAAAGTTCAAGAAGTCGACCATTATTAATGCAGAGAGGAGCAATTTCAGTCTTCATTGTCTTCAAAGCATCCATAATTTTGTCCCCGTCCAAAAGTTCAAAAAACTTCTGCTCCAATAACAGAAAAGATGCTGACTTGACAACGTTTTCATCCTTTAGGCCAAGGTTATGCAATGTAATTACACTTTCATCCCAATTTCCATTGAGAATTTGCTTCATAAATAAATCTACTGCAGATGAATGTAATGGTATCCCTGACTCTTCCTCTAAATAAGCACAGCTTTTCTTATATCCAAGGGATTGCAATGCCTTGCCTATTATTCTGACAAATTCAACTCTTTTAATAACTCCTTTTGAACCAAGAACCTCTTTGTCCCCTTCATATTGTAGGGGGCGAGCCATCAAATCCCTAGAAGAACCAACTAAAGGCTCTGTTAAAGATGAACCGTTGGAAAGACCTGTTGACCTTCCGGAGACTAATTTCAGGCGTTTTGAGGCTGGTTCATCATTCTCTACACCTCCCATGAAATGCACACCTCAGCCCATATATTACAATATATATCTTCCTGCATAACATAGACAAGTAAAATTAGTTAAAAAGGAAGTAAGGGTGAGACATAGAGTCATGAAAAAGTTCTCTGTGATTATTTGATCTTACGGACAACAAAGTAAAATGATATATAGGACAATAAAAAACAATCACTTAAATTGAACATTTTGTGGGTTGCCTTTTCTCAAGGTGTCTTTGTCAGCTCACCTGTTGGTTTCTTTGCATAAACACTCTTACGGTAACTGCTATCGTATAGAAACTTAAAATATAGCTGTTCAGCTAAACTTTGAAGGCTTATGTTCGAAGAATAGCTTCAGTACAGCATCCATCATTCAACCCAGCTGCACATGAGAATGCGATTAACAGAGTTTCTAAGGAATTGATAGAACTTCTGGTTTATGGATTTAAATTGGCAAGAGAACCAGTTGCTAGCAAAAACAAAAGTACAGGGATAAAGAAACTTTACCTTGAGAGCAATTTGGTTCAGAACAACTGCAAAGCTTGAAGAAAGATATAAAACCTCAGATGAACTACAGTGGCGTTCCACTTTTCATTATCTGTACCATGCCAAAAGATTCCAAGTAAGAAATATTAAAGATGAGCTTTTCTTTTCTTTTTTCTTGCAACTTTAGTTTTTGTACATAACGATTTGCACTACCTAGCATCAATAACAGGACGTGTTGATCTAAGTTATGTGAGAATGATTAGGAAATACATAATTATGATAGTTTGGGGCATAGAGAACTACATGAATTAGAGAATATGTCATCATCTGAACATGGGATGCAGCGTGGAACAAAAAATAATTGGCTTCAAGAACATGGCCTCTATTGGAATCAGATGAGGTAGGAGAATGGTGGCAAATTACCAGGTTACTATTCTTTATCTCTGTCAAATTACACTATCTGGTTTCTCATCGAAAGTAGAGGTGCAAAGTGTAATATTACATTGATTCCAAAGCAATAGAAATTCAATAACTCATCATGCTGCCTTAGCATCATCCATTGTAGGAAAGTTTGCTTGAGTCTAACAACAAATCCCCGCTGTGAGAACTGGGTACCATGATTTTGTTTGGTTTTAAGTTTTGAGAAGTGGTTGTTTTCATAAAACTCATCAATCTTCTCCTATAGAAATTTTCAAAAAATGGATCAACTGGCACTTCCATTAACTTCTAAAATCCTGTCTATACACCACACATTAAGACAGGCATTCGATGAAACAAGGTTAAGCATAGTAAATCAATCCCCTTGGATAACTAATTCAAGTCCTGAAGCACCACATAGAGGACAGCCATTCGTGAAAAAGATCACGAAAGCAAACCAACACTAACGCCAAACATTGTCCTTGTCAGTACCGATTCTTGATAATGTATGCTCAAAAGGCATGATTTCAGTCAAAGTGACGTGTTCATCAATTAGAAGCCGAAAAGCTCATTTATTTCCTTAATAACAAGCCATGCTGAAAATTCTGAAACTTCCATAATCAACAAAGGTCATGAAACAAAAATGTGAATGGGTAACCAAACTAACGGCACAAGAAACCAAAATAACAGTTGACCAGACACATTACAGGAAAAATTAGCAAGAAAAACTCAAGACCCATAAAACCAAATGAAAAGGCAAGGATCTTTCCAGGGAAAGGATGGCAAAATCTTTTTTAATTTCAGATCATATACAGAAAACACTTAAAGCCCAGATCAGAGACAACCATTAATGCAACAATCCATCATCGCCATCACTTAAGAGCCCAGAACACCAAATCCACACCAAAACTAAGCACGTGAAAGCAAAACGGAAAATCTAACACAATCAGGCAAAAATAACTGCAAATTAGGAGATAAAAGAGCAAACTCTGGTATACCCAAATATCGAAATCGAGTTTGGTGGGCGATTCAGATCAAGAAAGAAAAAAACGATTGGAAGAAACCAAGTCTAAGATAAGCAGAAATGGGTAAAGGTGAGAATAAAGTGAAAAGTGTTCCCTGTTTGTTTCTTTGTCGGTTACAGGAGTATATAAAAGCACACACTGGATTGAACCCCCGAAAAAAAAACTACAAATTTGATTACATTATCAGAGATTATAAGAGGCAAGTAGAGATGATAGTAATTACTTTCTGAGGGGGGAAAAAAAGGTGTATTGGGTTGGTACCTTGCTTTGTGTATTATAGAAGGAAGAGAAGGGTAAAGGGAGAGGAAGGAAGAGAGACGGAGAGGGTTAACTCTTTGCGTGGAAGAAAGCAACTGAATGGGGTTACGAGGAGACATGGAGGGGATTGGATATCGAGAAGGAATGGGGTGGGGAGGTCTGCAAGTTCTGCTCTCACATGGACTCTACTCTTTCTGTGGCCCTGCTACGAAAATGGCCAGTTTGCATGAAAAACTTTCTCAGAAAGTGGCCCATTTTTCTTATCTTTGGTGGACTGGATTTACCATTTTGGGATGTGAATAACTTTTTTTAAACTTGATAAGAAAAAGAAAAAAAAAATTGATGCATGATAATTCATTAACTTCTCATGATTTGTAATTTTATATAACTAGAATGAACTTCTTTATCATTGTTGATCGATTGATTTATGGAAGCAATCGTGTCCTATACTCCCTTTTCTTTTCTTTTTTTTATGATTTTTTTGTATCGATCTACAATTTAAGATTGTTAATTTTATAATGTTTCAACTGGAATAACCGAAACAATCAATTTATCTTATTCTAGTAGAAACAAAAATTAGAATAGATTTCATCTCACATGAAATCTTATCCATTTCATAAATATACGCTTCAATCTTGGTTGGAAAGTTCAAGTTATGTTATGTCTTTTTTGGGCAAATAATGTTTTGTTTTTTTAAAAAAAAAAATGCTTTTTAAGTATCAAATTGTCAATCATATATTTTAATTAACCATTGAATTGATCTAAAATTTTATGAGGAGCATCTTGGTATGTTGATATATTTTAAGTTAAAATTAAAGAGCAATCGAATATTAAAAATTCTTTGTAAGATTGTTGATAATATTTTCAGAATTCTATTAAGAAAATGAATTTATTAGAAACTAAGTATGGGACAATGAAGAATGTTTTTGAGGTTGAATTTGGTTTGTTTAACCTGTAAAGATGTTGATCCAATGCTCTTAGTTAATAAACCATAACCATCAACTACAGTCACAATGTCTTGACCAATGAAATGTTGCTGGTAAGTAAGATTCTCTGCTTCTGACGTGATTTGGGCATTCGCTCCACTGTCAGCATACTAAATTTGGTGTTCATATGTAGAACTAGATTCAGCCACCATTGCTGCAAACACAGCAGGGTGGACGTCGTCTGTCTTTGTATGCATGCAGATTGGGCATTCGCTCCACTGTCAGCATACTAAATCCATTCGCATTCGGATTTCTCAGATTCTTGAAAAGTTCTGTGCTGACCCCGATCAATTCTGTGCTGACCCCGATCAAGATATCCTTAACTTTACCGCATATGTTCTTGAACGTGCCTTGCTCTCTCTTTGTTTATTTTTCCCTCTTCCATCACATGCATGCAGATTGTTGAATTCTTTAGGGATGCCATTACATCTACTAACATGTGTTGATTCGAAAGATGGTGCTGTCCTTGTTTTTCTTCGAGGGTGGGATGATATAAATAGAATGTGGGAGAGATTACTCGCGAACCCTTTTTTTAAATATGGTTCCATGTTTACTCTGTTCTCTCTCCATTCCATGGTTCCATCTGTGGAGCAAAAGAAGGTATTCAAATGTTGGATCGATCCTCCGGTTTAACCATAAGTAATGCAATTGCTGTTCTTCAAGACAATGGGGTTTTATCAGTGGATGAAACATTGACGGAACTTGGAGAGAAAATTGGTTGCCTACCTGTTCATCCATTGACAAGCAAGATATTTTATTTTCCATGTTGATGAATTACCTAGACCCAGCATTGACTCTGGCATGTGCATCTGACTATATCTAGAGATCCATTTACACTTCCCATGCTGTCTAATGAAAAGAAGAGAGCTTCTGCTGCTAAGTTTGAGCTTGCTTCATTGTATGGCTGGCACAGTTAGCAGTTATAGCAGCTTTTGAGTGCTGGAAGAATGCAAAGAACAGGGGTCAAGAAGCATGGTTTTGTTCTCAGTTCTTCATCTCTCCGAGCACCATGAATTTGCTGCAAGCCATGCGCAAGCAGCTCCAGGGAGAACAAACTAATTCGCAAGGGTTTTATTCCAGAAGATATGATCAAGTTGTTTTTATGTGGCTGGTCTATATCCGATGATGGGGAGGTCCCTTCCACCTAAAAATGGAAACTGTTAATTATAAACTCTCATTTTGGAAATCAGCGACTACACTTTAGTTATTTACGATGAGATAATCCGTGGAGATGGGGGTATGCACAGAAGAAACTGTTCCGTCATTGACCCACTGCCATTGTTACTCCTCTTAACAGAGACGGTACTCGATCGCTCCCGTAGAGGATGACGACAACGAATATGATAGGGCAGATGGAGCTGAAAGTGATGACAATGGAATGGAGACGGTGACAGATTAGGCACACAACACTGTGAGAGTATCATGTCCTCTCCTGATAATTCAGCCATGGCTGTCGTGGATCTTTGGCTTTATTTTCGATCAACAGCCCTTGATGCTGCTCAAATTTACTGCTTGAGAGAGCAATTATCTGCAGCAATCATATGCAAAGTAAGGATCAATCTTATGCTGGGATTTCATTACCAGCAGAATCTGTGTAGTCTTTGACTTTAATGGTGTGAGCAATTGAGATCTTCAAGCCTGCTTCAGGAAGGAGAGCGATGGATCGGAACCCAAACAGCTTCCTTAGCTCGTTGATGAACAACGACACACAGCAGCTTAACTTTATTTTTGAATTGTTTTTAGTTTTTTTTTTGAATTGTTTTAATACAATGATATTTTTAAAATATAAAAATATTATTTTAATATAATTTTAATTGAAAACCAATTTCTCTCACTATATTATTTAGCTTTGCTACAAACCGACCTGTATCCTCACATTGACATGGAGGCATAAAACAGGCATTTAGTTATTCAACTAATATGTGAATTTTAAATAACTGTTGACATTTTAATTTCTTAAATAAACTAATTGGTGGAGGAATTAAATAATAAAGCACCCTTTAATACTACCATCAATTTGTCTTTAATTAGTTTAAAGTCAAATCTCTTATATATGAAAAAACAATTAATTGTCTCGATTTATTTTTATATTTGAGATTGAGATCATCTTGATAGATTTTCTTATTAAAACTAGCTATTAAAAAATTATGTAATATTAAGATTTATTTTTTAGAAATCGAGTTTCTCACATTTGAAGGAAGAGATTGATAGATTGGCAAATAATTCTAGGCTTTTAAATAAATTGAGAGAAATTACGCTTGTAAGAATAAATTGAATACTTAAATATAAAATTAAATTAAGATACTTCTTCGAATCATTAATGTGTTACACAGGATTTAAAAATGGCTGACAATTTAAATTCTTGATAAATATTTGGGAGTTAGGATGAGGTTGTTTATAAAAATATTTTTTGTTTAAAAATATATTAAAATAATATTTTTTTAAAATTATTTTTGATATTATAAAAATAATCTAAAAATATAAAAAAATAATAATTTAAAATAAAAATATTTTTTTTTAAATCTTTTCAAAAACATCTTTCCAGTCACTTTCCCATAAAGCCCATAAACTTTCAAGCATCCGTGAACTAATTCGCCACCGATAAAACAAAAATATAGTGAGCATAAAACACCATGGTCCACCATAAAGAGGGCTACCAGAGTTGACAACTGAACGCCGTAATGCAGGTTGCAGAAAAGCTTAACAAAACCCAAGACGAAGAGCAAGATCTGCTACAAAAACCACCAACCCATCTTGACCAATGGCTTCCTGCAACTCCACCTCGTCAAAATGGGATTACGACGTGTTCCTGAGTTTTAGAGGTGCAGACACAAGGTTTGGTTTCACAGACCACTTATACTCTGCTTTGAAACGGGAAGGAATCCATACATTCAGAGATGCAAATGAGATCGATAGTGGTGAAGAAATTGGACCAGAGTGTCTCCAAGGAATTGAAAGTTCCAGGTTTTCAATTGTCATTCTCTCAAAAGGCTATGCGTCCTCCCCTTGGTGCCTTGATGAGCTTGTGCACATCCTCAGATGTAGAAAAGAAGAAGGCCATGGTGTTTGGCCTGTCTTTTATGATATAGATCCATCTGATGTTGAAGAGCAAAAAGGAGATTTTGAAAAAGCTTTTGCTGAGCATGAAAAGAGTTTCAAGGATGACATGGATAAAGTGGAAAAATGGAGGGATGCTCTCAGAGAAGTTGCTTACTTGAAGGGTCTGGATCTACGAAAACATCTTGACGGGTAAGTTGCTGCTTAATTACTAGAACCTCAGTTGCAAATTGCAATGGCATGTTGTGGTCTTTCAAGGTTAAAAACAGTAATAATATGGTGGAAGATGAGGATAGTACCTCAGTTAATGGTTCAAGTTCTTAAGATAGTTTTTTAATATGATATTAGAGTTTTATTGACCAGCGATCACGGGATTGAATTTCACCACTTGTATTCTATTCGATAAAAATCAAGCATGAATGTACAAGTTTTAAGCCAAAAGTGTTTTCACTTGAAGAAATGTATTAGAAAATAATATAAATTATATTTTGAGATATTACTTATCCGTTTAACTTTTAGTTAAGATAGTTATTTAATAATAATATGTACAAGTTCATGCTTGAAATTATTGCATGTTGCTCCTTGCTCATGACAAGATGCTGTTTTGTGTATTTATTTCAACTCTTTTTATGGACAATCGCAGGCATGAAGCTGAAAACATAGACTACATTGTTAAGGAGATTTCAGTTAGACTTGATCGGACAATCTTAAGGGTTGCTATCCACCCAGTTGGCTTAGATTCTCCAGCAAAAGAAGTGATCTCCTTGCTAGGTGACGAGTCCATAGATGTTCGCATAGTTGGTATAATTGGGATGGGTGGCATAGGCAAGACAACTCTTTCCAAGGAGGTTTACAATTTAGTCTTCAAAAGATTTGATGGCAGCTGCTTTCTTGAAAATGTTAGACAGCAAATTATTTCCAATGGGATAGCCTACTTACAGAGACAGCTTCTCTCGGATATCTTGAAAAGAAAACATGAGAAGATATACAATGTTGATAGTGGATCGAAGGTGATAGCAGAAAGATTACGTCGCAAGCGTGTATTCATTGTTCTGGATGACATTGAAGATAAACAGAAAGAACTGGACAAAATTCTCGGGGATCTTAATTGGCTTTACCCTGGAAGTAGGGTGGTAATAACAACTAGAATTAAGAATCTGCTGCAACCATCAAAGCTGTATCGACAATATGAGGTCAAGGAATTGAATGACGATGATTCTCTTCAGCTACTAAGCCTACATGCCTTCAACAAGCGCTGTCCCGATGAAAGTTACATGGATTCTGCCAGAAGAATTGTATCCTATGCAGGAGGAAATCCACTAGCTCTTACAGTTTTGGGGTCAGATTTGTGTGGCCAAAACATTGATGTATGGAATAGCAGATTAGAAAAACTAAAAGTGATCAGCCACAAAGACACTCACAGTATACTTAAAATAAGTTATGATTCTCTCGATGCTACTGAGAAATCTATATTTCTGGATATTGCATGTTTCTTCATTGGGTACAAAAAGGATTTTGTCATGAGCATACTTGATGGCTGTGGTTTCTTTCCAGTTGATGGAATCAATACTCTCAAGAGGAGATGCCTTGTAAAGGTTGACTTTAACAACAAGTTCTTGATGCATGATTTGCTTCGTGACATGGGAAGAGAAATTGTTCTCCAAGAATCTTTTAAGGATCCCGGTGAACGTAGCAGATTATGGCATACAGAAGATGTTATTGAACTGTTAACTGACAGAACGGTGAGAGAATAATTGGTGTAGGTTGAAAAACAAAGATATTTCTTATCATAGAATTTATTTAGTATAAAATGGTGGCATAAATGCTACTTTTTCTTCTTCGAGGATCGATCTCTTGCTTATCCTACACCTTCAGTTTTGACAATAATTATTAGCATATGTATGAATGCTATAATGCCTATTAGCTAACGTATTCGTTTTGCAACAGGGTACAAAAGCAGTTGAAGGCCTCGTTCTAAGCCTGCAAGGATCAAAGAAATCATTCAATACCAAGTCATTCAAAAAGATGAAAAGGCTAAGACTACTCCAACTCAATTTCGTTTGCCTTATAGGAAACTACGAGCATGTTTCTAACAAATTAAGGTGGTTGTGCTGGTCTGAGTTCCCCTTGAAAGTTATCCCAGATGATCTTACTCTGGAACATTTGATTGTTCTTGACATGCGCTATAGCAGTCTACGGCAATTCTCAGAGGAAGTAAAGGTAGATCATAATGTATTCTTGTTTTTTCAATTTTAGTATGAATAGATCATTTAATCTGCCAGGTATGCTTATATTTTACCAACATCTCTTTTGGTGCTGCAGTCTTTGAAAAAGCTGAAATACCTTTACCTTAGCCACTCCCATAAGCTTATCGAGACTCCAGACTTTGAAGGCTTTCCCAGTCTTGAAAAACTAAAACTTAAAGATTGCGTTAGTTTGGTAAAAGTTCATGACTCCATTGGACTTCTCAGTCATCTTCAGTTCCTGAATCTGCAAGATTGCGTGGGTCTTAAGAATCTCCCAGGAAGCATCTGTGCTCTAAGCTCACTGAAGAAGTTAAATGTGTCAGGCTGCTCAAAATTAGAGGAATTGCCAGAGCAGTTGGTGTCAAATTTGTATTGAATAGGTACTGAATTGGGAACTGAATGCCCTTTCTTCTTGAGTGTCTTGTCTCTTAAATAGACAATAAACCTAGCTACAAATTAGGGCTAAGAATGAAAGCATAAGTGTTCTACTAAAACACTACTATCTATAACTTATAATTACTTTCCTAATTAATACATAATTGATTCCCTTGACATCCCCCCTCAAATTGATGCTAATCGATAAAGAAGCATCAATTTGTCAACTAAATAGTAATATCAGTACGGCTAAGATAGCCCAAAGGAAGCAAGCCCAAAAAACAAAGGATAGAGCCAAAGATGTCACTGCAAACCAGAACAGAGCAGTAAACCCCACGCCGCCACCATGACAACCTTCGAAACAGAAAACCCACGAAGTCGATGACCACCGACATTGCCAACACACCAAAAAAAAATTGTCCTGCCACACAAGGATTAAAAAAAATCGTTGTGTGTCAACAGACCTAGCCACAACCAAGATCACGCCAGAACTGAAGAGAACTGACGCTACTATCACACGAGAGCCTTGTTTCTAAAAAATACAGCCCAGAAACCAAGACGATGCCGAGGGGCTGTTCTCCGACCAAATCACGCCAGAACAAAAGAGAACCGACGCTACTATCACACGAGAGCCTTGTTTCTAAAAAATACAGCCCAGAAACCAAGACGATGCCGAGGGGCTGTTCTCCGACCAAATCACGCCAGAACAAAAGAGAACCGACGCTACTATCACGCGAGAGCCTTGTTTCTAAAAAATACAGCCCAGAAACCAAGACGATGCCGAGGGGCTGTTCTCCGACCAAGCCACAACCAAGAATCACGCCAACAATGCGTTCAAGTTTTTTTTTTTTTTTTTTTTTTTTTAACCCAAAAAAAATAATCTGATTAATAATACAGGCCCAGCTAATAATACCCAAAGGAAGTAGGCCCAAGGAACACAAGAAGAGGCCCACTGGAATTGACACCAGCCCAGCCGTTGATTGCGGTGACAATGGAGTCATAATCGAGGAGATCGATTTGGTAAAGACGGAGACGCGTGCTTGCTCCTTCAAGTGCTTCTAGATGCTTCGTCTCCTTTTCATCTTTGAGATTTTTTTTTGACGGTGGCGTGAACGGTATACCCACGGTCGAGAAGGAGACGAACAAGCCAAGAGCCAATACGACCGCTTCCTCCAGTAAAACACACCAGTTGGCGCCGATTGCCACCACCAGAAGGATCACAAACGTCGACAGCCACCAATACGAAGCCCACAGAAAGTGCCGATGTGCCTGGCAGAAGGAGACACCAACACCCACATCTCCGATGATGCACAGAGCAGACAGAGATCAGACGGAGAAGTCGCCGATATCCACCACAAGAGAGCCCAGCCACCACAGAACCAGTAGACACAACCACCACAGAAGATTACATCAGGGAGTCTCCGATCTTCACTACAAGAACCCAAACACAGAACGGTGACAGCCACACCCCCAAAAAAAAAAATCCCACGAGGCTTTGCTCAGAAGCAGAGCAACAAAGAACACATAAACAATATCGTGTGAGCCATGGACAACACGGGGAGGGGGCTGCAGCTGCCAAGGGGGCTGGCTGCTGCAGCCCCTTAAACAAACAAAAAAAAATTAGGGTTTCTTTGTGTTTAGGATTTTGGCTCTGATACCATGTCAAATTTGTATTGAATAGGTACTGAATTGGGAACTGAATGCCCTTTCTTCTTGAGTGTCTTGTCTCTTAAATAGACAATAAACCTAGCTACAAATTAGGGCTAAGAATGAAAGCATAAGTGTTCTACTAAAACACTACTATCTATAACTTATAATTACTTTCCTAATTAATACATAATTGATTCCCTTGACAGTTGGGGAGTTTGCAATCTTTGGCTCTGCTCCTTGCTGATGAAACTGCAATAAGTACGCTACCAGAAACCATCGGAGACCTAAAGAATCTGGAAAAATTATCTCTGCATGGTTGTCGTCTTATCTTCTCACCAGGGAAATGCCCACCAACAAGGCGGGGTCTTCCAGCATCTTTACTGGAACTCGATCTCAGACAGTGCAACTTATCAGATGACATGATTCCCTCTGATCTTCAAGGCTTGCCCCTTCTACGAAATTTGAAATTGTGCGGAAACAACTTTACAAGGTTACCAGCTAGCATTGGAAGCCTTCCTAAGCTTAATAGCCTTTGGTTAAACGAATGCAAAAGTCTTCAAGGTATCCCAGAGCTCCAGTCAAGCCTACAGCTATTGCATGCAAAAGATTGCTCTTCGCTAGAAACGATCAACCTTAAGAACTTTTGGGGGGAGGGATCGTTGCAACTTAATGGCTGCCCAAAGTTAAAAGCAGTTGAGGGATACTTCAACTTGGAGTCCTTGGGAGTAGAGATTGTTGAAAAATATCTCGGGACTTGTGACTTTTTCACAGAAGATTCCCTTACAAGTATTAATGTCCATGTGATCAATAATCTGACGAGAACAGCTACAATCAGTCCTCTCCAGGTGCCCTATCTCACTATCTGTACTCTGTAACACGTCGCGCAGACAATATAAACTATGGCTGCTTGTTGAATAATTTCATTGTTCTCATTCATGGTTGCAGGCTCTTTCTGAGAAGTCTATTTACAGTATCTTTCTGCCGATGAGTGACATTCCAGCATGGTTCAGCCATCAGAGTGAAGGTGACTCTGTATCATTGCAAGTGCCTCCACTTGATCATGGTTGCAAATTCAGTGGCATTTCTATATCGGCAGTCTATGCATGGGAGAATTCTTTTGCACCTTGCTTTTTCTCCCCCATTATTGCAGTTACTAACAGAACAAAAAATTTCCACTGGAATTATAGCCCAAAAATCACCTTCTTTATGCCCGAAGTGGAACAGGATCTGATGTGGCTGAGCTGCTGGTCGTTCGAAAATCAAGTAGAAGGCATTGATGATTATGATATGAGCTGGAGATTTCAGGATGAGATGGAAGAAGGGGATCGACTGGATGTCTTGATTGACATGGGTTTTCGAATTACTGTGAAAAGGTGCGGCATCCACTTGCTTTACCATCACAGTGACCTGCAAGGTTCCCGATTAAATGATATAATTACTACTTCACATTCGGGATCGTCAAGACACCATAGAAGGTTGCTGACTACAAGTTTTCAATGGCTAACATATATCCGCCCTCAAATAACAACTTCAAAAGAGTACTGGGATGATCCTTTCAGGAGGTAAGGCATTCATGCAATCGTCTTGACAGATACAAGTTCATTGTCATTGTCATTATTTTTCATAAAAAGTTCATTGCATGTTCGTGAAACCCTCTTTATCTTTCCATTGCAAACCGGTTCATTACTATCTTCGAAGGAAGAAAGAGTGTTAAAACGAGTATCCTTCAATCCATCGATTATTTACTACTCAGTACAAATTCGCTCACAAATTTAATCATGTTCCTCATTTTCTTGACAGATGGTCAGCCACAAGGGAAGAAAAGACCAATGGGATCCCAGTTGTGAGCCTAAGTAGGAGACATTGTGACTGTTGTGCTCTCATGCGTTGCACTAAACAGAAGAAAGACGCATGCAGGTTGGAAGTAAATCCACAATAAACTGCTAGCTCTATAGATGAAGGAACTTATTTGTTGGTTCAAAGCAGTTCAGTTTTTTCCTTCAAAAAAAAGTAGTTTGCTTTGCTTCTAGATAGAAGAAAATCTGGACGAAATGTTACAATAAAGTTGTGCTTGATAATGCATTTAAAGAGGATAAATCTTGAATGATAGAAGGTTTGAAACTGAAAAACACAAAATCAATGTTTATGCTCCTGATGAAACGAAAAAAAACAAACCATCTCACAAAACGATAGACTTTGATCAATGAACATCCTCCCTACATTGAAATCAAACAGCCCCAACTGAGCAGAAGAATATTTCTTTAGAAATACTACATCAAGCTAGAGATTGAACATCAGAGGGAAGGGAACTCAACAAGCTTCAACCAAAAACAAGAATTGAAATCCAATGACTGTGTCCTCATTTTAATGAAACTCGACCTTTTAATTTCAGACATTATTGATACTGTTGTTCGATACTTTCCTTCTTTCTAACCTCTTCTCATTGAGAAGTCATATTTGCTGCATCTCTATTGCTTCACCTGGAAATTTTTAATCAAATAAGAACTCTCCTGCTTAATTCAAGTGGTCAAAAGTTACATAAACAATAGTTGCATAGAAATAGAAGGCAGAGGCAGACAATGTAATTCAAAAGTTTTCGCACTCGAAACAGCTGACGGGTTCTCTTGTAATCAGCACAAACTGGTCGACAAGTTTGATATAATCAGGCTTGCTGCAATCCTCTGCCAGTAGGCAGAGCTGGGCAGCAAGATTTACTTGTTCTCTATGAAAAAAGAATAATACCCCCAAATGATTAAGCTAGAGTTGTAGAAGCTAATTGGACAGGGGGGTCATGGCTTGTCAGTACCCTGGGTGTAGTATAGGCCTTTTTCCTCTTCCCCTTCTTTTTTGATCGTAGAATTTTCAGAACTCTTATAATTTGTCGCGGGCATAACGTTCAGAAAAAGGTGCGTTTAAGGAACAGTATAATGAATGCTCACTCAATTTTTATACTTATTTAGGAAACTTACAGAAATTATTTGTCATAATAGTTATGTAAGAAAGCACGAAATTTGTGATATTGCTTTGATAAATCAAGCAGGCGAATAAAATTCTTTCGAACCTAAAAATAAATACAATCGAAAATAGTGCTCTAATGCTGTCACTCTGACATGTTGCATCCCATTCTGAGTAAAACCTTGGCATCTCTAGTACAATTCATACATAACCAATAGACTGAAAATGTTGTGACGGAGAAAAACATCATAATATTTAATGTGAGGCGCAAAAGATCTTTCAACTACAACGATAAAGACAAAAACAAAAAACAATCAAAATTCCTTCAGAGGCTCCAGGAAAATCCGAAAAGGATCGAATCCATAAAGACTTAGTTGGCCTTGACATGCTGTTGAATGACATTCAGAGCTTCACTGTCCTCCCCAAAATCCTGCAAAGCAGTCAGGCAAAAAAACATGAACCCCTATTGAAAGAAAGGCACAGTGAAATCAAATGAGCTTCAGTGCTATAAAACTGGTTTTTACCTTCACCACAACACACGAGCAACCGACTACTTTCCTGGCCTTCCCCTCTGAATCAATCTTACACAACTGTCAAGTGTCAACCAAAAACCCATATCAGATAAATCAGTAAATACAGAGCATCATAGCAAAATTTTACAAGAGGAACACATGGCATCAGTTAAATATCTAACCTTAACAAGACCAAGTCACAATTTTACAGAGCACAAGCCTAGCCTAAGATGAACTAAAATTATTACACCAGTAACAACAAAGAATTAAAAAGTTTTAGGCGCTAATGAGCACTCTACAATACCATATTATTGATTTGGCCGCATTCAATTGAATATAATTAGATAAAATTAGAGAGCACGCAAAACCTAAAAAACATTTATAACTCAATAAAGGAGAGCTTTTATAATCTATCATTTTTATTCCCAATTTTATAAGATCATGACGATTAAATTTCAGGCAGTAATCACACATTCCATCAAAAAGTGTGCTTACTGTCAATAGACATGTTATTGACTTTCCATCAAAAAGTGTGAATACTGACAGCATTAGAGGCATTGATGAGGATTTAACAATACCATATTATATACTTGGCCGCATTCAATTCAATATATTTTGATAAAATAAGAGAGCACCGATAACCTAAAAAAACATTTATAAATCAAGAAAGCAGAGCTTTCATAAATCTATCATCTTTGTTTCCAATTTTACAAGAACATGCGATTAAGTTTCAGACAGCAATCACACATTCCATTGACGTTCCCCTCTGTATAATAATCTAGCTTTCTAACCCCCACATCATCAAAAAATACATATTGTATTTCTAACTATCAAACAGAAATCTCCACTCAAGTTGAACTCTTATGACTTTGAATTCAAGCAATCAAATCTAAAATTCACAAAAGTAATCACAAGACATAAGTTTAGGGAAAAAAAATTAATGAAAAAAGAAAGAAGACGAAATACTCACACCAGCCCACTCTCCGAGGGTTTTTGCACTTGGAACAGTTAGCAAGTTGACATTGTGATCAGCACAAAGGGCCTTGACAAGTTTAACATAGTCAGGCTGGTTGCAATCCTCTGCCAAAACACAAAGTTGAGCAGCATGCTTCTCAATCACTTTGGCACCTTCATGAAGACCTCGAGAAAGCCCACCATGAGCCAGAGATTTTCTCAGCACAAGCTGCAATGCTGTCATCAAGTCCATCGGCTCACCGAGTGGTGGTGGTACATCACCAACAACTGGAGTCTCAGTCTGAGCAACAGCACCTTCTTCACTGAAAACACAGTGCAGCAAATTGAAAAATAACGATTCAGATCCACAAGGAATTCCTTTTATGCTAAGTAACTAAGATCCTTTATGTTTTAATATAACCAAGGAGAAAAGCATACCCTGACATGATGATGGTGATTCTTGAATCTGGAGGCTAAACTTAATCTAGAACTGTATAGCAAAAAAAAGTTCAAAGCAATTCAGATCCCAAAATAATAAAAATGATGTTCTCATTATCCTAAGATGTTCAAGAGAAGACGGTGAGGGGGGGAGAGAGTACCTTGCAGGTAAGATGCGGAGGAGGCTATGCGCGAGTCAGCCAAGCAAATGAGTTCAGAGGAGGAGCAAGATGCGATTTTATATTAGGGTGTTAAACCCTACTTTTTGTCTTGAATTACACTTTTCTCCCTTTATGGGCCTTTTGTTTAAACGTGGGCTGGGCTTCTTTTTCAAGATGGATATTTATTTTCTTTCAGAAAGTTGGATTCTCTTGATTGGAGGGAGATGCTAATTTATCCTTTTAATAAAATTGTTAACTTCTGATAAAAATATGGATTCTAACTTAATTTTCTCGAGTAGATTGTTTTTATATATTTTATTAGTAGCAATAGAATTAATTTTTAAATATTTTTTAAATTATATTTGAAATAATTATAATATAAATCAACAATGTTTTAGTTAAAAGTGAATCTTATTCAACAATTATATTATTGAGTATAAAAGTTGATAACTACAATTTCTTTTACTTTCACAAGCTATGTGTAAATAACGTTTTACAGTTCTATTTAAATTATTTTTATAGACATTTATTTCTATAGTTTCTGAGTGTAATTATATGAATTTCACAAACTAATCTTAATTTAAATGCATAATTTATTTATTTATTTATCTGTGCAGCGTAAATAATTCAAATGGCAAGCCAATGCGGGACACCATATTTTTATTTTTGATAAAAAAAAATATCTATTTCATTGCCTATAATTCTTAATCAAATCGATAAAATCATTATTTTTCACAAAATCTGCTCATATAATCAATTTAATTATTGACATCTTGAATAAAGATATTTTCTCATTTAATAACACAATTATAGTTATGGAATAAAATAAATTATGATCAATAAATTATAATTATATGTACAGGTTTAATATTTTTTAAATACTTATTAATTGATCTATATAACCCAAGATGGTAAACATCTAGTAATCTTAACTCTATTTTCACATGGAATGGTTCACGCGGGGTCATGACGCAACCTTGGAGCCTGTTCATTTTTATTTCTTCTTTCTCTTTTTTTTATAAGATTTTGTAACAATTGATTATATATTTACTGGAAAAAGTTTTCCATTTTCTCCATTTGACTAGTTTAAAATGGAAAGTAAATTGCAAATAATTACCACTCGGCGCATATATTAAAATAATAATAATCACGGATTTCTGCCCTCGTTGTGGAATCTTAAACTCAACAAATTAAAGTAATTAAAAATCAGATAGTAGTTAAATAAATACCCAAAAAAGCAAAATCTAAATTAATTTTATCTGCCCCTTAATAATGCTTTCTCAGCAGTGCCCACCTCTTCAAGAATTCTGGTTTTTCTCTTTGATGGAATGGGGGCGGTCGGTCCAAAGCTAATGTAATGCCCGGAGACAGCATTCAAAGCCGAATACATATCACGAAAAGAAGCACGGCCGAGTAAAGCTTTCTCTCTTCTATACTTTGCCACCCAAGAGTTTGAGGTTTCTCTCAGGTTAGCCACTGCATCAGCTACATTTGGATCATTCTTGTCCATGCTTATGGTGGTTCTAACCTTGCTGATCACTTCTTCTGTATCTTTCACGTACTCCTCGTCCGATCCTGCAAAAGCTGGAGTGACTGGGAGGACGAATGGGGAAGTCAGGATTGCGGTGGCCAAGTACAAGAAGCGGCGGCGAATGTGGTGGTTTTGAGGTTGCTGCTGCTGCGGTGTTGGCGGTGGTGAAAGTGGGGCGATGGAGACGGCTTTGGGTTTGATGGGGGAGAGGGGTTTGAGTTTGGGAGTTGGGGTTAGGAGTGCTGGTGAAGCCATGGATTTTTTGTTGGAAGAGGAGAAGAGCGAGTCTGTTTTCTACAGAGGAGTTGTGAGGAGGGTACTGGGTTTTTGCCACGTGGGCTTATCACCTTATCCTTTTTCTTGGCTCTATGGATGAGAGTCACGAGACCATGCCCAATCACAGCGCATTAGGAAGTCAAAGATCGTGACGTGTTAGTGCCTGTCTTTTTTTTTTTGTTTACGAGAATGCACCACAGCCAATCACCATGCACCTCACGAAAATATATACATAAATATATAAAAAGGAAATGCACGATGATGTGCCTGTACAGGAGACATTTCTCCTTCCTTTCTTTCCCTTTTTTTAAATTTTTTATTTATTAATATGGATGTTTGAGTTGTTTATGTATATTTTTATTAATTTTATAGATTCTAAAATTAATTATTATGTAAAATTTTCATTAATCATTAAATTAATAATCACAAATTTTGAATATAAAATAACATAAAAACAAATCTTTAATTTCTAAATTTGTACCACTGAATTATTTATTAAATGGTATAGTTAATGCGATTCCTTCCCTCGCGGTTTCATGGGTCTTCCGATGGCCCTCGTCTCTCTCCCGGTCGTTTTTCATTTCCCTATAGTTGCAGGCAATCGTTGATTATTTTTAAAATTTATTTACATCCATTTTGTTTTAAATTTATGTGCTAAATATTTATTGATTCTTTGTGCCTTCTTTGTGATTAGGTTGAGAAAGTTTTTTCCTTTTTCCTTTTTATTTTTTATTTTTTATTTAAATAAAATTTCTAGCTTGTTCAAAGTGAAAAGATAGAAGGATGAAATGTTTCTGTTGAATCGGATTAGAAGTTTCACCTTTTAAATAGAAATGTGAGGATTCACTAGAAATGAACATGATATTAAGTTAGCTGTGTGAAGTAATTTTTTTTTTTATCTTGTCACTCATACGGGATTTCATCTTATTTTCATTATAAAAAGGTTTAATAAAATATCTTTTTTAAAATTCTTTTAAATATTAAAAATCGAATTGCAAATAAAACTCAATTTCTAAAAAAACTACAAAATAAATTAGAGGTTAATTTTCTAATTTACAATTAAAAAAATATTAAAATTACCTTTTTTTCAAAATACCTATCTAGTTATTTCTTAAAAAAATTAATAAATAAAATGAAAATAATGAAGGTAATATAGAAAAAAATGAGCTGAATTTTATCTTTTCTAGACATGTGAATCAAACTTAGCATCAATTTTCAAGTTAAAAATTAAATCAACCGGACCAGTGAGTTGTACCTCGAGCAAAGTCAATTCCCAAGGCAGGTCTTCAAGAAATCAACGTTGACAAACAATCCATTGGTTCAGCTCAGCTCACCCCGCAACTCTTCCAAAGCCTTGTCCGTATTTAAACAAATTTCGTTGCTTAGAAAATAAAAATATAGAAAATGGCAGTGGAAAACTATCCTGCACCTGTTGTCCTGTCTTAATGTACACGTACTTGATCTAATCCCATCTCCTCCCAGAACAGACAATCTCGGATAGAGATTCTTCATCTCTGCATCGAGAAACATCCAAAGACAGACAGGATTGGAAACATGGTAAAAGGAGGAGAAAACCAGGTAGGAGTTCCTGTAATAATAGCGATGAAAGGGCATCCTGGCACAGGCAAGAGTACTTTAGCCAGCTCTCTAGCCTCATCTCTCAAGATCCCTCTCATCGACAAAGATGATGTCCGTGACTGCACCATCTCCATCCAGAACTCCTCACCCGCCACGGCATCCAAGCTCCTAAACGACCTCTCTTACGACGTTGTCTGGCAAATCGCTTCCACTCAGCTCCGCTTAGGTCTTTCCGTCATCATCGACTCTCCACTCTCCCGGAGGGCCCATCTTGATAGACTTGTCCAGGTGGCATCCTCTACCGGGTCCCTCCTCGTGATTGTCGAGTGTAAGCCGCTGGATGAGGGTGTCTGGCGGAGAAGGCTGGAGCAACGTGGCAGGGGTGAACAGGCTAGCTGGCATAAGCCTTCAACGTGGCAGGATCTTGAGAGGCTACTTGAAGGGTACGATGGATCCGCTGATTATGATGTCGGTGATGTACCAAAAATAGTGCTGGATACTTCTGTCTCTGTTGCGGTAGATGAGCTTGTTTCTAGGGTGGTGGATTTCGTTGTTTCCTCTGCCTGTACAGATTATCACAGCTAGAATTAGTCACTCTTGTTATTATGTATATATTATCCGAGCTATGATCATATGTGTATTAGCTATGTGGATGAATCTGGGCCGGTCGATTTTGCTTCTTAAATCGTCACCTGTGAGGTCTGAAGATTTCTTGTTGCCGGGTTGACAATAGAATGCTAGAAGAACATGGCATGTAGCTTCCAGAAAATGTTTGCAGAAACATGGCGCGCACCAGTAAGCTTGCCCTTTTCGAGAATCTGGAGTACAGAGTGTGGGGCCCTCCAGGATTACGAAAGAACAGCCGAGGCCAAGAAAATCCAAGCTCGTGTTTGTTTCTCCAGAAAATAATTCGTGATTTACATCACAAAACAAGCTCTGATGGTGGTCATAGGCATGTTTTAGTATTCATCTTTATAGTTATGTTTTTGCTCCTCCAGAAATAATAAATAAATAAATATCTTGATTGTAGAGGTATTTTGATTTTTTTTTCTATGTGATTAATTAGCCATTGAATAATTGAGTGCATGTGTATTGTTCAGTTTTAAAGCACGGTATAAAAACCTAATTACCTTCCAGATCAAAAGTTTTAAAATCAGCTGCGAAGGGTATTCGTGTCTTTTTGTTTTTTATTATAGTGAAATGATAAATTTAATATTTTTTTTAAAAAAAAAAACTTAAGCAATGCACTTTTTGATTTTTTACTATATTTTTCGTGTCATTAAGAGGTTCACCAGTACACTATTGCATTTTGGTTGGCAATTATTGTTTTTTTTATTAATATGATATTGGAGTCATTTTATGTATAAATTGATTAATTTTATGAGTCCTGAAATTAATAATTATATAAATTTTAATTAATCATTATATTAATAAACATAATAATTATTATTTTTTTAATTCTAAACTCTTACTATTAAATTACCTATTAAATGGTTGCAATTATTGCCTTTTATTTTACCATGCCGTAGGATGCACACTGTCTTCATTTTTTATTGGTATGACATTATCGATGGTGACTAAATGATTTGTTGTTAATTATTTTTTTTTCTTTTCTCATTTTAAAATTATAAATTGATTATTTTTGTTTATTATATTTCAATTTCAATTCATATTTTTTTTCTTGATCTTTTTATAAAATATTTTTTTGTCTCTTACTTCATCATCCTATCTCAATTTATCGTATACTATTTTATCCACTTTGATCTGTGTTTTTTTTTCTTATTTTTTGTCCTTTACTCACTTGTAAAAGCTTTATTGGTTTTTCATTTCATTTTTAATCCAAATTTATGATATATTATATTTTTCAATTTGATCCTCATTCTATTTTTTATTATCTTTTTGTTCTTTTTTATCTGAATTTCACTATTTGATATAAAAAATAGTGATTCACTTTCGCTCCCCCACAAGACATGGGACGTTTCTCCTATCCACAACCTGTTCCTGTCGCCAAAGTGGCTTCGATAATTATAAAATCAGAATTCAAGATTTTAAATAAAAATCCAGATTTCAATCATTTTTTATTAAGACACATGATAAAAAAAACTATGAATATTTAAAAAAATATTTTTGACTATAAATATTTTTATTTTTCTAACAAATGAAAATCATTTTTTAAAAAACATATGTATAGGAGACTCAATCTATTTTTTTCAATATCATTAAATGTAAAAATAATTTCCATTAGTTCCTCTCTTGAAGTGATTTTATGTGGTATTGTGTTTCAAAAGTATTTTTTTAAAGAAAAAAATTATTTTTATTTTACTTTAATTTTTTTATGTGTTTTTAGATTATTTTTATATACTAATATTAAAATAATTTTTAAAAAATAAAAAATCTTAATGCATTTTTGAATAACAAACAATAAAAATCCACAGTGAAAGCGAGTGGTGGACAGGGTCTGCCAGCTTCAAAAGCTTTTTCAACTCTCACTTTGTTATTTTAAAAAAAAAAAACTAAAACTTTATTTTGTAAGGACACGTGAAGAGAAAATTAAAATAAATTTGCGTTCATAAAATCAAGTATACACATCTTGAAATGGAGAGCTTAAGAAATAAAATGCGGTGACTAAATTGAAAAGAGTTCTAAACTGTATGGACCAGGATATAAAAAGCTGGAAAAAAATAATGAGTGCATGTATACTTGGATAGTATTTTCTAAAGACAGTGTAATTTATTTTCTGTGTAAAATATAATTTATAATATCTTATTTCTCCAGTCCTCTCGTTTTATGATTCAATTTGATCTTAAAATATCAAATCTTATCAAAAGTAAACGTTTCAGAAGGACTATCTTTTCTTAAAAAAATAGTTTTATATTTTTGTGACAGGGATTCAATTTGCTCAATGTGTATTCAATTGTTAGCTTAACAAAATAAATAAATAAATATGATGAAATATCTATTATTACTTTTGTTATATGTCTATTATGTTATTTTTGGCCAATTTGAATTATTATTTTTTATCTAATTATATATTTTAAAGATTTCTTTTTTAAGTTACCGTGTTTTTTTATATGAATTTATTCGTCTATTATTTTTATTTTTTATCATTTAATTAAAATAAACTTAACTCGTTAAATCCAATCAATAATTTTTTATTTTTTCAAAGCACGTTGCTGTGTTTAAATATTATTATTTAAAAAAAAAATCATATCCACTGCGTCCTGCGTAGTGCAATCCAGCATTCACTGAAACTTAAAAGTATTAAAAAAAAGAGAAAGAACATGCTTTTTCTTTTTTACTGAAACTTCCCGTTACCACTTACCGGGGAGGGAAAAAGAAGAAGCAAATCAATATTACGAGTCAACTATCAGACATTTGGTCTTCCTTTTACTTTCTTTCTTTCATTCTGCGCGGACAGCTTCCAAAACTAGATTTCATGGAATCTACGAGTTCACATCTGTTAATAATTGCAACCACCCCCAATAACAATGGTCTTTTCTAAACTGGCCTCTCGTGGTCCAAATTACTCATCTCCCTGCCAATTTTATTCACTGCTAAGTAAATTTACAAGTCAACCATAGGGTCTCCGATAACCTCTGTTCCTCATCTCAAGTTGCTACTCCAATAAATCAGAGCCTGTCATCTTCACAAGCAGTAATCTTTTTTGCTTCTTTTTTTCCCATTTGAGCTGCTGCTCTCTCAGGGTTTCATTTTATCTGTGTTTAGCTTCGTTTTGATGTTTATGCCTTTTGGGATTTTTCAAGTGAGGATACTTTGCGTGACCAGTTCCTTTGACTGCTGTCCTCATCCCCCCCCTGCTCTTGAGCATATCTGTTCTTCTCTGTGATCTGGGTTTTCTTTGATAGCAACTGTTTTTTTTTTTCAATTACTATATCCTGGTTTTATGATTCCTGTCGGAGTAAAGATAAATATTAATTTGTGGCCTTCACAGTGAACAATATTCTCGTGTGGCCATTCCTTCAAATCTGATACTTCTTTCACTGTCAATTACATGTTTCTTGATAAGTTTAAGTGCTTGTTGGGCTTAACTAGAGACTTTTAGATCCAAAATCATGGAAAATGCCAACGAAATGACAGCTTCTTCGAGTTTTGCTTCATCTTCGTACTTATCAAATGAGTCAGGAATCCACCACGTAGCAGCCTCAAATGTTCCTGAGCCTGGTGTGACCCTTGAAAACTTGAGCTTAAACAAGCTTAGTGGCAATCTTGAAAGGCTATTACATGACAAGGAATATGATTACAGCGATGCAGATATTGTGGTCGAGGGCACCCCTGTTGGTGTCCATCGGTGTGTATTGGCTGCCCGTAGCCAGTTCTTTCACGAGCTTTTTAAGAAGGGAAACAACAATTCGACGAATGGAGAGAAACCCAGGTACCTCATGTCTGATTTGGTGCCTCATGGTGGGGTTGGATATGAAGCCTTCCAAGTTTTCTTGCATTACTTGTATACCGGAAAGCTTAAGCCATCTCCGCCAGAAGTGTCGCGATGTGTAGATGATGTTTGTGCCCATGATGCTTGCCGCCCTGCAATTAATTATGTAGTGGAATTGATGTGTGCCTCTGCCACTTTTCAGATGAAAGAGCTTGTTTTGCTTTTTCAGGTAAGCAGTGATTTCACCTGGATAGATTATATGTGGTTCTCTGTATTTTAACTCGTAGTGATTCATAAATAGGGAATGATATCTGACACCTTAATTGCTAGACCAAAACGTGTGTTTCTTCGTCTTTTTTTGTTTTTTTTTTCTGTCAAGGATTGTCAGGATAGTTATTTTTCCTTATTCAAAGTTCATTCATCCTTTCAGCGGCGTCTCCTGAACTTTATTGAGAAGGCTCTTGTTGAAGATGTAATCCCAATTCTGATGGCTGCCTTCCATTACCAGCTAGACCAGCTCCTCTCTCACTGCATCGAAAAACTTGTAAAATCAGATCTTGATAGCGGATGCATAGATAAAGAGCTCCCTGATGAGATTTCAAGTAAAATTAAATTACTTCGCAGGAAATCTCTGCAAGAAGCTGAAAGTGGTGCTGAAGAGGTGGACCCACTACTTGAAAAGAGACTCGGGAGAATCTACAAGGCATTGGATTCAGACGATGTTAAGCTGGTGGAGCTTCTCCTGAGTGAATCTAATTTAACTCTGGATGATGCTCATGCTCTCCATTATGCTATTGCCTACTGTGATCCTAAGATTGTCATGGAAGTTCTTAGTTTAGGCTCGGCTGATCTCAATCTCAGGAACTCCAGAGGATATTCAGTACTTCATGTTGCTGCCAGGCGCAAGGAGCCATCAATACTGATGGCATTGCTAACCAGGGGCGCCAATGCATCAGAAACTGCATCGGACGGACAGAATGCAGTTTCGATTTGTCGTAGGTTGACCAGGCCAAAGGATTATAATGAAAAGACCAAGCAAGGTCAGGAATCTAACAAAGACAGGATATGCATTGATGTACTGGAGAGAGAGATGCGAAGGACTTCACTGTCTGAAAACGTCTCCATACTGTCGCCATCGGTAGCTGATGATTTGAACATGAAGCTGGACTACCTGGAAAATAGAGGTGATCAAATTTTATTTAAACTATCCAATTTCTTGCTGCCAATGCTGAAGATATCTTATATTCACTCTGCTTCACCACAAATTTGGGTAATTAGTACTAATCACTATGCAACCTCAAAATATTTTGGGAAGAAATTCTGCAGCAGCATGTTTGAATGGCCATTGTTCAGTTCTTGGCTGTAAAACAGTAAGGCAGGCTTGATTGTGGATCTTTATTAGCCCCAGCTCTGTCATCTGCAACTTTTTTTCAAGAAAATTTCCTTTAAATCGTTGATTGCTGCTCTAAAATAAGTACTGACTGCTAATCTACCTCGTGGCAGTGGCTTTTGCAAGATTGCTGTTTCCTGCTGAGGCCAGGCTAGCTATGGACTTCGCAAATGCAAACTCAACCTCAATGAACACTGGCCTCTTGGCGTCAAAATCAAAAGGCTCGAGTGGGAGCTTAAGGGAGGTTGACTTGAATGAGTCGCCCGCTGTTCAAGCCGTACGGCTCCAGTCGACACTACATGCACTGCGTAAAACAGGTACGATTTTTTTTTTTTGGCTTTAAAAAACAGAATACATGCGGGTTCAAAAATTATATGAATAATTTGGTTAAATCTCCTCCCACTAATTGCTCCTAAGATATGTTCCCTCTTTTCTACAACTTAAAGAAAGCAAAGGCGAGATTTTATTCCCAAACAAATCTCACTCTTTTGAAAAAGTCATAATAAAACAGTCCTTTAAAGTAATTAAAGTGATGAACACATGTCCAATTATGTATCCCAACTACATGCCAGTAACCATTCATCCTCGTCTAACTCTAAGATGCATCTAAATCATATCATCTTCAAAAGGTATGGTTTGATGATAAAAGATTTGTGATCTGCACAGCAGATCTCGAGTTTGAGTTAGGACGTGCATCTCTTATAAGACCATGGAATAATCGAGGTTTTACTCGCTCACCTAAATCTATAAAATGTGTTTTTCAGAGATGAGGTTTCCTTGCATAAGAAAAAAGAATCATAATATCTCTTTTAGTACATCATCTTCATGGATTACAAGAGAGAACAAGGGACTAGAAAAAAAAACTCTCATTCAAGGTACAATTGAATGTATCTCACTTTTTAAAATTATTAGAATAAAATCCACCCTTTTATATAGTAAATTCATATCTTAAAATTGCTTCTTCTTTTTCTTACTGAATAACCACTTTTTCCCCCAACTAATGTGTTAAACTTTTTAGGACAAAAAAACACATTAGACTTTTATTTTAGAATATATATCCAAGATTGTATACTATAGAAAATACAGATTTTTACCAAACAAAACATAGTTTGATAGGACCACAAACATCAATATGTTTTTCTTATAGGATTTGCTCTTGATGCAGACTCCTTTGATAAACTCTTGTGAAATCGTTTGCCCAGAAAACATCTTTCATATAGCTGAATTTGGATGTATAATGAATGATAAACACTTCAATATCTTCTTTTGTGTCATATCTTTAAGCTATCAAAGTTTTACATGTTCAAGTCTTGTATGCCAAAGCCAAGATTCATCTTTCACACACACATTTAGACATTTAGGTACATTTGTCTCTATGTTTCGAAGAACATTTTATTATATGTCATGACTATCTTTGCAATCATAACTCTTTTAATATCAAGTAATATCAAAATACAATCTTTCATCTTAATCTTATACTCTCTTTCCAACAATTGTCCGAAGCTAATATGTTGATTTTCATTATTTTTCTCCTGTTTGATCCTGTCCTTTACCCTTTTGAAAATATCCAGAGCTATCTTTCTTTGAAAAAAGTGCTTGTGCAACCCATATCTTCTTGAATCTTCTTGACTCTTTTTCCATGAGCTTGCAAATTTTCAATGAGACCTTGTATTGAAAGAACTTTCATATTTTATAACTTTATCACGACCACCACATGATAGAATTTCTATTACAATGAGCATATGATCTGCTCTACCACACATGTGTCTTCCATATTTTCCATATATTCTTCATTTGATTGTATATGATTAATACTCTTGCAAAATATTCTGAAAATTATCTAATTTAAGTATATATAAGTCACCATATAGTTTTTGTAGATGTACCTTTCTCACATTGTCAAGTCTTGGTTGGATTTTTGTAAATCTTCTTCTGCTTGCTTAGCGGTGGTTGCATTATTCATTATCTCAAAAGTGGTATCATCTAGACATTGATGGATGACTTGTGAGTGTTTGTTGATCATTCCTTCATGTCTTTTGCATGACCTTCCTTTGGACTAAAGTCAATGTTGCTTCATCTATAGGCTCTTTAAAGCCTTTTTCAAACTGTCTCCCTTATATTTTGTAAACATAGCCAAGCTTTTACTCTAATACCCCAAGTTTTAAAGTTGTTCTTTGTCAACTTAGAGCACTAAAGTGGAAAGTTTGAAATGGCCATGTTAAATAATCAAATCTAAACTCTAATACCACTTGCTAGAAGAGAACGATAGGGTGTGGTACTAATTTAAAAAAAATACAAGAACAAAGTTAGAGAAGAAGAAGAAGAAGACCGAGTGGGTAGCTGCTTAGTGATTCTGGGTTTCAGTTTCCTGAAACCGAAACTAAACCAAATCAAATACTTTTTTTTTTTTTTGTTCCAAAATTGGTTTGTTTAGATTTTTATACAAGTGAGGATTTGTATAAACATTTGCTGAATTTTCTTTCGTTGATGGCAGTGGAGACGGGTCGTCGCTATTTCCCTCATTGCTCGGAAGTGCTCGACAAGTTTCTGGACGACGATATGCCTGACGCCATCTTCCTCGACAAGGGCACTCCAGAAGAGCAGAAAACCAAGAAGAGGCGCTTCATGGAGCTCAAAGACGATGTGCAGAAGGCGTTTTACAAGGACATGGAGAACAACAACAGACCTGGCCGCACATCGTCTTCTTCGTCCTCGTCCTCTCCGAAAAGCGGTGTAACATACAAGGCCAGGAGAAAGTACTAGAACTTTTCTTCTCTCCTTCCAAGGATTCTTACGAGTAATTTTGAAAGGGCAACCGTCGTCAATGTTGTTAACAACCTAGGTTGTTTGTATAGAGTACTGCTAAGCATAAAAGAAAATATGATAATAAAAAACTCCAAGAATACAAAATAATGTCCTCTAGATTCATTGTTCCAACAAAATATATAATATTTTTGCAGTTTTTTATTAACATGTTTTCTTAATATTTAGCATTACTCGTTGGTGTTATAACATAAGATCTTGATCTATACATGTTGTTGATTATTCTAATTTTATTTTTAGGTATTATTAATGATTTTTTACTTGTTTATCGACAAATACAGCTCTCGATTTATTTGATCATATACGTTATCAATGAGTTTTGATTTATATAATTTTTTAATATATAAAAACACATTGAAAAAGTTAATACATATAATTTTTTTGTTAGAAAAAAGAATATTTAAAAAAACAATAACTACTACGCTATAAACGGACATCATCTCTAGGTAGTCTGAAGCAGAACTATGTGCTTTATCGAATATAGAGTAGTTGTTTTCTTTGAATTTATTATTTGGGAGACAGAAAATCAAAATTGACGATGGACCTTGCATAAATTTTATTGTTTTACCTTATAATTTTATTGTTTTTTTTTGTTTTAACTCAAAGACTCGAACATAAACAAGAAAAGTTTTGAGCTAAAACAAAAAAAACAATCAAATTAAAAGGTAAAACAAAAAAAATTCTACAGGGAAAAACATTTGAAAAGCCCCTCGATGAACACAGATTAGTTTGATTGTTTATCATTTTGTATAAACACCGCTCGCAAAGTAAAGCAGATTAGTGTTTTTTGTCGTGTTCTTCATTTGTAAAATTAATATCTAATTACTTTAAATTTATTTGCTAGTGACAAAATTAAAATATAAGGTAGTTTTTGCTTTCACATATAACCAAATCCCAATTTTTTTATTTGATCACTTGGTCGAACAAGCTACATTGACTTATTTATTTATTTATTGATGCATATGATAATCAATTAATTTATTATAATATGCCGGTTAGCTTTTTAATTATCATTTTAAATATCCTATTTATACACATGAAAAAATAAAACTGTATATATTTTCAATAAAATTATATACGCTTTCATTGAAAACCTTGTCATATAAGATTGATTATTGCCAAGTATGAAGTCAAGAAAAAAAGAAAAGAAAGGCTTAAAAATTCCAACGCCAGTAGGAAGCTTCCCAACCAGTCCACCCTCATTTCATGTGTGAAAAAGTTAGCGTAACGTGCAGCCGGAGGTTAGCTCCGATTGGTCCTTTCCCTCATTTATCAGCACACGGTATCCTTAAATTAAACAAGAACTCATCTTAACAAATTTCCCAGTGTTATTAATTGTGTTGAAAGATAATAATAATCTCTCTCTCTCCCTGTTACCCAAACGCACACATAAACGGTTCAACAAAAGCTCGCCCGCAACATCCGGCGATATTTCCCGATTCAGGTAAAAAAATTATATGAACACACCCGAAGCCTCTCTTCCTTCTTCTTCTCTTTATATTATTCACAACAGACTGTCGTTTTTCCGTTTATTCCATTTCTCTACTTCTTTACTCAGCACACCCGCTCACTGTTTTTCCAGCTTTTACTAGGGAAAGGAACAAAACTTCTGTAGCTCTAACACGCGAGTTCATAGGTTTTTTCTGTGTTAAGAGTGTGATCCTCTTACTCTCTACGCTTGGAGCGATTAAGGATGTTTTTGTTTTTATTTTTTTTAAAATAAGTATTATTATTTGCGGACAAGTAATACACTACTGATCACAGGTGATAAATGACAAGTAGCAGCAACAAAATTAAGATTACCTTTCTTTTTCTGGCTTGGCTTGGCTTGGCTGAACAAGAAAATCCCCCTTTTTTCCACTTGTCTTGAGTGTATGTTCAACATCTTTGCGAATTTGCAGTTTTCTTAATGTTTTTTTTTAATTGCTGTGTCTTAGGCAGGAGAGGTTTAATTTTTCCGCTGGGATAAAATGATTGCCATGGCGATGAAATCTTACCAAAATCATG
Organism: Salix caprea; assembly: GCA_964035475.1. Taxonomy (NCBI): domain Eukaryota; kingdom Viridiplantae; phylum Streptophyta; class Magnoliopsida; order Malpighiales; family Salicaceae; genus Salix; species Salix caprea. The sequence continues at coordinate 14,034,601 of OZ037755.1, read as the reverse complement.
CTGAGCTGCTGGTGAAGGAATATTTACTAGCCGATCCTTTGATTCCGTACACTTCTATTATAGGTGGCATTTTTGCTAGCAAGATGGTATGCTTTTCTTGATCATTCCAAAAAAAAACACACAAGTTTTGCTCTTTTTTGCTTCAGTTTTTGGATCATATTTCTGTTTGATCCTTGTCAGGTATATGATCTTACCAACTTGTTCAGTGATGTTTACTTTAAGAGCTATTCCAGCCTCACGAAATTGCAACGTATTGAATGGAACAACCGGTGATTGATTCTTTTCGATTGATGTTAATGTTCTTATTGCGTTTTTTTTTGAATTCTAATAACTTTGTTACGACTATCAATGCAGCGCTATATCCACTTTTCATGCCGTTTTCATTGCAACGATGTCACTGTACTTCGTGTTTTGCTCTGATCTTTTCTCTGATCAAATTCACGGTGACCTTGTTACATTTCAGAGTTCTGCACAGTCTACATTTGCATTGGGGGTAAGGACGCTCCAGATTGCTTTTGTTTATCCTTGGCATTAAGTATATGTGTACGTTTAAGCTTTAAAACTGCATTGAATTTTGGATATGTTGAGGAATGTTGGTGTTGTTGTAGTTATGCAATGGTAGTGAGGAATCAGCCTATAATTTCCTTCTAGCACAGCAGGGTCAAAATTTTCTTGTTTTAGACCTAATAGTTCATGTCTGTTAAAATATCTTCGTCACAAGTGAAAATAACAGATGAATGGCATTGCGTCTGAAGGTGAGAAAGCTGTCCATGTCTTGAAGGTGATATTATAGAATTTGTGTTTATTGCATTGTGCTCGAGTGATAGGAAAGAGATGATCCAAGGCAAATTGTCTATTAGCACAAGGGAATACTGGAAGGCAAAATTCCTTGAGCAGAGTTTGTTTGGAAATTGTTCTGTGAGTCCTGTTTGATGTTGTAAAATGAAGAAACTGATGGTCATATTGGCAACCTATTTTGAAAGATAACAAAACACTCTTTTCTATCTCAGATCCTAGTTTGCTCACAGTTCTCCAGAACACCCAGTTGAGCCCCCTTTGTCTGGGGTGCTTTTATTATATACGTAATGGTTCTGCTGTGGAAAAATTTGCCAGCTCCTGCACTTGTATATTGAAGCCATACTTATCAATAGGAAAATATCCGGTCCCTTGTAGCTAGTTAACTTTTGAATGGAGAACAAAGAAAATGTTCTATGTTATTGGCACCCTTGTCGAAGATTTTTATCATATTCTCTTACTTGATTTCTAATCCTGTAAACATGGATTTTACCATGTAAGAATTAAGATTATGTCTTCAAGGATCTCTAACTTCTTTGATCTGCATGATAGTACACATACATGGAAGTGGGGGCATACTTCTAAAACACATTAAATTACCTTCTTATACCTGCTTATATTGTTGATGGTGGAATTTCATCGCTTGCAAGTACCTCTTGATTGCCATTCCTGTGGCTTTATGAAGAAATTATCTGTTACATGTGGTGGAGCATCTTGTACCCAAGAGATTAGTCTAGCCAAAAGTCTGGATGCCCATGTCATCAAAAACATTTTCACAGTTTCTATTGGATTAGATGCTTTCTGTTTGCCTAGTAATACCAGTTTCTGCTGTGCTATGCATCCTTCATCTCATTCTTTGATGTGACACTGACAGGTTTCTGTTGGTTATTTCATCTCTGACCTTGGGATGATTATATGGTTTTATCCTTCTCTCGGTGGGATGGAATATGTAAGTACAGATTCCTTTGTGCAAAGATTAATTAAGCCCAACACTTCATGTTTTCCCCTGTCCTCAAATAGTATATTTGTTTCTTTGCAAGCACAACCTATTTGATGAGACATGTCAACTTGGAAGTTTTCATTAATTTGGAATTGATCATGGAAACGATGATAACATCGTTATGCCAGGTGATTCATCACTTTTTTTCCATGATTGCTGTGGCCTACTCTATGTTGACCGGGGAGGGGCAACTTTACACCTGCATGGTTCTTATCTCTGAGACAACTACTCCTGGAATCAATTTGAGATGGTAATTTTCTATTTTAATTCAATGGCCAAATATTGTGATTTTGTGATTGACTGTGATGCCCAGCTTGGTTTCGTGAAGGTATCTTGACATAGCTGGAATGAAGAGGTCTAAAGCATATCTAGTAAATGGGGTTGTGATATTCTTCGCATGGTTTGTAAGTAAATTGTGAAGCTTGAATTGGAATAAACACCCAATCTGCACTACGAATTTCTAACATGCTTATTAACTATTATACCTATGTGCAGGTTGCTAGGATACTCTTGTTTATCTACTTGTTTTACCATATCTCCCTGTACCAAGATCAGGTAATAACTATACCTGCAAAACTTCTCCATATCATGATCCTGATCCTGACTGTGTGACGGAAATATGGGAAGCATAACTGATAACAATTTAAAACATAACTAGTTGGATTTAATTTTGACAACAAGAACGAAATTCAAAAGAGTGATCACGAGCAACTAGTGAATCTTAGTTGAGTTGAGAGGAATGGAATCTGTTTGCATCATGTTGCAAGCAACCTCGTTTCCACCAGAACTTAGAAGAGGTTTTTTGTGCCGTATAAAATGGGAAGGAGACTGATTTGTTTTGCTGTCAGATCTAAAGAAGTGTTTCATCTTGCCATATCCCAAACAGCTTAGGAACAACGCCCTTTGAAAAGAAGAACACCAAGAAAGAGAAAGAATGACTGCATTTTACTTGTGTAGTAATTTCTCACAAATAGACACGAGCAATGAATCTATAAGCTGATTTTTTGATGATTTATGTTGGAAATTCTTCTTTGATGGCCACATTTTCTTGTCATCTCTCAATGAGTCAATGCTTCCTTGATGAGTAAAATTTGCACGTTAACTACCGTTGTTGTTCCCCTCTCCACAGGTCAAACAAATGCACGCCTTTGGACAACTCATAGTGCTAGTAGTGCCAGTAGTGCTATCTGTCATGAACCTGATGTGGTTCTGGAAGATTTTCAAGGGAATGAAAAAGACATTAGCAAAGCAGCACTGAGTAACATATCTGACCGGAGTTGTACAAACAAGTAGGCTATGTATACCTCAACTCAGGCTGCGTGCCGGGTGTGTATTTCGTGTCGTCTCTCGCCCTCTATCGTGCACATGCACACCAGTAGATGGTCTTTCCACGATTCGAAGCGTTGTAAAAAAAAAGTGTGTTTTCATTGGAATTTTCGTTTTGTTTACCAATGGATGTAGATCCAATTCTCAGGAAGAAATTGGATATGGATCAATACTGACATCGAAGGTGTGTTTGTACAGAAACTATGCATGCAAATGTGTGCATATTTAACTGGCTTTACTCTGTTAATACAACTATTAAAATGGATCAGAGCAGCCTGAACCTTGAAGTATTATAGCAAGGGACAAGCGAGTGATGAAATGAGTGTTGAAATCAGGTATACAGCAGGGAATTTACTTCTCCAAACTGTGAAGGCCGCGACGTGTTCTGGAATTGCCATCCCTCGCAAGTAGTCTATAAATTACTATGTTCTCCCTTCGGGTAGTAAATGCCCGCGTTTTGTTATGAGGTTACACTTTTTTTTTTTAAAGATATAAAGTTAATTTGTTGCAAGTATTTTTTTAAATAAATAAAAAATACTACTCGCCCAATTAAGTCCAGTAAGCTAATTTTATTTTAAATAAAAAAGAGTTTAAATTAAAATAAAAGAAAAATTGAAAGGATAATTTGAAAAACTAAAGGGAAGAGCGAAAAATTAAGGAGAAGATGAAAGAAAAGAGATAAATAAAGGTTCGTTGAGTGCACGTGCCAGCTGAGACAAATGGCCATTAGAATCAAGTATGCACTGTTCAAATATGATGGAGTAACTAACCCGTGTAATGAACGTGCCAATCGTTTTTTTACAAAAAATGTTTATCAAAATACTAGATTTAACCACATCACAGATTTAACCCTTCAATATTTTTTATTGGCTTAAATATTAGATTTTTAGAGGTTGGCTTTCATAATTATTTTTTATTGGCTTTTATGATTTTATTTTCATTTTATAACCACATCACATATTTAACCTTTTCATGATTTTGTTTTCTATTTTAACCTCTGACATTAAATTTATTGGAAGTGAGGTTTCATAATTTTTTTTTGATTTATTTTCTATAAATTTATTTTTGACTCTATTGACCAAGTTATGAATTTACCAAATTAACTCGAATTGACTTGGATTGTGTTTTTTTAGCATCTTTTTTAATATTTTTTTAATTTTATCATTCAATATTGAATTGATTGAAAATTAAGCTTTGAGTTGTTTATTTATTTAATTAATACAGGATAATTGTAATATCATGATCAAGGTTATGAGTATAACAAGTTGATCCAAGTTGACTTAATTTGTGTTTTTATTAATTTTTTAAAAAAATCTACGCTCCAAAATCTTGATTTTCTTATCCCTTTTAATAATTGTCCTCAATTTTCATAGAACACAACATGATTTTCCTATTCAATATCTTTTTAATACATCTAAACAAATGTGTTTAGATGCACCATCATTATCATCGTTGTTATTATTGTTATTGTTATTATTATTATTATTATTATTATTATTATTATTATTATTGTGGTTAACAAACAAACACTTGTTAGCATTGGGGTAGGTGATGGAATTACTGGAAAAACAAACAAACATTTGTAATTAAAATATAATCAGATTGCAAAATATATGCATTGAATTTCTAGTCTAGTTTTCCTGTAAATAAAAGAATCTTGAATTAGTTTGTGACTCTCCCTCCTCCTCTCTCTTGTTAACCAAGCTGTATCTCTCCCTCTCCTACTGCAATTCCCCTTTTGCCTTTTTTTTATTGAACCATTTTTCTATATTACATGCCTGACAATAAAAACGTAAACCCTAATTTCTACACTTCTATTTAATAATGGGGCTCAACCAAAGAACATCTACAGCAATTCCTTTACCCTTCTTTGAATCCCACAAAAATACCTTCACTTTTCCTTCCACTCTCCGCTATGCATATTTGAGTGAACATGATCCGTGCTAGATGTTTTCTAACATCAACACCAGGGTTTGTTTCTTCATTATTTTATTATACCCCAACAATGATTGATTATATAAATCACTAGATAATTGGTATAAGATACACTACAATTAATTTTTTTTAATGCAAAACAATTATCTAAGCATTGCTAACATGTTTTTTTAAGTAAAAATAAAAAACATTTCAAAAAACATCTTCGTGGGTCATCAAACTCTGATCATACTATAAAAGATAAGTGAAGTCATTGATGAAAAAAACAAGTCACAGTAAATGAAGAAGCCTTAGTCTGGACATTTACATTAATCAAAAAAAAGAAATGAAGAACCTTGTTTCACAAATGTTCAGCCCCTGACTAGCACTCGATCGTTTATTTTGTCACTGACATGATTAAAATTCAAGATATATCTCTACTTCTCTGTCACTTTGAGCTACATATATATGAATTAATTCTACAAAAAGATGGGGCACGTACCATGTTCAGATGGTCAGGTCTAAGTTTATAATGTGACTACTCTCAAACTGGAGATCCTGTCCGTTTATTGTTGAATTATATTCACGATGATGCTGATCGTTAATTAATGGCCACAGCTCTCTTTCTTCGGTGGTGCAGCACGGCGCCATTGATGGGGTGAAAGACAGTGAGAGCTCGCAAGTCTCAGCTGGTAGCCTGTCAATATTCTCTTCCCTGGACTTACTAACAGCAAAGCTTGTGCCTGAATCCTGCAAAGATTACGCCAATTTTGTAATTGATCGATAATGTAATGCCACAGGAACAGCATCGTTGGGACCTCACCTAACAGCTTAAGCTTTTAGATGAGATGATTCTTTAACATGGTATCAGAACTTTATTGACCTAACAGTCACGAGTTTGAATCTCACCATTCTCATTTTATTTAATAAAAATCAAGCACAAAATAGTATGGATCTGTGCAAGTTTCAAACTCAAAAAATTTTCACTTGAGAGAGCGTGTTAAAGAATAATATAAATTATATTTTAAGACCTCACTTAACAACTTAAACTTTTAGATGAAATGTTTTTTTAACGGTTATATTAACAAGTTCCCTTGCAAACCTCGTCAATATCAAAAAAGAAAAACTTCAAACATAATTTATAGTATATTCACCGACACTACACTCGATCATCTATGAAATCAACCACTCGACATGTGTGAAATTTGAGAATCACTGTAAAATGACCTAGCAATATCAATTATCTAATTCCTTGTGATCTGATGTATATATACGTGTTCGTACCTGTTGCTCCTGGTCACCACCTCCTTCTTTTGCTTGTAGGATTCCATTGCTTTCATCAGAAAACCTATGATCACATTTTGAATCAGACCTCCGACATTCTAATTGTATTAAGCACTCACCTTGCAGTAGCCTTCGGTACACAGACAACATGGAAATGTTTTCACCCAACCCAGATCACCCGTAGATAAAAATGATGACTTCTCATTGACGATGATATTATGAAATATATTTCATTGTTTAATTAAAGTTGTATTTATTCATAAAAATGATGTATTTTCTGCATCATCCAACGCCTCAAGATATGTTATAACACTAGCAAATTGATTTATTCATATATAAAAAAAAAGTTGTAAAATAAGGATTTTCATGAGGGAAACTTGAAGAGGAATTTAATTCATAAGAAGAAAAGGTAGCGAAGAAGATTTCAAAAAAAAAATGAAAAAAAAAATGAAAAACGTAACATTAATTACCCAATAGCAATAAAAGTATAGATGAGAATGTTTTCTTAGTAAAGGAAATCCAGGTGTGGCATGACAGGTGTTGGAGGAGTAATTTGGGATAATATGGGTTCCTGGATAGTAGGGTTTGCAAGGAATAATGACATATGCTAATTGATTACTGTCGAGTCATGGGTTGTTTATATTGGTTTACAGTTTACATGGGCTAAAAGATTTAGAAAGGTGATTTTGGAGTCTGATTCTCGTGTTATTATTGGACTTATCAATGGGGATAAAATTAGTATGGATAAAAATTATAATCTTACTATACAGATTAAAGATGTGTTGGGCAAGGATTGAGAGGTTAAAACCTTATATATTTATAGGGAGACCAATTATGTGGCTGATTGATTAACTAATTATGGGTCAATTAGAGATTTGTTAGGCGAAGAGTCGAATGTTCTAGTTGAACCACCCGTAAAGTTTTATACTTTGTTGTATTATGACCTGATTGGATCTACTGTATCTCGTTTAATTTAATAGGACGTATTAGCCCCGATTATTACCATAAAAAACATTTTCTTGCGTGTATCTCACAAAATTAAGGCTTTATGAGTGAAATTAACTTGTGCTGAAATATATATATATATTCTTTGCAATCGATAAGAGAAGACAAAAAGCATGTTTACCTCTGAGAGGAGAAACTTGAGGAGATTCCCATGTCATAATGTAGTATTCTTTCTGCTTGCAGAGGCTCCTTCATGGGTATTATGACATTGAAGTTTCTGGGACTGTCCATGCTTCTGTACATCTGTCAAAACCAGAGTTCAATCTTGAAGATAAGGGAAAACCTAGTATACTCTCCTCATGATTATGCATGTTAATTATGTGTTCTAGTTGGCTTGACATCCTGTCCTAATCTGTTTAATTAGTGTCTAATCATGCTTACCTTTTCTTAGTTAAGATTATCCATACAAGAAGAACAGAAATTCTTTGTCATGCTACCACATGCAGATACAGTACAAAATGTGGCAAATTAACAAGGCCGGCATTAAATCTTAGATTCCTCTCTATGTTCATGAATCAGAAAATAATGGGTCTTTGATTTTTCTTTTTCTATCCTTCTTATCGCAGTGAAATTCTGTGGATGACAACACAACATGTCCAATCTCCAAAATGAGCTGTTTTTGTATAGATATCATACTCGAGATGGGGAGATATCATCATGTAGCATCGATATTGAGTTAATTATCTACCAAAAAACACTCATAATTAAATTTATTTTAGCTGATTTGAGAGACATGATACCTGGAGATGGCTTTTGATATGAGAAATCTTCAGTTCTTTCACGCCCATCGTCTGTAGAATTCGCTTAGGCGTCGCTTCTGAGCATGATCATCATCATAATATACACATATGATCAGTACTGGAGAAGTGCACAGATCGATCTTAATTAACTATGTATGCACGATCGATCCACCCAGATTTGTTTTTCCTAGGGCATGCAGATTTAGGGCAAGAAAAAACAAAAGGGCTGGCCATAATTTAAATGGAGTTTCTATATATAGTATGTCTGGAATAAAAAAGGAACAAAGAATCCTTTGATCTTCCTTTTAGTACTCTGTTCATAGTTTTCATATTAAGAAAATAAATCAAAGCAGCAACTTACTGTATTTTCCACCGAGGCGGTCAACAGCTTCAGCAAAATGTTCATGGAGCTCAGGAGTCCATCGGAGGCGTGGATGTTCAGATTTTTTGTATCGCCTTGCTCCATTTTTCTGGGAAGTATCCATGGCTAACTACAGCTTCTACTCTCTATCGATCCAGAATGTTTACCCGAGACGATTATAAAACTGTATGCAGGTAACGTCTACCCTTGAATATGAACGCATATCTGCCTCCAACATACAAAAGAAGGAAAGAAACATGTGTTTGTCAGTCTGAGACCAGAGACTTTTTTTCTTAAAGTATCTAATTAGGTTTCTGTTCAAACTTGTTCTCTTTTTATTTAGTACTGGTAATGAACTCTGTGTAAATTGAAAAAAAATCCTTTCCCTCCAGGGTACCATGATTATTTATATGAAACTTTATATTAAAATATATAGTTGCTCAGCACTGTTTCATTTGATTTTTAGAATATAACCTTCCATGAATATTCATAGCAATTGCAATATACATTGTGTTTGACCCGAACAAAACCACGGTAGATCGATTGGAGTAGACTGTTCTCCTTATAATTTCCTTGGAGTCGCAATCCAATATGAAACTCAACTGGGTGAGTTTTGCTAAAGAATTTATTGAACACGTCAACAGCAATTAAAAGTCATCCTGCTAAATGATTTGCTACTTCTATTTTTATGTAATTAATTGATTACAATAAAGTTTATAACAAGTATATATAAAAAAGTTGAAAGTAAATCACCTACCAGCTGACTTAAATTTCTTGAATTAAAAATAAACTCTTCTATATATCAAAATCTAATATAGCATTAAAGTCATTAAAACGTAGTCGTCCAGTTAGAAACACGAATCTCACATTATATAAATCATATATATCTTTCAAAATGGATCGCCCATCACAGGATTTTTAAATATTAAGTTTAATAAACAATAATGAAAAAACTCTATTTAAAGGAAATGCTTCATCAAAATTGATTTAGTAAGAGAAAAAAGTTAATATATATTAATTCAATGATTAGTTTTTTATCAAAAGTGCTTGTGGTCATAACCTAAGTACATGCATCTATGGAATTTTTCTTCGTCTTTTAACTTACATGGCACTTTTTGGATAAAAAGATAATGCTGACAAAGCTGATGTGATAATAGTTATTTTTTAAAATATTTTATTTTGCTTAAAAATTTATTAAATAATTTTATTTATTTATAATTTTAGTATATAAAATAATTTAAAATACCAAAATAATTAAATTTAAAATAAAAAAAATATTTTTTTTAAATACTAATAGTGAAGTATAATAATATCAAGCCGTGATCTTAACCTATCAACTTCATGCCAATAAAAGACGGTGCCTACTTTTTGGACCCATCTAATCATCCGTCTTGTGGCTGCCGTGTTCGGCACCACCCTCTCTCGAATTTCAATATGCAAGAAAAGGAGAAGCAGCAGCTTGGCTTACCCCTGCAATTTCTTGTTCATCACGTGCTTGAAAACATTCCGGTGCATTAAAGACACATGGTATGCAATGAACCGTCCCTGTCAATTATCATCCAACCGTTCATCTCTTTTGCAGGATCTTGACCGCTTGATTGATGGATGAATGTGGGCGGGTACCCTTCGATCCCATGCACGTAAATTAATTACACAAAAAAAATGGATCCAAATTTGCCACCACGGAGAAAAAGAATGCCTCTCACGTTAACCAGCAAGGTGTGCGTGAGAACATAATTCAATAATTAACTCGAAAACGATGCTAAATTAATAATTAATGTAGATAGATATATTAGTCACCAAAGCTGATGCACACACCACATTGAGGTATCAAGTTGCTAATCCTCTTATTATTATAATAATTTTCAGTCAAAGGGAATCTTGGAAGCTCCTCTCTCTGTTTTTTTCTTAATCTTAATTATAAATAAAATTATGATAAGAACATGCTATTGTTACAAATTAGTCAATGTATAGGGAGATAAGTAGCAATGATAATAATAAAAAATTATCACCAATTATTTATAACCATCATAGTAGTTATTGTAGTTCATGTTTATTTTTTTTACTTGCTAATTTTATATATTGTTCAAATAAAATTTTCCCTATAATATTTTCTTAAAAAAAATAATTTATTATTTATATATCATATCCTGATTTGTTTTAAGAATTACTATCGCGTCATATCTATATCGTAAAGTATTTTTCTTATCTTATCCGTGATTCATTGACTGTAAACACATTCTCTCTACATTCTCTCGACGTGACGATGAAAGTTTACATTTCTTTCCTCAATATATTGCTGAGAATATTTGCCCCTGATCAGATTTATCCTTGAAACCTGATCAGGCGTGCAATTGGACAGTTTTAGTTATGATGAATCTTTTGACAGAACCCATTAAAAAGCATTTCTAATGAAGACTGCATCCCTTGTTTTATTTCATCAATCTTCTCTCATCACCCACACAGCCCACAGTTCACGCAGACCCACTCTCCTCTACTCAACTGCATGCCTTGCTTTTATCTTGAAATAGAAGGCTGAAAGCTTTTGTTTTGGGATTGAAAATGTACATTGTTAAGAAGTTGATAATATTGACTTCTTCTCCTCACCTCTCTCTCTCTCTCTCTCTCTCTCTCTCTCTCCTATGGGTTGCTTTCTTGTTCTTAGTTTGACGAATATAGTTTTCATTTCAAGATAAGTTTTGATTGATGCCCATATCTGATAAATTGTAGTTGACTATCTTTCATTCCTCAAAAAGATTGCTGCTCATTTCTGTGCATTTCATATATGATTATCGTGAATATTCCATTGATTCATTTGCTTGGAAACTTTAATCTGATAAAAGCAGTTTTGATATTGAAGAATCAGAGAGTAATTCCTATGGCTACGGAGTTCTTGATCTGATATCTTGAAAAACCTTTAAAGAAAAGGACTATCTTTATTTTTGCGCTTGTACTATGTCATTATATATATGTTTTCGACGACCATTTTACTGTATCTAAACATCTTGCTGACTATTGATTAATAATCCGACTGCTGGTTATGATGATGATATTTGTTACAAAATAATATAAATTGTATTTTAGTTTTTTAAGTGAGATGATTTTTTAATATATTATTAGAGCCTTGTTGATTCAGCGGTCATGAGTTTAAATCTCATCATTCTCATTTTATTGGATAAAAAATCAAGCACAAGGTAGTATAGATTTGTGAAAATTTCAAGTCCAAAAAACTTTCACTTAATAATGAGATATTGAAGAATAATATAAATTATATTCTGATACCTCACCTCATAGCTTAAGTTTTAGATTAATGGCCGGAGGTCAAGGTATGTTGATGATAATCAAGCATGCTATTGAATAAAATCAAGAGCAGATTTCCGGGTAGGCAGGGTGATAAGATTCATCCAACTAATTACGTGATCATAATAACAAAAATGTCAAAAGAGTAGTTTAAAAAAACAATTAAAGGATTTCATATTTTATTCTTACTAACAACATCTGCATCGATAACAAGTAAATGGCAGGCTCCATGCGTGAGAACAGAAGGGAAATGTGACCAAATTCCCCCACATAGAAATCTATTTTTATACATATTGCTATATGTTTGAGAGCTTAATTAACATCTCAATCCCATTGATCGTCAAACTACCTACCTCCCTCAAGGCTAAAAGCTAAAGCAAGATCTTGTCTTCTCGAATCCTTCAAAGTTAATGGCTGAAAGCAGCTAGTTTTTGCTTTAAAACGAGCACCTAATTAAGGGCCAAAGCTATTCCTCGTTGAATATAAACAGGGTCCTGACACAAGTTTCGTTGAATTCTTCTGGATTGTCTAAGCTGGCCTGTCAATGTTGGAAGCAAATCAAGAAAAAGAGAGATACCATGAAGTCGAGTTCTAATCAATGTCAAATTGGATACGTAGACATAGTTTGGCCACGAAATCACATACTGTTTTTCCCTTCCTCTTAGTCGGTATATAATATATAAGAAATTGAAATTCAAAACGGATTGTAGCCATTGTTATTGATTTTGTTTTGGTTTGGTTGAAACGGCAAAAATATTTCATATTAATTAAAAATATAGGATAAAACAGTGCAGTTTTTATCTCGTTTAAAATTTCAACTCATTTTATAAATTTTGCCCAAGTTTCTGTCAGAACATTCCAGTTTCGTTCCGCCTGTTAGAGAATAATATAAATCATATTTTGGGGTCTCATCTAAAAGCTTAAGCTTTTAGGCGAGATGGTTCCTTAACATGGTATCAGAACCTTGTTGACCTAGCGGTCATGAGTTCGAATCTCACTACCCTCATTTTATTTGATAAAAATCTAGCACAAGGTAGTGTGGGCCTTTGTGCAAGTTTCAAGCTCAAAAGGCTTTCACTTGAGAGTGTATGTTAGGGAATAATATAAATCATATTCTGAGGTCTCACCTAAAAGCTTAAGTTTAAGCTTTTAGGTGAGATAGTTCCTTAACGCCGCCCGTTCTGTTTTGGCCAAATAGTGTTTTTTTAAATAATGAATAGTTTTACAATATAAATCATATCTCTTAATCTGATCGTTAGATTGGTATAACATTTTATGAGGAGTCTCTTAACGTATTTATATATATTATGTTAAAATTTCAGAGCAATTTGAGAATGTAGTGACCTTGCAAGATTGATGATGGTATTCTTGTAATATTAAATATGTTTATAATTTTGTTCAAAAAAATTATTTTATTATATTTTTTTAGATTAAATTATACAATTCTAAATAATTTTATTTTTGAATTTGAACTATTTATAATTACATATATGTGTATATATACATAAATAATACAAACACGCCCAAAAATTTTCAAAACTAAAACAACGGAATTGAGATAACGAGTCGCCTCGATGTTCAAAGCTAAAACAGAGCCTTGTTTTTCAAAATTTTGGAGTGGATATTGGACTATATAATGGGCATGGGTAAGCAAGGAGAAAACCAGGTCAAAAACAGAGAAGAAAGCCGTTCTGCTTCGGTGTGGATAAAAGCCCACAAAGTTTAAGGAAAGAATAGGATACATCTGTAGCACGAGGGAGTAAAACATTTTCATAATTTTTGTTGAATTATTGATAATCAGCTGATATTATTATTAAATTCAATTTAGAAATCTTTATATTTACTCCTTTTTTAACCCACATTTAAAATTAAACCCTAATTCAAATTTAAAATTAAATCATATCAGGTGTTACTTGATAGATTTGACCAGTTAAAAAATCATTTTGCTAGCTAACAAGAAAAATTAGAGGAATAAGATCGAGGAAAAATAATAAAATTAACAGTAATATAAAATGTAATTATAGATTAATAAAGTTGTGTTTGATTAGTTTCCTCTTGTAGAAATGATAAATAGAAAATAAATTTGATAGAAAATACATAAAAACATGTACTCTCTATTTCTATTAATTCTTATTTTTTTTTTCAATTACAAAATAGTAATCAAATTCAAACGCTACATGTAGTGCTCTACAACTTGTACATTGCAAAAATCAAAAACCAACACCAGGTATTTTTAGTTTCACTTGTGAAAAAAAAATCGATATGATCAACTCCTTGTTGGCTTGGCGAGTTTAGAACCACCACCCATGAGTGCTCTGCCATAGGCTATAGGCAATGATGCAAATTTCTTTGCTTTCCCCACATAAGCTCTCTTGGAGAAGTTATCATAGTCATTTGCTTCAATAGAATCTAATATCTGCTTATATAGCAACAAAGATGCCCATACCGGCCATCTGCTAGCATCACTGAGTTCTGCAACACCCTTCTCGGCCTCGTCGAAGAACATTCTTGCACGCTTTATTTGCCCCTTCATGAAAATCCTCCATTTTTCTGTCACTTTCCCGTTAAATATGTCTTCGTCGGACAGGCCAGCTTGAGTGAGCTCATCTTGTGGGAGATATATTCTTCCCCTCCTAGCACTGACAAGGACCAACCAACATTCTCAGTATTCACAAATTTATAGGATGTTAATTCTTTGCTTAATAAGAAATCTACTTGGCAATTCGAATCAGGATTGTATTATAATTAAGCTTACTCTTCTCCAACATCTCTGAGTATATTGGTTAGTTGATTAGCTATCCCAAGGGCCAAAGCTGCATTGTATACACTTTCTGTGGAAGCCTTAGATTCCGGTGCTATTCCCATTACTGGAACACTCATTAGCCCCACTGTCCCGGCAACGTAGTAGCAGTACAAGTAAAGCTCGTCAAAGTCCTTGTATCTCGACTTTTTCAAGTCCATTCTCATTCCTTGTATCTTGTCCTTGAAGGGCTGCAAGAGAGGATTTCCAATCAATTGGGGTTAATGATTTTTCACACAGATAGATAGTGCAGTATATATTCAAAAGCATGCTGGCTATCTAGCATTGCGGTTTCAGTTATACCTGTGTATCAACAGGGTACTTGGAGACGGTGTCTGATAGAGCGGCATCGTACATATCATATGGGCGACCCTCGAAAAGTTCACCCAACCTTTGCTCCCATCTGTCAAGAGCTTTGGGTGTGATATGTGGTGCATTAGGGCCATCCACAAGCTCATCAGTCCTCCTGCACCACACTTCAGAACAGATACAAAAGTAAACAGACAGGTTCTCCAGGATTTTTACATAAAAGTGTTTCGCGGCCATTGTGATTGCACAAGAATTCTACAATGACCTACACATACATACCATAGGGAGCACAAATGCAAAGGAACAAGATGGACTGACAATCTGAAAGAGAGCGAAACATACATACCATAAATTGCCCAGACAGCTCTCCGTCGCTCTGGTGTCATTAGTAATGTGCCTGAAATTGGAATATTGCAGGTAAGAAACTTGATTATAACATAAAAGTAAATTCCAATTTGACCAACATTATTAACTTGACATTTCAGGTCCTAATTCCACGGATCTGAACACTCTCATGTTCCTGCTCCAAACCCCCCCTGGTACACATTACTCGTCATATTCAAATCTCACGATGAGTTTTGAATTCAATGAACCATAAAAAAATAATAATAAAAGGGAACATTATCTGTGCTAAAATCATTATCTTTAGTATAATGCCATGATATTGCTGTCACTCTATAGAGCCCTTTTCAACCTTCTTTATTTTTAAGCCATTAGCCTTTTCAATCGTTTCCACAACAAGAGAAAGGAGAGCAGAAGGAAAGTAGAAAAGCAAAGCAAATTAACTTTTCTTATTGTCCTTCCATTATCTTAGCAAGTAGCAACAAAGGGCTATTCTACGAGGAAACAAAAACTTCAATTTAAAAATGAAAAAGAGATGGAAGATAGATAATTAAACAAATAAAAAGGGTTATATTGTAATCGTCAAGTGATCTCTTGCCATGTGCAAACTGCCAAGTTTTGAAAGGCTAACATGGTCAGATTCTAACTGTAGAATTGTAACTTCCACGTTTGATGACGATATTTATATCCTTGAAACCAGTTCACTTCAATTTTTTTAATAAAAACTGTACTTTGTCTTTAATTAGTAGTAAAACAGTAAGTTAGAGGTCCTGGGATACTCAAACCCTCTCATAACTACGAATTGTAAGAAAACAAGAATAGAGAAAGGGAGGGGAGGGGAGGAAGAGAAGGAGAGCAAGAGGGAGAAAATACCCAAGTAAAAGGTCTTGGCATACTCAGCACAAACCTCACCACACCTATCATATGCCCCATTCAGCAGATCCCCACGAGTCATACTCTCAGTTTGGTCATTTTCTTTTCGAACATCCAAAGCTCTCTCTTTTTTCTGTTCTTTCACCAAAGCAGCTTGCTTTAGGACTACCTCATACACCTTCTCCGCTGAAGATCTTGGTGGGTTCGCCACTGCACTTGAAAGGGAAGCTGCAGCATAAACCCCGGTCGAGGATTTGAGTCTTGAGCACCCTTTGGAGTTATAGCTTCTTGCTTGTAATCGATTTCTAGGGACTAAACTATACAAAGTTGTTGCAGAAAAACTGGCATTCTCTCTGGGACAAATCACCCAAAGGAGAACACCAGCCATCTCGATAATTCTTCACACGATGCTTTATAATTCACGTGTTTGATGAACTGGTTTTGTCAAGGCCTGTTGGCTGTGGTGAGGACGTTTTTGAGGGAGGTGTGGGAGCTTTTAATTTTCTTGCTCTCTCTGGGTTGGCTGATGAAGGAGCAGTGTGGTTCTTTGATTTTCTTACATGGCTTTCCACTTTTTATTGTGAGGTTTCTGCTTATTGTTACATGACCCCTTCACCACCGTCTCGCACGTGGGATTGTGTGGACATCATTTCTTTAACTCTACCACTGGCCTTTCTTAGATTTTAACCACTTGCTAGTTATCTATTTTTCTCTCTTTCTTTTTTCCTAATCTTTAAAATTATTTTTTCCCCTAATAATAAATCACGATGGACGTATGCTGAACATTTACAGGATAAAAAAATTTGCATTTTATAGAAGGATAATCGTTCTAGATAGGAAGAAGAATTGCGTAAGTTCAGAATTATTAGAAAGATTTTCATAAAAAAATATCTAGATCTTAAAATATTAAAGAAAAAAAATATATTGTCGTTGAATTGGATTTTCAAAAAGGTGTTGGATTTGTGGTGGGTTGATGATATTATTGTATATTCCTGCATCGTTTACTTGTTTATATTTTGTATAATAATAAGTTACTTGAAAAATCAATTCTATACACTTATATTATTTCTATTTTTAGAATAAATACGTGGGATTATCTAATATCATAGGACGAAGTTACGTCTATTATGTGGTGATGTGTTTTTAAGACTTTTCACTTTAAAGCTACTTGGTAATCACACGATGAATATTATTAAGTTGTCCATAAGATTTGATATTGGGGTAGTTAGATGGTTTCTAATCTTTGTTTTTCAAAACTCATTAGGATAAGGTTGAGGAAGTTGCTTGGAAGCTAGTGAAAAGGGTTTTTTGTGTTGAAAACTTTGATTTTTCTAATTTTTAAAAAGGATAATCCCATTTGTACGAACCATTTTTGCCTAATAAACTTGCATGAAGCATTTGATGATATTATTTTTTAAATTAAAAAAATATAGTTTTGACCGTGACGACAAGCATATATTATTTAGTGATTGACCACTTCTCTATAATTTATTTATTTTTATCAATGGTTATACGTCTCTATTTGCGGTCCTCTTACGTTTCAGAAATGTAAGTTTTGATATAATTAAATGGATCAAAATTAGACAATTTTGTTCGTTTATTATATATGCAGTCATGAGTCTACTACTAAGTCTCAATTAACAATGGGTTGATGCTCCCATTTGTCAACTGCAGAGACTTGACTGTAGACCACAAACATGTCTTTTATATACTTGCCTTTTATAACAAAACTCAAATACAAGGAAGATGCCATTGTTGTTTGCTGTGTTGTCGGGGAAGAAAATAGAAGTACCAAGTCCATATGTTTTTACTTGTTAAACAAAGACCCTTCCACTTTAAAGCTCTTTGGTTATCGCACGATGAATGTTATTGAATTGTCCGTGAGGTTTGGTATAGGGTAGTGAGAATGTTATCTCAAGTCTTTATATATAGATGGTTTTCAACCTTTGTTTTTCAAAACTCATCAGGATATGGTTGAAGATCGGAAAACAGTTTTTGTTTATAACAATTTTGATCTCTGATAAATGAAAACTCTGATTTTTATAATTTTTAAAAAGGATAATCCCATTTGTATGGAGCATTTTTGTGTAATAAATTTGTGTTATGTTGATCAATAAACTTACAATCAAAATCCCGGTGAATCGAATTTGATATTTCATAGACAATTCAAGGTTGTAAATATTGTTTTGGTTGGTGTTTTGTTTTTTTAATTGGTGTTTTCTTTTTTCAATTGGAACAGAATATTTCGGTTTCGGCATGTCATTTCAGGGTTATATATATATATATAAAAAAAAAAAAAAATAGTTCAAATTCAAAAATAAAATTATATAGAATTGTGCAATTTAATCTAAAAAAACACAATAAAATGATTTTTCTGAATAAAATTATGAACATGAATAATATTACGGGAATATTATCATCAATTTCGCAAGGTCATTATATTATCTAATTAATTTAAAATTTTAACATAATATATATATATATATATATATATATATATATATATATATATATATATATATATATATATATATATATACACATATACATATACATACATAAGACCCACCCTCAGATGGTTCCTTGGCGTCGATAATATTTATTCAATTAAATTCTTGGTATATTTTATGACTGTGGATTATGTTAAAGATTCAAATTATCTTTTTAAAATTTAGAAAAAGAAGAAAAAATACAAATATATGTCTATATCTAATAATATGTTTTGCATCTTCTATGCTAAAATATTTACTTTTGACAAGGTTTTCTTGATTGTTCTTCAAAAAGTTTCACAACATCTGCTTATTAAGCTTCTTAGACCGACATGAATCTTAGGGATCAATTCTATACAGTGATTGACCACTGCTTTATAATATTTTTTATGAATTGTTATTCCTTCTCTCTTTGCGGTCTTCTTACGTTCCTGAAGAGTAAACTTCGATGTAATTAAATGGATCGAAATTAGACAATTTTGTTCGTTTTTTATATATCCAGTCATGAGTCTACTAAGTCTCTATTAACAATAGGCTGATACTCCCATTTGTCAACTGCAGAGACTTGACTCTACACCACCATTCACCATTTACAGGGTCTGTTTGAGAGAGTGGTTGCGGTAGCTTTTTAAAGTGCTTTTCGTGCCGAAATATATCAAAATAATATTTTTTTATTTTTTTTAAAATCATTTTTGACATCAGCACATCAAAATGATCTAAAAACACCAAAATATATTCATTTAAAATGAATTTTTTTTTTGAATTTCAGCAAAACAATGGTTTGGCCGCGGTGCCAAACGGGCTCATATTATTGTTTGGAATGGTAATTGTAATTATTTTTAAAAATGTTTTTTTTCTTTTAGAAATGCATTAAAAATAACATTTTTTTATTTTTTAAAAATCATTTTTAATATCTACACATAAAAATATCTATTTTTTTTTAAATTTAAAATAAAAAAACATTTTTGAAACATTATGCTTGATAAATTCCCGTAGCTTCCGCTCACTTTCTCGTAGACCAAAACTCAAATGCAAGGAGGATGCCATTATTGTTTGTTGTGTTGTCGGGGAAGAAAACTAGCCTGCCACCATGGACTTGTTCATTCTCTTAGTTCCACCAGCTGACGCGACCGTCGCTCATCGTGCCTGGTCGTTTATAGTAGAAAAATATTGTTGGAGTCAACATGGCCACGCCCCCACCAGCTCACCTGGGCACAGGGCCACCCACTCCCGTTATCAGGTCTTCTAATCAAGAGCCTAATCTGGGATTAGCATTATCCAGGTCACTGAGGAAAAGGGTAATCAGTAATCTAACTATGCTATATTATTAAAGTCAGCATGCAGAACGAGATGGGGACAATGCACGTCCCATTGTCATGTCTACCGGTTGTCTGTTTAGAGTGCGGTTATAATTATTTTTTAAAATGTTTTTTTTTTCAGAAATATATTAAAATAATTTTTTTTTTGTTTTTAAAAAAATATTTTTAAAATTTTAAAATATTTTTGATATCCGCATATTTAATCTCAAAACATCAAAAAAGTTAAAATTAAAATTAAAAATAAAATTAAAAATAAAAAATCATTTTTTTTTAAATGCAATACCAACAAGAACTAGGGACATGTTTTAAGATCGTGGCCGGGGTTATAGTGTGGATCCGATAGCTTCTTGAGTTGAGGACAGGCAAGTGGGCTGTGCGTGGAACGATGTCACATCTAGCCATTTTCGATTGTGGGTTTCGCATGATACGCATAGCCCGCATTGTTACTCTTTCTTTTTATTTTTGGACGATTTTTTTAATACAATTATAGTAAAAAAAGAACAATGATACCACGTTTGAAAAAAAACACTTATACATGTGTAATTGTAACGGATATAGAGGCCGTTTTGGACGGCGTTTCAAACGCTGTTTCTAAAAAAATTAATTTTTATTTATTTTAAATGAATGTATTTTTAGATTATTTTGATGTGCTGATATCAAAAATGATTTTTAAAAAATAAAAAAAATATCATTTTAATATATTTTGGCATGAAAAACACTTTAAAAGGCTACCGCAATAGCTCTTTCAAACAATTTAATCAAATTGCTCAAGAATTAATTATTTATAAATAATTGAACGTATTATCTTATCCCCTTTCCACAATGGATTCTTGAGTCATCAATTGGTATATTTTTTTTATTTTAATACAGTGATGTCATTAAATCACAATATTTAATCGATTTTCAGTATAAAGGTGCCTGGAAATATATTAACAGTTTTTTTGAAATCCCTGAAATAAAGTGTTTTAAAAATTATTTTTGATATTGATACATAAAAAAAATTAAAAAATGAAAAGAATTAAAAAATCACAAATCAAAACATTTTTTTTTTAAATATTTTTTAAATATAAAAAACAAACAGCTAGAGTAAATCAGGTGAGCTAAGGCTTCAGCTTTGGAAATTCCATGAAAAACAAATCAGCTAGAGGAATCTTTTTCAATAGTATCTATATGCCAACAATGCAACCATAATTTATTAAATTTTTATTTTTTATTTGAAAATAGTTTTTTTAATATTTTCTTCATGCCATGCCAAAAATAAAATTTAACAAATAATAACAAACATATTATTTTAATATATTTTAAAATAAAAACCAAATCACGTAAGTTTTTGATCTGGAAAAATACAAAGTTCTCTTGATTCTTTTTGGCAGAGCGTGGGAAAAAAAAGGTCGAATACACCAACTGCTTTGTGGTTCTTACAAGCTTGGCCATTGCTGTCACTTTCATTGCTTTTCTACATCACCGCAATTCCGTACCACAACTTTTTTACACACACATATATATAAACAATCGATAACAGGCCCACGGGCCCAGTACTGTGAAGGCCCTCCAGAAGTTCCTAGGCAGTAGTAAAGGAAGAAAGGACATATGCCTGGACAGATTTCAATACGATCCGGAATTAAAGCCCAAATACAGCGAGGCAAAAAATGCATTTGAAGGTGAAGGTGAAGGCAAAAAATATAATATAATTAAAAAAAATACAAAAACTAAACTAAGTCGACTAAAAATTCTTATAAAAACAAACCAAAATAAATTATAAAGTTTAATTTCTAACTAATACAGTGTTGAATAATAAAATTAAAAAGAGCATGAAAAATACTTGTTAAAACCACAATTAAAAATATATTTGTACAATCTATATTTTTTCATAATTATAAAAATTGCCGCATTCCATACACGCAGACTAATTGAGACGTTACTCCTATTAAAGGAAATTAATTATAAACATGCAAAACACACTTTACAATTTAAGAAATCACACCCTGTGATGTCCATAATCGAGACAACACTCGCTCCTCCAATATACAGAAACATCATCACAGGGACAATCCCGTAAATGCAAAAAACAAATTATTTCAACCCACCAACGTGTCATGATCATAAAGCGAGTATAATGATTTGCCTACCCCGCCACGTCCGAAAAGTACTAGAAAGCGTTTTCATTCCGGAGCCTTGAAATCTTTCCCTCGTTTGGCTGGTTTCAAATTTCAAAAACGACCCCACAGCCCCCCCCCCCCCCCCCCCCACTGATTAAATCCCCACAAGAAAAGAAAGCAAGAAAGAAAGAAAGAAAGAAAGGTTTTTTTTCTACATTAATAAAGAAAAAAAAAAGAAGAAAATAGATAGATGACAGTAACATGATATGTGCATCGTTGAAGCGTGAAATCGGATTGATTTTGAGAAAGGTGTTGCGGTTTTTTCTTAGATCGTTTCTAAGAGCTATGGGTTGTTTCTTAACCTGCTTCCGAAACAAAGACGGTCGCTCTAATCGATCTCGACCGCACGCAATCTCCTCCGATTCTCTTCGATCCAAACCTACTCTTGTAATCTTTCTTTTCCTCCACTTTCTGTTTTGTTCCCCATATATTTTTTCTTAAAGCTGGAAAGAAGCGTTTCTTTTTTCTGTTTCTTGAAACTGAATTTTAGTTCATTCTAATTTTGTTCTTAGAGAGTTTTTAGAGTTTTCTAGGATTTTCATGCATTTTTTTTGTTCGAGTCGTGCTGGCTGGATAGAAAATGAAGCGGAAATGGCTGCGAATTGATTATTGAGCGTTTAATTTCTTGATATCGTGAATTTTTTTTATGAGATTGAAGTATAAAAGTGAATTATCCAATTATATGATATTTACCGTCGTCATCGTTTTTTTTTCCTGGCTGGGTCGAGAATGGGAAGCCGGAAACTATGGTATCTAAAAATCGTTTAGCGTCTCAATCTTTCTGTTTGGTTGCTGGTAATGTAATTTGTTTGACTGGAAGCTGAGATTTAGAAAAACAAGCGATTTCTTTAGTCTAAATATTTTATGAGATATTTTTTTGTTTAATATTTTTATTGGTTGGATAGAAAATGACGCAAAGTAAAAGAAAGTAAATGGAAATGGCTGTGAACGAGTGTTTAATTTGTTGGTGTAATGTTTGCTAGAGATTAAACAGAGGATTATTGGATTATAAGATATTCACAACTTCTTCTCTTTTATTTTGTGCGTGGGAAGCAGGAAGCTGGGGTGTCTAAAAATCGTTTATCATCTCTATTTTTATTTGAAGGTAAATGACTGTTCAATATCTTTAATTATGTTTTCACTCTGATTTTTTCTTTTTTTTCTGGTTTCTAACTTATTTTTAATTGCATTTGTTTCCTCTTTGAAAGAGAAAGAAGAATCTCCGCGTGGTGATATTGAGAATCCTTGTCTAGGATCTCCCCAAATCAACAAGGGACTCAGGGATGAGGTGTGTATTGTTGTATCTATTAACGAGTTGCTTGAAAAGGAAAAATCAAGTCTTGCCCCATTCCTCCCCGTTTAATGAATATGAAAATTATTGTTTGTGCTATTCTTGCTACTTTCAAGTTGTAGTTTTAAACATTCAATGGCTATTTGGACTGTTTTTGATAAATATTGAAATTGTTTTATTTTTAATTTAAATTAATTTTTTTTTAGTATTTTTAAATTATTTGATGTGCTAATATAAAAAATATTTTAATACTATGCTGAACAAAAAAATAAAACTTTAAAAAGCATTCAAATGTACTACAAAACATGACCTTATTTCTGTTTGTTTACACGGCAGCGCCGTAAATTAAAAAAAAAAAATGTTTTTTTTGCACCACAGTACTAAACACCACCTTACTAGCTTTCTATTGATTTATTTACTTATTATTTGTGATGATTGGATTCTACATTACGTTTTGAGACCGAAAGATGTGTTCAATCATGGGGTTTTCTTTTTAGCTCTTGGTAGTAGTTATGAAGAAAAGGATCAAACTAGGAATAATAGGGTTGAAAAGCAGTAGCGTGAAGAGCTTTTAATCTAGAATAAATTCATCCGTTGAACTATAAATTAAAGTCGCTTACAGTTAGAAAATTTGATTTTGTATTACAAGTCTCAACGTTTTACAAATGAAATGCAGAAAACCATATAAATGCGAGAATGATTTATGATGTCTATTCTTTGTACATGGCCGGACCTTTTAGAAGACGATAGTTGGGCATCCTATCGTAGATCTTATTATTGTATGATCATACAGTTTACATCAATATATAACATCCTGAAATACTACAATTAGTGTTGATATTTACGAAGCAGAGTTGAACTCTTCATCTATTTGTTTTTCTGGATTTATCCCAGTTGTAAGCCCTTCAATAACGCAATCTACCTAAAAGTTTCTAACGAGAGAGTTCGTTAATTAATTTAATTATTTTGACCGTTAATTGTCTCTGCAGGCTAAATTTCTTAAAGCTTGTGGTACTTTGCCAGAGACTCCAATTGAAATTCGGAAAGCTTGCGAAAAGTTTAAAGGTTCACCCGAGCTTGATAAATATTCAGAAAATTCAGAGTTCCATTCATGGCTTCCCAGCACATCGATCAAGAAACTTCAGCTGGATAATCAAAATGAAGACTCCCGTACTCCGGTTAAACTCTGGGAAGATTTGGGGAAGGGTTCGGTTTCTTCTGAGCAGACACCTAGCAGGTTGAACTTCTAACTTCTGTGAGTAGTCAAATGATTCACAAGTATATAACTTCTCTCTTTGCACATATGGCCTGGAAACTAAATTTGTCTCGTTTTTCAAGCTAAAGAGTTGCTTAGCAATCAGTTTGAAAACTTTTTGCCGATCTCATCCATGAAAGTTTTAGAATGGCTAATATTTCGCGTCTTCTTTTCTGTAGCTGTATGACAAATGTACAATCCAGTGAAGATATTGAGTCAGGGAGTCATAAAAGAATGATCAAGGTTCAACCAGATGAGATTGATAACGTTGCTACTGGTGCGCCTTGGCTTTCAGCTACAAATGTTCAGAGCAGGAACAAGTCTGTTCGTTTTGAATGTGATTTTGATACATCTTCCTCTAAAGGATCTTCGTCTGAAAATAGTTGCCAAGTTACTAGGAAATATGAATCTCCAGGGAATTTGAGTTTTTCAAAGCCTTCTCCTAAACCGACCCCATTAAAAATCTCAGACGATATGCAAACACCCGGTACTGTTTTTCCTACAGACTTGGAAACTTTAGCAAATGGAAAGACCAGGATCAGGTCCCAATATGTTTATCCGGTCATGAACCCTGTTGAAAATGCCTCTCGATGGAAGTTACTGAGGGAAGATGATTCTAACTCACACGAAAATTTAGGTGAGTTGAGAGAATCTCTTGAGCAGTCAGAAAGTGCAACTCCTAAATCAGAATGGGGAGTAAAAGAAACTTCCTCTGGGAAAGATTTGAAGGTTGAAGCGAGCTTGTCTTCTTGGGCCAAACCATCACAATCCACAACTGGTGAGGATAATCCAATTATTGGCACCGCCGCTGGGAAAAGTTCTAGTTCTGGTAGAACTCCTGGGGACAGGCCTATCATTGGAATGGTTGCTGCTCACTGGAATGAGAATGAAGCCTCTCGAATCTCCCCGAAGTGGTGGGATGGAAATGGAATTCCAAATTCGACGAACAAATATAAAGAGGTAAACTATATTTATTCTTCTCTCGCTGCTTTCATTATTGGAAGCCGCATTCAAGGAAAGCGTCTTTTGTTTTCAGGATCAGAAGGTAAGTTGGCATGCAACACCATTTGAGGAGAGGTTAGAGAAGGCATTGTCTGAAGAGAGTTTCATCGCACAAAGGTATTATTTTTCCCGAGCCTTGTAGTCCATGCCCGTGTTATTGAACTATTTGTTGGCCATTGGAGTAAACTGTCTAAACCCAATCCAAACCCTCTTCTTCCTACAAGGGAAGCAACTTTTACTACGATCTAACTTTCTGTCTCCTCCCAAAACAACTTCTTCAAAAAAAGAACAATGATTTGGCAACTGTCTGATTGGGGGCACGTCTTTTAACCTGATTTTATACAAGTTGTAATAAATCATCTGTCTGATCTACAGGAAGCCTGTCAGCGGGAGACCCGTAGTTTTTGACGAATGCGAGGAAAGTGACACCGCTCTATCTCGGTTGCAAGCTTCAACACAAACCAAGTCAGTTGTTTCGTTCTGATGCTTGGTGGTAGACAGGTGGTTTTGTCTCGTTGCAATCTGTTGTCGGCTGGCGATTAATTTACGAGAGCCATGTGGATTTGGTTCTGAATCACCATGTTTGTATTGAGACGTTGAACAATCAAACTGATAAAGAAATGCTCGAGGCTTGAAAGTTATGTCAAGAGCCGGGAACTGCTTGTGATTACATCGCTCATGGATATTAATCAGTGTCCATTGGATGCTAAGATTTTGAGAATCGTTGCCTCTTTGTTTTTGTCCCACCGTTGAAAACTAGCACATATACAACCCCTAGCGTCGAAGATGAAACTTTCACCGTCCCTCCAGCCTCTTCCAGTGGAGAGAAAAAAAAAACTTAAAAAAGAAGTGTTTTTAGCTATTAATTTTTATTTTCGTAGCTCGAGAAGAATAGCATGTTGGAAAGTTAAAATGTCTTTTTTCTATTAAAATGCATATAAAAAAATAGTATATTTATATTATCCGAAAAATTATATTACTAATCTGATTTTTCTAAATTATATATACAAAAACACATTTCCAAGTAATAAAATGGAATTACTCTGTCCAACTGCATTTATGTTAGGGTTAAAGTAAAACATGCTGACTATCGTTATGTTGTTTTTTAAAAAATATTTTTTATTTAAAAATATATTAAAATAATATTTTTTATAAATTATTTTTAATATTAACACATAAAAATGATTTTAAAAATATATTTTTTAATTTAAATAAAAATTAAAAAATACTTTTAAAATGAAGTTACAAACCCTCCATAAAAAATAATAATAAAGTAAACTGAAAGTTCCAAAACCCTAATATATAAAGAAGAGGTGCTCTTACGGTGAAGCTGATATCAAGGGGAGCGAGAGCAGTGCTGTGCGTGTGAGAGAGAGGATAGGGAAGAGAAAGACTGGAAGCGGCAAAAAGAGAAGCATGAGGAAACGAAAACCTGAGGGGACAATCATGATGTTCTTTTTAATTATATATTAGTTTTCAATCTGAATTGAAACTCGTTTGCTGCTCGTCTTTGTTCTTCATTTCTCCCTCCTCCGCAATCACTGCTTGCCGACTCCCTTTGGAGCCTTATGATGATTACAGATCTGAAGGTTCGACAGTCTTGGTTTTTTTAGCTGTTCTTTCTATTCGAGATTTTATGTTGTCGAAAATATTTATGGTAATTCATGGTTTTATCGAATTGTAAGAAAGTGTCAATTGAATCCTTTCATTTTTGCTTTGGTTTATGGTTTCAAGTTCTTAGTTTTTAAGAATTTCATTTATCAAACAGAACCCAGTGAGAGCATCACCACCACCACCACCACCACCACCACATTGCCATACAATTTTTGTGTCTGACTACAAGCTGTACGTGGATAGAAAACAATCGAAGTTACACCTTTTTCGCGAAACTAGGAAAACTTGGTACTGTCCTCTGCTTTCTGGAGAATTTTTGTGCCGGTTAACCCAACCGAACAGGCTGAAGGGATAGTCTTCCACACAATTTCACCAGATGAAGATTTCGTGCCTGGTTTATCCGTATTCCTCTCCTTCCATATTTTTAAAAAGTATGAGATCACCTAGCCCATTGAAGCACATAGCCTGAAATCCTTCTTCTTTCTCGCATATTCCCTTAGCCCACTTAAATTCTGCCCACCGGTGTTCAATGGCAAAAAGATGCAAAATAGGGCCCCAGATTTTCTTAACAGCAGCACAAGAGAACAATAAACGATCCCATTCTACATGCTGGTTGCACATTTCTGACAAGTCTGCAATGTTGCTCCTCAGTTTTAACAACTATTCTCGTTGAGCATTTGATTTCACCAAGTTCCTCCAATCGTTGCAGCCAAGCTCATATCCATAATCATCCGAGTAATAGTATAGGACGTTAACGTGTACCTTCACGGTCATGGTTAGGGGAAAAAGATGTAGGTGGACCATCAGGTTTCAAATTTCAGGTTAGGCGCCGAGCCCAGAACTGAAGAGTGAAACTCTCATGAATTTAGAAGGGGGGAGAAAAAATGGTGATACATCAAATAAGAAACCAGAGAAAAAGCATGAAAAATGAGGGAATCTAGCACTCGGACAAGGAAATAGTTTGCTTTGAATGGAAACCGAGAAATCCACAAGGAAGCAGAGTCCTAACAGCGGAGCATTATTGGAAGTTATAGCCTTTTGAAGGAGTTGGCAACGCCCCCTTCGGCAGAAACCAACAACAAGACGACTAAGTGACGGAGTCCTCAAAGAAATCGAACTTTATTCATTTATACAACTCAAAACAGAACAGAGTGATGGGATATTAGCAAACTGCACAAAATGTCGAAATTCTTCAGCCACAAATCAAAACATGACGAAAACTAGTATTATGAGCCCATTACAACACGGGTGAAGACATTCTACTCTGCCACTGTGGTTCGGAGAGGAAGAGCACTCTCGACTTCCTTAGCATCAGCATTCCTCTCAGCAACAACCTTTGACATTCCAAACATCTGAAAATGAACCAAAGTGTTAGGCCAGCTACCACTTCAAATGCACCCATAGATTACACGATACATTTGTCAGTTGTCACTCGAAAATTGAATTTAGATGTTGAAATTAACCTTCTTGATGGTCTTATTGAAACAATCCTTGTGCTCATCCATAGATGCATGAATGAATTCATCAATGTGATCCTTCACATCCGCCAAAAAAGTGGCATCATCCTTCTTTTTCCGTCGACATGAGGTGACAGCAGGTGATTGCAGTTTTTCTGGTTGACTTTTCTGTGTCTCCATTTGAAATATTTCTGTCACACATGAGATTGGTTTTGAACACTATTACAGCGAGAAGTTTAGAGGAAAGTTTAGCAGGTTTCTTTTATCATGAATCTGCCTAAACTTGGAACTCAACAATGCTCAATCATCAAAAATATCCAATGAAGTCCTTCACCTTTCCTTCCTTTACACAACATGAGATATGTTAAAGTTCAAGAAGGAGATTGTTAAAATGCCACTGCTAGAGTGGATTTCAGTTAGCTAGAACTTAATTTAGAGAAGACAAAGTATGCATGTATAATCCAGGTTTTTGTTATCTCGGATCTGCTTCGTTACACCTGATCCTGAGTCAAATGACCTCATAGAATTGCACAAGCTAAAGCACCACACATTTCAGCCACGCTTGAGATTAGTGTTTGAGGTTCCAGCCCAAGACTTGACTAAATATATTCTTCTGCAATTTTTTTTGCAATATATATAGGAGTAGTGGTACATTTCTAATGGAAAATATCATGTTATGATAATTAAGAGATTCTTAATTTGGAGAATGGCAACTCGATAGATGGACTATGCAGATCGTTATCTACCAGCAATCTCACTCCTTTCTCCATGAACCTTGTATTGTGACCTTACATTTCATGTTCACATTTTTATGAACCACAACTGCATCAGCATGCCACCTTCATTTTCATTCTTCAAACCTCAAAAAACACGCATCAACATTCCACTTTTATTTTCAAAAATGAAGGCAGCCACATTTGTTAGTTTTGCAAGCCAAACATGCATTTTGTTTCTATCAAGAGAAAACAGTGGCGGCACCAATCTCATCCAAAAATCAAATCTTTAGCCGGAAACCATCAGAATCATGAAAACACAAGCAAAGCACCCGTTTTTGTATCCACTAACAAATCAATACATGAGTGAACCCGTCATTGGAGATATCAATGTTAGCCTCAGTCTTGAGCCTTTTGGAGAAAACCACATCACATCACAAAAACTCTCAAAACCATGCAATATCATTACCACTAGAGTGAAATCTCTACAAACGTTAGCACGGATAATCAAATTAAAATCACACCAATCCATGAAGTACAGCACGGAAGCGAGCAATTGAAGTTTTTTTCTCAACTCTATGCCAACATCAATTTCCCCTCAAGATTTTCGCCAGAACATCACAAAAAAAAAGAAATAAAACGAACTCACAAACAAGCATGCTTCGCATCTCCACCTCGAAACCAGGAACAGAAACAACATGACGATTTCTAGCCTAAATTATTATAAACTCTAATGTCAAGCTTTAATTAAAGTTTTTGGACCCAAAAACTCGATCATTCAACACGACCCTCACACCGTTTCGCAATTAGTCTTGCAGAACTCATTTCTGTATGTCAAACCTCAAGCAAAGTTTTCTCATTTTTTTAAGGGTAAGAACCCTCAAAGATACAAAATAATCTCTATAAGGTATCAGCAATAGGATTCATGAAATGCATTTTCAAGCTTCCAACCAGTAAAGCATGGACATCTAGCAAACAAATAAAGGATGAAGGAAAGAAATGACACCTTTAAGACCTTTGATTAGTCAAGGGATTTGAGCCCTTTTATCTCCGATGACCTCCTGTCCCTTCAAAATATCACTCCTTTCTCCCTGGACCCTCGGGTTGCAGCCGCCGTTGACAGTGGCTGGTATGGTGGTGATAGTGAGGGTAGTGTCAGCGTTGTTCGTGCTCGAGGATAGCGGCGCTTTGGTGATCACTAGCGTTCGAAGGTGCAGTGGTCGTATCTGGTGATCTGAGGTGGCGGCTGCCGCAAATCGCGAATCTGGTGCCGTTATGGGCAGTGGCGCGTGTATGGGGGGCGGTTGTGGATGTAGGGAGAGTGATACTAATTCCATATAATGTACTTAAATGGTAAACTCTCAATTGAGCCCCCCCAATATACATATATTATCAATTGAATCCAAAGTACTTTCAATTTTGTCCAAATTATCGTCTCGGACGCTAGACAGGTCACTATTAGTGAAATTTAAATGTCTCATCCAATTCTCATCTAACTGTGAGATAATTACATTCAAGGTATAGAAATAAATCTCAATCCATCATAAGAAAAAATATAATTTTAGCATTCAATCCTACTAAATTTTCAAGCTAGTAAATTAGATAAAATAAATTTACTATTATACCCTCGTTTTCTATTCATAAATTCTCTCAACTTGCCTGCTGACTGTGCGTGTAAGAAAGAAGGTGGTGTCCCAGCACGACCAAACGGACTGAAAGAAGAAGCCAGTCCATCTGAGCGGCGGTCCGAATGGGGTGAAAGAAGAAACCACGGCCCAAACTGAGCCCAAGGCAGGTGCCACCGCCAACATTGCAAACACACACCATATTGGAGAGATTCTCTATTTTATTTTTAAAATAATGGATCACCATGGGGGCCATCTTTGATAACCATGGTGACCTTACAAAACCCATGAAACACACATAAAATATCAAAGTGTTTTGAAGATAGTGACAACAAAGAGTGATTCCATGTGAAAGATTTTTTTCTGTAGTTTTTTTGTTGATCTACTAGGATGTTTATCACGCTATGTATTATTAATAATTGTTTTTGTTTTGATAAAATAAAAAACCATATTAGAGGTATTGCATGTTTGATATTGAACATAGAACAAGAAAAAAATTTCTACTATCGGATCAATCCATTTTAAAGTCCCTTCACTTACTTCAATTTTTATTTTTATAGAGTTTCAGTTATTTTTTAATAAAATTCTCCTTTATAGATAAATTGAACATGTAGAATATCTTATGTTGAAAGCATCGAATATTTCATTTCAATCCATAATTTTTAATTTTTTCTCATGATTAATGTGGGTGTCCAGGCCAGCTTGTGCACATCTTAACTAACCTTGTCGCGATGATATTTTTTTTTTACATTTCACGCCCCGTTATCCCTGGCTGGTGAGACGACGCGTGATAAAAAGAGGATTTTATAGTCATCAAGTTACAACTATAATTTTTAGGAGTCGTCACCTAGTTATTAAGATCACAAGAAAATCTAATGATCTACGAGAGTCTAGATGAGGGGATTGGTTGTGCAAGGGGAAGACGCATCACCCCTAGTGCACCCTACATAAGCCAGGCTACATTGTTGCATTTTCTTTTATTTTAGGACATAAAAAAGGCACGATCGAGTTTCGTCCAAAATTTCCTTCTTGATTTTTTAGCTAACGCTAGTTCCTTTTTTTTTGTTATTTTTATTTTATTTTGGGTAGAATTTTGGGAATAATCCAGAAATAGGCATGATAAATTCTACAGGCTCTAAAGTTAACGATCATGTAAATCTCCAATAGCTATTATATTAATAACTATAAGACTCGAACTTGATATAACAGAAAAGACAAACCTTTTAATTTCATATTTTTACCATTAAACCGGTTATTCTGGTCTAATATGAAAGGAAGTAAGTTGTTTTTCCATTCACGAGTTTGGCAGATATGAATTGAAAACTCCCATAATAGGGTGAAAGTCGCACAAGCAGGCAAGCGCTGGCATTATTAGAAAACCTTTCGCACACTTCAAATCTTATCCCCTCAATATTTTCCTCTAATTTTTTAATTCTATACCAAACCCAACGAAAATAATAGTTTTGTCTGTTGTCTCATATTTTATTGTCTTTTAATTACCAGCTGTGTCATGGTGCATTACAGGTTAGATTAACACTTGTAAGAACAAATGAAAGGGATTTAATAACACCAATGATTCTGTTTTTTTTTATCATCTGGGTTGAAAAATGTGGATCTAGTTCAGTAGAGGGTATACTTTTTGCCCTAGTTTATGGAAAGCTGGGTTAATTTGTTTTCTATCTTCTTGTCTTGTCTACATTTAGGTTAGGATTTTTAAAAAAATCGATCTATAGTTAGATACACTAGAGATATGAAGTTCTTTCTAGTATAAACAAGTATTTGGATGGTACTAACAATGTTTTTTAAGAAACATGAAAAATATGAGATCAAGGGCACTAATTTAACTGGTTTCAATAAGCTAGGTTAATTTAATGATGTAATTGATAAAACATGAACAATAAATTAAGAAAAAAGAATAGAATTTAACTATAAAAAATGAGCTGAAAATATCATATCCGAGAGAGAGAGATTTATAGGAGACTCGACTTCGCTCCATCATGGACACCATCCAAATTTAAAAATGGCTCCAAATTTATAGCAACACTTCGAAAGCAAACAAAAAAAATAATCATGAAGTAAACACCTCATATTTATATTTAATTTAATTAAAAAATATCTTCTGAAAAATCTAAATGTAACAAATAACAATAAATAAAAATACATGAGATAAACTGATATTGTTTTCGAAATCATTGAAAAGTCATATAGAAAAAAATAAAGAGTGATTTAACTAAAGAAGTTTTGTTTCTTAGGAGTGATTCGGTCATTTAAATATGCTTAAAAAATAGAAATACAAGAAAATAATCCTTAAATTCTCTAGTTTTTCTTTTCTTTTAAGGGTAATTTAATTATTTTATTGTATTTTTTAATAAATATTTTTTCTTATTAATATAATAATGACTAATAAATCATTGAGAGAAGTTCATATTGCTCTCAATAACTATATTTTCCTTATCCAATTTTACATAATCCAATAGACTATAATAGAAAGAAAAATCAATTGATTTCTTACACGATTGGTATGTTCTTCTATTTCATCTCCAAGAAAAATCCAATAGACTTAAATTGTCACGTGAATACTTTTAATTTAATACAAAGGGCAATTTTTATTTTATTTTTGGAACACAATGGCAATATTATTCAAGATAAATTCATGATTACAATTTTCAAAGAAAAGTTTCTATATTCTTTACTTTGAATCGAAAGCCAGAGAAAAATCTAATAGTAGACACACCTCACTATTTTCAAAGAAAAGCTCCTCCATTCTTTACCTTTGCAGCCATAAAAAAGTTAAGCTATCCAAACTTTCAAATTTATGATGTTGCCATGATCCTTCTCAGAAGGAAAATAAAATAAAAATAATTCATGTCATTGAGCTTTGTCAAACTTCTATGTATAGACTATAGATTTCGTTGTTCGGTCGATTTCCATATATGTATAGATTTCTTCTCTCTCTTCCCAAAATAAGTAGTAAAATAGCAATCATTCGAGTGACATTTTCGTGGTACAGTTCTTCCCCAAATTAAGAAAATTTCTAAAATGGCTAAATTGTATAAATTTGAAATTAAAGAGTTTATTTTTCAAATAGTTTTATGATTACTAATATGATGGTTACTATAAATTTATATTATTATTAATTTTAGGGTTTATGAAATTGATCGAAAATCATACAAGTTGTTCCAAATAATAATAATAAAAAAAAATCTCGTCAAAATGAAGGCAGACATCATATAATTCTCTCGTGCACGCAACAAATTTTTCCTCCTGATTTTTTATCCGTGTGAATCTTGTGTTCAAACGAATTGAAGGTTTCAATTTCACTAAATTCCCACCGATCAGGTTCAATAATATAGATCGGAATTTATTATTATTTTCTATATATATAAATTTGGAACAATTCAGCATGTAAGGTTAAAAAGTATGTGTCGACGGACATGCACTGTATAGAAGGCCAGCAACGTCAAGCAGAGGGTCGGTGTGATTGAGCATTAGAGGAGAAGGTTCTCGAAAGACTAGACTCGTTGATCTGTTCCTCCCTCACATTCAAAATCATGGACTTTGACTGTAGTTTTTGTTTAATGCCTCACGTAGTGCATAAAAACTTTTTTTTCGTATTTGGTTGACTTGAATTCAAAGTTTGGTGGCATAAATACTTTTTTTTTTCCATATTTCATTTAATATATATATATATATATATATATATATATTAAATGATAAGACATGTTTAAAGAGGTTATTTCTTGTCTAAGAACATGTTTAACACTCGACTTCGTAAAAATTATATATCTATTAAAATAAGTTTGAACAATTATAAAATATACATAATAACTTAAAGTTGATAAGATAATTCCTACAATTTTTGAAGATCTGCATGTGCCTGGTATAACAGCTTGGAATCAAACTCTATGGAAGGTTTTAGTAATCTAAAATAAATTAATAAAAAAATACATGAGTTAAAAAGGCATGTTTGCTACAACATAAACGTTTTTGTTTTTCAAAGATAATCAAAGTGGATTACTTTTCAAGTGAAGTTATCTAGATAGTTCAAATAAACATATCAGTGTCACCTTTAAAACATTTTTATACCATCAATCACTCGGGCACCTTAAAATATATATTCTAGTTGCATGCACCATTAATACTTTGAACAGGAATTTTTGTTTGCGTAAAACATTTTGCCACGCCCACAAAGAATTAAGGAGGAAAAAAACGAGATTGCTTGCCTAATTAGCTTCATGTCCTGATCATTTCTGTCCATTTCGAACAACGAAAATTAATTTATTGACTGCCATGCTGGCATGACATTTTCTAGTCTTGAATATATATATATAGAAATACGTTTTCCTTTTTTATCACAAAAAATATTTATAGAAATAAGTTTGGAGCTAAGTTTTAATATTACAGAGATCATGCATTCAGAATCTTGGAACGATGATAAATGATGAAACTGAATTATATATATATGTTTACACGTGTGCGGGCAAGCGAACTATCTACTACGGGACTAGAATTGTGTGCCTGTTTGAGAGTGTGGTTGCGGTTGTTTTTAAAAGTGTTTTTCGTTCAAAAATATATTAAAACTATATTTTTTTATTTTTAAAAAATTATTTTAGACATTAGCACATCAAAACAATATAAAAACACTAAATTTTATTAATTTAAACTTAAAAATAAAAAGTTTTCAATTTTTTTCAAAAATACTTTCGGAAAGCACTCCCAAACACCCTCACAAATAAGATGTGGAATTATATATTTTTAAGTACATTAAACAAATAATTATATATTTTTAACAAGATGAGCATGCCTCCGAGCTGTCAGTTCGTCTGATATATACTGGAGATTTCAAGGTTTTTGATCGATTCATAGCTTTGAAAAAAAACAGCTGCAAGCAGTAATTTAAATAATATATAAAAAATAAAAAAAAATAACTTCACAATGAGTCTATTTGGATTATCAAATATTTTAATGTTAATATAATTGAAGAAAAACCAGAAAAAGAGAGAGTCAAACTTAATAAAATAGAAAAAATCAACTGCAAGCGGTAATTTAAATAATATAAAAAATAATAAAAAATAACTTCACACTGGGTCTATTTGGATTATCAAATATTTTAATGTTAATATAATTGAAGAGAAACAAGAAAAGAGAGAGAGTCAAACTTCATAAAATAGAAAAAATCAACTTAAAAGAAAGTAGTAAGAACTAATCAAACCCAAACGAATCTCCTAGACCTAATCAAATATAAAATACTTGTTATTTATTAAATTATGGGCTCGGGTTCAATCAGTGATCTTAAATATCAATCAATTTTAATTTTGAAGGATGAAATTATTGGGGAGAATATTAATAAAAAAACATGCAAAAAATGATAGAAAAAATGGGGCTAAATCTGACAAAACAAACTAATAGGGATGTAATTTGAAAAAAGAATTATCCCTCACAAAAATACTTGCAATTAAAATAATCAGTACCAAACTTGAAAGATTAAAAAATCATAAGGGCTGGAATTGAAATTATTTATAGATCAAAAAATGATAGGGGTGAAATAGAAAAAAAACTTGTTAAGGGCTAAATCAATAGAATCATACTAAAAGAGAGAGAGATTTAATCCAAAAGATAAAAGAAAAGCATCAATTTAGAAAAATGAAAAGAAAACGAAAACAAGGCAAACTCAACAAACTTCTTAAACCTCATTTAATATCTAAAAGTCACATCTCATTAAATTCTTACCCGGATTCAATCAAAAATATAATTTTCAACCAATTTGATATTGGTAGAAAATATTAATAAAGTGCAAAAGTAACAAAAAAAGGATAGAATTTGATGAAAAAACTCGAGGAGAAAGCAATTTATTGAAAATAAAAAAAATAATTCTAAATAAAATAAATATAATAGGGATGAAATTAAAAATATTTATAAAAACAAAACAAATTAGGACAAGCATATGTGAAAGCTTAGAAAGTTGAACCTATGAAACCTTGGATTTGAGTTCTGAAGTTTATTATAAGCTATTTTTTTTAAAATTATTTATAAAAATATCATTGTAGATAAAATATTTGATTATTTTATTCAAGAGTTATATTAATAATTTTACCTTGAATTAAAAAATAATAATTACCAGATTAACCCCCGTCAATCCTTAAAAAGATATTTTTTTCTCATGGTAAAAAAAGAATAATTTATCCCTCGGGGATTGTTTTTATATATACGAATTGGTCCTCGTACAATTGTACCTCGTACACACTAAGCTACCATTATTCATTGATTATTTACGATAATATCATTGTTTCAAATCTGAAAGTCAACAATCCATCCAATCACTTTCCCCGAGCCTGGAAAGAAAGACAAGGTCACGTCATGTATTTTGAGCCAAAGTTTTCAACCGAAAGGTGTATGCATACGTATTCCAGCTCTATTAATAAATTTCCAACGCAAGAAAAAAAATACATAAAATAATTTGTAATGTCAGGAAAGATTACATGTATATGTATTGAGTATTATCTTCTAGTTGTTTTTATAGAAGATTCTCAAAATATGACTATTATTATTACTACACCTCATCCGTATATAAATATAAATTCATGTAATGACAAATTTTCCGAAAATATTTAAGTGGTGAAAGATTTTATATTTTTATACTGGTGAAACAATGTCAATTCGTTTTAAATTATAAACATAATCAATACCAATTAATTACAAATAAATTAAAATATCTTCAATTACGATGATAAAAGCAGTGTGACCGTAAGAGATTGAATCTAAAATCATCGGAAAAGTCAGAAAATTTGGCATAAGGGGATGAAAATCCTATAAATCAAATTAAATTTGTCTTTGATATTATCATATAGAGTGTCTTCCAAAATATTTTATATTTTAAAATATATTAGAATATTAAAACTAAAAAATATTTATTTTATATATAAAGCACAGTTTTAAAACCCATTAAAAAAACCACCGCCCTTCTGATAGGAAGGGAATTTGTTTCTATGAAATTCATAAAATATTCTTAAGATAAATGAAGGGTCGGTTTTGTTACGTGAGGTCATCATCAAGCGGGTCTCACGCGGAGAGTTATAAACTTGCGTAAAGTCATGGTGACGTGGCAATCATAACTCGTTCAGCTCTCCTCGAGAACGAGAGCTTGGGGGGGACCCAGAAGCATTAAAGTACGGATACGTCCGAAGAGAGCATTGCTAGGAAATAGTAGCAACGTAGGAGACTGTTTCCCACGCCTTTTGATACTGTAAATTACAACAATTTATCAAACTTAATTTTCAAACAATTAATTATTAAAAAATAAATCTATTGAAAAAAATAATATAAAATAGCCACGGTTATTTTATAGATCCGGAAGGTAAACTTTTTCAATACATATGCATGTATGCGATCATGTTAAAATCCGGATTGATTTTAAAAACCCAGACGATCAGGCCACCAAAAAATAGGAGAAACAAATGGGTGAGCAGTCAAACCTCCAAGTGAAAGTCAACAATATGTTCTGCCGGGGATCTTTCATGTTTCCTTTCCATTAGGGCGGATGACTTATTTAAGATCTTTTTTCCCCGTGCTGCCAAGGTGTGAGCGCACTAAACAATGATATTGATATCTAACATGCATCCAATTCTTCAAGTCCAGTTAACCTTTTCATGCGTTTGTTAATTAATTGATTGATCCGACAACTTGGTCTACAAAGGGGGCTAAAAATCTGTTCGTGATGCATTACTGGACTTCAGGGAAAAAGAAAAATAAATTGGTCCGATCAGAATGTACATGGTGCCTTTTTTTTAAAAAATAAATTACAAAACACCATGAATCAATGAGATAGGTTTGTTGAACCTGTCAAAAAAAAAAAAAAAACAAGGTGTAAACTAGGATATGCTCCATGTTCGTTAGTCAAAGGGTATGCTCTACAAGCTAGACTTTTATAGCATTTGGACCCCCAGATTTTAGCAGACATCTTCCGAGACAGATCGTTCGCCTTTAAGTATGTCCTTATAATCAAAGTCGTGGCTTGACCTGAACAAGTATATGTATAAAATAGCCTTCAACTTGGAGAGCATCCTCGCATGATTATATATATGTGGTGTAAGAGAGAAGAAGGAGAAATATAGAGATATGGAGGCCTTGTCAAAGATGAGCGGTTCTGATATGGATCATCATAACAAGGATGAGGAGGTTATGCTTCCAGGTTTCCGGTTTCACCCCACCGATGAAGAGCTTGTGGGGTTCTACCTGCGGCGGAAAGTGGAGAACAAACCACTCAGTATTGAACTCATCAAACAGATTGATATCTACAAATACGATCCATGGGATCTTCCAAGTAAGACGTGCTCTTTTAAGTTCATATATACGTACGTAGTGATCATGCTCATCCATCACCTTTTTTAAGCTTTTTTTTTTAATTAATTTGCTAGCTACTGAAACCACAGATCACTCTTCTTTCGTTTTTCTCTTGTCTGTGTGTAATTTGGTGCACAAAACTAGAGCTTTTTTCTTTTCTTTCTGTCATTCAAAATCAATCTTAAATCCATGGCCTCTTCTCTGTTCTTCTATGTATATACTTCTGGCACAACATTCCAAAACGTACTCACGATAGATATATGCACAACTCTCTCTAGTACCGGCGTATTTTGTTATCCTGATCGAGATTACATATACATGCCTAACATAATCAGGTGTGTGTGTGTGTGTAGAGAGAGAGAGAGAGAGAGAGAGATAAACAATCAGATTTTATCTTGGTTAATATATTGATCAAGAGACAGGATGTAAGATTGCAAGGCAATCCAACTCCATACCTCAGAGGTTTTTGTTTGTTGTTGTTGTTGTTGTTATTCTGATATAGCATGAGATCTTAGGGATCATAAAAACTTTGGCATCACTATACAGTTATTTATCGAAAGCTAATTAAGAAAAGTTGCTTCCGCTACCGATATTAGTCAGTACTGCCTCGGAGGACCAAAAGAATCGGAAACAGGCATTTGAAATTTCATGAGTCTAGTACTACACTCGATATGTGGCCGGATATGATTCATTTACTTAATATGGAATACATTTGGCCGTAATTGCAGCACATTCATACTGCGTTTAGCTTTCATATATATCGTGTTTGAGTTCATCGATCACATTCTGATAATATCGCTGGCTTTGCCTCTAACCTTCTGATTTCTCTTTTTTTTACATGAAGAAGTAAGCAATGTCGGGGACAACGAGTGGTACTTCTTCTGCATACGAGGGAGAAAGTATAGGAACAGCATAAGGCCTAACAGAGTCACAGGATCTGGATTTTGGAAGGCCACTGGCATTGACAAGCCTGTATATTCAGTCAAAGAGACGCATGAGTGCATTGGCCTCAAGAAATCCCTGGTCTACTACCGCGGAAGTGCTGGAAAAGGCACTAAAACGGATTGGATGATGCACGAGTTTCGCCTTCCACCAAACGGGAAGACCACAAATCCCCTCAACCCTAAGAACTTTGCACTAGAAGCTGTGAGTTTCTTCATTCCATATTAATTACTAATTTCTTCATAGTTATTCTCACCATTTTTACGTCGACGAGGATTCCCCCTCAAAACTGAGGGAAATAACCTAGTTATCTATATATGCCGTAGTACATACATGCATCATGGAATGGATAAAACCGACGACTAGCAAGCTTGAGGAACGAGTAAATAAGAGAAAAGGGATAATATACAACGTTAAGCATCCATGATTTATATATGGAATGTATGGACTTGCCACTTTTACGTTGCTAAATTTGCTTACAACTTAATATTTCTAAACAACAATGCGTGTTTTTCCTTCTAAAATGGTGGTGGAGAAGCACTCTACAAGTACTCGAGGAAAAAAAGAATCAGGGGTTCATTGGGGGTAGAAAAAGTTGAATAGTAAGCTTAAGAGGTCACATATATATGCCCCCCCCCCCAGTCACCATTATTGAAATTGATTAATTGGGTGGTAGCCGATGCATCGGCGACAAAACTTTTTCTTTTTCTTCAAGTTTTAAAGTCTTCGTTTTTTGGAAGTCAAACCACGGGACAGATAGTTAAAGCTAATTACAGGGACCTTCGATCTCTTCAAGAGTTTGAAATGTGAGGTTTATTTCCATTGCCAAGGAAACAAAATTCAGAACTCTTAAATTGCTTCCGTCTACATCAACCACAGCCAACTGACAAATCCTTTTCAATGCCCATGCAGGAGGTTTGGACGCTGTGTCGAATTATCAAACGAGTCCCGTCGTACAGAAAGTACGTGCCGGCAGTGGCGCCGGCAGCAAAACAGTCCCCCGTTAAGGATTCAAATTCAAAAACATGCAGCTTTGAATCTGAAACTAGTGCCGAGCGGAATGCGAGTTTTGGAGACTCGTTCGTTCAGCGAAATGAAAGGAAGCCTGTCATCATAGATCAAGTTAACCATGAAAGGACTCACTTTCTTACGGGTGGTCATCAATATGATTCGATAACTGATGCTCCATTTACAGCAGCTTTCCAGAACTTCTGGAACACAGATGTTGGAGATGATTTCTTTGCTAATGGAAACTGGGATGAACTAATAACAGGGGTCGAGCCAGGGGTCATTGATCCAGCTCAAGTTTACGACTATTGTTAATAAAGAGATGGATAGATTGGGGTTTGCTTACAGGTGGTCTAACCAGCCATGATTATTATTAGAGATTTATATAATTATTAACTTTAGAATTAGATATGTTTAAATTAGCTTCAACAATTACTTTAATTAAAAAGAGTGATAGATAGATAGATTGGTATAGGTAGCCAAGCACTTATATATATAGACACACACTACTCATATATTTCCTAGTTGGTAGTTAAATATATTATCGTGTGAGTAGTCACCTTTTGACATTTCCTTTCCTTATGATTTCTTCCCGGCCAGTGGACGTATCTTTTGACATTATATATATAAATAAGGTATCGGCACCCAGTTTCGGTGGGTGTATCGTGACTGAACTAGTGTCTTATCTATGTAACGAGGAATAAGGATATGAGCAGATTTGATTTTTTATTTTATTTTTATATATATTTTGGTTGGATATCTATCTGCAAGCTTTTGATGACTATCTTCAAAACTAAATGCTATGGTGGAATGAAAAAATTACTGTATAATCCGAGTTCATGCACGTATAACAAAACGATTTTCCTTTTCCTTTTCTTTTTTGATCCAAAGGTGGGTATTTGCTCATGACTATCTTTTTTTTTTTTTTTTAATTTATAATGTTTCAAATCCGGTTAAAAGTCCCGTGCCTTCTCTCCATTTTCCTGCGTAAATTAACAAAGCCATCCTCCATTGAACACCCTTTTGAAATAGACTAATGATATTAAATGCTAGGATTATATAGCAATGCACATCGCTCTTTAAAACAGCAAAAATGGCAAACTTTCTTCTAACATTGGCAGGATGAGTTGTTCTGTGAAGAACTCTCTTGCACTCCTGGGTGCCTAAATGACCACGGGAATTTTCTTAGCGAAATTAGCTACGAAACTGCACCTGGTGCATGCAAATGGATGTTCTTCTTTCAATGATTTCTATGATGAGGGAACATTTGGGTATATTTAAATGCAACAAGAACCTAATCAGGCAACAAATGCGGCCAGCAAGTATAAATAAATTCATTGAACATTCAGACCTGACAAGCTCGTTCCAGAAACATCAAAAGGGGATTGAAGCCCTCAAAAACATTCAAGAAAAACCGGCTGTATTCCTTAACAAAGATACAAAGTTGATCACGACGACAACTCACAAATATATATGATTTGGGGCTAGGTGGTTCAGATTTCAGAACGATGCTCTCTGTACACACATAAAATAGATGGATGATTTGAAGCTCTCGATTACATTCCAGGAAAGCTCTGGCTGTATCCTCCAATGAAGATAACAGGGTCATATAACAACAATGGCATCAAATGAGCCAGACGATGAAAGAAATACCTCGACGAATGTCAATATTTTACTCTCAATTGACTCCAAATAGCATGCCGCTCCCTACCTTTAAAGATTCTATCCGCTGTTGTATGTGCAACATTAAATATCAAGGCTGATGATAGGTACTGGCTCCTTGCTAGTGATGATTATTTACAGGTGGGCTAACAACAGAGATGTCCAGGCTGCTTCCTTCTGTCTCAGGAGCAACTTCTCTCACATCAGCTATTGTTGGCTCTGTTGCCTGAATATCGCTCCATTCAGCATCTTCAACTGGTCGGGGGTTGCTTTGATTCACAGCCATGTGCACAACACTCTCCGCTGAGGCTGGAACAGCTCTAGAAACACTAAGACAGGCTTTATCCACATTCTCATCTGACATGTCCACATGCTTAGTCAGGGGAAGAGTGCTGCCACCAACATTTGGGGTCTCCGTCTTCTCCTCGAAAACTTGCTCCGCATCTATGTGCTGCCTGTGGAGTATCAGTTTTGTCAATCTTGGCAAATTTCAAGAAATAATATTTTTCAAATTTCCCTGTTTCATGGTTTAAAAATGCCGATGCATGCACAATTCATGTTTAATGCAGAAAAGAAAATATCAAGATAGATTAGCAGAAGCAGTAACATGACAGGTTCCAAGAGTGAAAAATAAAGGTTTATGAATCTCATAAAGAAGGCTAACATAAGACGACTTCAATAGGTCAGAAAATGGAGAGAGAAAAGGTGCAGCAATCTTCAAATTGGTTTTAGAAGAGATCAGATTTCAAACCTTTGAAGTTGTGCCTGTAGCATATTTGCAAATGCTAGAAGCTCCTCCTTCTCCTTCACAGCAGCTGCCTCCTTCTCCACAGCCTCCTTTATTCTAGCTTCAACATCTGCTTCTGTAACTCTTGCCTTCTCCTCTGCTCTCACAGCAGCTCCTTCTAATATCACAGCACGCTCTCTAGCTTTTGCAATCTCAGAACGCCACAAATTTGCCTCCTGAATAGCAGAGTCTCTCTGCTTGATCAGTTGATCTCTTTCCTTGGTCAGAGCCACAACCTTCTCTTCAAACTCTTTTAACTACACATGTCCATCAATAAAAACCCGCATGAACAAAGATGAAACTGACATCCAAAATTTTACATGGGCATAAATCCTAATTGGCAAAGATTTTAATCAAGCTGCATGTCAGATGAAAAATATGTCTTCTGAAAAGGGATTTGCTTTTGCTATCACATCATGTATAATTTACATATAGCCATTGGACTACACAATGAACTTTCTAGTAAGGAGAGATTACCTTCAACATGGATGACTCCAACTGCTTTCCTGAAGCTTTTGATAACCGCTCAATTTCAGAACAAACAATTCTTCTTTGTTCATCCATAGTATGAGCAGCAGATGCTGCAGTCTCAGCAGCTTCAGCTGTCTCAGATAATTTATCGGCTATATCTCTTATTGTTGAATCACGAGCGCGAAGATCTCGAGCCAGATTCTGTAATTCATCATCCTTGACTCTCAGCGTCTCCTGTAAGATATTGTTGCTTAGAAAACCAAGTCCATGTAGAATGAATAGCCAAATAAACTTAAGTTAGCATCAGGAAGGAACCAGTTGGGAAAGTGCCAGCCTAGGCTAGGCCGGTGTTGCAAATCATGTAGTATGCATATATTGCGAGGATGGTTAGTTGATTTTCAAAATGAAGGGATGCATGGTTGGGTTCCAAAAGACAAGCAAAGCCAGTTGCTTTGACTTATAGAAATTTACTATTGCCATTCCTAACATGAAATTTGTACAACACTCAATAATGCTGGGGTAAAAACATTAAATCCTTTGAAAATGACTTCTTATCTGCAGGAGCAAGCAAATATAGAAACAGCAAGGGAAAGCAATTTGACA
Organism: Salix caprea; assembly: GCA_964035475.1. Classification (NCBI taxonomy): domain Eukaryota; kingdom Viridiplantae; phylum Streptophyta; class Magnoliopsida; order Malpighiales; family Salicaceae; genus Salix; species Salix caprea. The sequence continues at coordinate 13,989,815 of OZ037755.1, read as the reverse complement.
CGCATTCTAAGCATCAGGTGGCAGACATTGACTGGAGGTATACTCTTAAGTTACAAAAAATAACACACGGTAACCAATTTTGAGTATGCATAAAGCCTACCGGGGATGTTCCACTGAAGTGTGCTTGGTATTGTGGTAGTTTTTGTGGTTGCGTTTTGAAAAGGTAGGTTTGAAAAAAAACTCTAAATTGTAGTTTTTTTTATAACCAAGATTTCAAGAGAGTTTTCAATGGGATCCATACAAAACTGTGGTGCACTTTCAAATCTATTGTTGGGGCAAAACACAGAACACACCACACCGCATCACATGAACAAATGGAACCTGAATCTGGACAGAAAATGTATTGCAGATACAAACAAAGAAACCAAAAGGAGTGAGAAATTTTGGGAATTGTATACCTTCATGATTGACAAGTCATCCATTGGACCATCGATAGTCCTGTTATTCATCATTCCTAAAGCATTTCTCAAAGAAATCTGCATTGCTGCTTCAATTTCTTTAGAGCATTCCTGTGCTATTGAATTGGCAGCGGCAACTACAGCAGCAACTGTTCCTAATTTTGCAGAACCACTTCCACTTAAGGAATCTACAGCCTCTTTGTGAGCCTTTAGAACCAACTGAGTTGCACTGGTCATTGGAAGGCCAGAAAAATAATTAAGAATAGGAAAAAGCTATGTGTAATATAAATTTCAACATCAATCTGAATAAAGGGGGGGAAATGGAACTCATATGAGCCTAGTAAGATCAACCAAAGTAAATTAGTTACTGAACATCATCACAAAAACATAGGCCAACTAAAAGAAAATATTACAGATAGATAATGGAACCTAAGATGAAGAAAAAAAGGGTGCTGTTAGATTCTCATGCGTTGAAAGTACGTGTCTCTTAGATTCTATCAGTGGTGGTGAGAAACGTTCCAAGTCATTTGTTTAAATTTTAGGGCAGTTCCTGAACAGTCAAAGTCATGACAGGGAATGACTTCAACATACAGTCTATATGAAATATTTTTAACGAGACACAAAATTTGAAAGTTGCTCTAATGTTGGAGGATCAAAATAAATCACCTACAAGATCATCAATGCCAGCAGGAGTAGGCTACAAGGGCTAACCTTATTCCTACCCTATCCAAGACCATATGAGCCATAAGATTCTAAAATACTATTTTCCTTCCCTCACTGCTTCAAGGCATGCCATATTTTTGCCATCTTTTGCCTCCAATCCTTGCACTTTCTATTCATATTCTGACAAAAGTCACCTCTACTTTCTCTTGAACATGCTCAATTGTTTCTTTTCATGGAAGCTCTAACAAATCCAATGAATGGCCATCTCTAGGATGTTATGGTTATTCAGATATAATGTAATTGGTAAGGGAGAAAAAAAAAATGCTTTGAGCAGTTTATATTTAATTCCAAAATTTCAAAACAGCATCAGGCTCGAGAAAATTTATTTTATAATATCATGTTCATAAAAAAGGGGTACAAGAAACCCTCACAAGTGGAATTTCATAAAGACTCCTAAAATGTTCACATAACCTCAGACATAGACCAACAGAACGCTATTGTTTTCTTGATTTTCTGAACAAAAATCATTTCAAACTTTACATGAATAATCAAAAAATCTACATGAAAAAAAATGATAGAAAAGCATGGTAACAGAAAAAATTCCTTCAGCTTGTCGAAAATTCCATTAAGCAAAGGCAAAACTTACTGTAATGTTGCTACCCAAGCTCTAGCTGCACCAGGAGTCTCTGCGCAAAGGAAGTAATCGTTTTTCTGGGGAGTTCCAATATCTAAATTAAAGTTAAGAGTGCAACTTCAGCAAATTCCAATTCACCTACACCACAACGCTTTCAACTGGACAAAAGAATAACTATCTCAAAAAGGTTAGCAAACTAAGGATACAAAAACAGCAGCCATCATACTTCGGGAGTCCACTAAATCACACAGAAAAAGAGTGTTAACAATCATTCAAAATAATTAATAGCGAAACTAATTTCTGAAAATGGGCACGAAAACCATCATTAAAAAACACTATTATTACTGGAAGTTCACAGGAGAAGCTGTGATCGTGCTATTTGCGTCAAAGATAACCGTTCCTTTCACAGCTGGCTCATTTCTCCTAGTCCTAAAGGGCACGAAAAACAGCATAAGTTGAAGATTAAAATACAATCCCCAAAATAGCGAAAAAGGAGCAAAATTTGCTCACTTGTATTCCATTTTCCCAGTCGTCGGGTCTAAGATCACCCATCGTTCGTTCCATTTCCTCAGCTGACAATGCAAAATCAAGAATCAATAACTTACAGCTCACTCCTAAAGACCCAACAATGTCTCCACAACCACATGATTTAGTCATAGACTATCAAGAAAGCTGTAATTCTCGGGTGCAAAAAAAATTGAAAATAAAGAGATTGAAGGGGGAATTGGCGTACAGTTTCAGATCGCTTAAGGAGTGGGCCTTGCAACAGTTTTCTACCAGAACCGGAGGCTAATTGCCGCTTGATCTTCTCCAAACTATTTTCTGTGTCCACTGCTGCTCTCTGATGTTGTTACAATTAATCATAATTACAATTAGCTTAATTACATATCACTGTAATCATTGATCAAAACACTTTGTTATGGATTCAATTCATTAGGAATAAAATGAGAGTGGGGGGGGCGGGGGACTGACCGCAGAAGCTCCATTGGAGGCCATGAAGGTGTTACGGATCACCGACAAGGTTTGGTCGCTTGAAGAAATGGATCTTTGTGATGTTTAGAATAGAAGACAGGCACGAACATGGAAATAATATTAAAAATTACGAAGAGGGCTGTTAGGTTTAGTTTGGTTTGTTTCATGGACTTGCAGGTGAAGCCTTCGCTCGTTTATCTTTCTCTCATTTTTTTTTGTTTTGATTATTTTAAACCTTTAATATTTAGTTAGTTTGAATTGAAATTTCTAATTTGTTTTGTCACGGGCTGATGCTCAAATTGAGAGGGTAAAAATAATTGATTTTAATTGATCGAATATATTAATTGTGAATATTTTTTTATAAAAAAATATAAGATCACATCATCTCAAATATTATTTTAAAATTTATCTGAATTTTTGACATTTTTATATTTTTTATTAGATTAAAAAATAATATCTGACCTACAAAGATAAAATAACATGTCTCGAACCTCTACCTAGGCTGTGTATTTTTTAAGAGGGATGGACAAGGAGAGTGATAGAACTGGGTGAAATAAAAAGATTGAGAGATCAATGACTTATTATCCCGGGTTTATAAAAACATCTGTGGATAGAATTACACCAAGTGGAGCTGCTGCTGATAAAAGGTTTGTTTACGTGGAAACCATGTTTTAAAAATAATAATATATTTTTTTGTTTCAATATTTTGTTAGGATGTTAATATTAAAAAATAAAAATAAATCTATTTTTTTTAATATTTTTTCAAATAAAAAATATTTGAACTTTGGATTGAGTAAAGAGACTAGCAGAGTGACTTGCAACCATGTGAACTCGCACTTGGGTGTTTTCAAGTTAATGCACAAACACTCGTATAATGATATAATTAATTGGTATTAAAAAAATTTTAAAAATATTTAATATAGTTTTATTTAAAACACTTTTAAAAAATGCTTCCCATCACATTATCAAATAAAGTAATGTATATTATGATAGTTTTTTTAAAAGTAATTTTTAAATTGCTTTTCACTTGAATATATATATATATATATATATATATAATTTTAATGTGTTAATGTAAAAAATATAAAAAAAATTATTTTAATATCACACTATTTATTTTTGCATTTAAAATTATGTTTGTATACATTTTAAAAGTATAATTAATTTTAAAAATATTAAATTGATTGTTTTAGTACTTTTAATGTGATTGTATAATAAATAAAAAATATATAAAAATCTCACTGTACAAGTTTCTAAATACATAGTTAAGAATCGAGGTATTATTTTCCAAAATAAAGAATCCCGTGATCTGATCTGCACCGTCAATTGTTAATGATTGTAGTTCGAAACGTCATTGACTTGGCAACGTCACCTAAGTCTTGCTTTATCAATTGATGTGATTAATGGCCAGATTTGGTTCGCTGACCGTGTCGTCGGATATCCAATGTCCATCGATTAATGTCGAGTTAACTATAGCTTGATACATGTAATTTAATAAAATCAATAAATAGTCCTCATATTTCTCAATTTATAACAGCTTAATCCCTCTGTAAATTCTCTAAGCCGTGTCCGATTTTGATCTTTCCCCCCTAAGATATCTCTCTTTCCGACTAAATTCTAATAGCATTGTAATTTTTTCCCGTTCTTTTCCCTCAGCTTTTAAATAATTGAACATAAAATCCTAGCCAAAAACCAAGAGCTGTTTATCTCCATCATAAATTAGGTAATGATTGGAAAAGTGTGAAAAATGATAGGAAGTTTTAAGGGATTTTTCTTGAAACTAAGAATCAAAGCAGGCAAAAAAATTCAAATGAGAAACAATCGTTGATATCCAATTATTATTAATGAAATAATAATCAATGCTAGTTACAGGACTAATATATAGTCTATGAAATAAGATGGACCGATTAATTAATTTTATTACCAAACAATAGAGACAAAGTTATAATTTACTCGTCAGCGAGGCTAGAGCTGGAACGGACCGTCGCCGCATGATCCCCTCTACTCGATGGTGCACTCTGAGCACCAGTTGATAAATACGTGAGCGATTGGCTTGACACGTCATATAAACCCACAGCCGTCACGTTTCGGAATATCTTACTAAATACGACAGGATCTGACCACTCCCAAGCCACCACGTGTACGTCTACGAATCAATAGCATCTCACCACGCTGCAAAAGAGCTCAGCTTGCAGCATAACCTCAATTTATGGCCCTTCCAGATCAAAAGGCTGGAAAACCAGAAATTTGAGAGCAAGAAAACAATGGGCAAAGAAAACGAGACGTCGGAGACACCAGGTGTGTTCAAGCTAGTTGGTTTCTCAGGCTTTGTTAGAGCCAACCCACGGTCCGACCGGTTTAAAGTGAAGCGGTTCCACCACATAGAATTCTGGTGCACGGACGCAACAAATACGGCTCGCCGATTCTCATGGGGACTCGGCATGCCCATCGTCGCCAAATCCGATCTCTCCACAGGTAACGCTACACACGCCTCTTATCTCCTCCGCTCCGGTGACCTAAACTTCCTCTTCACCGCCCCATATTCTCCCTCCATCGCCTCCATGGACAACCTCTCCCACACTGCTACCGCCTCCATCCCCACCTTCAACCACGAAACCAGCCGCGATTTCACCGCCAAACATGGCCTCGCTGTCCGCGCCATCGCCATCCAGGTTGACGATGCGGAGCTGGCTTTCACCGCCAGCGTCGCGCACGGTGCCAAGCCGTCAGCCTCTCCAGTCAGCCTCGATAATCGTGCCGTTGTCGCCGAGGTTCAACTATACGGCGACGTCGTGTTAAGATATGTGAGCTATGGGAATTCTGAAAGCGACGACTCTGACCCTGATAGTTGGTTTTTGCCCAAATTTGAGGCAGTCGAGGCAGCATCGTCGTTTCCGTTGGATTATGGGATCAGGAGATTAGACCATGCGGTTGGAAACGTGCCTGAATTAGCTCCGGCGGTAAATTACGTTAAGGAATTCACCGGGTTTCATGAATTTGCAGAGTTCACGGCGGAGGATGTTGGGACCAGCGAGAGTGGACTGAATTCGGTTGTTTTGGCTAATAACGAAGAGATGGTGCTGTTCCCAATGAACGAGCCGGTTTTTGGGACAAAAAGGAAGAGTCAGATACAGACTTATCTAGAGCACAACGAAGGGGCTGGAGTGCAACACCTGGCTCTTGTGAGTGAGGATATTTTCAGGACTCTGAGGGAGATGAGGAAGAGGAGCGCAGTTGGGGGATTCGAATTTATGCCTTCGCCACCGCCCACTTACTATAAGAATCTGAAGAGTAGAGCTGGGGACGTGTTGAGCGATGAACAGATTAATCAGTGTGAGGAATTGGGGATTTTGGTTGATCGAGATGATCAGGGGACTCTGCTTCAGATTTTCACCAAGCCTGTGGGTGATAGGTATTTGCAGAACACCTTTGATTTCATTGAATTGTATTGAATTGGTTTAGAGTTCAATCATGACTTTACAGGATTGGATAGTTTATGAGTCAATTTATAATTATCTTATTTTATTTGAATAAGTTATAGGCCTCAGGCTTGGAAGATTTGAGGAGATTTATTTAATGTTGTGTTTCTGGCAGGCCAACTATCTTTGTAGAGATAATCCAGAGAGTTGGGTGCATGCTCAAGGACGAGAAGGGCAAAGAATACCAGAAGGGTGGGTGCGGAGGATTTGGGAAAGGAAATTTCTCAGAGCTCTTTAAGTCGATTGAGGAGTATGAAAAGACGCTTGGAGCCAAAATAATTGCAGAAACAGCTTCAGCATGAGTGGTTTTCTCTCATGGCTGTTCTTCCTGAACACTCCATGCAAGAGATCTGGTTGATGATGCCAGGTTCGATAAACTATTACGTCAAATGCAGCTAAGATGATTTGGTGCAATAATTTGTTTAGTCGATGCAAATTGCCGACGCATGGTGAAAATTTCGATTGTATTTACTCAGGATGACACTTTACTGCAAGCTGAAAATAATTATGAACTTCGATTGATGTTGAAATGCTCTTTTATTTATCTATTTCTGAACCATGTAGAGCAACTGTAGCCCTGCAGAGTTGGAAATTGGAAAATCCGAGGCTAAAACTGGCCGTGCATGCGCAGCCTCTCTGCCTGTTTATTTTCAGAAAGCCATACCCTTTATGAGCTCTGACAGTTCTCTTTAATCCTGGATGGGAAACAAACTAAAAAGAAGAAGAAACATTCATAGGCTTTGCTGCCGTTTGAGATGAAATAATAACAGAGATTAGCTCCATTTACTCTGTCGATGTTTTCTTTCAGACGATGGCCTCGGTTTTAATTTTTTTATTCATGGATATGGGATCACTGGCAATCTTATTTCCCACCTTAGATTCGATGAATTCTTGACTGACAGACTCTATTTGGGAAAAAAATTGGATGCATTCTGGTACTGGTTTGATGGCTATTGATTGAACCTACACAGATTCCAGCGAATAGGTCGTGATATCAACCGAGAAAACGTCCTCAAACAGCAGAGTAAGGGTGGGTGGGTGGGTTATTGTTTTAGAGGAGGAGTTTTTAAAGTGATTTATTTTTAGAAATATATTAAAAAATATTATTAAAATTAATATAAACACTTAAAAATAGGTGAAAACGGTTTAGATCCCAATTCTAAAGGGTTAAAAGAGATTCTATCATTAGTTTTTCCATCAAAATAATTTCTATCATTATGAGATTTAAATAACCCAGACTGCGAAGAAAAAGCACAAGAAAATATCTCGGGCTATATTGTTAAACAACTTTATAAAATCAAATAAAAAAATATCTCGGGCTATAATGTTAAACTCATGACCTTGATTATAAAACTTAAATAACATCATGAAAAATATGAAAAGAAAATTCAAAGTTATATGTTTGATAGACTCGGTATTTGATGTTGAAATCATGAAAAAAAATTAGGTTGAAGATTAAAATAAAAATAAGATGGGTTGTTGAAGTATAAAATAAAAAAAAATCAATTAAATGACAATCTTGAAAAATAACCCAATTAAACTTGTCAAATCTACAATCTAGTAATTTAATTATGAGATCAAGATAACCCTGAATAAAATAAATATTATAAAACTGAATTTCTAATCGGCATAATATTAAATGAAATAATAAATACAAAAGAAAGTGAGGAATATCCCATGCGAAGTGGACTTTGGACTTAAGTTGCGAGTGCTTCATCCGACTCCACATGGCATGGAATGCATTAGCAAACTAAGTAGATTTATCCATGATGCAAGTACGGATCGTTGACAACAATAAATAAGACAGTCAAACCTTAACAATTTAAGATATATTTTAAATTTTGAGTTACACTATAATTAGATATCCAGCTATACTTTAATGGTATATTGATATGAATTGAATATTTAAATCCATTAGGGATGTCATGAAACTATACAAGCAAACATGTATTAGGATAGAATTAGAGTTTGTTGCTTGATACATAGATTCATGATGAAATTACAAACATAATATAAGTATTTTTTAGTTAACAATATAACTTTTTTGTGATAGTTTTTAATTTGGACGAAATTAAATCGATATTCTATGATTATCATGAATAGAAATATTAAGACATTTTTTTGATTTTTGAAAATTAATTATAATCTTTTTGTATTATTTATTTTTTCCAATGAAAGATTTTTTTTCAACAGATGAATACATTTATTGTGTTTTTTTACTATATGGAAAACTAGAAAAAAACGCATTTTATTATTCAACACACCTTAAATTTTATTGGTGTTTTAAAATTATGTAATAGGGAACGATAATAGAAAACTTAATAATAATAATAATAATAATAAAGGATAAACACCAATAGTGGTGCGGGGAGCGAAGATCAGCATGAAAGCATGCGAGGCGTGATTAAAATATACTCGGTGTTTACAAAACTGCATGCTGCTTGATGCTCAAATTAAAAATCACAACCAATCACATCACGAAGATTTTTATATATATATATTGCAGCAAGGCCAGAAATAATAAAAAGATGGCGTCCACTATCATTGACGATCACGACGACGACGACAATAATAAAACCACGGAGGTCCACGGAAGCAGGGCAATATTAGCTATGTATTCCTTGATACGAACACCCTTGATTAAGCACTTCATGGTGGCGTTAATTTACGGATTTTCATAAATTAATTACGACGTCGGTTTTAGGTCTATCAAACGCTTCTATATCTACAGTTAACATTACTACAAGGTATATACATTTTCCAGTATTTATGTTAACAACCTCAATTTAGATGTAAGATCGGTATTTGATAAATTTATCAAGCTTACTGAAACTATTTAAATCAATAACCCAGATCCTAAAATTTTCTTGTTATTTTAAAAATATTATCATTGCCTAATATTTTTTTTATATTAATTTTTTTTAACCCACCCAGCAATGCTGCACATGACACTGATCTTAGTTTTATCTTAAAATACACTAAGTTGAAAAAAAAAAACCCGTCTAGACTCTTGTTTTTATGTTATTTTAAATTAATTACATAACAATTCGAACGAGTTAAGACTTTTTTTAATTAATTCTTTTTATAGTCTACGAGGATGAGATTTTGTGGCTGTTTATAGGTGTGGTTAAGATTGTTTTTGAAAATATTTTTTATTTATAAATATATTAAAATAATATTTTTATTTTATTTTTTTAACATCAATATATAAAAATGATCTAAAAATACTAAATATATTTACTTTAAAATAAAATATTAAAAAAAAACATTTTTGAAATGAAGTTTTCAAGCACTCATTTCCTCTCATCATAAACTATCATGTAAAAAACAGGGCTATTGAAGCTTATTTGACTCAGTTAAAAACTTAGCGTTAAGATTTTTTTTAACGTTGATGTTCGGGTCAGTTTGTGTGCTTTTTGATTAATTTCATAGATACTGAAATTAATGACCATATAAATTTTTAGTAATTATCATATTAATAACTACAAAATTCAAACCTAAAACCATAAAAAAAAACTCTTAATTCCTAGCTTTTATTATTAATGACTGGATGATTAGATTTAAATTTTTAATCCTCCTGTAACAGGCCTCTTGGCTAGAGTTGAGGGACGGCAATCAACCAACTTTTTTTAAGGAAAAAAATAGCGAAACGTTTGATATAATAGAATACACAGGTGGACTTTGCGCAGCGCAAGCACCACCCCTCTCCATCTCGACCCGAAAGAATTCAGGAGAACAGGAGCTCGAGCCATGGAAACCATGAAAGCTTCCACCTCTTCAACTTCCTATGTGAGATTAGACAGGATGGAAGAAGATCAGATGAAGCTCGACCACGGAAAAGGCGTTTTTCCAGTTCTGGTAGGGAGCGAAGGGACGACGATGGAGAAGTTCTTGCTGCCCACGAAGCTAACCAAGCATCCTTTCATTGCTCAGTTGCTCGAGCTGTCAGCTAAGGAATACGGGTACGAGCAAGAGGGATTGCTGAAGATTCCATACGATGCTAGCTGCTTTAAGAAGATGCTCAAGCTTATATCCAAGAAATAGTACGGATGCTGCATGCTGAGAATTAGGTTGCGAAGTTCTTGCAGCAGATTCAAAGACGGTCTCGCCTTTGCTCCTGCTGGAAGATGGAAATCATACACCATGCCTTCTGCAGTTATATGTTGTCATTAATCTTAATGCTCTTTTGCTATATATATATATATATATATATATATAATAACCTTTTTCATGATATTACTGTAATTTGAATGAAATGAAAGAAATATATTTTGAATGGTGCTCCACAATCCAGTATGACAAGGAATTTAAGTTTTTAAGTATTAGGATGATGAATGATCACAAGTTCATGTTGATATTCTACGTGACAAAGATCTAGATTCATTGTAAAACAATTCTTTTTTTGTGGGATTTAGAGACTATTCAGTGATTAAGTTAGTGAGGAGTTCTTGTAAATGAACATTAAATTCTAAGAATAGAAATATGTTTTTTAGTTCGTGTATAAATGTTGAGACTATATTGTAAAAAAATTAAAAATTTTGAACCTTTTAACTCAATTGTTCAGAGATTATTTATAAAATTTATACCTGGATTATCATTGCATATAAAGCTGTCTTTTATTGATAAAGATTTTTTTTAGCGAGTACAATTCAAAACTGAAAATAAGACGCAACGAAACCATTCTCAGAAAAATATATTTATGAGTTCAAGTAAGCTAATAAAAATACAAATTGTTTTAGATTCTTATAAGAAACGCACGTTCTAACTCGAATTTAAAATTTATTATGCAGATCAAAAATCTTTAGCTATTACGTTACGTGAGAACTTGACAAAAAATATTACCATCGGGAAGTTACATCTCATTAGTATATTTAATGTTACCTAAATTTTAATATATAGAAGAGATTTCTGGGATCTCTTCTACTAAAACATTAAATTATTTCCCCTAACAGTCAAGCTTGTAGATAAATTATATGGAAGACCCGACCCATTAGTCAATAAATATCTGGATCATGAATGCATCATCTCCCTATTATCAACAGCTTCTCTCATCTCCACAACCATGAATCAACGACAACATTTCCATTTTGCCTCGTGAAAACACGGAATAGGTAATTTGCTTTTGTACTGTTTCTGATTTTGGTTTCGTGGAATTTTTATTTTTAGATATTTTTGTAAAAATATATTTGTTTTTAAAAAAATATTAAATTGATTTTTTTTATAATATACCATAAATGTTTATGATATCATAAAATTAACTTTATTAATCCTAAAACTAAAAAAAATAAAATCCCCCATAACGACGCGTGTTTGTACTATAATTAAAGCATTAAATTAAACATAGTTTGATTTTCATGGAGATATTTTCATTTAAATATTTTAAAAGACAATTGTTTTTTGTTTTTCTCATAATGACTATATTATATTTGATATTTGATTTTTTAAGTTTTTGATTCAGGAGTATTTTTGTTATTATTGTTATTATTAGACTGGGCTATGAGCGATCTAGTCTTTTTTATTTTACAAAATCTTATTAAAAATAAAATCATTTTTAATAGTTATCACAATTAATTTGAAGAAATTATTTTGTAATCACTATCCATTTTCATCTTAAAAATAAGATATTAAAATATAAATTTCATTTCTATTTATATATCACAAATCTGGAAATAATATTAAAACGAAAACAGCATTCTGATTTCTCTATTTTTATTATAATATTTCGTTTAATTTAAGATAATAATAAAATTTTAGATGAATGTAGTGGGTATATCTTTTTATTCTTAGTTGGTGAATCAATTGATACGAGACAGATTTTGATCATCAAATAAAAAAAAAGAAGTACAGGGACGATACAGTTATACTAAGAAAATTTCGAGACGATGCAGACAAAATATACGATATTTTCTTGGCTGGGCCTGGCTCTATGATATTCTCCTCAAGCACGCTTGGATTGAATTGCCTCTTGCGATCCTGACTAGACCTCAATATGGGCCTTTGGAAGTTCTGTTGGACTGGACTAGTAAGTGGTTTGTAGGCCCATATTAATATGCAAATTGCACTCGTTCTGGACCAGAAATTAGAGCTGGGCTAAGCTGAGAACTTCTCAGGGATCGGATCTGATCCTAACCGCGACAACGAAACTAGGGTTTTACACTAACTTATATGCTCCTCCAAAACTTTGAGAGAAAGAAAGAGTGGGCGTTAGAGCTGAGGAACCCTGCCGCATCTCTCTAAAGAACGTCACAAAATGGTTTCCTTCAGGGTATGTAACATTAACGTCCTCTGGCCTTCTCAATCTGCTGTTTTTCATGGTTGCGATGACAGGATGTTTGATTTTTTTTTTGTTTTGTGTTGGAAACAGTTTCACCAGTACCAAGTGGTCGGGAGAGCACTTCCAACCGAGTCCGATGAGCATCCGAAGATCTACCGCATGAAGCTTTGGGCCACTAACGAGGTCCGTTCAAAATCAAAGTTCTGGTATGTGTTGTCTCATCCCTTCCTAAATAGTCTTACTTAGACGTTTTTTTGAGTCTTATACATGCATTTTATTGTGATCGCAATTTTCTGATACCATGACGGTTGATGTGATTTAGGTACTTCTTGAGGAAGCTGAAGAAGGTCAAGAAAAGCAATGGACAAATTCTTGCCATCAATGAGGTATGTGTGATCTTACATTCGTTATAGAGCGTCCGATGATGTTGTCTTACGGGCAAGATAAGAGCTGATTTTGGACTTGAAGAATTTTTATTGTTAAAATGTTTCTATTTTGCTGGGCCGAATTTTCAATATAGTAAAACCTCATAAAGTTTTGCCAAAATGGACATTATATAGGATAACCATTTAATCGAGATTAATGAGCTTATAATTGAAAATGAGTGCTTTAACATGAAATTGAATTAGAGTGAAAAAGGGGATGCAATCCTCAGCCTCCAGGATAATGTGATGAAATTCTAGACTTGACTTCTTAGAACTATGTTAACTGAATCAGTGGGGAATTTTAATATGCACCAATGAAAGTGTTAAACCTGTAAGGAAATTTATTTAGTTCTGAAGAATACTAAACTGAATTTTAGTAGCAATTAGATTGGCTAAGTTCATAATTACTCACCTGTTAACTAAAAAATCATTGAATTACAGAATTTATTCACATGCTCCTTAGCTCAAACACCTGCATTTTCATGTATTGGTGAATCCTGTCAGCATGCAAAAAATGTGTTGATTGTTTCCACCAACTCTATAATGTGTGCATCCAGGCTATGTGCATTGAGTAGGCCTGCAATTTCTATATTGTTTCTTCAGCTGTTATAACCTAAAGGTTGAAACTAAAGTTTACTCTCTCAAGATGTACAACCTCTGAAAGAATATCTCAGGAATTATTGTTTTTACCTGTCTTTGTCATTGCCTTCTGCATAAGTGCATCTGCATGAGTGGGATTTTGAATTCTACTTTAATAAACATTCTATAGCTCTTTTGTTTTGTGCCTGGGGTTCGAATTCCCCTTTAATTAAGGGAAGGTCGCATGATTAGCTTGTTAAATCAACTCACAGGAAATGATTTTCTTCTGTGATACCCTTCCATTCCAGTTTTTGGTAGTTCTTTGGTGTTACAATTCATGTGCTTGATTTAGACCCATCCTTGCAGGGGAAATGTTAGCAACATTTATGATACTTGTAGATGAGTTTTCCGTGGAAGTACAAGAATCACTATCTTTTTCTGTTTTTTTGCTCCAGGCATCTTTAAATGATTAATTTCTGATTGTAGATTTTTGAGAAGAGCCCTACCAAGATCAAGAACTATGGAATATGGCTGCGATACCAGAGCAGAACTGGTTATCACAACATGTACAAGGAATACAGGGACACAACTCTGAATGGTGCTGTTGAACAGATGTACACCGAGATGGCTTCTCGCCACAGGGTTAGGTCACCATGCATTCAGATCATCAAGACTGCTACCATCCCTGCAAAGCTTTGCAAGAGAGAGAGTACCAAGCAGTTCCACAATTCCAAAATCAAGTTCCCATTGGTGTTCAAGAAGGTTAGACCCCCCACCAGGAAGCTCAAGACAACATACAAGGCATCCAGGCCCAACCTGTTTATGTAAATTGGTTGGTTCTTCTATCTGCGACCTTGTTAGCCTGAATAGATTTTTGAACTGGAGTGGACTAGAGCTAGATCTCTTTATGAACCCATTGCATCCAGGAGCTTATTCTCCAGTTACTGTTGTCCACCCTCTCAAGTTTTGAAGATGATGTGTTTTGTTAAGTTGCCTAATTTCTTTTTGAATTTTGTGCTTATTCGATGTTATAAGGGAAACATTTTGGTCCCGTATATTGGCGTTGTCAAATGCTTCTTATGAAAATGTTCTTTCCAGTTTTGAAGATAAATGTGTTCGGAGATTGGTGCTTCGCGTATTGATCTTTGATTATGGAGCCATTTCATTCGAGGACGGGCCAGAAAGTCCGTCCCAAACCCATCTTTCCTTCAAGTTTTTACGTTTCGCAGGTGGGTGGGTCGGGTCATTCAATATCCGTCAACCAATCTACCATCTGCTGCCATTTAATCTGTGGGCGGTTGCTTCCTCTTCACAGTTACCGGCTAAGCTTATGCACGTGACACCTTTTCGTTCTCCGAGTCCAAGAGCTATCACCCATCCCTATTAAATAGTATATTAAATAGTATATCGTATAGTATGATGGAGAATGCTTTTGGAAGTATTTTTATTCTAAAATATATTAAGATAATATATTTTTTAAGTTTTTTGAAAAATTATTTTTAATACTAAAATATATTATTTTTAATTTAAAATAAAAAATATATTCTTTAAAAACGTTGAAACAACTGTGTGAAACAGTGCTTAATCTTTTCTAGAGAGACCATTGACACCTGACAAGAATGGTTAAACAAATGCAGTACCAAACTGCCAAATCAATCTAGCAGACAACCTATTTCTGATCGAATTTTACAAATATTTTAAATCTTGTTGATTTAAAATAGACACGGACTGGCAGGACTGTAAGGATAAAGATGAGTGGCTGTTTGTAATTGTGGTTGTATTTGTTTTTAAAAATATGTATTTTTAAAAAAATATATTAAAATTATATTTTTTTTAAATTATTTTTGAAATCAGCACTTTAAAATGATCTAAAAACATTAAATTTTATTAATTTAAATTTAAAAATAAAAATAAAATTTTTTAATTTTTTTTAAAAATAATTAAAAGAAGGACTCACAAACACCCTAGTCCCAAAAACCTCCCTAAGCTCAAAAGATTAAGCTCGTAGCAGTGTTGCACGGTGGTAGGTAGGAGGTACAGAAATATATATGAAAATCCCGCCTATGTGGAAGGTGAAAATAAGGACATTCACGTTTCTTTCTATATACACTTACCACCTACCCACCCACCTCCTGCTGCTGCTGCTTCTTCCACATTTTCCCCAACCAACTTAAACTCATTTAGTCAGTGTTCTCTTCCACCCCTCTGGTTTATGTAATCAATTATTTTTATTTTCCTGTTGTAGTATATAATTTGATGATGAAATCAAGAGTGTTTTAAGCCAAATTATTACTATCTTAGTAGTGTTCCCATTTTCCGAGTGAAACAATCATCTATAGTTCATACCATTGGAAAATAGTCTCATTTTCTTGAATTCTTATCCTTTGTCTCTGCAGTTTCTCGAAATGGCTCAAGAAGTTGTTAACCCAGAGGAGCAGGTATATATGCTATGCAAGTTTGTGTTATATAAGATCCCTCATGTCTTTACTTGCTTCTATTTTTGTTATCAAACTGTGTGTGTGATCTCAAATCTTTATCTACGGTTGGATTTGCCCCAACTGGCGCCAAAGTAACTAACTAGTATAAAATGGGTGCTGTCGTAATTGCTATTTTAGGTTGTTCTTGGAGAAGAGATAGACCATGTTAGGCTGATCACATTGAACAGGCCTCGTCAATTGAATGTTATTTCATCAAAAGTGGTATGCTGAGTAAACTTCACCCACGTTAGAATGGCAATTGGTCCAGCTTGCTTTCTGTATGTAATTGCTGTTTCTTTCACTGCTATCAGGTTTCTCTGCTGGCAGATTTCTTAGAGAAATGGGAAAAAGATGATAACACCAAACTTATATTAATCAAGGTTAGTTTTGATACCTCAAGAAAATTCAACTTATCTTGCTCTTTCTGCTCGATTGTGTCATGGGCTATATCAAGCACTTCAAGTATGAAGGGAAATTAATCACTGAAGCTGGATAAAGTTCATCAAAAAAAATAAAAAAGTTGGAGAGAGTTAAAAAAATCATGGAAAAAAAGATAAGGGTCGGATGGTTGGTTTCATGTGTTATGGTATGATATAGCTGAACCCTATGGGTCAATTTTCAATCTTTGTGAGTTATGAGAAATTTTTTATCCTGTTAAAGTTTAACAGCGATCATATACCTTACACAGGGTGCTGGGCGAGCATTTTCTGCTGGTGGGGATCTAAGAATGTTCTATGATGGAAGGACATCAGGTAAACACAGTTCCCTGAAACTATCTTTTAGATTCCCATTTTTATCTTGGCATCGATTATAATTCTTTAGCCACAACATGTTCAAGAGCCATTGCACTAAACAGAGTTGTTGATTTCCTCCTATGTATGAGTTTATTCCCTTGTATGCATGAAGCTAACTTGTAAATATGGTGCCTTTTGGAAGAGAATTCTTGTCTTGAAGTGGTTTACAGAATGTACTGGCTTTGCCACCACATACATACTTACAAGAAAACCCAGGTACTATTTTGTTCTTGTTCTCCTACTTGTCCAAAGGTTTGCTATATTTAAGACATTAAAGTAAGCTTTTGAATGATGAACATCGTTTCACTAACAGGTTGCTCTCGTCCATGGAATTTCAATGGGAGGAGGTGCATCATTGATGGTCCCGATGAAGTTTTCAGTTGTTACAGAGAAAACTGTGGGTTTTTTTGTCCTTGTCTGGGTATTTCCATGCATAGATTAGCGATTGTGGCCTTTGTTTTCTGTAAGACTTACTGTCTACAATGAACAAATAGGTTTTTTCGACTCCAGAAGCAAGTATAGGATTTCATACTGATTGTGGTTTCTCATACATGCTATCTCGTCTCCCTGGTCATTTGGGTGAGTATTCAAATAGGAAAAGTTAAGAATTGCTAAGAGATCTCTTTATTTTCTTAATGTTCAAGTTGATGACTTGAATGCCACTCACTTCTCTTTCTTGTACCTCTTAATGTGTTGAAAAAACTCAGAAAGTCATGGTATTGCGTACAGGGGAATTCTTAGCCTTAACAGGTGCGAGGCTGAATGGTAAGGAATTGGTCGCTGCTGGAATGGCAACTCATTTTGTCCCACTTGAGGTTAGTTTGAGTTATACTAGTTTGAATTTGTTGATATCCCAGTCTTGGAATTGTTATCTGTTTCAGAAACACTTTTTGTTTTTTGGGGGGTGAGAGGGTGAGTTGACTCTAATAGCAGTTGAACACAGAACCCCATGCTTACTACAAGATGGTCGCTACCAGTCAGTCCTTCAGGAAGATGTCCTGAAATATCTTAGTAGTTATAATTGAATAACTAAATAGAAAGAATAATAAAAAGAAGAACTAAGTTTTATCTTGTTTATTTTCTCTGTCAGAAACTGCCTGAGCTAGAGAAGCGTCTTATAAGCTTGAACTCTGGTGATGAGAATGCAGTGAAATCTGTTATTGAAGAATTTTCTGTGGACGTACAGCTTGATGAAGGCAGCGTTTTAAACAAGTAATAGTTTGGAATAGTAAAGCTTACACTCTCTCCCTACTTGAATTATTCTATTTCAAAGTGATGGGACTTATCACTGTTTGTTGCCTTTTAAGGTTGTCAGTTATTGATGAGTGCTTTTGCAAGGATACTGTGGTAGATATCATCAAGTCATTTGTAAGTTCCCGCACCCTCCACTCTCCAATTAAGGAAGTTCTCACAGAATCCACCTGCAAATTATGATCATCATGAATGTGATGTGTATGATATTCTGCTCCAGGAACTTGAGTCAAGCAAGGAAGGAAATGGATGGACAGGTGCCATACTGAAAGGGTTGAAAAGATCATCACCTACTGGATTGAAAATCACTCTGAGATCGGTAATCACTTTTTACATGATTCTTAATAGATATCATGCATGGCAGCAGGGCGCCTCCTTCTACTTTGAGTTTGAATGCCTTTCAGACTCCTAGAAATGCAATGCTTGTTAGAGAATAATATAAATCATATTATGGGACTTCACTTACAAGCTTAAGCTTTTAGATGAGATGGTTCTTTAACATGGTATCAGAGTCTTGTTGACCCAGCGGTCACGAGTTCGAATCTCACCACCCCCATTCTATTTGATAAAAACCAAGCACAAGGTGATGTGGGTCTGTGCAAGTTTCAAGTCCAAAGGTCTTTTACTTGAGGGGGTGTGTTAAAGAATAATATAAATCATATTATAGGGTCTCACTTACAAGCTTAAGTTTTTAGGTGAGATAGTTCCTTAACAATACTTACTTCCAGAAACACTAGATCGCCAAATTCTATCGTGGAATAAATGACTTTCAATTATCAAACCATCAATCTTTGAAACACAAATCCCATTGAAAAAGTTCAGACTAGTATATTTAAGTTTGGGAGACGTGGAAGGAGATCTTTGTTTTTGAAACAGGATTACCCTCCCAAATATGAGGAGATTCATATTCCATTATCTGGATGGAATCCTGCAGAGCTTTCTTTCTGTTTGAATGCAACTCTTCGGTAGATCTTTTTTCAAATTAGATTTCTTACTACGAGTTGTGGAAAAGATTTATGCTGGTTGCTGAATGACGCAAGTTTTCTTCTAGACCATGGCTGATGCTCTTTTAGCTTGCCTTTCATTGTTTTGAATTCCTTTCTAGGTTTTTTGTTTGAGTCCTTACTCCATGATTGCTTGAACTTGTCATCTGAGCCTCCTCATCGGACACAACAGATGATACTCCTCTCAACCAGAGGAGTATGTCTTCTCTAGTGATGATTCTTAGATCCCATGCTACTGCTACTAATTTCATGAAACATCCCCAGATTCGTGAAGGAAGGAAGCAGACATTGGCTGATTGTATGAAGAAGGAATTCAGACTAACAATGAATATACTCCGAACCACCATATCTGCCGATGTCTATGAGGTATTGACGACTTGTGTTGTTTTTTACACGTAAAAAACATCTGACAATAAATAACTATCTATGGCAATTTTTTGGTTAACATTTTAATGAGCTATCCTTGTTTTTGTGAAAAGGGTATTAGGGCTCTCACCATTGACAAAGATAATGCTCCTAAGGTACTCTCCCACCCACCCCCTCTGCTTTGTGAATGGTGCATATGCTGTTATTGTCAAGGCAAATCAATTTGGTCAATGTTGTTTACTTTTGACCCTATGGGGTCAGGTATAATTTTGGATTAATAAACAGAAACAATAGCTATTTTTCTAAACGGATTCAGTCTTTTTGCTTCTTTTCTTTCTCTGATAAGGTGGTAAAGTATGGATTATTAGTTATTGTTAAAAAAAAAGAAGTATTCATCTATTTATATATTTTATTTATTATTTATATCCTTTAATTTTCGAAAACAATCACCTTATACAGTGGGATCCACCAACCTTTGACGAAGTGGATGACTCTAAGGTGGACCTGGTATTCCAGCCGTTCAAAGATAATCTGGAGCTCCAAGTTTCTGAAAACGAAAAGCACAGGTCAGCATCATTTCAGAGTTTTAGTTCAGAACTACCATCACAAATTTTCAACCCTCAAGTCATCAGTAGTTTGCTGAAGCATGATGTTTCCTGTCTTAAAAATGTAATTGTCAGGTGGAACGGCAAATATGAACACTCAGCCTATGCAGCTCTAAATGCAACAGAAATGGCAAAAACAAATCTCATTTCCGAGCTCTGAAGTTATTGTGGACCATCAATTCGCATTTCAGGCAGCTGGTCGTGTTTTTTTTTTCTCCCTTCATTTTATTTTTTTCGTTTTGTATTAAGATGACTCAGGACCGGAAAAGTTCAAGTCAGTGTGACACTATCTCATGGCATTTATGATTGGCAGTATTCGAATTTCCATGTACTTGAGAAGTTTCATAGCACAAATTGCATTTGCAATACAAAATCAAGCTGAGAAGATGGTTGGAATAAGCCTTGATGCATTTGTATTCCAGGGAAAATAAAATTCTCAAATTGTGCATGTTATCCGGAAGAAATTATTTGGCATTTGTATCATGAAAGTAGAGCCTCTTGAGAACATGCTACTAAAACCTAAGCTTGGTTCACCGTGACTCTTGTAGAGCACCAAGCCTACGCTGTCCTACATTAGTTGAATAACAAGGTTTGTAGTATTGTAATGTATCAAAATTTACCCAATATACTGTTACTAAAAACCAACAAATTTTCCCAATAGAATGTTACCAAAAAATAACAGTTAATGTCTTCTCGTCAAACAAAACAGATCAAGGTTCAGTATTAAGGTTTGATTTGTGGAAGAGGTACCTAATCGGCAAAGTCCTAGAGAATGCAACAATGAAGAGACGATGTATGACCTGAACTTGATTCATTCCTATGTATTCTGATATCTGCAGTGCAAGAAGATGTTGTGAGCATTAATCAAACGACCAACCAGAACAGGCACTGAAAGCAACTGACCACAAAATGTCTATTCAGTATTATATTGACAAGCAGCAGGAAAGTTCAGATTTGAAATTGACAATTTAAGTCAGGAAGTATCATAAACCTTATACTGCTCGATACTTAGAGGGATGCCAATCTCAGAGTCACGTACAGCATTTAAGACCCGCAAATTTTGGCATCTCTCTTGAATGCAGTTGTGGTTAAAATTTCTGCCAAAGCCAACTGGATATCAATGCTGGGAACAGAAATCAGAAAAGAAAAGAAAAACCATCTTAAGATCATAGATGCTACGAGTTATAATCAGGTAATTGAGCACAAAGTAATCAGTGCATATTTTTCCATTTCAAACACGCACACAAAAAAAGATTCATGCTATAAGTAAAGCTCGCTACAGTTCACATCAAGCGGCAACTGTTCCAAATAGAAATTTGCACCAGAATAGCCTCAGGCAACAATCTGACTAGTTTGGTCCCCAAAACCATCCATTGCCTCATTAACAAAAGTGCAATATGAAATTGAAATCAATCTTGATGAGCCAGAAAGGAAACCATAATTTGCTTTCTTCCTTGGCGAAAATTTGTTTAACTTTACAAATGTTAGGAAGCACAACAAAATAATTTCATGTCATCAAGAGAGGTATATAAAACCATTGAGTATATATCTTTTTTTACCTGAATCAAGATCACCTGCAAAAGGCTTGACCATAGCTCGCAGCTCTTAGCAGCGTCCGCTGATGGGAAACATCATATTCATGACCAGCAGCATCAATACATGCCTCGACAGCCTCAGGCAAAAATGCACTTATCAATCTCAAATTCTCACCGGCCTGGTAAAAACAATGGAAGATGGAATTCACATGAGATATTACTGAAACTCATAACCAAATGGTTCATGTGGGCCAGCATACCCATTTATAGACCACAAATGTAAGCAAGAATGCTCAAAAAACATTTTAAGCAAGTGGTCCGCCCATTTGCAAGTCTCAAGTAAGATGGTAAAGCACCGCTGTTGGCAAACAATGAGATAAGTACCTTAGCACTTCGCCTATCAAAATGATTCAAAGCATCAAACAACAATGATGCAGGCGACGTGCTTCCAATCTTAAATATAGACAAAGTAGAATCAGGATCGCGTTGTACATACTCCATACTTGTATTTGGCAATACCCTCACTCCTTCACACTCAGGGATAAAAATTACGGGCTCATCGTAAAAATAAGATACAGAATCCTCAAAAGGTCCCACCATCAAAGGCACATCATCCCAATAAAGCAACACACTATCCAATCCACACCAAGCCATCTGCTACGGTGGGAGCGCAGACTGCATATATCAGCACATTGATAAAAAAAACCAAACAAAACACAAGTTAAACCTTAAAGTCAAACCAAATACAACATAAATTACCTTGCATTGATACTTAAAATCTCTAAACTCGGTATTCATAACAACAAGCCTCCCATCATGCATAAACACGCTAAAAACCTCCCGTTGTGGGAAGCAGCAATTTTCTGCACTGCACCACCGATTTTTTCCTCATCAACAATCACAGGTCCACTTCCTATTGGACCGCAGAACGGTGCGCAGGCTACTTTATTACGGCTTAAGTCTATGTGTTTCCATCGCATTGTGTAGAGTTCGGGCTTTCGGTAATACCGGTTTATTAGGAGCTGCCATTCAGCCGCGACGGAGACGTTTGCATTGGACGAGGTGAACTCTAGAAGTTAGGGTTTCTGAACTGTGAATTAGAGAGTTTTTGATGCTGTCTTATGTTACAAGGACGATCTGATCATCTTTTTTCGGCAGACGCTGGGAATGCTCTGGTCATCATGATCAATTAAAATTATTTTCTGCAAATAATTTGCAGCTCCTGGGTTATCCTTTCCCTGGTCGAACCAGCCCGACCCAAATCCATTTTCTTTCAGATAATTTTAATTTTATCAAGAATAATTTATTTTTATTATACAAGACGAAAGGGTTGTCTGTGAGGTTCAAAGTTCTTAATGGGCTCGCGTTTAGGTAGTGGGCTCCCCGAGCCCATCGCGAGTAATAAAACAGGCCCGTATTCGATCATGAGAATTTATTGTACTATTCAACAGAATCAACACAGGTACTACTGGCTAATGTAGGTGCTAACTACTGTAGCGCTGGGCTTCTGTCGCAGTTAGATTCATTTTTTTTAGAATTTAAAAAATAATATCTATTTATCAAAAACTATTTTGATATTATTATTAAATTCGGTATAAAAATTAAATTGAAAAGATCTTCACCTTAGATTGTTTAAGTTGACCTAATTCACTGGATATGTTTCTTATGATCGTTGTAATTAACTCTCAAAACATGCAATTTTGGTTATGAAATCTTCGTGATTGAATTAATTTTTATTTAATAATATTATAAAAAAACACAAAATTAAGTAATAATTGACTTATTTATATTATAAAATTTACTCAAAAATGAGATTAAAGAAAAAAAAACTAAGAGAAATAGATTTATTGTTGCATGAGTTACGTTATGCCATTGAAAAAGGCTAGGTGAGTGGGTCATTTTTTTTCTTTCTAAATTCATTAAAAGAAAATACCATATTCATTTCAAATCCGTGACCTCAATATTACTCTCATCAACTGCTAAAAGTCTATCTATTTTTGTGTTTTAAAAGAGCTATAAAAAAACAATTATGTTATTTTAATACACATTTAAATAAAGAATACTAAAAAAACAATTATTAACCCCATAACCCCACGACGTAAAGCTGTTCAATGATTCAAAAAAATAGGTTAAATGAACAGGAAGCGAGTGTTTGTTTTTTCCCCCGTAGTTCTTGTTAACTAGCCTGCCTAAAGCCTGGAAACACTGTATCACCATGATTTGTGGGCTGACCTTATTAGGGTTTGGTGAGGAGATATGATGTAGAACAGTGTAAGAGAAACATTCGATTCGATCATTAATTATGAAGAACAGATGAAATCATTCTCATTGGTTACATGGTCTTGTCAGCGTCTCGGTTAGCCACCCGATTCTGTTAAAAACTCTAGTCGATCCAATCTCTTTACAGAAAGGCCAAAACATTTTGTTCATAAACCTCCATTGACGCTTGCACCTTCAGGTTGGTTAAGAGTTCAAATCAGCAGAACAGAACCTTTTTCTCTGGAAAATCACTCGATTATTCTTCAAAACCACTTTGTCAAAGAAGCAATTCCTTCGCTAGACCCAGGTTTTCGTTGATGTGTTTAGCGTTTTTCAACGCTCTTTGTTTTTTCAACTTCAATCAGCTCATGCAAGTTGAAAAATACATTATGATTTTCTTTCAACTCATTAATGATTATGCGGGTGAACATTGCTGTTGTATCACATGTGGCATCGATCACAAGATGGATGATTCTTAAAGTTGTTTGGAAGAGTGACTGTGGTTATTTTTAAAGAATATTTTTTTATTTAAAAATATAATTATTTTTTATATCAACACATCAAGATGATCTAAAAAATATTTTTTTTTTTCCATTTAAAGCAAGAAAAAGTCAAAAGTTAAAAAAAAAAACACTTTTTGAGTGCTTCCCAAGCACCCTCAAATCATGGATCTAAGAGATAAAATCATAGTTATAAAACTTAATTCGTGATCAATCAAGAGTCAATCGGGGCTGATTCTATTTATTTTCTAAACAAAAAAGGGTTTTACTCTAAATTAATTTGGATTTTTTCCCATCAAATCACTCACTATTGTTTTTTTTTCCACAACTCGAATAGCTAGGTTTAGTTGAGATGTCAAATTAATTTGAGTTTTATAACAAAACTCATGATTCCACACGAGAAAGATCAATGACAACACTTGAAAACAAAAATATAGCGTATCTATTTAATTCATGACACTAATTATTCTAGCCAGTGATGGCATTAATCAAAACTAGTTCCGATACCCTTATTAGCTTATTATATTTACAACGATGATTATCATCGCTGGATCAGTTCTTTACTGTATCCTTATAATCACCGCAATCTTTTATTATTATTATTACCTTATATAGGTATGTGATCCACATGATTATCGTACGTAATTCGGTCTGTGTCCTTGTTAATGTTAAGGGTTTAAAACATGCATGTGTCACAAGTCTTGTCTGTAATTGTATAATCTATAGTTTAATGGCTGAGCGCAGGCTGATATCAGCGACTCGAGTTGCGATGTTTCGGATCTAGCCAGCAAGAGAGGGTGCCTCCGCCCAGAAACGGTGGCGTACGTGGGGTGGGTGGAATGGATCACATGCAAACCAGATTAGAGACTAATATCTGTCTCTTAGTTAAGGAATTTGCTGGCCGTGTAAAGCAGGTAGAGACTCCGAACCTTCATCATGAGCTCGAAGAAAATCAGCTGCTGAATTTGACAAGGGCAGGGCCACTTCGGCTATGCGCAATCACTGCTAGATTTGTCACAGCTAAAAAGCTTTGTGGATCCTGGTCCACCTTTCTTGACTTGAGAGTTGCTACGTGCCTTTGTTTAGGAGCAACTCTTTTTTTAAGTGTTTGTAAATACCGACAGAAACTCATCAGGATTTGATTATTCTTTATCGGTTATCTATATATGTAGGATGATAATTAGGAGAGAAAAGCCTACCAGAATAACAAGGGGTTAAAAATGATATGGATGCCTATGAAATGATCATCTGTTTCAGTGAAAAAGCCGCCTAGCTAGGTTGTCGAGCTATTTAAATGCCACTAAACCATTATTGAGCACTGAAGTTTATTACATATATATGCAATCCAAAATCATCTAATCTTTTCTGAAAATAATATATATATATATACACATGTTTTCTTTGATCAAATTATTTTCTTTTTTGTGGGTTGTTTTTAGCATGCCATTGTTATGATAATGCTGTGTGTATACCAAGTAGTGGGAAGCAGAAGATAGTGTCTGATAGTGTAACCTGCCAAGACTGGTCACTTTACAAATTCAAACTTATGTCCTCCATTGAAATCCGACCTTCCTTTTGCTCTGTGATTCTACATTCCATTTTATTAAATCAAAAGGTCTGTCAAAGTGAACCCCACTTGGTTGAAATTGCAATCCATGCCCATTATCCCTTCACCTTTTTCTGACTTGAACCCGCCCACCTGAAACCATCACCCTCCATGCAATACATAGAGTTCTGTATTTAAAACATCCTACTTTGTCCTGGTAAAAATAACCTTAAACTCAGCATATGAACATTATAATTTCCTGAAATAACATTCTAGAAGCTTGTCTAGTTGGTATATTTGTATGCGGCAGGCACGCAGAGAAAGTGAAATTACTGATAATTCTCCAAGGCAAGTTAGTATTGCTATTTCTGGAGAGATTTCTTGAAGCTAAACCTGCCTTTCTTGTAAGAAATACATCAAGAACGCATTCATTTGCTCTACTGCACAATTATTTCTGTGTCTTCACATCATTGCACCAAACCTCTTAGCCTCCAACTGAAGTTCAAGGTTTCCATTGCAAGAAAAGAGTTACAGAAGGTCCTTGTCTGTGCTTCTGAAAAACAATGCAGCTTCTGCAGAAACTGGTTTCTTTCATCATCTGTGCGAACCTTGTTATTCTTCTTCTCCTACCACTTGTCAGTTCATCTCAAGAGCACTTGAAAACCACGGGCAATCTTACTAGCAACAAGAACATCAGTCCTAAGGTATTCATGTTTTGCTTATAGATGTTTTTTAGGTGAAGTTCTTATTATCTAATTCCTGATGTCTCAGAATTGAAACTCGTCATCTTCTGCACTCTTCTTCTTCTTTTTTTCAATTTTTTTTCTTTATACATATGCCATGTTCAGTTCAATTTTACAAACTAGCCCGTTTCCATCTTGCGATTCCAATACAATTGACTGCTATTCTGTAACAACAGTCAAGTCCTAAACTGCTGTTTGAGATTACACTCCATGGGTTTCTGCTGTGGGTCTCAATGGGATTTCTGATGCCTGTTGGGGTAATCGCTATCAGAATGTCACACAGAGAGGCATGCGGACGAAGACTTAAGATTCTTTTCTATGTTCATTCCATTTCGCAGGCAGGTTCTTTCTTTTCTTTTTTGTAACTATAGTTCCATTATCCCCTTCAATTTTCCCGTGATCAAGGTTAATCTTTTTTATCTTTCAGTTTCTTTTACTTTCACATGTAAAATAATATCTCTGTACAGGTTACAAAAAGATATCACTAAAGCTTTGTTTATTTAAGGTAGACACCCCACTCTTAAGCTTTTAATGATGGTGAAAGAGAAACAAAGTAGAGCTGTTTCCTGTTCTGCAAGTATTTTATGTAGCCCACAGTTTGTTGCTAATCTCATTGATACTTGAGAGCGAAGTAAAGACAACGATAATAAAGTTACAGTTGATTGGCATTTCATGGATTTATGATCTTAATTTAGCGTAATCATGGTAATGGATTAAGACATTAAGTTTCACTAGGCCATTCACAAATGAGTAGGTAAAGCCATCTTACACACGAGTGAGAAGAAAACAACTTTACCTCTTCCAAATTTACTACACGACCATTGCGTAGAGTTTCATGTTTATATTGAATGAGTAATTTGTGTTCAGCAGATGCTTTCTGTGCTTCTCTCCACAGCAGGAGCAGTAATGTCTATAAAAAACTTCAACAACTCATTCGACAATCACCATCAACGAATCGGCGTAGGCCTATATGGCATGGTATGGTTACAAGCACTCATTGGGTTTCTACGACCGAGGAGGTAAGCTAGCAGACTTCATTGTATTTTTCATATTTTTAAGCTATTACAGCTGACTCAACCCGATCACCCGGCCATTTCCAGGCCTGCTAGTTGAGGTCTCCGGTGGCTAGACCTATCAGTTTCCCATATAGTATGAAGGGTTTACTACATTTACTATTTCAGTATCTCAATTTGAAGATTAATCATAGAAAATGCTGAAAGAACACATTGGAAGAGCAGTAATTAATGGGAAGTTAAATAATATCAGCTAAGAATCTGAGTTTATATGTAATGTCTCCGTGTACAGAGGATCTAGAGGAAGAGGGCTGTGGTTTTTTGTGCACTGGATAACTGGAACTGCGGTATCCCTGCTCGGAATCGTCAACATATACACAGGATTACAAGCTTACCATCAGAAGACATCAAGAAGAATACATCTCTGGACTGTACTTTTCACCGCCGAGGTCTCTTTTATTATTTTCTTTTACCTGTTCCAAGACAAATGGGATTACATGCAAAAGCAAGGAGTCATTTTGGAACCATTGAGGCCCACTCATCGAATAATTTCTCCCGGAGAAAAGCAAAAGGGATCAGCAACCGAGTCTTGCTGAGAAAGCAGATCAAATGCCGTTTTACGGCCCTACTATGATAAGATTTTGAAATGGGAACTTGGAGATATTACTAACAGAGAATTATGTCCACCTCTAGTTTTTCATATCGCTGGATATTCTCCGCTGCAAAGGACCAGTATTGGAAGCATTGAACTTTGGATCGGAGAATTCTAGCAAGTTTTAATAAGACGGATCATGCTTCTTCTTCTTCTTCTTCTACTTCTTTTCCATTTTTTTGCTTTTTCAAATTTGGTGAACTACTTCTGTTCACAGTTGTAAATTTGAATATAGATTTCTTGACCATGTTGGGATTTTGTTGTTGTATTTATATATGGTTTCCTTTTTCAAGGAGTATAAATACAGTTTTCGGATATCTAACTGGTTTGATGATAATTTAAGACAGTGTGGAACAGAAATCTAAATCTGATCTGGTAAATGGTAACATGGTTCAGATGAAAGCTGCTGTTGTTTATTTTACATGTAAGTCAAGGGAAAAGAAAGAGAAATTTGGATCTTACAATGATTTATTGAGCTTTGTAGTTCCTCTTTAATCTATATTATATGGATAAAAAAAAGAAGATATAAAGCTTCGAAAGAAAGAAAAGAAGAGGCTAAAAAACAGCCACAAGAAAAGGTAAAGGAAGAGAATAAAGAAGATGATGAGAATAAAGAATAAAGGAGATGGGAAAAGTTTGCAACTTTGCCATTTTTATTTAATTCATTAAAATTGTCTAATATTTTTTTAAAATAAAATATAAATATTAAAACACTAACTAGAAAAAGCAAATGAGTTTATAGGAAACTAAATAAAATATCCAACAATAATTAAATTAAGTCTAATAAATAAACCTAAATGGTGATCATATTGCCTTGTTAATCTGTGTCCCGTTGGGATCATAAGGATCTTTATGTTGAAAACAGCGACATCCGTTGGCAACTGTACATGCTTGACACCATTAAAATAAAAACCATTGCTTGCCTGCGTCTTGGTAAACCTCTCTCAATAATCTTGAGATATAAAATAGTTACTAGTTGCTAAGAAAATGTGCAGTTCACAGAGTTTCTGCCGGAAGGACCATGCTCATATATTGGCAGGACCTGTTATTTTTTAAAAGTATGATCAGTAATTGATGTGCTGTGCAAGAAGAGCTCCAGCTAAAGTTGATCTGATTCAGAAACGGAGAAATTACCCAAAAAGACGGCAGATCTTTGCCCTTCATGAGAAATGGCTCAGGGAAAGAATTGGGAGATGGGAGTACGAGGATCAAGGAAAGCGAAATGGCCTGAACATTCTGAAATTGAAAGACTACAGCCATGGAAGTTGATCTGGTACTCTGTTAAAAACAGAATGATGCGGAGATTGGATTTGAAGGAAGGGGAAACGTCATCACCATTGGTGAGCAGCAGATTGATGAATCAGAGAAATGATAAGAGTTCAAATGAAATTCATGTATTTGATTTCCGTATGCTGAAATTTTCTGAAAATGCATAATAGCATGAGAGATGTGTAGGGAAGGTTTTCTCTCTCTAGTTTGAAGTCAACATTCGCCATTGATGCTAGCTTCTAGTTTTCAACTACCATTCACTCAATTAGAATAGTGTTCATCACACCCTTATGGCAGACATGAAAATGAGAGACAAGAAACTAAGTCTGTGAGTGATTTATGACAAATCTCGTGCCAGATATCGTTCAAAACCCTGCCAAATCCTCATATGACACAGCCAGTCATTAGTCGGTGTTAAAGAAATGATCTTAAATGCAAGGAACAAAATTGTATTCCAAATGTGATGATGGCAAGACAGAACGATTCGTTTCCTTCAACTATAATGCTATCAACAGTTCATTTCATAGTTTTCTGCTAACTTTTTCCCCCCCTCTTAAGATGTGATATATAGTTATGACAACCTTAATAACTAGCTAGCTAACAACAGCTTTTTATATATGGGAGTATCAAGCTATAATTTATTTACAACAATTTAAGAAACTACGTATAGTATCATGGGAGAAGCTGCACATAACCAGTTAATATGGCAATTCCTAAGATTATAATCGGCGGAAGAATTATGAAAGCTCCGATGGTGGCAAAGAAAACTGAATCATTCCTTTGGGAGACTTCATTTAGGTAAGCTTGTCTTCTAATGTTTCTCTTCTGTGAAACAGTTAAGGGCTTGGCAATAACTTTCTTCAAGTCCTTTTTACACAATGGAATGCTGAAATCACCATCTCCTTCTCCAGCCAATTGAGCCAGCTGTTCACGAATTGTAAGTTTACCAGAACTACTACCATCACTCTCATAACCTGATCGTGGAAACAAGTAAATTTTGTCTTATTTTATCAGTCTGGCAATTGCTGATCTGAAATAAATGGAACAAATTGGTAGAGATAGAATTCACACACCATCAGCGGATGGGGTGGCAGAGGTGAGTTGCTCCAGGAGATCGAGCTGTGTGCGTGTGGAAGACAGAGACCCTTCAAAGCAAAAAACATAAAAATCACACGATAGGGTCAATCACCAGATCCTTTATCCAATTCAATAACCTTCAAAAAGTTTTAATGAAAAATTTACAATATTTGGAACCAGGACTGGCACTAAATATTAGCATTCAGGGATCTGAATTGTTCTCCTGCCTCGGCATTCTTGATGGCTGAGAGAGCCCTAATGGAGAATTCTTGAACGTTTTGGCCCAGAACTAACAAATTTGACTGGAACTACCTTAAAGAGATACTAGAAAGAGAACAACGACCGGAAACATACCTGGAGAGGAAGGAGGGTCCTGCTCTGTAACTCCACTTGCAGTACCTTCTGATTGAGCAGAGGTTTTAGCAGAGAAGGAAGAAGGGTAGAGCTTGAAGAGGTGCTTGTGTTTATGGACTAGAAATTGAGGGCCGGTTGGAGAAGAAGATACTTGGGAAAGATAAGAGGCACTGAAATTCAAAGCCATGGATTACTACTTCTGTTTTGCCAAAATCTACTTTCTTTCAAGTATTCAGTTCTGCTTACTTCGTAGTTGTGAGGCTATAATAATTCTTTTAAATTCTTC
The DNA here is from genome assembly GCA_964035475.1 of Salix caprea. Taxonomy (NCBI): domain Eukaryota; kingdom Viridiplantae; phylum Streptophyta; class Magnoliopsida; order Malpighiales; family Salicaceae; genus Salix; species Salix caprea. Next base: position 13,958,660 of record OZ037755.1, on the reverse strand, counting down.
TTGTATTATAGCCACCTGAAATATTTATCTCTTTTCAAAATAAAATAAACAGGCCCTCTCATCCACAACTTTAACTTGTATGGTGCCTTGAAGATGAGGCTGGGATCCAGTGCATTGGAGTCCAGATGGGCTTCCAGGTTGTCACTTTATTTTTTATTTTCTATTTTCATCGCATAGTATTGATCTTGATGATCAACGGTCAAGATCAACCCTTTTATGTTTTACTCGCAGTTTAGTTATATTGATTGAATTGGCATTGGCATCCGAAAATAGCTCCACGTCATCGATTTTCTTATAGAAGTCACTCAGTCTATTTTTTTTAAGTAAGAAAATGATTTCTTTTTCATACATATTTTTATAAATGAAAACTGCACAGATGATTTGCATCTGTTTATCATAATCTTTGCATATTAAAACATAAATTAATAATTTCTTACTACGAATTTAGAACCCACTAAATTGAATTTAATTAAGATGTTTTAACGAAATTTTATTTTTTTAATCATTTTAAAGGTTAAGAATTAAATTCTAAATAAAATTTAATCTCTTAAAATAATACAAAAATCATATATTAACACATCTAATCTTGAAACTAGATATGCATAAAAAAAAATAACAAAACAAAATCCGCAATCATAATAAACTTTAAATCTAAGCAAATAATAATCAAAATAATAAGAACAAAATTTTATACAAAATAAATAGGGATTAAATTAAAAAATAAAATAATTTTAAAATGACAAGAAATAATAATTAGAAAAAAGATCAAAATGGGATACAAAATGAAATGTTCAAAAGAGAAAATTAAAAAAATAACTATCAAAGGAAAAAAACATAATAATAATAAAAATAAAGATCAAATCTAAAATAAATACAAATTTTAAATTATTTTAATATACTAAGGTCAAAAATAATTTTTAAAAAATAAAAAATATATAATTTTAATATATTTAAAAAAAATATTTAAAAAAACTATCATTCATAATCATATTCTCTTAACGTAATAAAACTGAAGACCCCAGAAAGATCCATCGTCAATACCAAAAATATCCCTACAACCCATTAACTTTCCAGGACCTTTACTTCTAGTGGAAGATAGAGCCCGGGCAAGGAACCTGCTCCTTCCCCCCCGTTCCCAATACTGCACAGCACAGCACAGCACACACGCTTTCACACTCACGAAGCGAGAAAAAAAAAACACTCTCCAGGGACAAATATGTCATTTAAATATAAACCGACAACGTTAGAGAAAAATATGACCGTTGTGCATGAGAGTCCAGGCGTTAATCTTTCAAATATTATGATTTGAAAGAAAGAAATTGAATTGTTTAGAGATTGAACCAAACAGGGAGGGAATCAGATTCCATGCAAGCCAAGCTAACCAATTAAAGAGCTGAGAAAGAAAGCAACTTACCGAATATCAGCGAAACCGAAACCACGCACAGTTTCCTTCTCTCAATCTCTGTCTGTGTCTCAAGAACCAAACTATACGGAGAAGAAGAGAAGGATATAAACTGGTAATGGCAAACAGTTGTGGTGGTGAAGTACAAGAGAGGGAGGTGGTGGTGGTTCAAGAAGAAGAAGCACACCCATATGCGTTTCATGTTTCTGGGCCTCGAAATGTGGCTTCTCCTAATTGGAGAGACCTTATCAGTTCTAGCTGGTGAAGTGCTTTTTTTTCTTTTTGTGTGGGTACAAGTAATAAGAGGGTTTTGATCAATTTTAGATATGAATAATCAGAAACAGAGAGCATGACATAAATGAGCATCTGGTTTAAGATACTGATGCAGAACTTCCTTATTTATTCTGCCTGATTATAAGTTCATTGTTTGCACATGATATTAGTGATATGGTTGTTATAGATGGAAATTATTCTGGATAATTTTGGTAAGTTTTGTCAATCATATGGATCTTTGGTTGAATCTAGTTTACTGGATTTAAGGGGGTTTCTTCTTCTTCTTTCTTTCTTAATTTAACTGGTTTTAAAGATAGTGGATTTCCCTTTTTTTTGTGATAGGTGATTGTCAATTCTATAATCACATAATCAATGTTAAGACTCCACCATCTGTGGGATTTCTACATCGATACACAAAATAAATTAATAATCATTTCTTTGTGACAATTATTGGGATTCCTTAATTTTAGCTGGAATTTGGGATTTGGGTTATGTTTGAATATGGAGATCGTAGTTATTTAGTAATTTGTTCTAATTATTTTTTAACTTCCCTTTTGCTGGAGAATGTTGTTGTCTAGGACAGAACAAGATTTTTATAATACTAAAGGTCATTGCATCTTGGACTTCTAGAGGCTAATTGGTTAATTAATCACTCGTGGAGATCATTGATGGAATGCAAGTTTTGCAGTTTTTTAGCTTTGTTCTTTTGTTTCATGTAATTTCTTTGAACTAGAGTATAGGGAAGAACGGAGAGCAAGTGGAATACTAGGATTTCTGAAAGTTTGTCCAGTTTTAGATTTCGAGCCCTTTTTGAATGATAGAATGCGTTAGAAAAGGAGCGAAACCCTAGCTATATGTTCTATGTGATCATTTAGAGGAGGAACATGTATATGCGAACTGGGTCCTTGAGGGTCTTTCCTATCAATGATGATTCTGTGACTGTCTATCAGTGATTTCGGGTTCTGTAATGCAGAATCATGCCCTAATTAATAATCTGCTAACTCCCAAAACGCAATATTCTTTTCATATTGTTCCTGAGGAGGTTGATAAATGGTTTAAATTTCTCCTTTGTTGTGACCGAATAATCAGTTCACTGCATCTCATTTGCCTCTTTTACATTTTATTTTTCTTCTCCTCTCCAGTAATGGTTAAAACCCATCATTCATTGATATATACAACTTAGGTAGGAACATGAGTTATTGGTGGTTTTCATTTGCGAGAGGAACATACCCACCTACAGAAATTTGCCTGTGATATATTGTCAGAATATATTGATTCATGATAATTTGGTTCTCATGGATGATTTGTGTATGCAGGAAGAAAGAGAGCTACAAGCGAACTGTATTTTCCTGCTTCATCCAAGCAGTTTATTTGCTTGAAATTGACAGACAAGAGAACAGAACAGAAGAAAATGCGCTAGCTCCAAATTGGTGGCGAAGCTTCAAATACAAACTGACCCAAACCTTAATCGACCAAAGAGATGGATCTATATTTGGCGCGGTCCTAGAATGGGATCGAGCTGCAGCATTAGCTGACATGATCCTCATTAGACCCAGCGGAGCACCAAAGGCTGTTTTAGCACTCCGAGGAACATTACTCAAAGGTCCTACAATCCGGAGGGATATCGAGGATGACCTCCGTTTTCTGGCATGGGAAAGTTTGAGAGGTTCTGTCAGATTCAAGGTAGCGTTGGAGGCATTAAAATCAGTAGCTGAAATGTATGGAAGCAGCAATGTATGTGTTGCTGGCCATTCCTTGGGAGCTGGTTTTGCTCTCCAGGTGGGAAAGGCATTAGCTAAAGAAGGTGTGTATGTGGAGGCCCATTTATTCAACCCACCTTCTGTTTCCATGGCGATGAGCTTAAGAAACATCGGAGAAAAGGCTGGGTTTGCCTGGAAGAGATTAAAGTCAATGCTTCCTTCAAATGGTGAAACACTGGCTGCCATTGATGACGGAGAGAAAACTTCAACCTCAGGATTCAGGAGTTGGATACCTCTTTTAGGTTACAAAACTTCTATGGGATCAAAAAACTGGGCGCCTAATTTGTACGTGAACAATAGTGATTACATCTGCTGCTCCTACACTGACCCGGATGGAACAGAAGATAAAAAAGAAGCTGACAAGGAGAACGCAGGTCCTGCAAATGGGCAGGCTGCTGTGAAACTGTTCGTCATGTCGTCCAAGGGAAAACAGAAGTTTCTGGAGGCTCATGGATTAGAGCAGTGGTGGTCCGATGACGTGCAGCTTCAACAGGCTCTCCATAACAGCAAGCTCATGAGCAGGCAGCTGAAATCGCTGTATACTTTCCCGGCTACACGACCAGCACAGCGAATGCCACAATGACAACACAATCGTTGTTTGCTAAATACCTCGTTTTCGTTCCTGTCTCTTTCACACTACCATTCTGTGTTTGTAATCTGTGTGTCTGATTGGTAGTAAACAGAAAAGGAAAAAGAAAAGAGCAAAGGAAAGTAAACAGAAAAGGAAAAAGAAAAGAGCAAAGGAAAGTAAAATTGTATTCATAGATTGTCTTGCCGGCAAATTGTTAATAAATTCTTCAATCTGTTCTAACTTCTTCTTTTTTGGCATTTCTTATCGCGAAACATTTTTTTATCCAAGCATGGAAATAGCCCGCGTTTCATCATTTAATCTCTTTTCGTAAACATGATCTTGCAGTAGCGAGGTTAGATATTTTGTTTTTTATTGTGGTTATTTTTTAAAATATTTTTTTATTTAAAAAAAAAATATTTTTGATATCTGTCTATCTGGAAATATTAAAAAATAAATAAATAAACCCAATTTCATAATGGCTTTAACCCAGGATTTTCCAGCTCGTAACTATCATATTGCATGATTCAAACACCAAAAATGGATGTTAATGTTCTCGAATTTATGCATCTTCCGTTCGATTTCCTCAAATAGCTTTCGTGCATGATCTGGCTTAATTTTTCGAGCATCATCTGCGGGGCTATGATGCAATACCTGTCACTGAGAACAATTAGACATTTTCATGAACAATTAGCTTAAAGTTTGATGCTTTCCTGGAGCAATGATTTATCCTTTGTATTTCATAGTTACACACATAGCACTTATGAAAAAAAATGACGGTATAATTGAAGTGAAAAAAATTGTATGAAGAGAAAAATGTACCTGGAGAGCAAAACTAGCACCACTCTATAGGAAGCTTCCTCAATTTACTCATATACATTGAAGATTAATGGAAAAAATTAAAATGAAGGCAAAGGTCTAAAAATTGCTGGTTTTCTTGGTGTATACTTGTTATTAATACTTTGGGGACACGGCAGCATTCTCTGTCAACGATGATCCTAATTGATGCATAAGAGGATATACAGGGCTAAATTCCTTGTCTCCTCTAGATCTAATCTTAGCGGCATAATCATCTAAAGTTGCTTTGATACCTTTCCAAATCTGATCCTCCCCTTGAGAATCCAGCCACAACGAATACTGCAGTGGTGTAAGCCTGTTCCTTTGCAGTGGTGACTCCAATTCATCAGGGCCTCGGGTGTAAAGGTGGTGAAGTATGACACTTGGCGGCAGATCTTGAAGGAGAGGAGATCCTCCCAACTGAGATGTCTCCAGGAAAATAAGGGGCCGAAATGCTCGGAGTGCCCGGTACGGTGGTCCAAGTTGTTCTACTGGGAACAAACTCTGGCCTATAGTTAACTCCAGCTCAGCCATGTCTCTAGCCATCCTCAGTTTCCCTGATTCTGAAAGGGGTCGTACAAGAGACGCATGTCTGATAAAGAAAATCAAAACCCGTGATGCCATACTTCTCACAAGCTGGGTGCAGATAGTTTCTGTCCCTGCTATTGTAGCCCTTGCTGAAGGTAAGAGCCTAGACAAAAACTCGGTGCGAAAGTGAAGAATGCACCTCTGCAAATCCTCCATGTAAGGTGAAGCATTGTTGTCCATTGCAGCATCTATACCATAAGCACCAAAGTTCTGATCATGAATTTGCAGGATGCATGACTCAAGACGGTCAATCATTGCTTTGAACAGGGGGGTCACTGAGTCACGAGCTACCTCATATATTGCACCCAGAGAAGGAGACAGCACATCCACAGCAATAAAGGGCAGCCCAGCAATCATGGATGATGTCCGCATGTGGATTTCTTGTAAATGCTGGCACAAAGCAAAGTTCTTGACTTGTTCGGCAGTTGCAGGACCTGTAATTCGGCGCGCCTCATGACCGGCAGACATCTGAAATTTCAAGGCAAATTTTTTTATTTATGAAAGGAGTTCCTCTATAAAAAAAAAATCATGAGAAACCACCCCTTCAAAGAATACAATTACATCCACTTTGGAAAATCTCCATTGCTTTATATTATTTTTGAAGGCCTGTCCACAAAAGGAGCATGACATGGTCCAGCAACATGATCAAATGAAAACAAGAGTGAAAGAAGTTTCAAGCAAGTTAATCTGTCCTCAAGTTCCAACATTGGGACTTTATCATAATCAAACAGAAAGCACCACGAGATATGAAGAAACCGCTAGCGTCAAATAACCAGATTTGGATAGCATACTAACTAAAACTATGATGACAATTGCTTTGCTTGAACAAAGATTTTTTAGCATGAAAAGCTAGTAAATATAACGGTACCAGATATTAACCATTTGTTCACCTTTTGAATAAAAGGACAATTGCAATTTGCAAGTAACAATCTAATACAAAAGTTAAAGAATGGTGATTTTATGATAAAGTCTTAATCAGAAGACCAGACTACACAAACACAGCATGAAAAACTGGTCAACCATCAGATTCTGGGGGCCATGATCGGAAACCACAGTGGACACCGAGATGTGATATCATTTCTTAAAGCTGTGCTCATGTAGTTCGGTTTATGTTGTTTACCATTGTGCTACTTTTACAAGAACGCATTACCTATAGGTTTATTTAAGAAAAAGGTAAGAAGAAGAAAAGATCAAACCACTGGAATGAGGAAACGCTCGAGTAATATACGAGGTTGGATTGTTTTTATGTATCATAGAGGGAACAATTCCACATATATAAACATGCTAGACCAGAAAATTAAGAGCACGTGACAGGGAAACCTGAGTCAACAAACCAAAATATTGTTTGTTTTAACAAATTACCTGGTATTCAGTTCGTTCTGCTAGCAGGAGCAAAACCTTGTCAATTTCACGCAATACAAGAAGAGTCAAACGCCCATCCAATTGAACTGCTTCAACCTCTTCCTGGATACGGGAGACAATTCTTGAGATTTGTTCTTTGGAAGGAACACTTCCACGGCTGGAAACTGGGAAAACAGTGTTCACAAGATCTGTAAGGCGACTTAAGCACAGAGCCAGAAAAGATGTCTGGAATATTTCAATGGCAGCAACCATCTGTTCCTTTACTTCCAAAGTTATAGCTGGTAAAACCCCTTTGACATCTGTATCACGTGAGATTCTTTCAAGTAGATTCTCTATCAAGGAGAAGAGTTTAGGATAGCCCATGGTAAATATCTCCTTAACAAAACTTGATGCAGTGAAAGCAGACTTCATTTGGCTTGCAAAAGCCTTCACAAGTGCCTCCCAAACTCGGTCTGTTAGCATGGGATCACCATCCTACAAGAATATCAGGGAAATGTAAAGCAGCAGAAAATCAAGTAGCAAGCATAGGTACACATCTTCAGAAATAACCCCACCACCACCACCACCACCACCACCCTCACCCACCCACCCCACAAAAAAAAAATACACAATCATGAGAATGTTCCTTTCTTAAATTTGTTTATGGCCCAGGGAAGCAACCAAAACACAGGAAACCATCAACAATGACTTGAACTGCTCATGAAGCTTTTATATGGCATGAGCCAGAAAAAAAGCACATAAAATTACTAAATTTATTGTTGAGAGACACCAAGAAACATAAACGAGTTTTTTTACTATAGATCGCGAATCCACTGAATTGATAGATCAAGTGGGACAGTCCGTAACTTCACATGATTTGGATCTGTCCATTATAGGCCTACTACCCACATGCAATAGCATTTCTATCTAGATATCAGATTGTGCTAACTTGCTATCCAAGAACATTTAGTTCTGTTAATATTCAAAAGTTCAAGATCAAAAACTTCGATTAATGGTACAGAGAAGATATGCACAGGTTATATTACATTACAAACTAGTGCTATCAACTTCTAGTACAGGATCAACCCAAAAAAGATGAAAAACTAACCGCATTACAAGACCTAAACACTAAAAACCAACTAAACTCTAATTAGCAGTTCTCACGACAAAAGGTACCACGTTCCAAAACCGAGGTGTATGCATTCATATAAAACCAGCAAAAAACCTGAAATATTATGAAAACAAAAATAAATCCCTCTCACCTTAATAACCTCATCAAGTAACAGAACATGTGTAAATGGATCCCTCTTCTTGGACAACACTCTCTGCAAATGCCAAACAGCAACAACAATAGAATGCAATCTATCCATACAATTCCCCATTCTCTGCCAGAGAGCCTCCCTTGCTTTCGCCCCTCCTCCAATTTGTGGCGTCCCACTCCCTCTTATACCTCCTGGACCAAAACCACCACCACCACTCGTAGAAATAGCCTTCATATCCAATGTCAAACCCACACTCTTCACTCCAATTCCCCTGTACTTATTCGCCAATTGCTCCACTGTCACCTTCAACTCTCTTAAATTATAGAAAACTTGCAACCCAGTTCCCACTTCTGCCTGATTCAATCCTTCCATTCCTCTCTCTAATACTTTCATTGCTTCGCTTCGCAGTTTTTCACCAGTTTCTTTAACACAATTGAGCTCTTCATCAACCACATCGATTCCTCTCAAATCAAACTCATCACAAATTGTCAAGACCTCGCAATGCAGTTGCGCCGCCTTGGCAAGATCCAATTTTTCAGGCTCTGATTCTGATGCAGATATTACATCTCGAAGCTTTTTCGACAACCTCAGCGCCCGAGTCGTGTGTTGTAACGCTTGGTTGGTTCGATGCAAGTTGGAGAGCTGAATAGTTTTTGATTGAATAGAATCATGGGGATCAGAAAGCTCGGACCGGACGCGGCGGACGGAGGACTGGAGAGAAGAGACGGCAGATCGGAGGGCGGAGAGGGAGAGTTCAGCGTCTTTAAGGGAGGAGAGTTGGTGGAGGAGGTGAGAATGGCGGGAAAGGACTTCGGAACGGAGTTGGGATTCGAGGAGGCGAATGGCATGGTGGAGGTGTTCGGCGGTGGAAGCAGGGGAGCCGGAGGAGAGAGCAGCGGAGGAGAAGGAAGTGGAGGAAAAGGAGGGGGAGAGGAATGGGGAGAGGATTGGGTCCTTAGAGAGAGAGTCTAGAGGGGAAGGTGATGGGTTTGTGGTGGTTGAGGATGGTGGAGCAGGAGAGGACGAAGAATGTGTATTGAAAGTGGAGAGGCGTTGAAGGGGGGAAGAAGAGGAAAAGTGAGAAGGAGAAGCGGTGGCGGTTATGGAGGGGAGTTGAGATCTTTGAAGTGTGGTTGCTGGTGATGCCATTTTTCTATTCTTTATGGTTCGGTTTAGATTCGATTTCAGGTGATAGAGACCATTTCTTCTGGTGGCAGTCGGAACTAGACTTGAGCTCCACCCGGAGAAACCAAAAAAATATATAGAAGAGGACAATTCGGTCCCTCAAGTATCACCTGTTTCTTAATTGAGTCCTGAGAAATTTTAAATTTTGCCTATATTGAATTTCATGTTTTCCTATTTAAATATCATTAACTCTTAATTTTGATCCCTTTTGATCGAGCACGACATCTTGTTTGCTTGCACATCTTGTTTATGAATGTAACCCCTTGTTTATTCTCGATGTTCCTGATCAACATTAACATCTGATTTCCTTTAAATTTGTAAATACAAGCCCTCGAATCTTGAAACCCCAGACTGAAAAGGTGAACACAGATCAAAGGAAGAAAGAATGGATGGAGAGAAAAAACAACTAGCCAGTCATTGATTACTCGTATGTGGTAGCAACTGCAGAGATGGAAGAAGCAGAGAGTGGAAGCAAGAACAATGGCTTCAGCTACATACAGAACCTTGAATCTATTATGTTGAACTGAAAATCAAGACCGCGTTTCCATTTGATACCAGAGAATTTCCATGGATACGACGGATCCTTCCCCGTCATCACCTTCTTCAATGACCGTGTCTTCTTCGCCATTACAGACACAAAAACAAAACCTTGCCTTTCTCTCTTACTCTGTCTTGGGTATGCGTTGCCTCTGTTCTGTCATTGAAATAATCAAGGGGATTTGACTGGGCTGAAGGAACCGGAAAGCCCGCAAAACTACTAGCCTATGTAGACGATTTCAAGTTCTGGTTTCTGTTTCCACCATTAGGTCAAGAGTTCTTCAACGGCTAGTGCTCAGTAAGAGAGGGAAACGGATGCTTCTACACGGCTTCAATGATTTCAAAACTGAGGTTTTTTTATATGTTTTATGGTTTAATATATTTTCGAAGATTTAAAATCATCAATGGTATTAAACCATAAAACAAATCTATAAAAAATATTAATTTAATATATTTAAAAAAAAAAACTTTAAACTGCAACCAAACACGACTGATAGCAACAACATGTAAAATAATCGTGATCCAGATGCATAATTGTGTTTTACATAAACTAGGAATCTCAATTTAACATGGGACAAATTACTCCATCGTCAATTGAGTCCCCAATATTTTAATTTATTGATCTCGTCCTAATTTTGATTGATATGAGATGTCATTTATACCCCCAGCATTACTTGTTAGTGACCGTCAGGAGCAGCTATTTATTTATCTTCTTTGAGAGCAGCATGCAGAGGATTGTCTAAGAACTCTGTTCGACAAAGGGATAGCAATTATTGATTGAATACGTTGTTTTTTCTTTTATTTATTTTTATTATTATTATTGAATTTATTGGCGCTGGACTTCTTATATTATTTTAGATTAAAAATAAAAGTGAAATCATTGTTGCCATGTTGTTTGGTTTTGTTTTGTTATTTTATATATTTATTTATTTATTTAATATTAGATTTATTAGAATCAAAACTTCATGATATATTTTATTTTTTATTAAGCTATACTACTCTGACCCGGATTTTTTTTCAATTTAAATATTTTATTATTTAACATTTATGTAATTATAAATTAAGGTTTATAATTTAGTTATATATATTTGTATCATATATATGCTTGAAACATTTTATATATTTCTTGACCCGATACAATACTTATATATCTCAAAGTTGTTATTTAATATATATACACTTCAAATATATACATCACTGTTTTATTTTTTATTAAATATCAAATAATAATAGATATTCGTGCAGGTATTTGAATCCCATTAAATAAAATTATTAGATAAATAATGAATGAAAAACAATATATGGAATGAGATTTGATTTGATGAGCTGAGATAAACTATGGCCTGTCATGAAAAATACATTTTAATATGCAACCATTGCATTTTTTAGTTACTTTATCCTTTATTTATTTATACAAGCTAATAAAGTATAATTAAATTTATCATTATCAGACGTTTAAATAAATAACTTGAACGGAAGTGCTTAAACAAGTATGTGCAATCTTCTTAACGGTCATAAATGGCAGATAAAGGGAGTAATATATTGGCAGCTAAATTCAGGCTTTTCCAGCATATTTCCCGGAGTTAACTGTCAATTAATTTCCAACAACAAATAATTAATCTCACGGTCGAGTGTCTGCAAGTGTCCCGCAGCTTTGTACCGTGATTTGTTGTTTTGGACTGGTCACGTGGGCTTTCTGGCCTCCGTTTCCTCACATGTCATGTCATGTCATGTCAATTTTATTTTATTTTACATAAAAAATATTCAAAGCTTTGTTAACATATTTTGTAATAAGAAAATAATCATGAAATTAAAATATGATGTGTGTTAAATAATATTTTGGGTTATCTTATTAAATACGTGACATGGATTACGAGACTATAGTAACTCTAAAGGGCAAATAAAAATATTATAGAGCTCAATTTCTAACATATTTAGTGTTGAAGATTCAAATTGATAAAAAAAAAAATGAGACCATCGGAAAAAAAATACAAAGTACAATTCTCAAATAATCTAATATTGAATGATCAAACTAAAAATAAAAAAATAAATTAAAAAAATTATCTTGCTCAAGAGTAAAATAAAAAAATTCTTAAAAAATAAATTAAAATAACCTGTATTAACATGTCAAACCTTTGACTTTAATCACAAAATCATAATAACCTTATATAACAAGTAATAAATAAAATCACGAAGCATGCCTAGAAAAAAAACCTAAATCAGTCAATTAACATGGTGAACTTGGATGGCTTGTCGAACCTGCGTTCCAAATAAAAACATGAGGATAATTTCTTATAAATAAAATCAGTAAAAACTACAATGTTTAATTTTCAATTAATATAATATTGAAAGTTATAATAATAATAATAATTAAAAAAAAAACTAGTTAGAGAAAGTGACCTAGACAATTTACCTGGACCAACTTGGATTGACATGTTAAAAATGTGACTCATGGGATCAAAATATATTCATAAAAATAAAATAATGGGATCAAAATATATTCATAAAAATAAAATAAAATGTGTTCTCTTGTTAATTCAGCTACAATAATCTAACTATACTTTTTAGTGTTTTATCAATGTCTCGTGGTTAACTTGGCCAAGTATGGAAAAGAATGTCAAATAATAATAAAAATATTATTATTTTAAGTTTTTTTTTAGAAAAAAACCTGACAAATATGTTAATTTGTTGAAAATAAAATGTTCACAAATAAATAAATAATAAATTAAGATTATATCTATTTTTAATGAAAAAATTAAAGTAATAAATTATAATTATCAGCTTAATATTGTTTTTCAATTAAAACAGTACTCTAAGATTCCGGTTGATGCGCGGCCTGTTGTCACACGTCCTTGCTGCTACATGCACGGCCACTTCGAGACAAGAAGGTAATGATATCTGCCAAATTCCCAGTCATTTTCACTTTTCTTCTCCTAAACTTTGAATTAATGATCCTAAAACTTCTGCACGCTGTCAAAGCATTAACTACGGTCATTATATCAAGGGTTGACTATTTTCAAGATTTTCGAAGCCCTGAAACTCATGCCGCCACGAGAAAGATGGTGAAAGGAAGCAAACGCTTTGCATGTGCTCGAAGAAAATGAAAAGCAACATGGAGTAGAGAGCCGAAATCTGCATTTTCATCTCTCACGTACCTTTCTACAAACACCTCGTGGACACGTTCATCTGCCCCTGTGCTTACCTTCGTGTAATCAAACCACATTAGCTGTTCACGACACAAACAAGGACTCGCAACACAAACAAGGGCCATATGTGTGTGTAAAGCAAAAGACAACTACAGATTCCGAGGAGAGTTTGAGACCTTGAAAAATCACAGGCAAAAGAGAGAGACATTTTCTTGTGGTCCAAAAAGTATGGCTACTTTCTCATGGCCAATTCGATCTATCGAACCAGTGGGCAGTGACGGACACCGCGTCCACAGCGTCCCTTGAATGGGCTGAAAAATCGAGAGAATGGACGACTGGATGCACATCTCTTGCTATTCTTTAGTCATCACTGCCAAGGAAGGGTCATTGTTACCTTGGCTTGATTTGTGAAAAAGAAAAATCAATGTCTTTTTTATTGTTATTACGAAATCCAGGCTAAATATTTTGAGCAGTTAGTAATCAACGATACAGATTTTGCAAGCAATCTCTTTCTGTAATATTATTTTTGGAGCACAACTTGTCGACAGAACTTGACTTGTGGGCATCACTTTGAGGGTATTTTAGAATTCTAGCAAGGTTGATAAAAGTTTTTGAAAAGCATCACGTGTTAAAAAATATATTAGATAAATAACATAATTTCAATACAGCTGTTCTTTAGATATTAAAATGTTGCTGGTAGAATGATTAAAAGTTGTTTTTGAAATGTTTTTTATTTAAAAATATATTAAAATTATTTTTGATATCAGCATGTAAAAATAATTTAAAAATACTAAAAAAATAAATTTAAAGTAAAAAAATTAATAATAAAATTTCATTTTTTTTTTCAAAAACACTTTTAAAATACAATACTAAATAGATATTTACACTAATGTTATAGTGGTTGAATTTACACTACTGTTATAGCGGTTAAACACTATCCTTGTTGGGAATAGATTAAAAAATCATGCTCTTTTAAAAAAGTTAATTAACATGTTTAAAAAATCAATTTAAATTTTTATATAGATTTAGTGACTATAAAATGAGATTTAATGCCCAAGAAAAAAAAAAGATCACTAAAAATACACTATAGCTTTATTTCAATATATTAGAGGTAACTAGAAAAGTCTCAACAAGATAATTTTAATCATATTTTAAAATATCATAAAACATTATTGTAACTTTTTGGGGGGTTTGTTAAAGGTTAATTTAGAATTAATTACGATCTCATTTGATGTTTTTTCAACATATTATTAAAATTATCTTGTTGAGAATTTTTCTTAAAGATATGGAGGTGTATAAAACATTACCTTGAAATGTTCATGGTGACCCTTTTTTTTTTCTTTTCTCATTTCTCTCTCATTCAACATCACCTTATCTCTTTTTCTTACCATTGAATTTTAAATTTTATATTTTAGCAGATAAATCATTATAAAAAATTAGGCGATTTTTCTACCAGGCTAATTAATTTATAAAAAAAATATGTTTTTGAAACAGGACCACTAGTTAAAACGGGGGATGTGCACCAAAAAATATTATGAAACGCTATCGCTATCATATAGCAATTGTGCACACAAACAGTATTCTAAAATGCAGTTGTATTCAAACTTTATCATTTTTAAGAGATTATTTTTAAATTTATGTTTTTTTTCCAAAACTTTTAATGCCATTTTAAAAAAAGAAGAAAAATCCTCCCTTTGGATCTGGTGCACGACCTGTCATGCAGTACCAGGTTTCCTCCCTCGCGAGTCACGAATCATCGTGTCGTGCTGGCCCGTTCCAACCCGTCATCAACCTTTCAGAGCTGATCACGGCCACTTCCCGTGATTTTATAACAGGTTCTGGGTCTTGCCATGGATTTTCAAATATTCGCAGCACAAGGAATTAAAACATTTTTTTTGTGTTTTTTATGGTAAGTATAAATTCTAAAAAGTAAAATATCCGCGCTTGTCTCCGTGGGCGGTGCAGTTAAAAATGCTTTTATTTTGATCATTATTTTAAAAATTAATTTGTTATTAAAAAAATATGTGAAGTACATCTCAAGTCTTAATAAATGTTTAAGTTTTAAAAAAATATAATTTTTTGTATTTTTTTGTTAAAATTTTCTCGTGGAAGAATAAATTATTGCTAATCACGAGCTATGAGCTAGCGTTGACTATGTCCGTGACTTTTGTACACATCGACCGTCACTGGGATCGCGCTAAACACATGCTGAGGGCCGAACCAGTCTGGGCAGCCGAACCTCTCCGGGCAAGTCACAAGCCACCAGGCGTTGAAAAAACTTGAAAGACCGACCAAAAAAAGGAACCATTCACAGTTGCAGCGAAGCTGGGCAGCAGCTGGTGGAGCATGCCAGAGGTCAAACCTAAAAACAGGAGGAGCAAATCAACAGCTTACAGATCCCCTGTCACTGTCTCCCCGTACACCTCATTAGGATCGTTTCCAAGGTAGTTACTTCCCATATAAAACCCAGTCTTCTTAAGAATTAACAACACAACCCCTTATCTCTCTTTAGCCTTCCTCACCTAGGTTTCATACTCCTGCTGCCAGATTCTCTTCGGTTGCTCTCGATAAAATTAAAAACACAGAATGAATATAAAATCAAACTGCTCCTCGCTGGACCTCCTTGTTGTTGATATATCTCTTGCTTGCGTCGATGGTGCTCTTGCTTTTATTGCATTTTCTCAGGTTTCTTCTTCTTCTTCTTCTTCTTTGCGCATACCCGTTTGGTCTGTGTTATTATTGATGACATTAAAATTCACAATCTGAGCTTCTCTGATAACTGAAACAAGTATTAATGATGGGTTATTGATTCTGTTTGATTAAATGTACCTTGAATTGGGTTTGGAACTTTGGATTGAATAAGGGAGAATGGAAGATTTTGTGTTGTGTTGGAATTTGAGGGGGGGGGGGGGGGGATTTTGCTATCGGAATATATTGTTTTCCTTTCAAGATTCCCAATTCGTGATTCCTTATGTTCACCAAGGTTTTTAACTACAAAAAACGAGACTGCAGTTAAATGTTGGAAATTGTTATTGAATATATGATTTTGAATGGCGAGAAATATATCCATTGAGAGTTGCAGTTGCATTTAAATGTTGGAAAGTGTTATTGAATATATGATTTTGAATAGCGAGAAATTTATCCAATGAAAGTTGCAGTTTGGATATGTGTGAGTACTATGAGGTGTCTACTTCCTTGGTTGGCACTCTGTAGACCTGACATACTCACTAAAACTAATGAAGGGATTCGATCCGCACTGGGATTTTTCCAAAATGGCACTATAACTAGGCGAGATGTGTACATTAGATTTATCTCCGGTATCAGTTTGAGCATGGTGTGTCATGGCATAATATGCTCTTGTAAATACTTTGTATAAAATTCCTTTGCATGTAAAGTTTTTTTTTTATTTGCTCTGACATATTATAGCTATTTACCAGTTTACGAGGATCCATCTGCGAAATCAACATTCTGGATGGACACGCCAGAAAGTAAGCCCCATTTCCTTGCATTACGCTGAATATATTACGTGAGGCAGCCCTCAGAAAATTGCACATCATTTTCTTCTCCCTTTTCTGGATTTTTCACCTCGTGCCATGACAGCCATCAGAGGGTTTTGTGCTACAGGAAGCTTCAAGCCATTTTTTCTTACGAAAATGAAAGTAAAACTTGTTATTTTGTTATCATTTAGTGTGACTCATTAAGGATTCTCATTTGGTGGCGGGGGTGTTAATTGCAGGTCCTCCATCTCATGGTTGCCTCTTGCAACTTGGGTAAGTCTGAGGCATTACGGTTCATATAGTGAAGATTTTTCTTTATCTTGGTATAGTGCTATGTACAATGATGCTTCTGAATTCATGTTTTGTAAATCATGGTCATTTTAGCAATGGATTAATTCGTGCAACAACAAGATTCATAAAAATAGTAAGATGTTGCACACCTCTACATTTATTGTCAATCATTTCAAAAGCCAGAAGATTCCTGGGAAAGAATAGCATCCTCTGAGCAATTTCACCGTATTGTGCAAAGATTTGATAGGACCTGCATTTTCAACTCTTTTCTTTTTTCATAAGTTTCCAAATTTACTTTGAGCTTTCTTTTGAACTAAAATGATGTTTTAACACGATGTTTGGTCATGCTACCTTCTCTTCTTACACATTCCAATGGATATTGGAACTGATGCTATTTTAAGTATGCTGTTTTTTAACTTTTCTCTTATTATTAATTGCATGAACCTTATCATGATAAAATGGAAAATCACATCCGTAGAAGGCAATGTGCAATGTCTAGGCCATGTGGTCAATTGCATGATTACTAATTATGTTGAGTTTTGAAATGTCTCAATTAGCTTCTAACTGTTTAGTTTCCTGAATATTGGAATGTTTTTTAGCACTTTTCCATATAAACACCCTCGAGATTTCTGATTTTTCATTTCAAAATCTTCCTTGAGGAGTTTTCAACGGTTTTATATTTTGTCAGCAAAAAGGAATCCCTTTGTCTTGGTGTTGAAATATGGAAGCACTAGGTTTTGTGAACGAGTTCCTGAAACTGTTATGCAGAAATAAATTAATCTTCTGGATTGTGATTTCTATTCGGCAGGTTACTTCATCTACTTTATATCTACAGTTATTGCTACATGTGATAGGTGGCCTTGCTGGTCTCATGCTTGTGGTTTTATCCTCATGGGTAAGCTTTCCTCAAGGTTACTTTTATACGCAGTTTTATTCCCGTCTATACAAGTGGTCTTAACAAACTTGTGAAATTCCTTGCAGCATTTCCCAAAATTCTGTTCCTTGCAGCATTTCTGCTTCTTCTATCTTTCTGGTAAGTTTATTTGGGATCGTTTAAAGCTTCATTCTTCTTTCTGAGCTAGGTTCTCTATTTTCGCTTAGTCTTCCTGGTTCTCGTTCGGAGATCAAGGATGACTTTGCCGTTTTCCAACTCTAAGAGAAGATCTAAAAGTATAACGGCAATGGAGGACAGATTTACAGCAGAAAGAAATGCTTTGATGTAGCTGTAATTAATCACTGGAGCCTTGAAGAGGCGATACTAATGTCATTGGAAGATATAGTTTTCTAGGTGGTGGAAAAATACTGTGAGGCAACAAATACTTCTTTGGATGGTGTTTGATGGGTAGATTGGGCAGATCAGGGTCCTGTCTATCGTGTTTTATAAGGATGTGTAAGAGGAAGAAAGAAATAATGTTAAGAACAACAAAACTAGAGATTAATCAGATTAAGATACATAAAGCCTGGAAAATTGCAAGCTGGTTCTTTCTTGATAGACTAGGTCAGTTGCAATATGTCATTTCTGCTTGAACTTCTTGGAACTTCGTCTTGTGATTAGTTGTTTATGTTTTGTAAAAAGAACATGCTGCAGTAGCCTGAACTGTGATGGCACAAAAACCCAAATTTAGTTCACATATAGAACCAACTTCACCAATTGAAGCACAGATTTATCATTTTCTTGCTTTGGTTCCTCAAGCTGATTTCTATTAAATGATGTCAACATGGCTATGTATTTTTTTTTATCTTATAGTTTAATTTTGGGAAACTTTGGGCTTTGGTTGTCTTAAATCTACAGATAACATAGGAAGGAGGTCTAATGTTAATATTGCAGGAAAACTTGAAGTTCACATGGTATCATGCACATTATGAATATAAATAATGACACTAGTGTACAAATGTATGTGAAGGCCATCTTCTTAGCATTTACCTCTACGAGACACTGTATCAAGACCGGTATACTGTAATTCATGAGCTACATATATCTTTTTCATGGGTAATGATTTATAGGGTCGACCTTTGCCATCAGGCAAATGAAGAAGATGACGACGACGAAGAAAATAACTCTCAACAGCCTTTGTTGGAAAGTTCAAAGAATAAACCTGGTTCAATGAACACAGATAATTGCTGGAATTGCTGCTCATTCCGAAGCATTCATGTTGGTGGTCGTCAGAAATTTGTTATCACAGTACGGGAAGTAGTTTCCAAGATTCTCATTTTTATGTTCATACTTCTTCTATTGATTCTGGAATATAATGGTTCTCTGTCTCTCTTTGATTTTTTTTTAATATAGGTTGCAGTGCTGATTTTTTTCTTAATGCTGTCGTTCGCTGTTATAATCTGGGTTGGAACAGGAGAGAATCCTATTGGTTCTTCAGTAGTTGCCCGGGTACTAATTCATCTCTTCTTGCTTATAATGTTTAGATAACAGCAAAGGAAAATATTATAGCTTTTTCACTTTTAAAAGATTTAATCGCTGGTCTTTAAATCTTCTGGAAGTTGCAAATGAATTGTTCGCTTCTGTGAATGACAGAAAAGTTGGACTAAAATATATGTCACACACATATTTTATCTCCAGAGCTACAAGTTATCTGTCAATTACCTTAACATGCTGTGCAGGTCTATGTAGATTTTTTTGCCTCTGCAATCCTCATACTGGGAGTGGCTTTAGGCTGCTATGGTAAGTAACTGAGATATTTTGTCATGTCAGTTAAATTTATTTGGAAATGCAATAGCATATTAAAATATATTACAGTTTAGGAAATATCCACATTTATTTGGAAATGCAATAGCATATTGAAACACATTATAGTTTCGGAAATATCCACTGTAAAAGAAATGTGACATTGTCATATATACTTCTGCTCAGAAAAATATTCCATTGATAAATTGTCTAAAATAGATTCTGGAAGAGTAAATGTTAAGACCTGATCTGGCCTTGCAGTTCAACCGTGTTTTTAATTATTATTCTGGAAGAGAAATACATTATGTTTTTGGATCTTTTTGACGTGCTGATGTCAAAAATAAATTTTAAAAAATTAAAATATTTTGCATTTCCAAGTGAAAAACACTTTGAAAATCAACCTCCACTACTCCTAAACAGGCCCTAAATCATTAAATAAGTTTATTAGTTAGCTCCTTTACAATGCATGGCTATGAACTTTAATCTTTTTTTATTGTCCTTTCCATTTTTATGCTGATTTTGAGTTAAATCTTGTGTATGAATAATATGATACTGCTTTCTAGAATTCACTTTTATCTTTCTTTCTCTCCTACTTCTTAAACAAATGACTGGATGGAAGGTAGATTTATTCAACTATTCTCTCCTTAAATAGAGGATAACAAAAACATATAGTTAAAAGGATGAACTTCCAGCAAATGCTTGTTCATGGCTATTAGAATTCACATGTGTAGAAGGATCCCAGTCAATGAATAGCTCTATATATGCAAAGTGAAGAAGAGTTATTGTTGTCTGCATCTTCAAAGAGGGTCCTTCCATCGAGTATTTGTTTCCAGCCATCAGCCATGTAACTTTTCATGTTCACCTCTTATTTTTTTATGCACACATGTGCTAATGTGTGCGGCTGCATAATGCACAAATGCACCAGCACAACCATTTTACTTAGGTTAATCAAGAGTTGCCATGAATGCTCCAATTATTGGATTCAATAAATCACATGGAACTTTAGAGAATTGGACGTTAGTTGAAATAAATGGAACTTAAACCTTTAACTTAATGTAGAATTTCCTCAAAAGAATTAAAATTAAGAAGAGGAAAGCACAAAATAAAATAATCCCAGAATCATGTGATAAAATATGGGTACAAAGTACAGGTATACCATCAATGGTGACCATACCAGAACCCTCCGCCCAAGCTCCTTTATAATGAGGCCTGGATTTGCCCCTGAAGTACTGTGATTGTCTGCAATCATGAGTTGTTTACATTCATGCATGTGTTTGAAATTGCAACTTATGTATCTCTTTTACTTAGAAACCGTCTATATATTTTACATGTGTTGTTAACTATATAAATTAATTCTCCCTTCTCTGGACTATCCTTTAATGATTTGTTTTTCTAGGTCTTATCCTATTTCTCAAATTGAGGAATGTAAGGTCTGAGACAGCTTCATCCGAGATGCGGAAGGTATTGTCTTTGTGATTTGCCTTATGTTATAGTTTTTGTTCAAGATATTTCCTTACCATCTTAATGTCACCAGCTATATTCATATCCCTTTGAAGGTTATAGTTTATAAAACATATTGGCACTTCCTTTCTTTGCAAACTGGAAAAACTTGTTTGTGTTTAGATTTTGTAAGATTTTCCATGATATGCAGGTTGCTGGTCTGGCAGTTGTCTCTGTTGTATGTTTTACGTCAAGTGCTGCAGTGGCTCTTCTTACAGATGTACCTGTAAGTGGTTGGTGGCTGTTTTCAGTTCCTGCCGTGGAATGTACAGTTTTTAATCTAATTTCCTTTGGCAGCTTCTATATGATTGGAGTATGGAGAATAAAAATGAAGCAAAAACACTAGTTCTTCTAGTTTTTTACTATTTTATAGGTACTTCCTCCACCTTGTTTATGTTTGCTCTTAAGCATACCAAAAGATTGCTTGTGTGATACAGTGAACTTGGAGATGCTGTGAGCACCAAGTCCGTCTACTTGATCATCTAGGTCAATGTCTTCTAATACCTAACTTAATAGCAATAACTTGGGGCACCAAAGGTTCAGATTAACCGAATGCCAAAAGGTGCTATTATGCCTTTGCTTTGAAACTAGAATTTACCCATGTTATGAATCTGTCACAAATGGAAGAAACTTTGACAGTTGGAGAAGGGTGGCGCAGCCTGGGATATTCATATGCATCATTATGATATTAAACTACCGGGCGTGGGATGATATCAAATTGATACATCCATGCCAAACATGTACAGTTAAAATTTTTACTTCAGTAGCCAGGTTGGTTCTTTAGAGAGATACTTACCTTAATAACAGCAAAATTGAAGTAATCTCTGGTTTGATAGGTTTTAATTGATAAAATCATTGTCATTGTATAATTCATTTAATGCCATTTACTTTTTCCTCAATTCTTTAATTTAAGGGAGCAGGGTCTTAATTTTTTCTATTATGTAGGCAAAACTAACTTTTATTCAGCTGATAGGCATGTGTTATTGTAAATTTTTGAGGAACATGTCTATTATTGCTATAAGCTTGTTGTTTTCAGGTTCATCGGTTCCCTCAGCCTTTGTATTATGGGCCATGAGAGAATTGCCAGCCCCAGTTACAATTACACAAGCACAATCAAGAGCAGTAACTTTTTTTTGTTATGGGGCAGAAGGAACACAAAATCCTCGGCACTGGGTTGCTGCTACAACTTCAACTAATCAGGTTTCTTCTTCCTTCTTATTTTTAAAAATAATTTCCTTAAGACCATTTAGGTGTTGACTTTAAACAGCATTTCTGAGTTGGAAATTTGAATTTTCCCGAAAATTCAACCAGAAAATCCTTATTATGGCATATTGGACATTGGTTAGGATTCCCGGTAATAATGCCTATTGCTTCAACTACCTAGGTGTCTGATAGAGAACAGGTGCCAAACACAAAAGTCAAGCTACAAACCTTGTGCACCGTCTTATATGATGATATTGTAAAATATCTAAGCAAGTCTTCCATTATAAAAGTACTCAGCTTTTCCCCCGTGGGCCGTAGTCCTCAGGATGAGGAAAAACATTTTGGATTCAAGCAGTGTATTGACCATTTTATCCTTCAATGCACCGAACAATTATCTTGGCCCGCGGTGTAGAGTTGTTAACCTGTAGTGCTGTAGCTTTGGGGGAGAGATACTGTGTATTCAAGCATCATTTTATAATTCAATCCACCAAACATTAGCCTTGGCTGCGGGGGTAGAGTTGTCTTTTCCTGGGATCCAAATGTCATCTAATCAACTGATCGGGATAACTTAGTAAATTTATGTTTTTTAATATACAATAAAATTACTTTGTTACCCTTGAAAGCTAAGAAAATAGGCTTTTTGTCCCGGGGTTTTGTTGATTTTCAATGTTATTTGTACAATTAAAGGATGATTATATATTAATACCCCTAAGAGCTCAAAACTATTTGGCCTTGCAGAGAGAAGTTGTCTTTTTTTATTTTTGGTAAGGGAGGGTGTTATTGTTATTGCCAAATGATTTTTTTGTAATATTAGGATGCCCTCAAGGGTTGTTTAGTAAAATCATTAAAAGATTAATAAACCAATATAAACGTAGCACGTGTCAATACATCATCATCCTTCCCCTTATACAGGAGGCGCATGGGATGTATTATGATGGCCGAAATCCAATAACTGTTGTGTTATCCGAGGCGTCATATGGCGACGCAGCTGTTGGTGTGGCGTGTTTGGCTTGGTTGGCGCCGATAAAAGTTTTTTCTCGTCCCTTTCTTTTCTCTCTCATGTGCATTGGTTTTGTTAAGACATTAAAAATTTAGATGTGTCCTCCGGTTTATATTTATTTTAAAGTTGATCTCTATTTTTTTTATTTGTTTTGATTTTAAGGCTTCTTGAATTTTTTTTGTTTCAATTTCATCCATCTGCATTTTATTTCATAGAATTTTGTGTCCAATTTGATTCTTTTTTTTTTTCTGTAATTGTTTTATAGTTTGCATTTTTTTGTCCTTTAGAATTTAATTTTTTTTTCATGGCCTTTTTTCTTCTGATTTTATCCTCCAATGTTTTCTCATGTTTTTTTTCCAATTCCTATGGGATTTTCCATTCATTTTTTTTTTCTAAAAAAAACGTGTTATCTAGAGTTTATTTTCCCTTGGCTGTGTTCAATTTATTTATTTATTGAGTATTTTTTCTTTTGAATTAAATATAAACATGAAATGTTTTTCATGCTTTGTTCCAATTACTTTTGAGATCAGGATAGCCTTAAGCACCGGGTCATATGGTCACGAGTCAGTCCATTTGGTCAAGCATTTTGAGCTTCGAATGGTGTATATTGATTTTGATTTTTTTCATTTTTTTTCTTTTTTATAATTTGATCCTCACTCACTTAATTTCCAGTTTTGCTTGGGATTCTTTTGTGAATTTATGGACTACGTAGAATTTTTCAATTTGGCTCTTCAATTCAATATTTGATGGTTTTTTAGGTTGTAGCCTTCAATTTTTTTGGTTTTCAATTTTTATTCTTGGCACCTTTATCAAATTTTAATATGTTTTCAATTTCATCATAGTATTTATAATCTTGGATTATTTTTTTTTCAATTTCATCACCCTGGTTTTTTTTTAACTTTTTTCTGTTCATTGATTTTGTTTCTAACTTTTTTCTGTTCTTTGATTTTTTTTCCTAGTTTTTATCTTTTATCGTTTGGATTCTTGAAGATTGACGGCTGATATTATTTTTCAGCTCTCATTCTATGACGTGGAGCTGAGCTGTTTTTTTTTTATAAAAAAAATACACTCACAATGCCTAGTCATTGTTTTATTAAGGTTAAAAGAACCCGGTCCGGCCCGTAGTGAAGCACCGGCAAGGTATCTAGTTTTAAGCTAAAAGTCCACTCTAGGTGCTTGTACACAATAAGAGGGAAGGTTTCCCATGCTTTTGAGTCGCCAAAACTCAGAATTTCATATCGAGCACAGTCATGATATGAAGGAAGGTTTCTTCTTTGCCACCCTCGTATTCCTTGCTTGCACCATGGTAATCCTGGTGCCTTTGCGACAAACTTGTGATTGCAGCAACTGCTTTTCCATTACATTTTACCTGTTCATGAAACTCGATCAAATATACCCAATGTCTCTCTTTGCGATCTCACTGCAGGTGTCAAAAGCTAGCCCAATATAAGCTCCATCGCCATATTCTGTGCTCAAGAATGCGGAAAAGTATCGAAAAAGCTGTATCTGTTACGATCGGTGGGAGTCCAATCGATTGGGCAAAATGACGAGCCAGCAGCAGCTTCCTTCACTCTTCACTTTCAAATTACTTGCTCCTGGCTGGGAATCAAATTTTGACATCAATGACTGTACATAGCTGTTCATGAAAAGATTCTTGCTAATAGCTCAAGAAGATTTTTCTTCGCTCACCTGTTTCACACTTTCTTTTCTTGTATTGCATTCTACAGGCTTTGTGATACCTGGGTCGGCTCTGGTATCTTCCCAGGAACAGTTTATAATCTCTATTGATAAATTAATCAAACTTCATTTTGTGGCTCTCTCCCCCTTGCCGGAATCATATAATAGCAGGATATAAATTTAACAAGGAGACGGTGGCTCATCGGTTCAGTCCACGCATTCTCAGAACTTCATCAATAACTTTTCTACTTTTCACTTGACCTTGGATCTTGGCCCATTGAATACACAGCTTAAAGGTTACATTTGCGTCAAACAATTCCTCTCTTTCTTGGTCTTGCTTCTTCTTGTTTTTTTTTAGAATTTTATGGGAACATGATCAATATTTCAAGCGGAAAAAAAGATATCGGGAAGGGGCAAGATGTAATGGAGTTAAATCAAGGATCAATGAATGATTTAGAGATACCAAGAGGATGAGGCTAAATCCAAGAAAATAAAGGAAAAGAAGGGCGACTTCTTTTACTTGTGTAAGCAAAATTATATCGGTTTTCGAGCCCAGAGAAAAATTGTCCCCGGCATTCTTGTATAATATTCGATTTTCCATATTTATATGAAGCCACAAATATCATAGATCGATCTTACATGATGAGGGGAGATGGGTCATTTGCATCAAATTTCTTCTCTCTCGTCCTGCGGAAAGCAAGAGTTTTGAAGTAAAAATTTAAAGCGTAAGGACTAAAGATAACCATTCCAAAACGTCAAGGACCGGACCGCCAATAATTCTCTGAATTCCAAAATTCCTGTTTCCTAACGTTCAGCGAGGGAGAGCAAAAAGACGAGGCTAAAATCCACTAAACGACTCGTTCCAGTGCAGCGCAGACCTACGAAGATGACGTGGAAGCAGCCGTTAAAAACCAATAAAGAAACCCTCTCTCCCCGCCCTTCACAGTTCCCGCCAGCATCCACTTTACTTTCAAAAAAAGCAGATGACACCGCTGTTTGTAAACTCAAAAGAGAACCCTTAATTTAAATTCTTTTCTTGCCACCAGAGCAAATCATCCCTCACTCACTTTGCCCCACTCCACACTCAAAGCATCAATCTCTCTCAATACAAAAACAGAATGGCCTCTATCTTCTTCACCACCTTCAACCAACCCTGACATCTCAAACAAGATACCGAAACCCAAAGAAACTTCCAAACTTGAAAATCGAACGCATTGTCCGTCCTTGTGGATTGGCGATGGCGAGTTCGAGTGGGACCGCGAATGATAGAGGCCCTCCGCGGTCGCTGTCGCGGAGAATGACGCGAGCAAACACGATGATGCCGGATTTGCCTGACGAGGATAACGTTGATAGTGAGCTTGTGCCGTCTTCTTTGGCCGTTATTGCTCCTATTCTTCGCGTTGCTAATGAGATTGAGAAGGAGAATCCACGCGTTGCTTATCTCTGTACGTAACCTCCTCCACCTGATCTCCTTTGCAGATTTTTCTTTCTTTTTATTTTTCTCCTGGATAAATAATTAATTGTATAGTGGCTTTTATATTTATCTATGTTTTTTGTGCAAGCAGGCCGGTTCCATGCACTTGATAAAGCTCATAAGATGTATCCTACGTCGAGTGGACGTGGAGTTCGACAGTTCAAGACCTATCTGCTTCATAGGCTTGAAAAGGTATAGCTGATTTTTTATTTTAGAAAAAATATTTTGTTCAAGCTTCATTGCTGGGGATTTTAGGAATGAATGTGTTCTTCTCGAATTAAATTTGTTGCCTGCATCTGTTTTCTTCTCTTTTCTTTGTTTCAAGTACGTACCCATGAAGTGAATCTGTATAGCCTGCATTGTTTGTGAATTTTCTTAGTGTTCTCGATGAATCCCCTCCTGTTATTTTTAGCATTTTTGAAATTTCAACCGGCAGACACATTTTGTGATATACACTGTACATAATTTGTGTTCTGAAGTTCAAGATTCCAGTTGAATTTAGTTCATGTGCCAGTTGGGATCATACATACTATCAATCTAGGAAAACTAATTTTAACCGGCAGACACATTTTGTGATATAACTACCTTACTGCTGGCCTGAATCTCGAAGCAATTCATTATGGCACTCCTTGCCTGACTTCTTGGAGCATTCTTGGCAAACTAATTGAAGTTTGGGACGACTTATAGCTAATCGGAATATTTTGGTTCAGATGCTCTTACAAGATATTAGAAAATGCCTGTATAGTACTGTCTTGTCTATAATGCGGCGTTTGCATGATTCTGTTGGGCCTGAACATGAGCGAGACATTGCGCAATCTTACATTGAACTGGATAATAAGGTCCAGTCAGCCTTATCCGTAGATGCACTTACCATGAGAAACATTTAAATAATCCTGTTCTGGACACCATTCTTGGTCTTCTTGAATTTCCATCTCAATTGGGAAACTTTTGATGATATCTGAACCTCTCAGCATTCTTAAATTTAATTTTCGTTCTATATCCCATGGATTTCAGTTGCTGATTGATAAATAATCCATCATCCTCCATATCATGTATTTCTTCTGTCTTTCCTCCACATTTGCTGCTATTCCTTGTTCTCGATATCAAGTCCGAAGGTGATAAAAGCTCAAGTGCTCTCTCTGATTTTTGATTTATTCGTTTCTCTTATAACTGGTTCTTCCACATTCTGTAATTTTCCCTTCTCACTCGAACTTATCACATAATCAAAATTTCTCCTAAGGCTTTAAGATTCAAGACTGGCTGCTGTCGCTTACTCGCTCGTGAATAATCAAGCTATTTCTTTAATTTTCTGCTGTTAACAAGGCCTCATAATCCACTTCCATTACAGGTGCATGCGATGAAAGGTACAACGTCGAATGTCTCAACCCTAAAGGGTAGTCTTGAGTGGCAATTAACAATAAGCTCATTAACAGTATTGAAATTCACATGAACAGTGTCTGGGAGTATATTACGTGTTATATGTGGAATTATATCTCAGTTGTAACTATTCAATACCGAGAAATCTCTATGGTCTCAGGCTATATAACCTCTAATCTAATTCTCTCATAGACCACTGTAATTGCTAATGAACATGCTGGTGGACGATCTCCATTCCTTTCGTCTTTCATGATGTTCTGCAGCATGGGTGGATTGGTATTTACGCGAATGTTTTCTACTCTGGCATATCTTTGATTTTAAATTCTTGCCTGATATCCTATTCTTGTCCAAATTCTTTAAATTGTAAAAAAGTATATGTTCCCTAATTTATTTCCTTTGCTCTCTTACTCTCCTGGGGATTGCTCTTGACTGGATATATTGCCAAAGTAAACTGTAGTTTCGTTAAGAAGGAAAAAGTCGGCCTTTTGAAAATCAAAAAATTGAGGAACTGCTTAACCGATTGATGGTTAAGCCTAATCAAAGTTTCCTAAAGTAATTGGCCATTAGGTTTCCTGTTCAACACACACACACACACATATTTATTTCACCTCAATAACACTTTCAGATTGCAATATTCTTTTTAGGAAAAAAGATGATATTATCAGATTGCTGTATTAAGAATATACTCGAATTATATTCCAGAGTTCTCAGGGAAATGATTTTAGACTTTTAAATTTCGTTTTTTTTAGGAAGACAAGGAAATATTGCGTCAGCTGGCAGATAATGATGGAAAAGAAATCCAGTTGTATTACCGACAATTCTACGAGCGGAACATTAAAGATGCACAACATACAAAAAACCCGTGAGTCTTGATTAATTTAAGGAACTTACTTTCTTCTTTTTATTTTTTAGTCTAATTGCTGTCTTGCCAAAGTTACTAAGCATTTATCATATCTTATTCTTTGTACTTTGTCAACTCTTGCAGGGAAGAGATGGCTAAAATTCTTCGCATTGCTTCAGTATTATATGATGTGCTACAAACGGTGGTAACAAAGGATAAAATTGACAAAAAGGTTTGTTTTGATTAATTTCAGCATCCTGGCATGGGTTCTTAAGATATATGTTTAAGGTGCTTAATCATGGTTGTTAAATTTTTGTTGTTGTTACAGATAATGAAATATGCTGAGGATGTTGAGAGGAAAAGGGGACAGGATGAACACTATAACATTCTTCCACTGTACGCTGCAGGGGTAAAACCAGCAATCATGGAACTTCCAGAGGTTGGATATATGTACTATATGTAATCTTGTTTTGCTTGTGCCAATCACATTAATTATGAATGCCTTAAATTTATCATGGTCATCCTCGAAAATATAGATCAAAGCTTCACTTCATGCTCTACGTGATTTGGATAATCTTCCAATGCCCAGAATTGGGCTGCCACATGTTTCCTCTGATGACTCGCCTAAGGAAAGGGTTAAATCTGTCAACGACATACTCGATTGGCTTTCATCCATTTTCGGGTTTCAGGTAACTTGCACCTTCAATTCTATCTTTGCAATATGTTTTCGTATTTACATCTAAAATGTCATAAGTTTTGGGTCTTTAGTTTGTTAGCTCTGAAGTAATCTGCATTTAAAGCTTCTTCACGTTTAAGTTGCTTTAAGGACTTACAGACATGAATGCTTGGACCTTCGGGTTGCAGTTCACTATTATTCATATACTTTATTCCTTTTGAGAATTGGTAGCAGTATTGTTCTTCATGAAGCTAGGTGAATTTTATGTTGAAATGAGGAGATTGCAACGAAAGTAGTAAATCTTTCTAATGGTCGTGGAGAAAAAATCAGAATGCTAAAAAGGATGGAAAGACAAGTATTTCAAATGTGGATCAACTTATGAAGAACAATTCAGGAACAGTTTACTTCAGAGCTATACCACCACTATTAAAACCCATCAATACTGAATCGATAAAAATAAATGAAATTTGTGGTTAACATCCAGGCCATTTTCTTTGGCGAGCTATGACTGTGCTGTAAAAACCTTAACTGATCTATTATTCACTTGTCTTGGGGTTTTGGGAGAGGCAAAGAAGGCAAGAATCTTTGGAGAGGTGCTGCAGTCACACTGATTTGATGCGTTTGAATGGAGAAAAATATAACATTTTTTGAGAATCATCACTTGTCTAACCAGTGACTTTGGGTTAGGGTGGTTTCCGTAGGTTATCTGCGTCTGTTGATTTTCAGAATGACTTGTAGTAATGGTATTATGTTAGTTTGGAAGATGCCTTGTCCTACCTATAGGTATTCCATTATCTTTTCCATCTTTTGATGAATTTCCTCTCCTCAACAAAAGGGAAGAGAAAAGAACTCTCTCCCCCTCCTCCCCTCTCCTCCAAATCATCAAAATGAGGCTAAAATTTGGAAAAACAAGATTAGTTTTGCGTGAATTTGACAATTTGGTTATCTTTTTAGATATCTACCGTGGGTTCACTGATACCTTTGAACTGCCACAAAATATCAGAGTTTTGATGGTCATAACGAAACTTGTGTGCTATGTTCATATAACCAAGTCAGCTTTTTGCATACAAGAATTCCGATTCAGTTATATCTCCTGATATTCTTATTTCACCTATAAAGTTCAATGAAACAGACATTAGTTTATCTAACTATATAATGCTCTTTTTTTTTATATCGCGGGGGATCAAAGCGAGGAAATGTGGCAAATCAGAGGGAGCACCTGATATTGCTACTTGCAAATATGGATGTTAGGAATAGGAGTCTTGTTGATTATAATGTGGTAAAAGCTTGATCACTTTCTTCTATTCTCTCTATAGAAGCTTTTTTCTTGACATCTTTATTTCTTTCAAATATTGAATTAAAGCTCATTGCAGCTCAATAGTGGGACCATACAGAAATTGGAGGATAAAATTTTCAAGAATTATCGTTCATGGTGTAACTATTTGCGGTGTAAATCACATCTTAGGTAAGTTATTGTGCCGCTGTGTCTCAAGTTAGATTTCAGCAGGTATGATGTATTATTTCAGGTGGTTGAAGTTTTTTGATCTTGCAGGCTTCCTGAAAAATCTGACAACCAACGGTTAAAGCTTATTTACATTGCACTCTATCTTCTTATATGGGGTGAAGCTTCAAATATACGGTTCATGCCAGAATGCATCTGCTATATCTTCCACAATGTACGTTTTTTTTATAAGACCTTTTCATGGACTACTGTCAAGTTTGAATTAATATTAGCATGGCACACGCGCACATGTTAATCGTTTCATTCAACATAACATCTTGATTAGGAATTATGATTCACATGTTCCAGCAGCAGTTGAGTCCTTTGTTTTCCTAAAAGAGATAAATAAAATTTTAATTGAATTAAAGAAAAGCGCTGGGTATTTGTTTTTAATGGAAAAGGTATGATCTTCAAGAAAAGAGGAATCCTGAATAAGTAGAGAAAAAAGATTTTAAAAAGAATTAAAAAACAATGGCTTCTAGTCTCATTTCATATCCACTAAAGAAACTCCTAAATGCCCCCAGTTACATTGTACAACGAAGGAGCTAGGAAATTGATTGGTCCCACATTTGTTATGTGAAAAGGGATTGATTTTCTCATACCACTGCAAATATTGCACATTTATACATAATTTTATAATCCTTTCTCTCCAAACCCACCAACAGCATAAAAAAAATAAAAGACTCTTCCATCTGGCTATTGTTGCTGATGCTCCCCAGAGGTATCAGGAATTTTATTCTACATAGCCCAAACCAGACAACAAAGCATCAAAAAGGTCACGCGTCTCCCCATCATTAAGCCACATAAGAAAAGCATAATTTAAAAGTGCCTTATGAGGTCTACTTACTTGTAATTAGTTGCTAGGATTAAAGGTCTTAACCTTGGTTTCCCAATCTGTCTCTTTTGCTTGTTACGAGTTTTACAAAATCAGTTTACCAGAAGCATTTGTGCCAATTATGATAGAAGAATCATTGGAAATTAATCTTCTGCATATAATTCTCCTATCTTGGAAAATCAAGTGAATCGTTCTTAGGCTGGTATCTGTTAGCTTCCTGCAAAATGATTTTTTGATGCTTCATATCTGTTTTGTATGTGAGTGTAATGCTCTCCTTATTTCCCTATGTTTAAGATGGCACATGAAGTCAATGGAATACTGTATAGAAACGTGCATCCTGTTAGCGGGGAGACATATGAGACAGCAGCACCTGATAATGAAGCCTTTCTGAAGGGTGTTATAACTCCAATCTATCAGGTTTTGCGCAAGGTAATGTTTAACTCAATTCTTTGCTTATTATTTAACCCTCAATTGCATGTTACATCTGGAAAATGATTTCATTTCCTGAAAAAGGAAGCAAGGAGAAACAAAGGAGGCAAGGCTAGCCATTCAAAATGGAGAAATTATGATGATTTGAATGAGTACTTCTGGTGAGATCCTTTGAAGAGCAAGTTTTTTTTCCACATTTAGTCAAGACTACTGATAGCGAACTTTTTCTATCTTTTAGGTCTGACAGGTGTCTTAAATTAAACTGGCCAATGGACCTTAAAGCAGATTTTTTTATTCATTCTGAGGAGATTCCACCTGCAAATGAGGTATCTCTCTCTTCTATTCCCCTCCCCACAAAACCAAAAAAGAGGTGAAGGCATCAGAAAATTTTCCGGACCCCAGTGTGTTGTAGCCTTTTACTGAAGCATGTGAATAGCTTTACTTCACAAAAATGATAAATTACGGAGCACAGTGTTTGTTATCAACTGTTTCTTGTTGATCTTTAAATTTACCGCCATTTTTTAAACCTCTTTCAACTGGTTTGTTTTTTACTCCCCTAAAACGTGATGTAATGATGTCTTTTCAGCCATCAATAATTATGTTAGTCTATAATGTTGAACTCTTGAACTTCTTCCGTCTTCCTGAATTTTTATATTTTATGTGTTCCCCTGGGGAGTGGTTTATCATGCATTTCTTCCAAATATTTTTTGTTTAAGTTTTTGTGCTTCTTGCAGAGAACCGCCCAAGGCACGGGAAAGAGGAAGCCTAAAACTAATTTTGTTGAAGTCCGCACTTTTTGGCACCTCTTTAGAAGTTTTGATCGAATGTGGATATTTCTTATATTGGCTTTGCAGGTGGCCCAAAATGTTATGAGTTAATGTGTTCAATCAATTTATCTGCTAGGAATCAACTGAATATGAACTTGTTTTCCAGGCAATGATAATTGTTGCATGGAGTCCTTCTGGATCTATTGCAGCCTTTTTCGATGAGGATGTCTTCAAAAGCGTTTTGAGCATCTTTATCACTTCTGCATTCCTTAATCTTCTGCAAGGTATTGGTGAAATTCTCAAAAAAAAATCTCCTTTCCAGATTTTTTTTTGTTATTTTAATTTTTATTGCTTCTATTCCATTAGAAGGGAAAAGCTTTGATTGCCTTATTTTCAAGCAAATTAGCAGTTCTCGTGGAATGTGGACATCAATCAAATGAAATAAATCCTAAAGGAAATTTCGAAAGTTATATGAAACCTTAACATGAATTTTAAAAGTCTTGCAGATGCCTGTATCCTGCAATGGTTGTGAGCAACATTTCTGGTTTTCCCTTAACATTTTCACCTTTTTCTTTTGCAGCTTCTCTGGATATAATTCTGAGTCTTAATGCATGGAGGAGCTTAAAAGTCACACAAATACTACGGTATCTTCTGAAGTTTGCTGTGGCTGCTGCATGGGCTGTGGTTCTGCCAATTGGTTATTCAAGCTCTGTGTTGAATCCAACAGGACTTGTAAAGTTCTTTAGCACCTGGTCTATGGATTGGCAGAACCAATCATTTTATACCTATTGTATTGCAATTTACTTGATACCTAATATATTGGCTGCCATAATTTTTTTTCTTCCGCCTCTACGGAGAACCATGGAACGTTCAAACTGGCGGATTGTCACTCTTGTTATGTGGTGGGCTCAGGCAAGCATGTTTAACACGTTGTGTTTGTGTACATATGTGTGTGTGTGTGTTTTTCTGGTTTGGTTGATGTTCTAGATTTTTTTTTCTTTCCCTCCTCAACCTAGAGGTTGCCTTAAATATTTTTTTGCCTGCCTGCAGCCAAAACTATATGTAGGAAGAGGCATGCATGAGGACATGTTCTCACTTCTGAAGTAAGAAAACAGACGTTATTGATCGTTATTTTATTTTCATTTTTGTTTTTTAGGAGGGGATGAGTGAGGTTACTAGAAAATTGCATTATTTGGTGCAAATATTTAATTTATGTTAGAATTCTTGTTGGGAAATTTAACGTGAATTTGCTTCTGCTATAAATTAGAGATTCTTTCTCCTAAAATCTTGATTTTTTACTATGCACAGGTATACACTGTTTTGGGTCCTGCTGATAATCTGCAAGCTAGCATTTAGCTTCTATGTGGAGGTTTTCTCTCCTTGATCACCTTGTTGAATTTCAATACTCTTTTGGATAAGATTTTGTTAATAGTATTCTGAGTTTAAATGCATTAAGTACTCACAGATCACACACACATGTGCATGCATAGAGATGCTATAAGTTTGCTTATATGCATTTATTCAAAATTTGGATCTATACACATGAAACGAAGATATTCAGCTATAGAGCATGGAATTGTCATGAATAAGTTTAGGAGGGACTCTGAAGTCTTTCCACTTGTTGCTTAGCATGTCACAAATATTTGCACTTCTCAAATCAAAGAACAGTTCATGCAGTGGAGGTTGGGATTTAAAGGGATTGAAACCTAACTTCTTGAAATTTGTATCTATTTAACAGCCTTTGAATGTAGTTTCCATGTGAGACATTTTAAATTGCTATAAGGATCAAACTACTAGTTACATGGCTAATTAGAGAGAAAGAAATACAATTTCTGAGGGAGAGGGTATTGAAGCCTGTGTATAATACTAGGAGAGACAGTTTCCTGAATTTTCTTCTTTTGTTCCAGAAACAGATAACCCTGCTATGGGAAAGTAGGGTCAAAGTGCTAAACTTTGCTGGCCTTATCTCGTTTAAATCTTTTGCCACTAGCAAATAAGGAATACTTATATGCGCTGACTACCATTCTAATAGTAAGGAGGAGTACAACTTCTTTTTACATTTCTCAGGAGCCTTTACCGTTAATAATTAAAATTACGATATTTTTTAACAAAAAAAAATGCCAAAAACAAGCTGGTAAAATCCTTTGCTTATCAATCATCGCACTTCTCATGAGTTTTTGCAGCAACTATACTATGGATGTGGCAAAATAGAAAAAGTGATTCTGTATTTTTCCATTCTATAGGCTCTTTACTTTTTATGTGGAACGTGTTTTCTTTATTAATCTGTCAAATTCATTCAGCTTATAACCTGTATCCTGCATATTTGTGAATAGATACTGCCTCTAGTTGAACCAACGAGGTTGATTATGGAGATTAAGGTTGATAACTATCAATGGCATGAATTCTTTCCTCGACGTAATATTTCACCCTTTTCAATGATTATTTGTACTTTCTTTCATCACGAAGCTGTAACTAAGTCTTGTTTTGAAACCTTTGTAGTTACGCATAACTTTGGTGTTGTCATCTCAATATGGGCCCCTGTTCTTCTGGTAAGTGGACTGAATAAGAGGTTTAAGGAAAGAAACTTCCTAGCATTATGTTGCATTACAAGCTTTTTCAATAAGGTAAATTCCGTTATTGTGCTAGGTTTATTTTTTGGATGCACAAATATGGTATGCTATATTTTCTACACTTGCTGGTGGGATTCAAGGAGCCTTCAACCATTTGGGTGAGGTTAGTGGTCATTTGTCTCTCCTATAATGATATATTAGCAATCATATGATGTGCAATGATCCTATTCACCCAACATTGTTTTAATTGTTATAAGAGATCTGAAATACCAGTTCATGTTCGTTGTATGGAAATTGTCACTTTACAAGTGGCGGTTTTGATCGTGCATTATAACTTTTGATTTTCCAGATAAGGACACTTGGGATGCTGAGGTCCAGATTTGAATCCGTGCCTTCAGCTTTCAGTCGCCATCTTGTGCCATCATCAGATGAGGATGCTACGAGGAACCGTTTGCCGGTAGCAATTCTAGCAAATCTATGTATTAG
This sequence comes from Salix caprea, assembly GCA_964035475.1. Taxonomy (NCBI): domain Eukaryota; kingdom Viridiplantae; phylum Streptophyta; class Magnoliopsida; order Malpighiales; family Salicaceae; genus Salix; species Salix caprea. Next base: position 13,922,960 of record OZ037755.1, on the reverse strand, counting down.
TTTGCTATCTGCGCTAGCTGTCTGATATATATTTCTTTTTTTTCACGATGTTCCATTTGGATGCATTTTGTTCCAAATACAAAAGCAGCTATATTATTTGGTCTTCTGATTTATTTTATACAACAATCAATTGGAACTTTCTCCTTTGTCTTTGGCTAAATTGACCGTTCTCTTCATGTCAGGATGAGCAGCAAGAAAGAAAAAATATTGTAAATTTTTCACACGTGTGGAATGAGTTCATAATTTCCTTGAGAGAAGAAGATCTGATCAGCAATCAGTTGAGACTCTTCTTGCTAAATAAGTATCCAATATGTCAAGTGCATCATATTTTATAGTTGCAAGATTTTAATTTTGCTTCACTGTCCAGTGAAAGAGACTTGCTGCTTGTGCCGTATTCTTCAAGAGATGTCTCTGTCGTGCAGTGGCCTCCTTTTTTGCTTGCTAGCAAGGTATTACCTTCTGTCATTGTTATTCTTAATGTTTGCACTCAATGCAAATTCGATTCCAATTTATTTCATTGTGTTGATTGGCACACGACAGATTCCTATAGCATTGGACATGGCAAAAGATTTCAAGGGGAAGGAGGACGCTGAGTTGTATAAGAAGATGGATGATTATATGCGATCAGCAGTAACTGAGTGTTATGAGACATTGAAGGAAATAATAGACGGCCTTCTGGAAGATGATGCAGATAAGGGGTAAGAAGCATCTGTCTTGTGAGCTTGAGTCCCGGGAGTAATATTAGATGAATATGGCCATATATGATTGATTATTTATCCCTTTTTTATTATTATTCTTTCTAAATAGGATTGTAAGTCAGATATGTTATGAAGTAGAGATGACGATACAACAAAATCAGTTTTTGAATGCATTCCGGATGAGTGGATTGCCTATGCTTACTGAATATCTGGAGAGATTTCTAAAACTCTTGGTAATGTGCTTTCTTATGCTTCCTTTTCCTTTTTTCCTTTTTCTTTAATTTTTGAGCATTTCAGCTTGTAACTTGTCATTGTGGTCTGTACTTGCTCCTATTTGAGTGCTCACACTAGAATTTTTTGACAGCTGAGTGATCAAGAAGATGTTGATGACACGTACATATCTCAGATAATAAATGCTCTCCAGTCTATTATAGAAGTTATCACTCAAGATATCATGACGCAAGGCCATGAGTAAGCTCTGAATGATATCTAATTTACTGGGGATGTCAAAATGGTTATGATAGACTGAGTTGTGATTACTAAACATTTAGATACATATACCTGCAGAATCCTGGAAAGGGCTCACTCTGACGGCATAAGGGATGACAGTACTATAAGAGAACAGAGGTTTGGAAGGATAAGTGTAGGCCATCTAGGCCATCATAACAAGAATTGGAGGGATAAGGTTGTCCTCATACTTAGGCATATTTTTTACTAATGTCATGTTGTGATTTCACATATACATCTTTAATTTCTTGCTGTTTTATACTTCTCCCGTAGGTCAAGAGGCTCCATTTACTTTTGACTACCAAGGAATCTGCCATAAATGTGCCCTGGAACTTGGATGCTCGTCGCCGAATAACTTTCTTTGCAAATTCTTTATTCATGAACATGCCGAAGGCTCCGAAAGTCCGAGACATGTTCTCTTTTAGGTGAGAGATTGAACAATGTAAAACTCGTAAGAAAAAAATGTTATAGATGGGAGTAGCTTTTGTCTATGCTTTCATCAGGGAAACATCAAATTCTCAAATAAATCATTTTCAACAATGATCATGGCATTCTGCCACAATCTGATCAGAAGTGAAGAAATGATACCATTCTCATGCAAACATGATAATGATTGTGTTTATAAGGATTACACAGTTTCTTTTCTTATTCACTATCTTTGTAAATGGTCATATGCTTTTACTTCTCGTTTTCTTCTGTATCGATTATCCTTCATTGGTCACAAATAGAGGGTTACTTATTTCCATTTTTTTCTGCTCTGACTTTAGATGTATTTTTTGATATTATTAGTGTTTTGACTCCATATTACAAAGAAGATGTTCTTTATTCTGATGATGAACTTCACAAGGAAAACGAAGATGGGATAACAATTTTGTTCTACCTAAAGACCATATATCGTGGTGAGTGAGTTTCGCACCAGTTCCTGCATCACACTTTTGGTCTTTTATAGTGAGGTTTACTTACCAAGCACAAATGACTACAAAATAGATGAATGGAAAAATTTTGAGGAACGCACAAGTACAAAGGATGCCAAAGAGAAGATGGTGGAGCTTACTCGTCAATGGGTATCCTACAGGGGGCAGACCCTTGCTAGAACAGGTTTGAATAGTGAAGATTTTTGCAGCTGCACTTACAATCTTCATTTCTGGATGTTGACTAGACTATCATGTGGTCACATATATATATCTCAATTTTTTTTTTCCAGTGAGAGGGATGATGTACTATAGGCACGCCCTACAACTTCAGTGCTTATTGGAATTTGAAGGAGACCATGGTTTGTGGTTTCTTAACATATATACACATTAAGATTTATGAAATTTAGCATTTGATTACATTGCCTCTAATGGTTCATTCTCTTTTTCATAAACTAATCACCGTTTCGCTTTGCAGCGGTTTCAAGTGCCTTGGACCCTGCGCAGTATCAGAACGCTTTTGATCATGCAGAAGCTCTGGCCGATTTTAAGTTCACCTATGTTGTTTCTTGTCAAGTTTATGGGGCTCAGAAAAAATCCACTGAAGCCCGGGACCGAAGTTGTTACAGTAATATTCTGAATCTAATGTTAGCGTAAGTTGAAATTATGTCTTTATGCGTTACATGAAGCTCTCCATTTAAATGCAAAAGGTTGATGGGATCCTTAATTTTATAACATTATTGCAGGAATCCTTCGCTACGTATTGCTTACATCGACGAGAGAGAGTTGACAGTGAACGGAAAATCTCAAAAATCGTATTACTCTGTTCTCGTCAAAGGAGGTGACAAGTATGATGAGGTATGGGACTGACTCCTTGTTTGGTGCAGAATTTAAGTGCTGCTGGATTTCTATGATAAAATTTAGTGGATTAATTGGTAACTTCCAGTTAAATTTATTACATGTGAAATTGCAATTAAGGTTTGGAAATTGCAGTGTTGTGTTCTGGAAAAAATCTAGTTAGTGTCTGCAAGATAATCATATGAAGTACTTTGTTATCTGCAGATGTACATAAATTGTGCTGTAAGGGACTGTTTATAAGGAGAAATTACATTTATGTTATGTTTCCCTAACTGCTTAGTTTAGCACCTTATTCATTTACTGAGTATGAGGAACATGCCCTGCCTTTGCGTTCTCAAGAACAAAAATTAGAGTAGCTGATTGTTAATGCTGCTCCGGTACAATCTGAAACATGTTATCTTATATGTTTTCCTTGTTACATTGCTAGGAAATCTACCGAATCAGGCTTCCAGGTCCTCCAACAGATATTGGTGAAGGAAAACCTGAAAATCAAAATCATGCCATTATCTTTACTCGTGGAGAAGCCTTGCAGACTATAGACATGAATCAGGTGGTTAGCTTTTTCTTTATCCTTCTGTTTGTAAATTACATCTCATAGGAATTCACTAAACTTTCCTTTTGTTTTCAGGACAATTACTTTGAAGAAGCTTTTAAAATGAGAAATGTGTTGGAGGAGCTTAAAAAATCTCATCGTAGGAAACAAAACCCTACGATTTTGGGTGTCAGGGAGCATATATTTACTGGAAGGTCAGCCTTACCATTTAATGGTTGTGCTAACACGTGTTAGCATGCAAGAGAATTATGCTGTAGAACAAAGCTGATTTTGACAGTATAAACCCTTATATTTCATCCTTTTCATTTGACAGTGTTTCATCACTTGCTTGGTTCATGTCCAATCAGGAGTCCAGCTTCGTGACTATTGGCCAACGTGTTTTAGCTAGTCCTCTAAGGTAAGCCTACTTTTAGCCACCAATCAAAGTATAGTATTATATGCAATTTACAATTTGAATTCTCTTTCCATCAGTTAGAATTCTCTTTCCATCAGTTAGAATTCGTATCTGCGTACCTTTCTATTGTTTTCCTTTTAAGTCTAAAGCATGTGAGGAAAAAATCTCAAACCTCAGATGGATGATAATTCACTGCTTGAGGAGAATAAAATTCATAATCAGAAATGTTTGCGTTATTTGCTCCTGGGGAGAACAGACTGGTTTCCCAGTTGCGTTAATTCTCCCAATAAGGACCATCTTATATGTAAATCACCACTTGAGTGGTTTCCCCTTTTCCTCAGAACAGACTGGTTTTGCTCTTTGACCAGTACAAGTTATCTGAATGAACTTAACAATGAGCTTTGGTCCAGATTAAAAGTAGTAGAGACCACAAAACCCTGGCAGAAACTATTTATATACTAGAGGACTCTAAAACTCCTTTAACTTTCAAATCTGAGAAAAATTGCAAGCTTCAAATTATTTAGACACCCTGTGATGGTTATTTGCTTGTCTTTAATGTCTCGAATTCAAAATGTCAAATATTTCGTCTTTCTTGAATTCTTCAATTTGCCTAGACATGAATTCAACTAGTCCAACAGTTCTTTAATGGAGAGAGGTCCGATCCTTTTAGAACAGAACAACTCAAATTTACAGGAGCGTTTTATTTTTTATTCTTTTGGATGAAAACGGTGTCTTCTCTCTTGCTTGTGTCATAGCAAACTATTTGAAGTGCCTTGTTTCCGTTGACATGCACTGTTGTATTTTGCAGTTCTATAGCATTTTTGTTGTTTTTGACATGCAATGTTGGATGTTGCTCTAATTCAAATATTCTGTCTTGTGCTCAAAAATCTAATTTAATTCTGTTCATTTACCGATTTAAGATTCTAATAAATGTTGTCTAACTTCATAGGGTACGATTCCATTATGGCCATCCTGATATATTTGACAGACTATTCCACATAACAAGGGGTGGCATAAGTAAAGCTTCAAAAATAATAAATTTAAGTGAGGACATATTTGCAGGTAATTTTATATTGGATCTGAACACTATTACCATTAGATTTAATTATCATGCCATGATTAAGCATTTGAATGTCTTCAGGATACAACACAACTCTACGTGGGGGATATGTAACGCATCATGAATATATCCAAGTAGGGAAAGGTCGTGATGTGGGGATGAATCAGATATCGTCTTTTGAGGCAAAGGTTGCAAATGGAAATGGAGAGCAGACACTTAGCCGTGATGTTTATCGGCTAGGGCGCCGTTTTGACTTCTATAGGATGCTCTCATTCTACTTTACAACAGTTGGTTTCTATTTCAGTAGCATGGTATGTTGAAATGCTATCTTTATTTTACTGTCTTTTTGCCGAGCAAAAGTCTAAGTTTCTTGCTTTCTTTCATAGTCTTCTTGGCTACTGCTGGTGCCTGGTGGTATCTCTTTTGCTTTAAGTTTTCTGAGTTATGGTGGTTTGTTGATCTCCTTGAGGAGTTCCACATCTGGAGCTCCTAGGTGATTTCATTCCATTCATTGCTTCTGTTTTAGGAAATGCCCTTTTCTTCCTCCCTATTTATGTTTTTTTTTTCAATTTAAATAAGAAATGGATAGCATAACTCTAACTAGGCTCCACGGTAAATGTAGCTCAGGTTATTCTTATCTACATATTCCAAGCTGTTTATGGAGGACGAAGGTCATTTATGCTGGTATCAAAATTTAAACAATTAAACATTAAGAATAAGAGCAGTTTGTTTCAACTGGGGCCCTATGCTTCAGTCCTATGCGGTGACCAATATTACGTAGTAATGGTTTCTCAATTATTTTCTGAATTAATGAGGTACATAAAATGGAGACCCCAGTTTTATGGAATTCAAAAGCGCTAGATACCATCAGGTGATTCAGGTCACTTGGCCAGCTGGTTACTTGTGAAGCCATTTTAATATTCCTACCATGATTTACTTCAGGTTTGATTTGGTGTAATTTTGTCGTTTCAGGTAACTGTGATTACTGTATATGTGTTCTTATATGGACGCTTATACTTGGTAATGAGTGGATTAGATAGGGAGATTCTTATGAACCCGATCATAAATGATAGCAAGGTCCTTGAACAGGCTATGGCTCCTCAGTCCATTTTTCAGCTAGGATTTTTCTTAGTGCTGCCCATGGTTATGGAAATTGGCTTGGAGAAAGGGTTCCGCACTGCTCTGGGTGATTTTGTCATTATGCAGCTACAGCTTGCATCTGTGTTCTTTACATTCCAGCTTGGAACCAAAGCACATTATTTCGGAAGAACAATTCTTCATGGTGGTTCCAAATATCGAGCTACTGGGCGTGGCTTTGTTGTTTTCCATGCAAAGTTTGCAGAAAACTACAGGCTATACTCACGAAGTCACTTTGTTAAAGGATTGGAATTATTTATACTGTTGATCGTGTATGAAGTCTACGGGGCATCATATCGCAGTTCAAGTCTTTTTTTGTTCGTCACAATAACGATATGGTTCATGGTTGGATCCTGGTTGTTTGCTCCATTTGTGTTCAATCCATCTGGATTTGACTGGCAAAAAACAGTGGATGACTGGACAGATTGGAAACGGTGGATGGGCAATCGTGGTGGTATAGGAATTTCTCCTGATAAAAGTTGGGAATCATGGTGGGATGGAGAACATGAACATCTCAGACACACAAATTTCAGGGGATGGTTGCTTGAAATAATCCTTGCATTTCGCTTCTTTATCTACCAATATGGCATTGTCTACCACCTTGATATATCCCATCACAGTAAAAGCTTGCTGGTACAATCCATATTTGAGTGATGTTTTGTCGTACTTTTTGGTTTATTTCTGCTACCATAAACTAACTTCTCTACTATAAACTTAAAATCTTTGTTGTAGGTTTACGGACTTTCATGGATAGTTATGATAAGCGCTCTCTTAGTCCTCAAGGTATGTGGCAGGCCAATGGAACTCATGTAGAAAGTAAATGTGATTAGCAGGAGCTTGAATAAATTTTTTCAACATTTATACACCAAATAATTGTATTTAAAACTAGCAAATCAGCATTTTAAGTTTATATCTTGACCATTTGAATGTAGAATAGAACGGTATTCTCTAGTAATGTCTCTCAAGCAAGTGCGCGTCTAATGTCTATTGCTTCAACTTACTCTACTGCTGCCTGTGTTTCAAATGTTGCTCTCAGATGGTGTCAATGGGGAGAAGGAAATTCCGTACGGACTTTCAGCTCATGTTCAGAATTCTCAAGGCACTCCTATTTCTCGGCTTCGTGTCAGTGATGACTGTTCTATTTGTGGTCTTTGGTCTCACAATACAAGATTTATTTGCTTCCATCCTCGCGTTCATGCCTACCGGGTGGGCCATTCTTCTTGTAAGTGGACGACTTTTGTTCAGAATGTGTGATAATATACTTCAAAAGTTCTCCTTCAGTTGGTCACTGCGTGATTAAATCCTCTTTATACAGATCGGACAAGCATGCAGGAACCTGTTCAAGTGGATAAGATTCTGGGATTCGATGAAGGAGCTGGCGAGGGCATACGAGTACATCATGGGCTTATTGCTTTTCATGCCCATAGCCATCCTGTCATGGTTCTCGTTTGTTTCAGAGTTCCAAACTCGCCTGCTCTTCAATCAAGCATTTAGCAGAGGCCTCCAGATTTCTATGATTCTTGCGGGAAAGAAAGATGGAAACGATACTGTAAGGAAAGACGACGCTGATGCGGGGAAGAGGAGGGAAACGGCACTGTAAAGAAAGACGGCGCTGATGCGGGAAAGAAAACATCATCTAAATAGATATTCTACAAGTAACTTTCAATTTGTTTATTCTGTCTCCTCGTATCTAAACTTGGTTGGAAGTCCGAGTTATTTGTACAAAATCGGTTGATATGATCTTTTTTTTCTCTATGTGGAGGTGTTCTTTTAGGAAAATAGGGTCCTTATTCTTTTTATCTTATTTTAGTTTCTTTTTATCCCTCATGAGAAATGATGTCCGTAAACTAGTGAAGACATATATATGGAAGGTCCAAAATGAAAGGGATGAAACCTCAGGGTGTATTTTAAAACAAAAATTATGATTTAGGGGGTGAAATTGGCAATACCACTAAACTTTGCAATTTGTCCTGATAATAATGCAATGCCTATTTGCCCCTTCGCAATTTTGCCCAAAGAAGCAGCCTTTGAAGAGTGGAGCTCGAGCCGGACCCCGTCACCCCTTGCAGGTTGCCGTCCGTCACCCCTTGCAGGTTGCCGTCCGTCACAATAAAAGAAGAGGGGGGGAAACCCTAAAAACTGCATCCATCCATCCATAGCTCCAATCTCTTCTCGTCACTCTCACGGATTGAAGAAGCCCTTGATTATATTTTTGGGCTTTTAGATTGATTTTAAAGTTACTCGGAAAAAAAATGAATATCCAGCAGCAGCAGCAGCAGAATCAATCAAAACCGCCCTCTTGGGAAGCCATATCCAAGCACTTCTCTCTTCCTCTCTCCGATGCCGCTAACAATCTCGGTACCTCTCTTCCTTTATCCCGCATTTGGACTTTCAAATTTCAAATTATTATTTTTATATTTTTTATTAATATTTTGTGTAATTATTGGAGCAGGCGTTTGTGTCAGTGTGCTTAAGAAAATCTGCCGCGAGAATGGTCTTGATAGATGGCCATATCGCAAGGTCAATTTTTCTTTTTCTCGATCCCTATCAGTAATTTTCTCTTCTGTTTTTTTTTTTGGTAGACATGAATTTCTTCTATAGAAACTTAATTACTTCTCCCCATCATTTCAGTACTTAGCTGGAAAGAGTATAGAGGACATTAGAAGGTATGCTGCTAGAGAAAAACTCAAAGCCCTTTCCGACCTCGCAAAGGCTGCTAACAAAAGGTGTGTGTATGTTTTTTTATATATACTAATTAATGCAAGCAAATTACAGAGTTTTAATATTTGAAGCTGTTAGTTTTGTCATAAATTTGAATTTGTAATTGTTTTTGTTTGAGTAACAAGATTTAAGAAATTGGATTGTGTGGTAATATAATTTTATCTGAAGAAAAAATTACTTAGGTTTGTTTTTGTTGTTCTTACTAAATAAAGATCTCGACCAAGATAAAGACTTTTTAACGGGGAAGAGATAGAAAGAATAGATTTTTGTGAGCTTTGATGTTGGTGGCAATGGTTGGATTCGCCTTTTGCTATATTTGATAGGTTTTCTTTATGTGTCTGCATTCAGAATTGGTTTCTGGATGTGCATGCTTATTCATTATCCTTGCTTCTTGGATTGATTAGGAGTGTGGAGGTGGGTTTTTTTTTATGGACAAGAGTGCCTAGCAGATGGTGTGTTAGTTGCAGTTGTCTTTATCTCTATTATGAGTAGTAATTTTGTTCGTGATCTAAGTGAACAGCAGCAGGTCATGAGAGAATTCAGATATCACCTAGCAAATTACTCATGATGGAATGCTTGACATGATGAAAACAATTCTATCATCTAAATCCATTTAAATTATATGCTCTTTAATTTATGTGTACTCATTTTGATTCAGTTTCTTTCTTTGGCATATTTTCATGATCTGGTCAGTGGTATCCAGCAGCAAAACAATGAAAATTCCAAACCTCACAAATTGCAGCAGCAAGGAACTAAGGATGTTCCAGTTGGGCGGCAACATATCACACTCACTCCAGGGCTGGCCAAAGGATTGATGGGTTTGGATGAGTTTAAATATGGATTTCCATCAGATGGTTTATCAACAGCTACGAATAAATGGTGGGATAGCAGCCTGTCTGGTACTCAAAGGGCCACAGATAGAGTTGGAATTGAGACTGATGAAGATGACAGCCATCAATCTGATGAAAAGACAGATGCTGGTACAAGTGTGATGATCGTAGACAATGAGACTGCTGAGAATGGAAAGATGGAGAGTAATGAAATTGATCCACAAGGGACTGGTTTATTGACGTCTGTTAGGAAAAGAGCTGTTGAAGAAGGGCGAGAAGCACTTAAACTTGGTGTCCACCGCACTTATGGTGCAAACAAGTTAGGCAGGAAACAGAGAGCTTTGCTTCTTCGAATATTTGGATCTTCATTGCCCAAACAATGGATTCAGGACTTGTGTTCAAATAGAGTTGAATTGTAGACATGAGTAACAGTTTCTACTAAGAATGTAAAGTGTCAGCTTTAAAACTGCCTAATTGAGTCATGAATATCACAAGCGAGGTTTTTCATCCACGTGTTTCAAGAATCTGTTGAATGATGATCATGGTTTTATGTAACAATCCTTAGATCTTTTTATGAGTAAATGTATATGCCTGTCGACTCTGCAAACATTATATGTGATTCTTACTTTTCTTTTTATGATATGCTGACATTTTATAACTTGATTGAACTCAACGAGCAACTAGTATAGGACTATAATTTAGTTGAATGTATGTATTGCAGCACAGGACTTTGTCACCAGCTGATGGGACTTTACTGCATTTGATCAGAAATGCCAGGGACGTGCTTGTTTTTAAGGGATTTAGTATATACTTGTTTTTAGAATCAATATGTTGTACCAGTCAAAAAAATAAGACAAAACAATGTCATTTTTATCTTGATTTAAATTTTGGCTTATTCTTGATTTTTCAGCCGAAATGTTCCGGCTGTTCTGTTTTGGTCGGATAATGTTTTTTTTAAATAATGAATAATTTTACAATATCAATCATGTCTCTTAATAGTTAATACGACTGTTAGATTGAGATGAAATTTTATGAGTTTCTTGACATATTTATATATATTATATTAAAATTTCAAAGCAATCAGAGAATGTAATGACCTTGCGAGATTGATGATGGTATTCTTGTAATATTATACATGTTCATAATTTTGTTCAGAAAAATCATTTTATTGTGTCTTTTTTAGATTAAATTACACAATTCTATTTATTTTTAGATTTGAATTTTTATATATATATATATATATATATATATATATATATATATATATATATATATATATATATATATATATAGTATAACCCCAAAACAGCGCACTAAAACGCTAGAAACCAAAACATTTCTTTCCAATTGAAAAACAAAGCATCAACCGAAACAATATTGATAACTTGGTTTTCATCACTTTTAATCTGACTTGCAGCATCTAAGTCATGTTGCATTTTTGTCAAGAATAAATGGTCATTAACCCATCTTTGCCATCAAAAGTATGGTATTCACAATACTATGAAAATAAAAGGTCTGTCATGCAGGCCATCCGAAATTTCTTTTTTTCCATGTAAAATAGAGGGAGGAGCACCGTGAAATTCTTAACAGCATGGATAAAAAATATTATTCTGCATATTTTTCTTTGCCCGTCCCAGTTCTTGGTCCCAAATTCTGACTTGTGTGGAGACGGCCATTTTTTAAATTCTTCGGTCCAAATGTCCTCGACTTTAAACAAATTATCTCTACTCTCACTGGTTTGCCTGCAAGAACACAAATTGGGCCAGAAGCTCTCCCTCTTCTTATTTGTCTATCTTCGAGGGATTCGAGTCTGATTGATCCATAGCAGTTTCCACCAGTCAAATCAATCTGTCATATGGACAACGCTTATATCTGACACTATCTTCTTAATGATCATTGGCGAAAAGTAGTCCAGAAATAGCTTTTCGGAAGCAAACACCATAAAGCATATCTTAACGCGTTCTTCATAAAGGACAAACAAAAAAACAGAGGAGGTACAGCAGTGATGCAGAGTAAAAAGTTTCAAGCCTAATGCAACTACTAATCTGATGGAGTTAGTGACTAACAGTTGTTGGGTCTATTGTTGAAAAAAACTTTCCTTGAATTTTTTTACAAATTGGTTATGGAATTAAACATAAAAGACCGCAACTGGAAAAACAAAAACATGAAGGATAAAAACATGGGTGCCGTGAATTGATACAGTGATTAATCTAATCATTATATATATTTTATAATTATGATATAATATAATTGTAATTGTAAGATATGAACTTTATTTTGGGAATGACTGGCCATTAAAATATCACCGAACCCGCAGGCAAGCGGGAGGATAGCTACAGTTGTGTATGGATGATCTGTCACGTGACAACTCAATCCCACTGTCTCGAAGCAATGGATTTCCTTAAAAAAGCTGTAGCATTTCTCTGATATTTTACTCTGCTAGGTATCTTTTCCGGTGAAATAGAGCATGGCAGAGCTTGATTATGCCCATCACTAACGGGTGCTGAGCGATTAGATGATGGAATGGGTGAGGGTAGAGAGATAAAGTATCTGCCATCTTTCTGAGTGTTTCCAGAAACTTTATTGAGGAAAACCCACATACCAAACAAAAAGATGACCCCAAAATTCAACTTCGTTGAGAAGAGAAAAGAATTGGGGTTCTGGAATAAGAGTGTGCCATTGTTGGATTGGATTGGAACTATGATATTGAAGCCTTGATTCTGTCCTGGTTGATCAAGACAGGTCCTGATTCTTTGACGAGAAGGATTGTTTCCCGGCGAATACCCTAGAAGACGGCGATTCGACGGCGATATTGGTGAGGGCCTGGTATCTGAACCGAAATTCGGGCGAGGAATCTTGGCCATCGAATAAACGGGCCTTCTTCTTGGAATTTTTAGCCGCTCTTACAATACCCTTTTTCTCTTCGATCAAGGGTGGCGGTACGGGTACCCTTCAATTTTTTAAGATTTTAATTTCAGATTTGTTATGCAAGAAATGTTTTGCTTTTTAGAAGGCTCGTTATTTTTTATTTATTTTTTAAAAAATAAAACACTAGGAAGGTGTATTTTAATTTCAGGACAAACATGGACTGCACATGATTTTTTTTATGTGAATTTGTTTAGTGTATTTTGAGCAATATAAAAAATATTTTTAATAGCGTCTAAAGTTGTTATAAGAAAAAAATTGTCCCGCTTAAAAAACATAACAAGCCTATTTACTTCTCTAAACGAAAATTATTAATAATAAAATTATTATATTGCGAACATAATGAATTTATAGGTTAAATGTATAGGTTAATGAATTAATAAAACCTATGGTCGGTTTGTAGTGTTGCTTGAACCAGTAAAAAATTATTATGTATTTGATATGAAAATTAAAATACTAATAATAAAGTCTTCATGAAAAATCGTTTCATAAAAGTTTTTTAGGAGGATTTTAAACATGATTTTATCGAGTTTATTAGTTTTTAGCTTTCAATCAAAAATAAAATATGAAAATGCTATTTTGATTTTTTTTTTATTAACTTGCTTTAATGACTGTAAAAAACAAATCAAGAAAAACAACGATTTCAATTAAAAACAATGTATGCACTAAAAGATATATTAATAGAAAAAATTATCTTGGTAGAAAAACAATAACTATATTTCCATACTTAATAACAATATCAAAAAAATTACATGACACCTAAATATTATTTTGTAACATTTTAAAATGATGGATATAGTAAAATCACTCCATATAAAGAATCTTTTCTCTTAATTTTTTTTTAAATTTTTTTTTATTAACATAAATATCCAAATCAACTTGCTCATATTTAAAAGTATCTCTTCCTTTCATCTATACAGTATATGTCATCGCAATAGCTTTCGGGAGAAATTTTACAGTGATGAAGCTGTAATTAGAAAAATCATAGCCTAGCCATTAATTAACATACCATGTTATCAACCCTCCAAATCCAAAAAACAAATCAATTATATTGAGAAATAATCTTGTTTTAGGTTGTTAATCCTTACAAAGAAGAAATAATTACATTAATTTGGCTTTAATTGTTTGCCTTTAATTTTATCACATTAGTACCAAAAAATAAATATTATATTAAAAGTGATTGTTTCCATTTAATCTCCCATATTAATAGTTGTGAAGGATAGAAAGTTAAACATGATTAATGATTTTTTTAGATTTGATGACATGGGGCGACGACATGACATACAAGTCAAGCTTGTGACTTGTAGGATTCTATTAGTTATAGTTTAAGCGCCATGAAATTTCTAAATTTTAATTGGTGGATGATAATAGCTGTATGTCATAGCAATCATATATTTATATATGGAAAAAATTAATATCACTTGGTGCACGGCAGAAAAGATAAATCCCGTTAACGATACTGCTACAAGCAATGACTCATGTTTTTTTTTTTAATATACAATAACCATCGTTCGAGGTGAAAGTGATAATAATGAAAATAAATAAAAAAAATTATTTTGAATTGAAAAAATTTGATGATTTCAGATTATTTTTATATATTGATATTAAAAATAATTTTTAAAAAATAAAAAAATATTATTTTAATATTATTTTTGAGTTTTAAAAGTATTTTTGAAAAAAAAATATTATTTTCTTAACCTTTTTTTATCGAATTAGAATAAATTTAATTACTGTATCCTGTATGCTTCTTGTTTTCACTTATATAACTACTTTCACCATCGTCATTTTATCATCGGTTGTAGTTATTTAACAATCAAATTTTATTTGTTTTTTATAGTTTTATGTTCGAGTCATGTGATTATTAATATAATAGTTATTAAAGATTTATATAATCATTAATCTCATGGCTCATGAAACTAGTTGAGTTACGCGCAAGCTAACTCGGATATTAAAAACAATCCATCTCCGTAGTAGTCTGTAGTAGTTTATCAAGAATTTGTGTTTTTTTTTTAAAAGCCGATTTATGGACTTGAAAATTGCGAGAGAAAAAAAAGATTTTACATAGTGAGAGCTAAGTTTCAACACAAAGTGACAGGAAATATATATAACAAATTACAATATCCACACCAACTTTCAAACAAATACTAAAATAAATTTAGATTCTTGATGGGAGTAGAAACACCGAAACAGCAATCACCAGTTCACGTCTAGTTTAGTAAAGGTGTTTTTCCGCGTGCCATTCACGTGATGCATGTGCAAGGCTTCTAGGAAAGCAAGTGGCCATGGAGGAGAAGGGGCTGTGTATAACTCACACGCACACTTCAGCTGCCTTTTTCTCTCAACCGTTTATTTTTCTAGATGCAAAAAAAGGTTACACTTCACATGATTTATGATGATCAGACGGTTACATCTGGCCATGTTAATGAAGTCAAAGCTGGTGCTAAGCCAATCTCTCGAGTGGCACCCATGAGAATCGACTCCGATTGGCTCCTCATCTCTCCTTGTTTATTATTATTGATTTTCTTCACCCAACAAAATTTTCTGTGCCATTATATATTTCAATTTCCAGAATTTTCTAATATGATTCCTGAAATGAAATAATTTAAAAGGATTTGTATTTTTGATAATTGAAAAGGAATTGTTGGAGGCATACTTTAATCAAAAGCAATTATGCTTCAAATCGAAGCCTCTCCGACCCTCCCCGATAAGCCCTGGTGGCATTATCTCCTTCCAAGCCATGATTAGTTTATTTGTTAATATCGAAAGACTCTTTTCAGGTTCAGAATGTTAGGTTTGGCCGAATTTACATTGACATAACTACCCTTCATAACCGTTGCAACTTGCAACATTATTTACATCGACACAGAGTTCATTACCTGGTCGAGAGGAAGACAAGGAATACATGAAAGGCTGGATGCTACAGAGACCTGATTTTGTCTTGCGGTC
Source organism: Salix caprea (assembly GCA_964035475.1). Taxonomy (NCBI): domain Eukaryota; kingdom Viridiplantae; phylum Streptophyta; class Magnoliopsida; order Malpighiales; family Salicaceae; genus Salix; species Salix caprea. The sequence goes on along the minus strand of OZ037755.1, from coordinate 13,907,420 downwards.
AAGGAACGACTGCTTGCGTGGATTTTATTTATTTATTTTTTTAATTGTAAAGTGACCTGGAAAAAAAATAGACTTGAAACTTGAAAGTAGTGCTCTGTTTTTTTTTTAAAAAAAAGTAAATTTATTTTTGGCATGCCTTCTTTGGTTCCTTATTATTTCATGGCTATAAACAATTATCAGTTAAAAAACACCAATATAAAAACGAAATTGCAAGTGCGTGAAGGCTGTGCACGTGTGTCCTAAATTTTTTTCTTTTAACATCGTACACAGCACAGGATGGGTTAATATATTTTTCTGGGTCACAGCGGATTAGGACATTGCACCTTATATTTTTATGCTCATATCTCATATGATCGGGAAAAACAAATCAGCAAGAATTTGTATAAAAGATAAGGGTATTTTTATTTATTAACTTTTTTAAAAAATAAAACAGCATAATTTAAAAAATAGTGAAATAACATATTTTATTTCAAAAACAAATAAATCAAATGAGATGGCACAAACTAGACCGAATGAAGAAGAGAGATGAAAAAAATCTAATAAAAATAAATTGACAGAACAAATCAATTAATATAAAAAAAAATGATATCAATTATGAATGGAATAGATCATACACGTCATCCAAATGCAAAACGAGTCATCTCGAGAGTGTGATATATTTTAGTCCTTGTTGATAACATTTCCTTGTATTATATTAAAATGTCTCTAATAGAACTTTTTTTTTCCTAATTTTTTTTTAATTTCTCAATTGCTTTTAAACAAAGAATATGACTCATCAAGGTTATTATTGATCATATATATATATATATATTTTTTTATGTTATTGAAATCATTTAATCGAGAGAGAGAGAGAGAGAGAGATGTTATGGTGATGATGTAATTGAGAGTTTGAGACTAATAATAATGATGCATTTTACACTTAACAGGAGAGAGAGAGAGATTAAAAAGAGATGTGTATTTCAATTAAAATAGTTTTAGCATTAATTTTTCTCTCTTGGTGTAATCAATAAGGGTTGAATCTAATTTATTTTTATATTATTTTTAAAGATTGAATTTCACATGAAATTATTTTTTTCACTAAAAATGATTTCATATATGAGTTTCATTGCAATATTTAAATTAAATTTCATATAGATATTTTATTTTTAAATATTGAATTTAATTAAAGTTTATCTTTAATATTAAAAATGGTTAGAATATATAAGATTTATTAAAAAAAAATGAATTCCATTAAAAGGATTAAACAGCCTGTAAAAAGAAGAAGGACAATTTGGTAAGTAAGCTATGATTTGGAGTTCCCTCCTGTTATGTTGACTCTGCCCCTCTCTCCCTGTCCATCTCTTGCCCTTCACTTTTCTCCTTCGCTTTTTGATGGGTTCTGATTAGTATAATCTTTACCAGGTTATAAATGCCAGCTCGCTTCACTTCATCTTGCTTTCTCTTTACTGTCTCTCTCTCCTCTCTCTCTCTCTGTTTTCCTCCATTGCAAACTAAGCTTCCTTTCCAGCTTTCTGAAAGGTCCCTCTCTCTTCCCTCCACATGCACACAAAGACCCACCAACCATTTCATCCATTTTATCTTTTTTAGGACCCTAGAATCATCCTCATTTATATTACTATCCCCTTCTCTCCCTTTACACATTTTGCCTTGAAAGATTAGATTTTTGTCTTTCTTTCTTTTAATATTCACTAAATTCTTTTTTTTTTTTGTCCACTGGAGGCCGCAACTTGTGCTTCTAAACTACTCCTCCCCGCAACTCTGCCTTTTCGTGGCTATTGGGTTTTGGTTGATCTGTGTTATTCAGGTCTACATTGGCCTATCCATGCTTATTGAGTCCCACTTGCCTTAAAAAAGAGAAGCCCTTTCTTTGCTTTTGTGGGGGTGCTCAAGGAAGAATATCAAGGGGGCTAGCTTTGACACTCAGATGACTGCAAAGGTAAATGCTTTCCCTTTTTTTTTATTTTCTCTGAAGGTTTCACATCTCTTTATCTGTCTCTTACTTGGATCATAAGTGATGCTTTTGAGAACTTATTCCTTTTCTCATTGTTTTGAGATTTGTGATTTAACTGTTTGTGACTCATGGGTATGGGATTACTTTTTCATTGAACTTCGATTTTAAATGCATTGGTTTCCTGGGTCAGAGAGACTTTTCTGGAAATGGGTTTTAGTCGATATGTCAAATGCCTGTAGTGTAAAAGTTGTTTTCATCTTTGTACGCACCGCAGAAACCTCAAGGCACTGCCAATTGTTATGCAATTTAAATTCTTTAAATGTCACTTGGACTCTCACCTATCCCTTCTTTTGTTTATTTTCTTTCTGTTTGGTTCCTTTTAAATAGTTGTAGATGAAGCCAATAATTTATTCTACCCAATTTCCAGTAGATTTAGTTTTCCTTTCCTTTTCTTGAGGTTATAGTGTTAATCACGAAAAACAAAGCTCCTTTTTAATCAATAGGTTGCTTCGGTTGTTAACTTTCGAGAGTGCTGGACAAAATATTTATCTTGTCTAAGAAGTTCAAAACTTTATCAGTTGGGTCATCTTTATGTGTATTTACGTACATGACATCTTATCTGTGTCCAGGTCGATATCTGATTATCTCTTGGTGTAAAGTAAGATTGCATAATACAGTTTTCAATTGTGATTTCTGGAGGACCAGAGATGTCATCCGAGAGTTTGAATGCAGAACTATCAAAGAAGACATCAGTTTTTGGTTTGAAACTATGGGTTTTAATAGGAATATCTGTAGGAGTATTTATAATTTCAATTCTTTGTGCCTTATCTGTATGGGTTACATTTCGGAGGAAATCTAGGAGATCATTGGACAAGTACACACATTCCAAAATACCAAATATATCAAAAGATATTAAGGTTGATAGGGTTGGGGTTCAAAATCTCAGTGATCACCCTGAAAGTTTATTCCTCACAGTCAATGATAAATCGAGTGACAAGAATTCAGAGAAAATGCTGGTTCATCTGGGAATGAGCAAATCTAGTGATCCTGACAATGCCAGCCAATGCAGCTCCATTTATCACCATGAGAGGGCGTTTAGTTCCCATTCAGGGGAAGAAGGAAGCTCCGGGACTTTTCGGAAGCAATCTTCTTTATCACACGCAGGGCTTGTTACGGCCTCTCCCTTAATTGGCTTGCCTGAATTTTCACACCTTGGATGGGGCCACTGGTTTACGCTCAGGGATCTTGAGTTTGCTACAAATAGTTTTGCAGCAGATAATGTGCTTGGCGAGGGTGGATATGGAGTTGTTTATATGGGTAGACTAATAAATGGAACCGAGGTAGCAGTGAAGAAGCTTCTTAACAATCTGTAAGGATTCTATAAAGATGTCATCTCTTTTGTGATGCCAAAATCCACTGCTGTGGTAGTTTATCCAACAGTTTCTTTTGGATTGTTGTTTTAGGGGACAGGCAGAGAAGGAATTTAGGGTTGAAGTGGAGGCTATAGGTCATGTTCGACATAAGAATCTTGTGCGGCTTCTTGGCTACTGTATCGAAGGAGTTCACAGGTAAGATGTTATTTTCTGCCTTTCAGTCTCACATGAGTCATGTCACTGTGACAGAGTACATGAAGCTATGTCTCTGACAAGTGCTTCATGATTCTGACCTGGCAGTGCTTTGAGCTTGAATTTTTGCATAAAAATATTATTTGCACAGGATGCTGGTGTATGAATATGTGAATAATGGGAACTTAGAACAATGGCTGCATGGGGGAATGCATCATCATGGTATCCTTACTTGGGAGGCCCGCATGAAGGTTCTTCTGGGTACTGCTAAGGCGTAAGTTCTTAGCTTTATTCAAACCTCATCTGTCCATTATTTCAAAATAACCTCCATTAAATGCTAAGACTGGACAGTCTATTTTTTATTTACCTTATCTAATGTACATATCTAGTTGTGGTTGATGATGCCAGAAATGGAATTAGTATTTTCTTTCCCTGGATGTATATACAAAGATGATGAATTTTTTTGTAAACCTGAGCCAGGCTTGCTTATTTGCATGAAGCGATAGAACCAAAAGTTGTTCATCGAGACATAAAATCCAGCAATATTTTGATTGATGACGAGTTTAACGCCAAGGTTTCTGATTTTGGATTGGCCAAGCTCCTTGATTCTGGAGAAAGTCATATCACAACAAGAGTTATGGGTACATTTGGGTATGTGTACATTTTTGTACTTGTGCAATAGTTTATGTCTCTTTGGTGAACGTCACTTGATCGGCGTCTCATTTGTGGAATTCAGTTACGTTGCACCAGAGTATGCTAACACAGGTCTGCTAAATGAGAAGAGTGACATTTATAGCTTTGGAGTTCTGCTGCTAGAAGCAGTGACTGGAAGGGACCCTGTGGACTATGGTCGGCCAGCTAACGAGGTACTTTATTCTCTGATCGCTATTGTGTTTACAATTCCTTGAAACTGTCTGTGTTTGCACACGCACCTTCTGTTGAAAATAATATTATTTTTTTCCTGCAAGAGTTTTTACTTGGTGCACATCACTTGCATATGGCAGGTTAATCTTCTTGAATGGCTTAAAATGATGGTTGGGACAAGAAGAGCTGAGGAAGTTGTGGACCCCAATCTCGAAGTTAAACCAACAACACGTGATTTAAAACGTGCTCTTTTGGTTGCACTAAGGTGTGTTGACCCTGATGCAGAAAGGAGACCTAAAATGACCCAAGTTGTAAGGATGCTTGAAGCTGATGAGTACCCACTTCGTGAGGTATGATATTTTATTTCTTTTCTTTTCATTTAATTTTTCCCAATCAGCAGTTAATATTTTCATGGAAATTTGGGAGGTCTAATTTTCTTTTCAGAAGGGTGCATAGCCTGTCATACTGTTTTTTGTGTGGAGTAACCTTTATAAGGTGTTTGCTCTGTAAGGATAGGTTTCCCGGGAAACTATCTACTGTGAGCTTCTTTCCTACTGCTCATTTTGCAAATTACCTGTCCAAAGGATAGGTTGAACACCTTTGTTGCTTTATGAATCTGTCGAGGAAGATCTTGTTTTTCCTCGCTCAAGGTTATAATATCTTCCATTAATTATGACAACAAATGATCCTCAAGTATGCATAATGAATAGGGCAGCTTTTGCATCATGGGTAATGCCATTTGGTTTTATTTTGAAGCCAACTCTTCCATGTGATATGGCTATATTCCGTGATAGCAACTGCTTCAGGGAGACTGTCTGCCCTATTTCCCTAATCTGTTCCGGAGACTTCTCACAAATTATCCAGATGATCCCTTGTCATTTATCAACTATTTTATTAATTTGGATGTGAAGGATTCAAAAACTTTGTTCTCTTACCATGTTCATGATATTACAGTATATCAGAGCACATGAATTTGACTTGTACAATCCTTTGCAGGATCGGAGGAACAGAAAGACTCGTACTACTAGCATGGAAATTGAATCCATGAGGGAGGAGGAATCGACCGAAAATGAAACCAAGGTAGTGGATTCAGAAAGCCGTTTAGCTAAGACAACTCACGGATAGGACTGACGAGCACACTGTGAGGGAGAAGCATTACCTTCTCATCCATTAAATTAAAAGATTTCAATAACTCATCGATAATACACAGCCTAGATGTTTGTTTTCTTCCTGCATGGAAGAGGTGGCTTGGTACCAGTTTTTTTTACTCATTTTAATCGTGGAGTGTTGGCCTTTGTTCCATACTGCCCTGCACCACCAATGGGGAGTCGCTTTCAATCCCATAAAAAAAGGGCAATTTGAGAGAGAAGATAGAGAGTAGCGAGTTGTACAGTTGTCTGCTGAGGTTCAATTGGCTTTCTTTTTCATTATAATGAGTATAATTATTTATGGTTCTCTTAGTTTGCTGTTTACATGATTACAGTTCTCGGGATAGTGAATGATCATTTCATCTCACTTTTTCGTTTCCTTTCCCTTTTTCTTTTGTTATGAAATATGATTTTCATATTCTGCAATGTTTCGTCATCTGCTGGAGCACAATGATGCCTGCTCCACTGTGCTTGATCTCTCCTCATCACTGCATTGCTTCATCTTTTCTGTGCCTTCTAACATGCTATAATGTTAGCTTAAAGATGAGTTTTCAAAGTCTGGTTGATGTACTAGTTAGTTATTACTAATAAAAGCTGGGATATCTGCTTCCATGTTTATGATCCAAATGGTTTTTTCCTGACTCGCTTAGGATGATAGTGGATCCTTACTGTATATATAAAATACACTCCAGGTCATTTCCCCTGTTCTCCTGCTCGCCGGCGATGGTAAAAGCTCGCTTTAATCCTTGATTTTTTGTTGTTTTTCCAGTCTGATCACTGGGGTTATGTGCTTTTTTTTCAGGCTCCAGACTTCATTTCCATCATGTTACGGCATTTTTCAAATGCTATTGGAGATATATATGAGACTGATTTGAAATGAATTATAAAAAAAAAAATGCATATTCAATGAGAATAAAATAGTTTTATTGTCTATATGGTATTTATGATTTATTTTTCCATAAAACCACAAATTATGAACATTGGTTTTTTGTTTGTTTGCAACTTGTTTTTTAAATTATGATAAGTTTTTGCTTAAAAAGCATGCTGCTAATAAAAAATGTTTTTTTTTCTAGTAAAATAAATGATTGTGAATCTTACGTTTTTTTTTTTTTTAATTACCTTTGATTATTTTTTTAAAAAAAAAAACAATGAAGTCAATACAAAATGTTTTATTTGTCAAAGCGAAGAATAAATAATATGCATTTCAATGCATAAAATCTAAGATTTTGAAGAACTTATTTTAATTATCGTATTATCAAACAAAAAATAATTTAAAAGTTGTCATCCGGGTGCGCCCAGACGAAAATCTAAGTTGTACCCAAGAATGATATTTACTGTAAAGGGTTTCCACTTCCTGTTTTATGACAATTCCTTAGGGCTCTTAGCATGAGTCGTTATTTTTTTTTTTTTTTTTGTTAGGATCATGGCCCTTGTATAGTTAGATGTATTGTGTTTAAAAATGTTTTTGAAAAAAAAAATATTTTAAATTAATTTTCTTAAAGTTTTCAAATCTATGTTAATATTAAAAATAATTTTAAAAATATTATTTTAATATCTTGATAAATAAAATTTTAAAATAACAGACATAAATTTGAATTTAGAGGATCGTCATCCTATTTCTTCTCTTGACTTTTTTCCTAGCCTTCAGCTTTTGACTCTTTTTTTTCCCGAGACAAGCGACGGTCATCTATGGTAAGAATAAGTCACCTATCTGCTGTAGCATGTCAGGCTACAGTATAATAGTTACGTGTATTTGAAAAATAGGTATATATTAAGCTTTTTTGAAAATAATTTCTGTTTAAAATATATTAAAATAGTTTTTTAGATTTTTAATTTTTTTATATTAATATATCAAAATAATAAGAAATATTATATTTAAAAAAATATATATACTTTTAAAACGCAATCCCAGAAAATCGGTTCTGAACAACCATGATTTTCAGGCTGCTTTTAAAACGTGGTGTCAGCTGACCGGTGCGATGAATCATAATGACACCAGTACAAATTTGTAAGACTTTTCTTTCTGGTCTGTTTTTTTCCTGAAGTATTATTTTATTTATACAGCTAGAAAGTATAAATACGCATATACATGAATGAGAAAATGCTATTACTGCCTTTACCATGGTTCTTGTTGCCGTTGTTGTCGTGCCGGCTGTCATTAGCATGCTGCCAGCCGTAGCCACCTCGTTGCTACGTGCCAACGAGGTATACTTGGAACCTGATCCATACTAGAACTAAATGGTTTTTTTTCTTGTTGTCGTTAATACGATAGTCATTTGAGTTTTAAATAAATATTAATTTTAAAATTTATAAAATTAATTGATTTACGTGCTAGTTGACTCTAATATCATGTAAAAAAAACTGTTATATTTAGTAACCGGTAATAATATATTATACCTTTCAAATCACATCCATAGAATTGTGTCAAACGTTTTGGGAATTCTTTTCCATGAGTGATAAAGAGGAAAGAAAAGCTAACGGTCCCTTTTAAAACATCTTTAATTATCAGAAAATTAAATGAGTCCAGTTTAACTGTTGGTTTATACAATTAATTAATCAGGCTAATATATTTATTTAATTGACGGGTAACATTTTCATGTTGTAATTCGGTTGGTTAGTGTCAAGGAACCATCTCATCTAAAAACAGTTTTTAGGTGAGATGATTCCTTGACATGGTATTCAGAGGTTTCTTGACCTAGCGGTCACGAGTTCGAATCTCACCATCTTCAATTTATTTGATAAAAATAAAGCACAAGGTAGTATAGGTATATGTAAGTTTCAAGCCCAATGGGCTTTCACTTGAGGGGGTATGTTAGAAAATAATATAAATTATATTCTGAAATTTAAGTTAATAATTTAAATTTTTAGATGAAATAATTTTTTGCGGTTAACGCGTTTAATTTGAGTATAAAGGTCGTGGGTTTGAGCGTAAACAGGATCGAAGAAGTTCAGAACGACCTGAAAAAATAAAGAAGGGCTCGGTCGAAAGGTTTCGAACGAGCAACTGTCCATCGGATGATCACCTACTTCTAAACTGAGCTGCGAATTGGGCCTAGGGCTTCAAACTTTCTTATCCTTGGATCCTTTCTTGAATAGGGAGCTTCGGGCCTCAGGAAACTGATAGTCTCAAGTTTGTCATCAGATCGGCCCAATATCGAGACCGCAGAGAAAAAAAATATCCGGCTTCGAGCAAGAGATTACACAAAAGTTCACAGGCAATCCAATTAGACTGTTTACAGTAGAGACAAGAGCTAGTTGCTTTAATTTCTTTTATTATTTCTCATTTTATTCATGTAGTCCCTTTTTTTTTCTTGTCAACAACCAAAATATTTATCTCAGGCGAGATTCGACAAGACATAAGAAGTTCTTGCAAAAAGGTGGCTGCTGCTAACATGTATTTATAAGTATGGTTGAAATTATTTTTTAAAGTATTTTTTGTTATTTTTTAAAGTATTTTTCTTTCAGAAATGTATTGAAATTATATATTTTTTTATTTTTTAAAAATTATTTTTGATATCATAAGAAAATGATCTAAAAATATCAATTTTTTTAATTTAAAATAAAAAAATATTTTTCAAAAACAGTGACAAACACAAATTCACACAAATTTTACTGTGTTAGAAGAGAAATTGTTAACTAATCGTCCACAAACCGAGCCAATAACGAGATGTGTTAATGAAAGTGAAAGGACAAGAGAATATTTTGATGAATAATCTTTTTTATTTGCACAACAATTGTTTTTCAGTACGTCACTGATAAAAGCTTGGCATGCGCACATCACCGTTGAAGGAATAAGAGAATAATTATAATGAATAATCTTGGCACCTCGAGCTCCTTAATGTAGAACCCACCATTGATCCTACAATTAGTTTCTTAATTTTCCATAATATATAAACTTTTTGATTACTTCACCATTAACCCCACAGATTCCCTAATGCATGCAGTTCATTGTCAACGAAACAGCTCATACCGTTAATTCGACCAAGATACTGTTTCATTGACTATTTCTTGAATGCAATTTTTTCAACACGGTTTCTTGAGATTCCTTGGAATGAGAACATGAAGACTTGCATGGATTCTGTGTTAAAAAAATCTCGATGTCATTGCATAACGCCATTGTATGAAATATGAAACTTGATCTCCACATAGTTTTTCGAGAAAAAATAATAATTAAGTGACGGTCAGTGATTGGCAATTTGACTAAGTCTCTTTTTTCTTTATCGGATTCGAATTGATTTTGACTTTTGAAATCGACGAAGAGCTTTGACAACTCAATATTTCGGAGACATTTATTTAAAATGAAGCAGATTATTTGGACTCTACTGCTGCTTGTATATTAATCTGACCTCTCCACGTCCCTCTACTTCTGGTATTGAAAACCACAAGTTGAGTATATATCTCCAAGGCCCCTGTTCCCATTCCTCTTCATAAAGTCCACTTTAGTATATAAAAAAGACAAAGATGCTAGCTAGAATATATATATATATATATATATAAAAAAGACAAAGATGCTAGCTAGAATATATATATATATATATATATATATATATATATAAAAAGACAAAGATGCTAGCTAGAATATATATATATATATATATATATATATATATATATATATATATATATATATATATATATATATATATATATATTTGTCCTTAATTTTTTAGGACAAGCGTGTTTTAGTTAGGATTTCAAGAAAATTTAATTATTACATGTCTCTGTCGCTTGTCTAAAATTGTTTGTGCTCGAATCAAGTGGAAGTAGAACTCGCTGGATTAAATAATTTATCTCGATTCCTTCTCAGGTGCTCGTATTTGACTTACCCTCCCAGTAGATATATACTAAGCTTTTGATTTTGACTCTACCACGGGGATGAACAAATTGCAGCGAGTCCCAAGATCTGTATGCATCTATAGCGTTGCAATATGTGTGTGTGTGTGTGTGTGTGTGTGTGGTAAATTAGCCGTTCTAGCATAAAATTGTTCAAACTGACCATACCGAAGATGAAATACTCTACTGTTAAGGAACCATCTCACCTAAAAGCTTAAGCTTAAACTGGTAGGTGAGGCCCCAGAATATGATTATATTATACTCTAACACACCCCCTCAAGTGAAAGCCCTTTGGGCTTGAAACTTGCACAGGCCCACATTACCTTGTGCTTGATTTTTTTATCAAATAGAATGGGGGTGGTGAGATTCGAACTCGTGACCGCTGGGTCAACAAGGCTCTGATACCATGTTAAAGAACCATCTCACCTAAAAGCTCAAGCTGTTAGGTGAGGTCCCATAATATGATTTATATTATTCTCTAACACCTCCCCTCAAGTGAAAGCCCTTTGGGCTTGAAACTTGCACACATGTCTATTCTACCTTGTGTTTGATTTTTATCATGTTAAGGAACCATCTCACCTAAAAGCTTAAGCTTAAACTGGTAGGTGAGGCCCCAGAATATGATTATATTATACTCTAACATCTACTTGGTTGATTGAAAAACAATCTACCAATGGCCTTTAAGCTAGTTCATTGCTACTGATAAAAAAAAAAGTGGGTGAGAGGTGAAGTGATAAATTTAAAATTATTGATCAGTTAATTATCTCAAAAAAAGATTAATTAGTAAAAATAATAATGTTAATCTTAGAGAGGATGTTCATGTATAAAACCTTGTTATTCTCTGATATAATTTACTAAAGAAGTGCGAAGTTCACTATATTTTAATTTCCATACAATATATGATATATCTCCTCGATGCTCCTATATACCATGCATTTTATTTTTTTTTTTTTTTTTTTGGGGGGGGGGGGCATGTATTAATATATGTTTCATGGCAGATTTTTTGTGTTTTAATCTCTATTATTATATTTTCTAAGCGTATAATATTCAGCTGTTCTGAAAGTCAATTTAACAACATGAAAGATTATATATGGTTTGACAAAAACTTAGGAAGACAAGAAAAAAGAGAGTAAAGGTAGCATTAGCCCGTGGCATTTATAATCGCAAGTCGTGATAATTACAGAAGAGATCATTGAATTTACTAGCTAGGAAAAAGAAGAGCACTTTCAAAATCGAAAAAAACTTTTGACTAGAAGAAATAAATTGTCAAAGCCAAATATATATATATATTCAAATTGAAAGTTAATAACGACTATATATCTAATCTCCTTGCATACCATAGCAGGATCAAATTGATAATTTACATGTAAAGAAGAGAGCCATCTGCGATATATATTGCAGTTTCGCAACACCGTCTCGATCGAAATGCTATGTACCAAATTAATTGCACTTGCATGCACAACACACACACACACACACACACACATATATATATATGCAAATTTCACTTCCCCGTCCGAAATTAAACACAATTCTAATTAAATTGAGAGCAGTCGTACCGGCACCGTCTCCTGTCACTTAATGCTATCATTTTGGGAAACTCAAGCAAGCGGCCTTTCCCACAAGGGAAACCCCATCATTCACTTTTTGAAAAATGCTAAAAGGGTTTTTATAGAATAAATCAGAATATATATAAAATCCAGTTGCCAGAAATATGCATCAATGCTCTATGTGAGCACCATACTGGTATAAGCTCATCCATGGGAATCTAAGTACACTAAATAAGAGAGAGAATAAAGGGGGCCGGCCGGCGGGGGAGTTGATTCATGGATGTTGCTTGTGGATGAAGGAGGGAACTAAATCTTGCAACAGGCCATAATCAGGAGCATAGAGCTGGTGCTGCTGCAGCTGCTGATTCTGTGGAGCAAGGCTGTGATAGAACATCGAAGTTTGGTTGCCTTGTTGGTTGCTTGGTGGAAGAAAGCGAGTTAGGAGATCCTGAGGAAAGCTCTGCCCTATTGACGCCGATGCCAGTAGGGACGACGGTGATAGCATTCCGGTAGCATTGCCTCGAAGAGTTGCTGGGCAGTGGTGGTTGTGCTGTCCTTCATACGTGGTGATGACGATTGACGGGTCTTGGAATGATCTTTCCACGCGTTTCTTAACTGTGCATTTTTGACTGGTGCATCTGTAATAACTTCTGCAATTTCAAAGCAAAAGAAAAACATATTCTTTCGTGATGATTTTGAACAAAGCTTCCGATGTAAGAGAGTTTTTACAGATTACACCATACTTTGAGTTTGCATCTGCCACCTGCAAGATTTTCTTTTTTTCATTTGTTTTTTGGCCCATAGCTAAATTTTGTCATGTGCAGTGTTCAGAATGAAGCAAAGGTCAAGAAATTGAAATGTATATAATGAGCCACCGGTATTGAGGCTAACTACTTCGTGGATAATTAAGGCACCTAGCTAGCACTGCTAGGGTAATAAGAGCATTATTAATGCAGTGGTGGTCATCTAGCTACATGTATAGATATGTTCTTCCAGCACGAAAGAAGCTAGAAAATCACTAATACATAGTCAAATGATTTATATATATGCTCTATAACTGGTTCAAATATATTTCCGAAGAGAGAGGACTGATGCTCCTGTGATGTCATCCAAGCTCTCCTAACTTTGACTCCAAATTAAGCTCTCGATTAGTTTTTTGGTTGCCCATCTTAGCTAGCTAGGGAGTATATATACTTGTTTGCTAAAATTTGGCTTCACGAAATGGAAACTCTCACCATCTTAGCTAGAGAATCTGAGTGTGACAAAAGATGGGGTTTTCAACAATATCGTCGTTTGATGGAGTTGGAGGGCAAAACATAGACGCCATGGATAAAATGATAGCCGAAAGATGTGATTTTTGAAAACATGAAGTGACAGTTCATCAGCATATCTGGCTAATAAGAATTTAACTGCATAAAATAAATAATGTTAACTCAAACAATGATTATCAGTTATTTGTAGCTGCATTCTTTGATTTCTCATCGATTAATTTCCAGTACATATCTTATTGATGCATATATTTATGTGATTATATATACGTGTGCGTGTGTGCGCGTGTGTGTGTGATCGAGCAAAATGACCTTGGATAAGGGCTATTCTTCACGGCCTTCTGACCATACTTTCTCCATCTATATCCATCTTCCAGATGATCAATTTCACTCTTTGTCAAGAAGGCAAACCGTGGCTCTTTTTGCCGCTTGTCTTTCTTCTTTGTCTTGCTCCTGGTGATCACGAAAATACAAAATCAAAGTGCATAGAGCGAGATATTAATGGTCTGTGCAGAATTTTCTTTCATTTCTAAACTAGGGTTTCTATCCACCGAAAGAAAAATACTCTATTTTATTCAGAAAACTCTGCGCGATAACTTCCAGGAAACTTATCAAATTTAGCATTCAAATAGTTCTGCGCATGGTACAGGAGTTTATAAGAAAAGATTGCCCATACCTTTCACAAGAAGGAGTAAAAGTCGTATAATAAGTTCAAAAAACGATCAATGAGAAAAAGCAATAATAACTTCATCAGTTATTAAAAGACTTTGACAAACTGTCTTGGAAAAAAAAAAGTGGGATACATAAACCCTAATTAATTGACTATAGAATGAAAAGATATAAAATGAAAGGAGTTCTGTAATTAAAAAGGTTGTTAACCTTTACCATGCATGAATCTACAGACTACAGAGAAGAATCGAGAGACCTACAGTTTCTTAGCATCTCCATCCCCATCTTCAGTACTCTCTTTTGGCTGCTTATCTTTCTTGATCTTCCCAGAGTCTTCTTCGGCTGCTCCATCATTCGAAGAAGAATTAGATATGGAGGAATTCGGCGTGGATGGTAAGTTTTCATTTGTAGCTGCTGATAATTCTCCTGCACCAATTTTCTTTGAGCCGTCTTCAATGGGACTAATTACCTCGGATGATGAGCAAGACACGTCGAGGGCTCTTGACAAGGTGTTATAGTGATCCATGGAGCCATGTAAACAGTTAGTGAGGCTCATATACGAGGGATCGTCATTAAATTCTTGTAGGTTTTGTAGGGGTGTTTGCTGATTGTACATGGAGAGATTGTTGTCATCGAAGAACGGAAACACCGACACCGGCCGGCCGGTTCGGTGCTGAATATTGTAGTGAAAGGGATCGTAATTGTATGGATCCTCCTTTTCATCCGACATCAAGAACAAGTGAGAAAAATAGGGGGGAGGAGGAGGAGGACAAAGGGAATTAGATACACTATACAATGCTTGAAAGCTCCGAGGGTGGGGGCTTTACTTAAGGTGCTTGTTTTCTTCTTATAATAAATAGTAGACTTTTTGTGTTTTTTTTTTTTAACTTTTATTGAGATAGAAAGAGAAAGAGATAGAGAGCGGGGCCGGGATCGGAGAATTTAGTTTTGATGGTAGGTTTGGCTAATCTCCACTTATATATATATATTAGTAAGTTAATTCAAATTTTTAAATGTTTTCTTGATCGGTTAAAATGTATGTTGTGGTATTTAAGTACCTAAATTCGAGCGATAATATTAGTAAGAATTTTTTTTTATTATGTTTTTTAGAAAAAAAGATTCATCGAGGGGGTGGGGTGGGGTGCTCTTAATAATTTTTCGGAGAAAGAATTTAATTTTGGTTGATATACAGACTGAACTAATTACACCCTTTACTTTAATAAATAAAAAAATAAATCCAATCCACAGTGCCAAAAGTCTCATCTAAGTATGGAAATGATAGGTTTTGTTACATTGTCCAGCACTGAGTAACAATGGCTGAATCTTTAACAGCATGCATTATTGAGTCTAGAAAACATTTTTATTTTTTCCACTTTTCTTTTCAAAAACCAGATCCAGTACCGCTAAAATTAATTACTGTTGCAAGTGGGGTCTTGGCCTAATTGTTGAAGGGACTTATTTCCTTCTTCTGCACTAGGGTTCAAGTCCCATCATGCACGCCTGTCACCCTCGCAGTGCCTTACATGCTCACTGGGTTAGCAACATGTTCAGTGAGTCCGGGGATTAGTTATGGTGCTCGTAAGCTGACCCGGACACCCCGGTTATAAAAAAAAAAAATTACTGTCACTAGAGACTGGATTTATTTTCCAAAAATGCACCACGGTTTCATATGGTACGGCATACCTATATACAGGTTCCATGCTTATTTAATTCCATGATTTATTCTTTTTTTTTTTGTTTAATTGAGTACCATGCTGTATATAATGAATATAACGAGAATACAAATAATTCAAAAATAATCATTTTCTCGCTTTATGCTAAATTATTGATAATTCAAAATCTCATCATCGATTTTGGGAATAGTATATCTCAAACCATATTCTAATTAGAGCTAACATGACATCTTGTGTATGAGTTAAATAAAGACAAAACTATGTTGTTGTCGGGTAACCATTTCATTCAAAAATCAAAATTTTAAATTGTTAGGTTAAACCTCAAGAAATTATTTATATCATTTACTTAACACCCTTCTCAGAACTCGTGATCATTTAAAAAGGAAAAGGAAAGAACATGGGTCTTAATTAATTGAATTTCATTTTATTTTCTTACAATTTAGGGCGTGTTTTCTTTTTAATTACAAGAAAAGAAAAAGGTTAGATGGATCAGGAGTCAGGACAGGAGATTAGCTGAACCCATCGTTTATGGTTGAAGAAGAGGGACCAACCACGATTTATGTGCACGCAGTCACAGTCATGTAATAAAGGTGGAGAGGTACTGAATACACGGTCAATGTTTCCAACGCTACGATTTCTTCTATTGGAGAATTAGGCTCACACGTGTACCGTATTGGCACCGTCATTTGACCCTAGTTGGCACGTGAGAGTTCATTTTCCGAAATAAATTTAAAAAAATGATACTATATCCCTGCCTCCATTTTGCTGATTGGGCCTTCACGTCATCATCTCTCGTCTACAAATCACCGTTTCTTTACCGAAGTTTGTGGCGAACTTTTTGTCCAAGAACACGCACTTGATGTAAACTGGAAAAGACTTTTATTCAACGGGTAAACTGTAAAACACCCACCCTTTTATTTTGAGTTTTTTTACTAAATTTTAATATCTTTTTTGGTAGTCTGTTTTAACAATGTTTTTTTAAAAAAATATTTTTTTTATTTTTCATTTTAAATTAAAAAAATTAATGTTTTTGGATCATTTTTATATATTAATGTCAAAAATATTTTTTAAAAAATTAACAAAAATATAATTTTAATGTATTTTTGAATAAAAATATTTTTAATAACAACTTCAACAACACTCACAAACAGAACATAAATATAGTTGTTAGATACCATGAAATAATTAGCTTGGAGAAGAGTCTAAATCATTGATTTATTGGGTCAATTTGCAAGTTGTGAAGTGAACTCAAATTAATTATTTGTATTAAAAGAACATAATACAATTTTTTTCTATCTAGGGTTGATTCGACAAAGTTTGAACCGAGACTAATCGAATCAATGTTAACCCAAATAGATCAATCTTGTATGAATCAAACTCTAAATCCTGAGTATTTCAGGTGAATTCATCATATGAGATTAAGTTTAACAACGAGTTGTTTTGTAGTAATATATATATATATATATATATACACGTGGAATATCTTGTGAATTTAGTTTTTAATTTGAATTTCTTATATTAGGAAGCAAATTGTGAGCCCACACCTCAGGAAATAAAGATAGCTATGATGATAATTAAACAAACCAAACTTTATATCAAAAGCTGGTCAAACGTAACTTGTCTATTAAAGGTGACGGTGGTCTGTCGCTTTTTTTTTCTGCTTGCCACTTTTGTTTTGTGTTCTCGCGTTTATGGCCTATGGAAGTGTTGTCATTGGAGTAACATTTCAGTTACTTTCAATCGATCGAGTTTGTTGCTAGCCATGATAGCACCCTTTTCTGTTGTCTTCGTGTCCTGAGCGGTGACCGCTCCTTTGCTCTTGAAAAACGGCACCGGATTAGAATTTATACTTTTTCCTAATTAGCACACCCGGTCTATTATTAGGAGCTTTAGGTTTTTATTGGATAACAGGCAATTCTGAATTTATTAGAAATATTTAATAAATTAATTTCTAAAAAGGGGAAGCTTGCAAAAGCATTTGAAAAGAAAAATAACATTTCTCATAAAAAAGGAATCGCTTTTCCATTTCAAAAGGAATTTAAGGTAAATTCTTGCGGAAAACAGAGAGAAATTAATCATTATTAGCAACGATCGGTGACCGAGAAGTAAAGATTGCTTGTTTTGGTTTTACCTACCCTCCATGCTCGAGGTGTATAATTAACCCTACAAAAAACCATTTCGGGAAGTAATTAAGACATTAACCTGCGTAACTTGAGATGATTGCATAGCTACCAGCTTGACAGGATGCATCGAACAAGTAATTTCACATGTTTCCTTTTGGTTTGTCCTGCTCTCTTTGTTGTCGTGTTAGGCTATCGATACTGCTTTTCAACCTTTTTTTTTTTTTTTGTCACTTGGGAAGCTAGCATTCTTTTACCTCTTAAATGCAAAAAAAAAAAAAAAAAAAAAGAGCCATCTTTTCAGTGGATCTACAGTCGTTGTTTCCAAAGTTGAAAGTCCCGAAATTAAGTATGTGTTTCCTCGTAATTTACATGAAATAAGTAACTTTAGGTGATTTTTTAACGCTAGTAAAACACTTTATGAATTTAGAATAAGGAGTATTATTTTAATTGTTTAAATTTTTTATAAGAGATGCATCTCATGATTTGAATTCAAAATTTATTGTGCATGTCATAAGCCCTCTATTTTTAGATTTAAGGTTGTATTTTAATATATTTTTTAATGTAAAATACCTTGAAAACATCAAAAAACTAGTCTCTCAGATCGATAAATCACAAATTTCTCCAAGACACATGAAAAAAGTTCTTTCAAGAATGATATACTCTTTCCAGCAAGATGAAGATCAAATACACTACCATCAAACTCTTTTCATTGAATGAAACTTTTTGACATGAAACTTGATCATTTTGATTTTTAAAATCATGACAATGATAACTTTCTTTTTATTCTATCATTTTTCAATGAGTTTCTCTCTCCTTTCTATAATTCAAAAATTAATAAATAAATAAAATAATTTTTGTTTCATAATGATAATTATTGTGAATTTACTTTTTACTGTAATTTCAAATCTAATTTTACCTAACTAGCCTATAAAATGATCTGATTGAAAAGGGGGGGAAAGTTAAATACTTTGACAAAGGCCCGATTTAGCGCTGTGTTCCAGAAGCGTTTTTGATAAAATTTGAAAAAAATATATTTTTATGTTTTATTTTAAATTATTTTTTTTCTAGTAATTTTAGATCATTTTCAAAAATAATTCTTAAAAAATAATAAAAATATTGTTTAGATGCATTTTTAAATAAAAAAATATTTTTAAAAGCAACCGCAACCACACTATCAAATGATTCAAACATACACAAAGTATTATCATGTTTTCCTATTTGTTTAGCTGTTTTAGGTAATTGAAAAATATAGTGTCTTAAAAACAAAACAATGGGAAGAAATCCATGGAGTGGTAGATTAAAATGCAAGAAAGCAATGGCTTGGGGACGTGCATTTAAAATTTCTTATTTATAGTGTTTTTGATCATCTAATTTTTTCTCCGGATTTAATTGAAGGAGAAACGTCTCCTATCAACTCATCAAATTCGATGTGTTTTACTAACTTCTTGGCAGCCTGGCATCAATCCAGGGATTCCTCGAATCTAAAAGCAGTGTCAACAGTTTAGTTATCAGATGTCGACTTTTTGGCATGTAAATGTTGTTGACCCGAAAGCATGAAGTATCACAAATTGAAGAGCATATGGCTGGATTTAGAGTAAATTGTAACTCGGTCATCGTAGTTAGCAAAGGTAGCTAATCAATTCTCATATATAGTTTTTGAAACTATATTAATAAATGAATACCAAGTTGAAAAAAACAACATGATCATGGATCCAATGATAACACTAAGTATAGATTAAAAATTGATAAAAACAAAAGGAATCGAAATTAAAAACTAAGATATTGAAGGATAAAAGTAAAAAGAAAAATTAAATTCATAAAATAATCCAAAAACAAAATCAAATCCAAGAGAGTGAGTACCAAACTTGTTTTTCATTAAAATACCAAAGATCATAATTCTAAAACTCTATCGACCCGATAAGTTGACTCGTGACCCGAGAGATTATAGGTTTAGGTTAGGTCAGGTTTCAAATGACATTGGAGGAGAATTGATTTAGTGTAGATGGTTAAAAAATCAAGTTGACCCATGTCTTAGTGAATACATGCAAATGCAATCAAATGAGAGCAAAATTTGCTAACTATTTTCCATTTTCCTCTTTTCAAAAGGAAATCAGTTTTGCTTTTTTTATATAGAAATAAAAAGATTTGGTTGATGGTTCGTTGAAGCTTTTAATTTGGCAATTTTTAACAATTAAAAGAGATGTAAAAAAAGATATTAAAGTGACATAAAGCAAACGAATAAATCTATGATTAGTAGTTGAAAGAGATTCCTTATATTGTTAGGATGGGGACCAAAAACGAAAACAAAAAAAAATCATAAAATGAGCATTTGATGCTTATATTTAATCAATTTATTTAATTTAATTCATAAAAAAACCCTTATAGAAAAAATTAATTTCAATAAAGTATATATATAAAAAAGCTATAAGTAACTCATATTTTTTTTTTTAAAAAAAAAAAGAAAATCTCATATGAGGTAAAAAAAAAATGTTATGTGATGAAACTGATACTAGATTATGAAATAAAAAATAATATTTAAAAAATATTATAAAATTGAGCAAACTCGGGCGAATCTTCTAACCTTGGATTAACATCTCGCAATACATTAAGTTGTAGATTCGAACTCAATTAGGAAGGCCAACATCCATCAAAATTAATTTAGAAGGATAAAAAAGACCAAAATAATTATATAAATTGAAAAACCAAGGAGAATAAAATAAAAAAACAAATTAATTATATAATTGTTTTAAATAAAATAAAAATAAAGAATAGGGATCAAGTTACACTTATGAAAAAAAACACTTGGGAGATGAAATTGAGAAAACACTGTTTTAATGAATAATTTCAAATAAAATAAATATTAGTCAAAAGACAACAGACCAAATCTCGAGAAAAAACTAATGATAGGTACATGTTATTAATCAAAAGACAATATACAATGTATTCTCGTTCTACTTGTTATTTGATTTTTAGCTTTTAGGGGTAAGTTAAATAATTCATTGTTCAATTAAATCTAAAATACTAAAAATACCCTTAAGTGATAGGTACATGAGGCTAAATTTCACTCTAAAGTTTTTTGAAAAAAATATGGTGATAGTGAAAAAAATGGAGAACAATATATGATGGTAATTGAAATAATTTGAAGATATTGTAATTAATTAATGTTTATAAAATATTTTATGGAACTTTATTGTCTAAAGATACTTTCAAGCAAATTGATCAAGGTCAAATATTAATTATAAAATATTTTTTATTGTTCATTTTTTTTAAAAGTATTTTACTAAAAAACACAAATAAATAATGATCAAATCACCAGTAAAATCTTTTTTTTTTCTGGATAATTTGATGATATTTTAATAATGATAACATTGTGCTAAGAAACTGTGATTCAGAGTTTTTTTTATTAACAAAGAGATTAATGTTAATGTTTTTATATTATATAACAAAGTAGTATTGGTTAAGATTTAAAAGTATGAACATGTAAGCAATCCAAGCATTTTAATCACATAACACGTTCTTCATGTAGATAGGTCAAGCATCGAGGGGGTGAAGACTTGGTGTTTCTTTTAAAATCTAGAGCAAGCGAAGGAGAGATTATTTTTCAAAATCACGTTCAAGCCTTTTATTATAATTAATGGCATTTAACGCACTTGCAATCGATGAAGAGTGTTGGAATTGCACCAAATTGATTTTAATATTCGATGCTTATGGTCTAAGGATCTGATCTCCCCGGTAGATATGGGTTCTCAATTTCACATGGAGCTTGTTATTTCTTATATTTCTTTTTTTTTTACTCCTTTCGAACTCTTTTTAATAGATGATTGAGTTGTTTTTTGACCGGTCAAATTGACTAGGACAATTCTTACATGGTTAAATTTTAAATTTAAGCTAAGTAATAAATCAATCCTAGAGATTTTTCATCTATTAATTTCATTTTTCTTTCTTAATTTTGTTTTTAAACTATCTTACTAGTTGATCAATTTATTTTTGAATTGACTAAGTCAATGAGGTCACACCAATATTACTCCTAAAGAATTTAATTTAAATCTGAGATAAATAAAAAGTTAAATTTGAATGGCTAGATTAAATCTAATAATAATTCCAAATAATCATATAGAACACATATTTTTAGTTACAGTAAAAAAAAAAACAATTCACGTAAAGCTGTGAAGTGTGGACTAGATTTATTTACTAGGGCATGCTTAGTCCTACATGACTTCGATTGGACTGCGCAAGTAACACATGCTTGCCTGCCTCAAAACGGAAGCCGTGGCACATGCTTGGCAATAATACTTCAGAATTGTCAAGAGCCCGATTGATTTGACGCCGACATGAGCATGGATTTCGGTGGCCGGTGAGACCCCAGACGTTTTTATCCACGCCGATAGTGTTTTGTGCAGGTTCGGCGCCGGCATCAACGAGAGAAAAAGCAATTTTTTCCCTTCTATACCATGATAATTGATGTGAATAAAATTATTTTTTCTCTCTATAAAAGGGAACAACCAGTGATAGCAATGAACTATTTTAAATTTTAAAATTTTACTTTTATATATTATCGTATTAAAATATTTTAAAATTTTAATTTTAAAAAAAAACTCGATTTCTTTTTTAAAAAAAATATTGAAACTCAATGTAAATTACATCCTAAGTTGGGATTCCGTCCAATCACACTTGAAATGCACATATGAAAGGTGAGCGGCGATGATAAAAAGATTTCAAAATCAATTCTGAATGAGAGAACATGAGAAGTAATGATGAGAACCGTCCAATCTGATGCGTGATATGGGTGGAATAATTTAGGTGGAGGGGCTTTCCACCAAAAAAAAGAGGGAATAATTATAATTTAAACACCACCAATGAATAGCCTGAGATTGCTGACTTGTTTGCAATGCCTTTTTTTTTTTTTTTTTTTTTGAGGTTAAGTCAACAGACGGCAGGGTGATAGGTAGGGCTGTGCAGTTTGAAGCAACATGCAGGCATTTTCTGGATTAAAAATACAGTAATATTATGAAGATACTTTGAAAATAAAGATGCAGAGGTGAATGCAGATTCTGAACCTGTTGGTTGAAGGATACATTATCTATTTATAGCACATAAGTTTTTTTAGGTAAAGAATGGACTAAAATGTAATTTTCCATAATAATATTATTAATAAAAAATATTCTTAATATATGTATTAATATATTCTTGTAGGGTTTTTTTATTTTTTTTTGTAGGTGATTCAACAGCATAAAGATCAATATAAAAAACATTGGCTAGAAAATGTTTTTCCTTACCAATCTATTAGATATTACGACTAGTAAATTAATATATATATCTTTGTTTATATAAATTACATTAAATAATTAGATTCCAACACTTTACTAAAAGATTTAAATTATTATAACACCTTTTCAAGTTAAAATTATTCAGACTTGAAACTTGTACAGCCTATCATTTTAATTAAAAAATAAAAATAAACTTAACCACTATTTTATACTTAATTGTATTATTTTAATTAAAAACAATGAGATTCTAACTTCTAATTATTTAAAAGTGAAAACTTTGATTCCAAGTTAAGGAAACATTAAGGTAGAATAAAAGTCAATAAATGATTTAATATTATTTTTTAACATAATTTTGATATGGGGTAGCTAACTAGCGAACTTCTTGGGCTTGTTAGAGAACCATTGTTTTAAACCCTTATCCCGTAGATCTTGACCTTAAAAAGAGTCGAATGGTAGTAAAGATGAAATAAAATCAATTCCTTAACCATACAAAGATGTCCAATTTATTAAATTAATTAATATTGCTGCAGAATTAGTCGGAATATTAAGCCAAGATGGTCAAAACGCAGCGAAAATTGAACTAAATTAGCTTTTATCCAGACCCAAGTAATGATGGAAGTATGATTTTGCCGTCTGAATATTGCTCCGAGAGTCCCTCGCGAGACCTTACAAATATAATTATCTGATCGAGTGCAGAAAGTCTTAACAAATGCTACAATTGTCTTGTGTGGTTAGGTCAGATAACTTAAATCACAATCAGGCTTCAATGAGCTCTGCTGACCAGACAGCCACAGAAGGGAGCACGATGCCATCTCCACCAGATAATTTTCGACCGAGTGATACCGCAAAGGAGACAGAAATGGATACATTTTCATCTCATGGCTCGGGAACCAGTCTTGGAATGATCCCAAGTCAATTCTTTCTGCTTCAAAATTGAAATTCGAAAAGATCTTTCTGAACTTTAATTCTTTATATTTTGGTTATTAAACTTTAAAAATTCTTTTCACTATTGATCCCAAACTCTTTTAATAATATAAACTGGCCGTTGAATTCAATTTTTCTTATCGAATTCATCACGGTTTAGGCATTGATCATGTCGAAACCTCAATTTTTTCGATTCTCGTTCACAGTTCTCACGTTAAAATGTTGATTCCATGGATGAAACGCAGATCATGCTTGTCATTCCATTAAATAAATTCACGAGCTCGGTAAGCAAAGAACGACTTGAGTGGACAAGCATGACAGCAAACCTGGAGTCATACACGGTCAGAGAA
Organism: Salix caprea; assembly: GCA_964035475.1. Lineage (NCBI taxonomy): Eukaryota > Viridiplantae > Streptophyta > Magnoliopsida > Malpighiales > Salicaceae > Salix > Salix caprea. Next base: position 13,883,235 of record OZ037755.1, on the reverse strand, counting down.
ATATATATTGAAAAAGTTGAAGAAAAACACCAAATAATTGTGAAATTGTGCCTGCAAAAGTCAGACAATTGACTTTCGTTACTGTACTGAATTTCTATATATCTACCCAATACATATAAGTTTCTGCTACTTTATGAAAAAATGCGTACGTGTCAGGGTTTTTAATTTAACAATTCCTGAATCACACTGACAGTTAATTCAATAATTAAACACCAACCAAAGGAAATATTCAAACGAGACCAGGTTATTTTAAAAATAATGGTGTGTCCAGGACTTGAACTGTTCTTGACTGTGTAGCTCCCAACCACCGAAGTGTTTAGACTGTGAGAATCTATTCCACGCCAAGGTTACTTGTTGTCTTAGATTAATTAATCTCGATTAATTAAAATAATTAAAACGCCCATCGATCTTCCACTCCACCAATGAAGATATTATTCTTTGGAGAGAGGATGACAGCGACAGATGATGACATTGATCTGCGACTATATTTTATATCCACAGACCGACTGGTTCGAGCGTTTTGTGCTCGGACTCTAGCATCACAAAGGTCAATGTTTCACTCGAGAGCGCTGCTTTAGCAGTTTCAAAGGGCAGTTGCTCGGCTCCACCACATCGAATTATTAAACCAGTTGAAGATTTGAAAAGAGATGAAGTAGAGAGTGGGAAGGGACGGAGAGATTGACTTGGTTATTGTAAGCTTTCTTCTAGATACCAATAATTAACACCATTTCAGTCCAGTTTCTCTTTTACCAAGCCATGCATGTGAGCGATAAACGGATGCTCAGAGCCATTGAAGACGAAAGCAATACATCTTGCCTTAATTTCCTTTATATATATATATATATAAATAAAAAAACAAGAGTAGATTGATATTCATAAGGGAAAGGACATAAAGCCAAAATCAACGGCTGGGAAAATTTAGACAGAGTCACACATCATAAAAGCAAAATATATGAACCCTAGATGACTGTTACTTGGTGAAATAAACCAGTTTTGGTGCAAATTTAAAGTAGAAAATCCCTGTAACTCTACATGGTTGAACACCTGTTGAGATTAAGATATATATTCTTCTTTTATGTGCATGTGTGTGTTTTACAGTCAGGACTATCTACCATGCACAAGCAATAGTTCTTGTTCTTGTGCTGATCTTTTCAATATAAGAAAATATATGATAATCTGTTCTTGTGTAATAACTTGGAATCATAGAAAACTATAACTTCAATGAGTTATGTGCATACATAAAATTATGAACATTGATAGTTAATATATCTACTTAATTATAAGTTACAAACTTTAAGAGAGTTTTAATTCTCAAAATTACAAGTTAAAACTCTGTGATCCAAAAAAAATCACAAAGAAGCATCTCTCTCCTTGATCACTTGACTTCCCCAAATCATCAACTTTCTATTTTTTGGTATATAATTAAATAATATATAGCTGGATAATGACTCGATAAAAAAAAGGAAGCACTTGGGGCACGCTAGCTAAATGTAATTTTTTAGAATTAATCTCTTTGCTTATTATACTTTCGGTTGGCAAACTGGTTCCTGGGGTTACCAGACAGATTGACCTGGATACTTACATCCTCGGTCGAACTAGCAATTTTTTTTTCTTTTTATGTCGAATCAACTTCGACTTCTTCCATCGATCATAGCTCCTAGGTGGTGATTGATTGATGTATATATCGTCAACAACTACAATTTGTATTGGCTACTTTATCGGAATTGTGTTTTATATATATATACATGCATACACACATATACATATATATGTATGTATATGTCTTTTTAAGAAATCAAAAGACGTTTCACTTTATTTTCCTCTCCTTGACATGTCAATTTACCATCGTTGTTTCAGTGGTCCGTAATTTCGTGTCTGAGGCAATGCAAGGCTTCTGTCTTTCCTAGTGAATGATTCCCTGAGTGTGAAATTAGGAGATGGTCAAAATCACGTTTTGCGCAGTTCATAGTGGACAGTGTTGACGAGTAGCTTGTCATGCTTATTTATATATGCGTGTGTGTGTTGGTACAGTTAAGAAACTCTGCCGGGTTGATATGGTTTAAAAAATCATTTTATATTTTTTTGGATTAAAGCGAGAAAAAACTCCAAAATAACTTTATTTCATGTTTTTCTTGAAAAAGAAATATCCAAGTTTTAAGGCCGAACCAGTCCCGGCTCAGAGCCCGGGTTGATGGATTAGGGATCAAACTACGGAACTATTTTTTGGAGATCAAATAATGGGCTCGAGAATGAGTCATCTCCAATGTCATTTCATGTGGGCCCAACATTTGATGACCTCATTTTACCAAATCCAAGTAGGGAAGAAATCAAGGAAAAAGACTCGTATTCGACGGAACCCATGTAGGCCCACTCCACTGTGGAGTGGGGCCCTGGGCCATGGTCAAGATAAGAGTGGGGCCCTGAGCCATGGTCATGAACCCACGCCCTTTTCTTTGTTGATTGATCATGGCAACCTTTTCAGCTCGTTAGCGGCGTTTGATTGTGGAATATTTCCCTTTTATTTTCAAGTAAAAATCAAATATAACTCTTAGAGTTAAGACTATCAAGGGTAGTATTTTTTTTATTTATTTCAACTTCTTTTTTTTTATCATTTATATCTTTAAATAATCTTGATTTTTTAATTATATTTTCTTTAGATTCATTTAATGAAATCATCAAATTTTATACAAATTGACGTCTTTTAATTATAAAATAATAATATAATATAAATACAAATATGGATAAAAAAATATAATCAATCAGAAGGTTTTTATTGATAATTTTTAAAAATTTGAGTATAAAATTGATATCATCAAAGATTATCTATACAAATGGAGTGTATTTTTTTAGATTTTTCCTTCAGACTATTTTTTCTGAAAGTGTACGACTTTTTAACGAACAATAAACTGTATACTTCTCTTATCTAAGGCCCATTTACATGAAGATGTAAGGGCTTACGGTTCCTTGGAAATATTTCTTTCGTAAGGGCCCAAACCCAACTTAGTTTAGTATTAAGAATTTTTTACCAGCCCGTCAGGCTTCAGCAAGCCACAAATCCAGGCCTAACAATCAATTAAAAGTCTGCCCAAATCAAATTCATACTCAGCTCGTTGCGTTTCAAACGAGAGAGAGAGAGAGAGAAGAGGAGAGACGATGTGTCAGAGTGGCGGTGGCGGTGGTGCTATAATGGTGCTTTGTAGGCTTGTAATGAAGAAGGCGCTTATGTGCTTTGCTTCCAACACAGACCAGCTTTTTGACCATTTTTGCAATTTTAATAATTTTGATTTTTTTGGTGGTATGGAAAGGTTCACAAAATCGTATCGAATTGTTGATCAACTCTCTTCTAAACTCAAATTAGCTTTTCTAATTCACATCACTGTCCCTTATTCCTCGGCGGTGCAATTGGAATGAAGAGATCATAGTCAGGGGTTTGGATGAGACGAGGCATTCTTGTAGCATTTTGAATGTCTCAGCCTTGGTGCTGAATGATAGTGAGAGGCATGGAAATCTTAAGGTGCAGCAAATAATAGAGCTTCATGAGAGTGCTGTTGCTATTAGGCAGAAGTAAGTCTATTGATCGAGTTTATAATTTTTTTAATCTTGTGGGAAGATGGCTTCAGAGTTTATCCATCTTTGCAGAATCATGAGGATGATGCCGAGGAAGGTGGAAATCAGTTGAAGTTTCGTTTTATCACCGTCTGTTTTCCTCCGGCAGGTGAGGGCTATGTTTTTGCACAAACTTTACCTGCATTCGCTTTCAAATTAGTGATTTTCTCTGAAGGGTGCAGATTTTGAGTATTGAGGCACCGATCTCATGCATCCTTGTATGAAAGTTTATGATTTAATAAGGTTATTGTGTTTTCTAGTGTCTATTTTTCATCAATCTAAGGATAGTAAACTTGGAACTGGAATGATAATTTGCACTCAAATGCACGTTCTTTTTCTTAATGGCCTCCTTCATTTTGCTGTTATGATGCTGGATGAAATAATCTTCTCGTCACCTTCATTGTGTGGTTCATTTAGCGTTCAAGAACCATTTCCCAAAGCCAAATGCGTTTACTTGAAAATATTTAAGATAATATTTTTTTATTTTTTATACTAGCATGTAAAAGCTATTTAATAACACCAAAAAAATTATTTTAAAGCTAAAAACAGTTCAATTGTTTTCAAAACACAATTAGACCGCAATGCCACACAAAGAATTAATATTCCATATTAAAATGACTATGTTGAATATTAGGTTTTGATAAAGTTTCAACCCAAAAAAAAAGATGTTAATCCACTTTTTATTTGAGTTCAAATATTACCATTAACCGAGTAATTAAACAAAATTCTCAAAAATGATACCATGGCTAGTTGTATTATTACCTTTCTTCTTGTTTACACTGGAGATCATCAAGTCCTGCTGGAAAAATCTGGATGGCCTGTTCCAATAGTAAAACATGCACAGCCCTAGTCACTTTGCATGAGATCCGCAAGAGTGATTTTGCCGCAGGTGGTACTATCTAATGAATCAAATTGGTTGCAGATCTGTAGGATGTCTTTCTCATCTATTTTCCCCATCTCCTTAAGCTTGAATATAACAAATTCAGATTTGCTGCAACCATAAAAGAAACCAACAAAGTGTATCAAGCACATACAATTTGATTGCATTGAAATCTTAAACATGCTGTATAATCTGATTTACAAACACCAAATTTGCTAGATATCTGCTCAATTAACTGGTTGCAGCATCTACCAAGTTTTTGGCTGAAACCGGGGAGGCTATTCTACTAAGTACTGCTCTCATCATTCAAAATGTTTGGCAAGCATGGAGGTATTGAAGTGGAAGAAGCATTCTTTATATTAAAATGATTTTTTATACATTTATGTTAAAAGGCATACATAATTCTGATGTCGGTCGTCTTTAGGCAATCCCACCCAGTAGTTTCATCTGTATCTGTTTATCGCTCTTGAATGTGAGGCTCAAATTAAAATCTGGAACTGAATACACCATTTCCCCTTTATATCACAATAGTAGTTACTCTTAATTTCCATCCTGATTGCATGGAACTACAATGAAAAATCCTACCAGAAAACAGACTAGGTCCTAATCTGCACAATTCATTCAAAAACTTTTGCACTTTAGCTATCGCAATTGATGATCATAATTATTCATTTCTACTGTTGCCACTCCGAAACATGATGGCTGTTCCATGGTCTAACTCTGATGTTTTGCCTTGCAATTGTCAGATATAACTTTCAGGACATCCGTTGGAATCTAAGATGTAAGCTGTATTCATGCTTCCTTCTTCCCAGATCAATGTTGCCTGATAGTTATGCAAAGATTAGAGAGACCCTGTTTTTATTTCTATCACAACACAGCATTGTTGTTCCAAGTTATTGGATCAAGCATGGAAATATCAGGTTGGGAGGGTAAAGTAAGAGAATATCAGTTATTGGTTGAAATCAAGTTTGGAAATAATATCAGGTTGGGAGGGTAAAGTAAGAGAATATAGCAGTTATAGAAGGGTTATTAGGATTTTGATCAACCTAGCTTTAACTAGAATCCTGTTTATAGAAAATCATGAACATTACCTGATGGATCCATCATTGTCAAGGTCTGCAGCTACTAAATCGCCCAGTGTCATCTTTTTGTGAAGAACCCATTTCGCAATCCTGCGATTTCTCTTGTCAATCCTAAGCTCAGTCAGGTAGAGAAATGCCCTGGCAACTGCCAGTGTGCTTACTAATAGCCAAATAATGGCAAAACATCTTCCAGGTATGGTCGAGAAAGCGTAATCCCCATAGCCCACGGTTGTCACAGAAGTAACAGACAGATAAAAACTATCAACCCAATCCAACTTCTCCAGGTAGTGCGCTGAAATAGTTCCTACCGCAATGCAAACAATGACAACTACTGAAGCCAAACCCACTTTAATTCTGATCCTCATCCTCCCTTTAGCTTTGTCTATCATATAAGCTTGAACCATGGTGATGGACTTAGTCTCATCCATTGTGCTTAACAGAACTGCTTCCTGCCGATCGCAAATGTATGTGACTAAGCCATTTAGCAAAATATCGATGAAACCAAAACCAACCAAAATGAATGCACAAGTAAACAACTTGGTAAATGCTGTATCTGGAACTATATCACCGTAGCCAATGGTGCACATTGAAACCACGGTGAAGTACAAGGCGTCGACGGGCTTGACTGTTTGAGTGCCCTTGAATTTACCACTGACAAGGAATATGAACACAACGACCAATATATATAAGATCACGCCAATAAAAGCCTGCCGAACAATCAAAGGAGTCGATTTTGGGGCCGGCCGGGGGTCAAAAGAATCTGTAAGAAAATCCTTGGTGTTTGTAAACACAGAAGGAGCTGAGTGGGATCGGTGAGCGAGTCTTGTTTTCTTTTTGTTCAGATTGGATATGGGATTTACAAATGAAGAGGTGCTTGGTGTTGTTATGATGGGGATGATGAAATCTTTAGGTAGAGACTGGCCAAGATCAAGGTAGCTAGAGGGATGCTCTGTTCTTGGTGATGGCCCGCTGAACTCTTCCGCTATTGTTTTGGAGAGAAAATGTTCGTCCATGCTAAATCAGCATGATCTCAGACGAGGGAAAATATCTTTTGATTCTATTCCAGAGATCAAGGTGTTATTACCGAACACTTCCACCAAGAAGTCAACACACTTGAGGGTGGAGTTCTAGGTTTTGATTCTAGTTCATCTAACCGTCAAAACGCAGCATGTCGCTCTTTCGAATGTCACCAACGCGTATGTTGTTGTTGGGAAAAACTTCCTAGCATTTGGGTTCTTTTTTCTCCCCATTTAAAGCCATAATATAATTATATAAAATCGATTCCATCAAGTAAGGGCCACTCTTTTGTTACAAGTTCCTGTCAGCACATTCGCTTGCAGATGCAAAAATCAATGTTTAGTAGCAGCTACCAGCTACTACATCATTAATGAGAATATGTTTGAAAAATGTTTTTGAAAATATGTTTTTTATTTTATTTTATTTTATTTTAAATTAATTTTTTTTTATGTTTTTAAATTATTTTTAAATTCTCACACTTAATTCTTGGCCTTGACATACATTCATTAACTTTGTCGCATGTAATTCGAGAACATAAGCACACGCATATTGATCCCAAGACATTCCAGTGATGATGATGGATGAAACAAGGCCACGACCTCCAAAACCTGCTAAAATTATTGATGACATTTAAGAATATTTTTAAGTTGAATAATTACTATTGACTGGTAATCTTATTTATTTTTGTCTAATGAAAGTGATTGATAGCTTATAATTGATATCTGATAGGCCAAACTGATTTGTGACTAGTGCTTACAAAGTTTTTATATGTATATAAATTTGAGGAATATTATATGCTTAAAGTAAGTATATTTTTATAAAAAAAAAAAAACAATATAGAATAAATAGTGTAAATTTTTGTTTTGAATGGCTAATAGTATATTTATATCCTACTAGTTTTTTTTTTTTTTTGTGGAAAAGAGAAACTAAAGTGTAATTTATTTATTTTGTTATTTTTTAAGATATACTATAAGTTATATTTCACTTATTTTATCCGGATAAAAAATAAAAATATGATAAACCATGAGAGATCATAAAATATTTAATGATGTTGTTGCAGTATAAGAGTGTATAATTAAAATTTATTTGTTGAGAAATAATTCTTTTAAGATTATATATGTGTGTGTATAATTGATGACATTAGATCCAATTATTTTATTTAAATTCATGCGTAATGAATCCATCCATAATTAGAATGCGATGATAATAGAGTATTTAACATTGTATTTTAAAAATATTTTAAAAAAAAATGAATTTTTATTTTATTTTTTATTTTAATGTTTTAATATTATTTTGATGTGTTTATATAAAAAATATTATTTTAATATATTTTAAAATAAAAAAACATTTTTAAAATAATTTTAACCCAATCTTAAGCACAAAAATTATTGGACTCGGCATCCTTGAATAACAAGAGTCAAGCCCACCTCATTGGCCCGGGACACTGCCAAGCCCATGCACTGGGTCTAGTAGTGTGTCGGATCCATTTGGTGGTTCTAGTAATGCTAGACTTAGGTGGTGTTTGAGTCTGGAGTCACATGATTATGAGTTTGTGATGGTTTGGAAATACGTTGATTTTGATATTATTATATAAAAATGATATAAAAATATATATAAAAAATTAATTTAAAATAAAAACAAATTTTTTTTTTTTCAAAAATATTTTTGAAATTTGTCAAACACTCTCTTTGTTTTGCACTAGACTCGTCAACTTTTAAAAGAGTATTTAACATTGTGTTTTAATTTTTAAAAATACTTTTTTAAAAAAAATATTTTTATTTTTTATTTTATTTTATTTTTAAAAAATAATGTTTTATATTATTTTCATATACTAATGTCAAAAATATTTTTTTAAAAAAAATATTATTATATATTTTTAAATAAAAAATATTTTTAAAATTAATTTTAATCAGACTTAAACTATCATTAAGATTCTAGGGGTGGATGTTGGCCATCGAACCTTGACACTCAGTAGCCTCGGAAAGGTTATCCTTTATCCACACCTTGGCATGCATTTCAGAACTCTGGAGCTCCACGAACAGAGATCGAAATAAGATCTGCTGCTGTTGCCTTTGACTTGCCCGCAAGTGGAACCAAGTTATTATATGCATAAATAATCAAATTTAATCGTTACCATTGACAATATTTATTTATTTATTTATTCATTTATCTCCCGATATATCAACTTCAGAATAAAATTATTGTAAAACGCATTGATGGGCAATTTATATTTTTTGAACGACTGGGCGAATGGGCTGGCAAATTTCAGAACCACCAACCCAGTGAGGTCGTGTTGACCAGTCAGAGGTAGAAAAATACTTATTTTCCTAGTCCTCGTTCAGCCGTTGCTCCCATCGTCAAGGTTCCGGTTTCAAAAGGATCGAGGTGTGACTCGAAGGGGTTGTCCCATCAGACCTGACACCTTCCTGCATCATGCCGTTGAAATAAAGTTCTACCATACATTGCTTTTTATTTTCATAACTATATTAAAATAATATTTTTATATTTTTTAAAAATTATCTTTAATATCAACATTAAAAATATTTAATTTAAAGTATAATTAATTTAATTATTATTATTAAAGAAAATGACTTAGTTCTAGTTAAGTTAAGTTTTAATAGGGTTTTCTTAGTTAATAATTATGATAATTATCAATGAAAATGATTAGTTGTAATTCGTTTAATTTTTTAAAACTTCGTAGGTTAATTTATAGTTATGATGAATAAAAATAATTAGTTGTAATCAATTTAAGTTCCACTGTAATTCTTTTCATAAGCTAGTTATTATCAATTTAAATTTTAGGATTTCTGAACTTACGTAGCATATTAATTAATAATTATATAAAAAATAAGAATAAAATGACTTGTGGTTTCATAAGTAAAAATGTTTGGGAAAGATTTCAGATGAAAAAACGAATTTAAATAATAATAATAATAAAAATGTTTGGGAACAAAACTGTTTTTCATTAAACCTCAAACTCAACCACAATTTTAATCAAACACTTCAATTTCAGTTATGAACTACAGCTAAAAACGCTTTTCATGAAACTGTTTTTTTTCAACATTAACTACAACAGTAACAATCATGCCAAACAAGCTCTAAAGCAAAACCAACTTTTATTATTATTATTTTTACTATATCACTTACGCGTGTGTTTTTCCTTTTAAATTTATTAAATAATAATAATAACCAGTATTTAGTCTAGGCTAAATTTAAAAAAAATACCTTAATAATAATTCAACTTGATTTGTTAATTTTTTAAAATAATATTATTTTAATGGAATTAAATTCACTCCTCCAATCCATAACATTACCCAAAAATTGGGGCAGACTTAGGCCTTTTTGACACTTCTTTTCAAAAATATTTTTAAAAAAAAATTGATTTTTTTTGTTTTTAAATTATTTTAATGTGCTAGTATCAAAGATAATTTTTAAAAAATAAAAAATATTATTTTGATGTATTTTTAGATGAAAAATATTTTCAAAAATAACTTCAACAACACTTATAAATAGACATCTAAGAGAATCTCAAAGGGAAAAGGCTATCTAGAAAAGCCAAATTAGTTATATGACTTTTTGAATAATGTAAATATAATATTTTTTATATTTGCACTCCAATAAAAGAAAAGGCATTCAGAAAAAGTTAATTATATTTTAATATATATAATATTGATGTAATATTTATTGATAATAAATAACTGATATAAATAAAATCAAAATGATTTTTTTGCATAGAAATATATCAAATAATTTTTTGGTTCTCTTGATCAGTGTATAGTAATAGCTCTTCAACTTGAAATACTATTTTAACTCATCAATATAGTTCTCCCATTGAAGTCATGAAAATGAAAACTATTTTTTTTCTTTTTAATTTTTTTTAGCTCTACCCACTGTAGACGTATAATAAATATTATCAATTATATAATATTGTCAAACACTTTCAAAAAGTAAACTCAATCACACTCCCAAATATATTTAATAAGAGAGTACTGTGCTATAGAGATATTGTTTTTTTATAAGTATTTTTACATTAAAATATTTCTAAAATAAAACAATGTTTTCAAAGAAAGATTTGAATCAGAAAACAAACACTATTTAAATTTGAAGTTTTTTTTTTGAAAATCCTCATCAAAAACCACAACCCAAAACAAAACCACACAAAATCCCACCATCATATCCGTTACACAGGCACACCGTTCATTTAAATATCGCAAAAAATCTCCTTCGCGGGACCCACTAGATTCTCAAACGCATGCAAATCGAACGGCAGAGAATGAACCGTAAGAAAATAAAACCAAAAAACTTGCTAGATTAAAACGCTATAACTTCAAAAATAAAAAGACGGTTTATACTTCTAAAATAAACGATATAAATAGACCTAAAAGAGAGTAAAAAAATTGATAAGAATAGTTTTAACTTTTATTCCGTTTGTTGGGAATCTGATAATCCATAAAGAAGAGGACGCAGGCACACAAATACAAAGAGAGAGAGAGAGAGAGAGAGAGAGAGCAGAGAAGAGAAGAGATGGGTAGTGAAAGCAAACAAAGCAAACACGAAGGGGAAGTTATGCAGATACCGGCGGCGTCAAAAAAGGTAGTGCAGAATATTAAAGAGATTGTTAACAAGAACTGTACGGACGCAGAGATCTATTCAGTGCTTTGCGATTTTAATATGGACGCTGATGCCGCCGTTCAAAATCTCCTTAATCAAGGTTACTTGAATTTTTCTTTTGAGTGTTTTCAGTGCGTGTTTTGTTGATAAAAATAGTGGTATTGAGTGGAGTACACAGTTTTGTTGCTTAGGGTTTTGGCAGTGGATTTTTTTTCCCGGTATTCTCAGTTGAATTCTTTTTGGTTGTCGGGAAAACTGTACAAAATAACCAGTACCGATACTTTTTTTCCTTATGCTTGTATAGGGGAAAGTTTTGTTTTAATTTAATTTTCAATTCTTTTTTTTATGCTATAAGAAAACGCCAAGTCCCAAATGCAGTTGCATCATATTAATTTTGTAAAGAAACGGAACCTAATTTTCTTTTCAGTTTTTAATTCACAGCAAGGCATTGGTGAATGCTGATGATTTTGTATTTGCTATGTTTTCTAGACTATGGATAAATATTTAACTGTCTTTAATTTAGTGAAACATATACCTTCTTTGTAATCCTTTTTCTGGTCTAGCGTGATTTTGCTTGCAGAAATAGAATCAAAGAAATTGCAAAGAAAAATTTCTCTTGGTGGGCAATATGTAACTTTGATAAGAGATTTCAGGCTTGAGTTACCCTTGGAGCCTTAATATAGGGTTTATATATAGATCTTGATATTGGACAATCCACTTCTCCTATAGTTAGTTGATCTGATTCATTTCTTTAATGTAAAGCTTACCGATTGTGATGTGCTTGGTTAGAAGTCCTTATTAAATTAGTATTTTCAATTGTGTAGATCCTTTTCATCAAGTGAAGAGCAAACGTGAAAGAAGAAAAGAGGTACCTTATAAAAATAAGAGCTCAAGTGTTTTTACTTTTTTGGGTAGGGGAGGGGGTTGTATTCTTTCCATTACAATGGATTATAAACTTTGGCATGTGAAATGTGTCAAAACAGAAGGTTTTTCTTTGACGGTTTGGGATGCATTGATGATTTCCCAAATATTGCTCATGAATTAACTTGTTCAGCAAAAGAGATCGATTTATAGGTTGATTTTTAGTTGCCAGGGGTTTCAAAATTAGTGTTTAACGGCTGCTGAAGGTTTCTATTACCATATTTCTGCTGCTTTTTATTTAGTAAATTTTGGTCTCTAGTATTTTTCTCTCTACTTTTTTTACTGGTATTATTTATTCTCTGTGCTGCACCAGATCAATCAGTATGCTATATTTGTTTGATTTCACCAGCAGGATCACTTTATTCTTCTTACCATAGACAGGGTTTTATTCATGCATTATTATTTTTTTAATTTCATAGATTGCATTTCTGCAGATGAAGGAGACACTAGAATCAATGGCTCGGGGTAATAACAATGGTTATCATGGAGCTAAAGCTGGCGTTGAATATAATGTTGGGCGTGTATCATGTCAAATCAGCAATAATGGTGTGTTTATTTTACTGAACAATGTTAGACGCTTATGTTGGATGAAATGGTGATATTGAGTTGGATTTGCTATTGTATACTCCTACTAAGTGAACTTTTGTCCCCTTCAGACCCTGGTACAGCTGCATATAGGAAAGAGAATGGGTCGGTTGCTCATTCGGGGCCCTCATCAACTTTAATATATCGTGTGAAAATGACAAATGAGCAGCCTTCATTCAACAAGTTAGTTCTATTACGAATTCAAGTCAATTGATCTCCAGTATACATCTAAGTTCTAAAACAGATGATCAATAACTATACTATAATATACCCCTTCCTAGTTTTCTTCAATTTTATTTCTTACTATTAATTAGTAGTTTTGGTGGATTAACTTAAAAATGTTAACTAATTTGTCTAGTGATTAGTCTCAGAAGTCAAAAATGATGCATGTGCTCACCTGTCTGTCTCATGTCAAGTTCCTCTTGTTTCAGACAGCAAATGTTGTTTACTATGTCCTTTAAAATCGTCTTGTCAGTTTTAAACACATATATGGGTATGTGTAATTGCATGCATGTATCCATCACTTTGTTCTATCCATCTGATTTCTACCATGCGCAATTTTGCTTTCTTTTTAAATACCTCACAAGTTACCCCTTTCTTGAAATGAGATCAGAAGAAACTCATGTTTGTGCCTATAAATGTTCAGGGTCGTGTGCATGACTTTTTCCCAAATAGATTATGGCATTGTCTATCCCATTTTAGAGGTTAGAAATTTTCATATAGATAGATGAAAACCAGGGGATTTATTATTGTTTCCATGAGGATGCTTTGATTGCAACATTGCACTTGGTCCTGGGTGATGTTATGCAGTTAGGACCTTTTTGCCATCTTAGTTACATGATCTGTTTCTTCCTTAGCTCTATCGTATTTAGTTTGGGAATTTCGCTGCTTGTGCTAAATATAGATTAAATAGTTGTGCTTTTAATATCTTAATAGATATATTTTTTTAGATGAAATGAACTTATGACCATGGAATTGACTCGATTGTAGATTATAGATTATAAATTCATGACCCTAGCATATTCCAAAAATAATATCTCACTGTCATATCTTTATTTTAGTTTCTAAGACTTGTAATTTCTATTATTCTTTTCTAGGTTTTACATTTACAGTCCATGTTTTTATGGGTTTTTTTCTAGATGTACAATGTTATTACCTCATTTGAATGTTTTTCATCGAATATATATATTTCATTATTTCTTTGGATTGATCTTGAAAATTCTGCTGCAGTGATTTTTGCAATGCTGATGACAGAAGGCAAGCTAAAGCTACAGAAATTGGAGATACCATTTTGTCGTCTGCACACCTGTCATCAGGAACTCAAGCTGCTTGGTCAGGAGGTACTACAGGAAATGTTTCAATGGCTGACATTGTTAGGATGGGTAGGCCGCGCAGCAAAGGTTCCCAAAATATGGATACTTCTTGCACACCTCAAGATGTAGTAGGTTCAGTAAACTCATCCCAGGACTGTCATAAATCTTCATGTGATTCTTCTCCATCTCCACCAGAAATGCACCAATGTATGCAATTCCCACACCCTACTCAGGTGCCTGAGACAATTCACGAGTCTGGTGTTGCTGCAAGCTCTCATGATGAATGGCCAGTGTTTGAGCAGCAAACAGCTGTTGGTGGGTCAAATAATTTTAATGTGTCTAACTCCTCCAGCACTGATATCTTTTCTAATCAATCTTACTTCTATGGTGATGCAACTAATTCAATTGAAGACCACCGATTAGAGAAGGTACAAGTATCAGATAGGGATGCTGCTAAGAAGAATCCAGGTTCTTATTGTGCTGAATCTGCCTTTTCATGTAGAAGACAGGAAAATGTGAATACTGTTGTTGGCGATTCTCATGGGGGTGATTGTTTAGTGAAGGATAAAACTTATGATTCTCAGAGCTGCATGAATGATAATCGTGAAGGTAATTCACATGGTTTTAGTTTGATGCTAATATTTTATTCTCCTTTCCCCATAAATGCTAGTGATCCCTTGCCAAACAGTTATTATGCGCTCTGAGAATGCCAACATTGCCTTTGTCAAAAAGCAAATGGTGCTATGATTTACATACACGTTCTCACAGATGCAATATTTACCAGGGGTGTTTAAAGAATAAAAAAATCTGCTATATTAGTTTTTATCTAACCTGACCCAATTCAATTTAGTAACCCTTTGTTATATAGCATGTAAAATTTCAAATGTCATGTAACCGATATGATGGGTTGGGTTGCAGGTCTTAAACCTGACATGCCCAGATCATTGCATGTGCATGTGCATGTACCCCTATTAAAAATAGCCTATCTCACGTGACAGCATAATTTTCATCTGTTCACCACACTTCTTTGCTGCCACTCACAACCCAAAAAGTTCCAAGAACCTTCTCAATCCCTTCATCTTATTTTGCCTACCACTCTTTTCTTCTTTCACATTTCTTTTCGGTCCCCTTTCCAGTTGGTTTGGGGGTGCTTTTAATTGGTGTAATGTAATGGAGGCTTTTTTTTATATGTTTATGGAGGATATTTAGATCAAGAGCAACAGGGAAGCTAAATTGTTTCAACTTCGGTCTGCATATTTGAGGGTTTTTTCTTTAACAAAAATGAAACCAACAGATTCATGTTTGTGTTTCTTAAGAAAAATAAAGCAACAAGGCTCCTGCACTCCTGCATATGCTATTGGTTTTCTGGATTTTTAGATGCCATGCGTTGGCTTTCTTTCTCTCATTCTTTTAAATCAAGAATAAGAATGAAGATAGCTTTTTTATTTTTATCCTTAATTTTTAGCTCAATGTTTAAGAGAATTATTGTTTAGGCAAGCCTAGTTATTTGATTTTCTATTCTAGAGAAATTATGTTGGCTCTTAGAAATGGACACTGTTTTTCCTGCTGAGAAATGGCCTGAAAAGGAATTGCTATGTTGAAGTTAATGGTCGCTTATGGAAACTTAAACCTAGTTTGGGGGATGACAAGAATTGAAGAGTCCCTGGTTTTTAAAGTATTGGTTTATTAGAGTTTTGGTTATAACTCATTATTTGCTGTTTTTGTTTAATGGCACTCCAAGACCCAGATTTCTAGCATGAACTAGATCAAGAATCAAGAACAGATCCCAATTCAGGGTTATGATTTACAAACCAGATTGACATATAAGGGAAAAATTGTAGGTTTTAGTGTTATTTTCTCTGGTTTGTAGCATTACTAGAATGATGGTCATGATTCAGAAATCTGAGTTTCATGGGCTGTTTGTTTTTGCGGTAGAAACTGTGTTCATGATTTTTTTGAAAACAAATCTGCTTGAAATTTTTTTTTTTTATGTTTCTAGATTATTTTGATATGTCGATGTAAAAATGACTTAATAAATAAATAAATAAATATTATTTTTCTGCATTTCTAATCGAAAAGCATTTCAACACTCTCAAACACTACCTCAGTGTCTCGCCAATTTATTATAGAGGTTAAAGTGAACATTCATTTCAATGCTAAAACCAGGATTTTACATGACGCCATATTAACTTGAGTTTGATCTTGTACGTGTGCAAGACTTTATCAGCCAATTTTTATGATCCTGCTGTAAACAATAATATATGCAGGATGTCTGCAATTTCTGCATATGCATAAGTAGATGCATCTGGAGATTTTGTTTTTCATGAAGTGAAATTGTTTCAGTTATTTATAATGAAAGAAGTGAATTTATTCTGAAACATATTTGTACAACCCAAGTTCAGGGTAAGTACTTTAGCAAGTGAGCTTTGAGATGGTTGTAGTGATTATGTTTTAAGCTCATGTCTGTTTTTCTCTGAAATTGTGATTATGGGAGATCAAGTGATGATACTGCATGATTATCTTCCAGTGGTACATTGTTTTTAAAAAAATATTTGATGTGATAGGTCAGGTGAAAAAACTGTTTATGTAATGGCCTATTAAATGAGAATGTTCTCTTTTCTGTTCTTTATTACACCAAATATATTTTACAATCCTTTTTTTTTCTTTCCTTGTCCCCTCACTGTGAATTTTAGGAACTGGAAGTGGCTTCCAATTATGTTTTCCAAATTTTGCTGCACCTTTGAATGATGAAGTATCATCAGCTGCCGTGAACTTGCAGCAGCTAGGTTTGGGGAAGGAGGAGCCTGCGTTGCCTTCATCTGACGATAAACATGCAGTGGTGTTTCCTGATTATATGCAAGCCTTTGCTGCTGACTGGCCACATTTGAGTTTTGGTACATACAAATCTGGGGCTTACAATGCAGTTTCTGGGGGTTCAATAGCTTCAACTCCTGTAAAGACCAATTTGGTGGAGACTTCTGCAGCAGCAAATAGTACATCTGCTCTGTGCAAGGAGATTAGGCACGAGTCTTTCAGTTTAATTCCAGTCATAGTACTTGTATGCTTTCATGGCTCATTATATCACATGCTTTCTTTCTGTGCAGAAATCCAGAGCACCTTCAAGATGAGCAGCTCAGATCCATATCTGATACGCATCGATTTACTGCAGGTGTTGGGATTAATAACATGCATGTATATTCGCAGCAAGAGCTAACGAGACAAAACATTCATGAAGTATCCCATAGGCACAAATACAACCATCCATCATCTGTACCTGATTCTAATCTTAAGAAAACCCTAGAGCAGGATTGTCCCTCGGGTGTTAGGAGGATACATCCACAGGCAAGAAACCATACTTCTCTTCATATGGAACTGCTAGTAATACTTCCAATATTGGGTTGTTTTTCTTATCATCAGCTGTTGAGCAATATGGTTTATGGAGACATTCTGTTGTTTTATCAGCTGTTGTTTTTCCAATATTGTCTGTGCTCATCTTCTTCTATTCTAGCTGCTGGTTGTTAATTTAGTCTATCTTGATTTTGAATTGCTGTATTTTAGTAAACATGGACTGGTAAATCCTAACCTCAGACATTCTGTTGCAGCAAGCTAGTGCAACAACTATACCGATGGATATGTTCACATCAACTATTCAATCTTCAAGAGATTCTGATTATGCTTCATCTTTCCTCGGAACCCAATCAATGCCCTCAAGATTTGATAGTGCTGTATCATCCACTGGCAATCCAGCCATCTCCCAGTCAGAGGTGTGTAAGAAATATCTGATGAATTTTGAATTAGGTGACTTTCTGTATTTGTGCCTGCACATTTTTTGAGCATTTTAATTTGTCACTGACTTAAAGAAAAAGAGTTAGGTTGGGACACAGAATCTCTCTGTGATGAATCTCTGAAAAGATTTATGAAGAATCACTGAATTCCAGGCTTCTATAACTACGTCAACTTTGCATGCTTGATTTACAAGATTAGATTAGACAGCATATTGGGATTAAATTTCATTTTTAAGCACAATCATCTTAATTGATTTTGATATAATAAACTATAATTCATTAAAACTTTGCTTTATGGTGTTCTTTATGATCGATTGGTGCACTTAGTTATTTTTCTTGCATTGGCATCTAGCGTATTATTGTTACCTATATACATGTCCCACTGCAGTGCTAAGAAACTCATAGGTGAAATGCAACAAAGCTAATTTTTCTTCATTTGTACTCGTGAGAGTGCTCAGATTCCAAGCCGGATTGCTTTTTCTCTACCTATGTCATGTTCAACGACACTGCCCAGTGCTAATCTTGTCCCACAAACCACACTTCCCCACCATCTGTCAGCTAATTTGTACGCCCAGTCTACTGTGTCCTTGGAAGAGCTGACCAATTTGACTGGCTATCCCTCTATGCCTCAGAACTATTCTCGTAATCCAACTGCTTTTCAGCAAGCTTATCAAGATAACACTATGTTCCATGATTCCCTGTCAAACATGGGCTACAGCTACGCACAATACAAAACAGGTGCTTCCAGGAGCAATTTGCCCTTTTCTGATGTGAACATTTCTGGTTATGGAGGTTTAGGGATCCCTGGCAACTTTCCTGGAGCCATTTTGCAAGCTGCTGCCCCTAATGGTTCTGCAGGCGGCTATGATAATTTCCATTCCCAGTATCAAGAGAGAAATAATTTCATCACACATCAACAGGTAATGGTAATAGGGTTCCCTCTGAAGCTCTTTACACGTTCTCAGTTCTCAAGAGATTTCTATAGTTTATTGTCCTTTGCTCTTGTAATTCTTTCTATTTATGTTTTTTTCTTCTTAAAAACAGAACAATGTCTCTTCAAGAACGATGTCAGCCCTCCCAGATAATGGATATTTGACTTTGACTGGACAGAGTCAACTGCTTTCTGGAAATCCGCAAGGTCAGCAGCAGCGCTCACAGGATCATATGTTCCCATTGCACACACACAATCATCAACAAGGTCAGCAGCTCTCACAGGATTATGGTGCTCCATTTCATGCAAATCCTTATCATTCTCAAGCCAGAATTCGACCAGAACAACCACGTCAAAGCCTTGGAGACCATAATAGTCTTAGTAGCTCTCAAGGGGCAGCGCCCGAGCAATTACAACGACTCTGGCAGCAGAGCTACTCATCATCTAATTGATTACACACACCACTTTGAATGAACAGCTGATGATGGTTTCTGTAGCCTCCTTTTGCAGCGAGTTAAGAGATGGCAAATTAGGCTGTTTTTGCAGTAAAAAGTCAACTCTGTCCAATTTGTAAATACTTCAACCAGGTTTATCCATTGCCTCAGTTTTGAGATGCAGCGCCCAGTATTTTAGCAAATTGATTGGGGCATAATGTCTTGAGTTTTGATATGTAGCTTTGCCAATGTGAATCTTCTCAATGCGAAAGTACTATACGTCTGTTTCATGCGATTAATTAGAAAAAATGATTCACTGGTGCTATGCGTTTAGGGGTGCTCTAGCAGTAACTCTTTTTTTTGCTTGAAAATATATTAAAAAAATTATTTTTAATATTAGTATACAAAAATGATCTGTAAATATAAAATAAATTAATTTTAAGAGAAAAATTACAAATGTGCGCCACAAGCACAATTCACCTCATTTTTCATTGCTGTTAAAAAGGGGGGTTGCGAGGAGAAAAAATAAAAAAGACCGAGATTTCTATCTAACAGTTACCTCGAAATTGAAAGCTAGTTGTCATGGAAAGCCTTCGTGTGGGAATTAATTGTATAATTAATTTAGACTTCCTCGAATGATTTGACTTCAGCTTGATGTTTATGGGATGAATAGATGTTTAATCTGGGAGGCAATTGACATGAAGGGCATGCCAGTTGGGAGGTAGGCAGAGCGAGGAATGCATATAAACTACTTAATTACAAGGTTGGTGCCACTTAACTTTCTCCTAATCATGATCATTCTTTTGGCTTCATGCAATAAATTTATTCGAGCAAAATGTGCTACTTAAGCTCAGAATCCGAGCACAGTTCCTGTGTATTGTTTTGTTTCTGAATGCCTGGTGCTGCAGACCTAACATTCCCTTCTGTTGGATCTGAAAGAATCATGGATCGAAGCCAAGACTCCGAGAAGGTTAATAACCACAGACCGGGCATTGAATCAGTCCTCATGGCCCCGAAGTTGCCAAAGGCAGTCCCACCGGTTTCTTCAGCACCGGACGGTGAAACTAACCGGCGTCCTCGTGGCAGGCCAGCTGGCTCGAAGAATAAGCCAAAACCTCCTATTATTGTCACTCGAGATAGTGCAAACGCACTCCGAGCACATGCCATGGAGGTGAGCTCTGGCTGTGACGTGTGTGAGAGTTTGGCTAACTTTGCAAGAAGGAAGCAGCGCGGAATATCTGTTCTTAGTGGGAGTGGCTGTGTAACCAATGTAACCCTAAGACAACCAGCTTCACCAGGTTCCATTGTAACCCTTCATGGGCGTTTTGAGATACTCTCGCTGCTCGGATCTGTCTTGCCCCCGCCTGCTCCGCCGGGGATCACGGGGCTAACTATCTACTTGGCGGGGGCTCAAGGGCAGGTTGTCGGCGGAGGTGTAGTTGGCGCGCTCATTGCTTCAGGCCCTGTAGTGATCATGGCTGCGTCGTTCATGAACGCAACTTTTGATCGTTTGCCACTTGATGACGATGAAATGACTGCTGCTGTGCAGAATCAGCATCACCAAAATGGCCGTCACCATCACCTTGATATTTCAGATCTGTACGGAATGCCGCAGAACTTGCTTACCCATGGTGCTGTGACCCCGGAGATTTACTCTTGGGCACCAGGGCGAACCATGTCAAAATCCTAGTTAGCAGCAAATCTTCCGGTCTCTCGAATTTGCAAATCATAATATTAATCAATGTTGTGTCATTTCACCAATGTTTTTGGGCTTCCTTGTAAGATTAGCTACCTGTTTTACGTGGCATGAACACTTTATTTTCCATCAATCTAGAATTCCTTACAAACACGTACGGTGCAAGATTCATATATATATATATCATGAACTCTTTATTCATCTTTATACATCTTTCTTTTCTTTCAAAGAAAGCCTTTGCTGCATTGCTTCTTCCAAGTGACTATAGACAGCATAAACATTCGACAGAAGCTCACAACGGCACCTGGATCTTGAATGTTTTTGTCATTAACAAGAAATTTGTCTGCATCCCTGATCCATCAGTTTCTTGGACTTCTCTCTTTCATGTGCGCGCATCCTTGTTTATTTAAAACAAGGGAAAATTTAGGAAAAACACGTACGGTGCAAGATTGTATGCTGTATGAACTGATCGTTTTCAAGTCCCGAATTTACAACTCTGCCACGGAGCTAAGCTCCTTCATGGACTAGTCTGTCAATCTAGCTCCTTCACTCTTTACAATCAGGGAATCATTATTTATTGTGCTTCCGTGGTCTAGCAAAAGACCCTATTGGTGGTAGACGTGTTTTGGCCTTTTATACCTCTATTGCAGGCGACATAAACTATGCTTTCTTAGTCTTTCCACAGACACAAAACCCAAACCTCGTTGTATAATCAGAGGCTTCTCTCAAATCTCAACTCCACACAAAGCAATCTTCCTTCGTCTAGCATGGAGAGGGTAAGTAAGTTATTGGTTTGTTACAAAACCCACGAACAGAAGGTGTTAATCGATGCGGTGGGCGCAAAAGGTCTGGAGAATCTGAAAGAAAAAAATGAGAAATCTTCATCCGCATTCATGAACATGGAGGAAATTATGGCAGCTATTCATGCCGTGTCTTCTTCCACGGCTCTTGCTTCATTCTCACGGCATATCAGCTACTCTAGTCATTACGATTTACCGGCAGGTCACAAGTGGCAGGTTTCCTTTCCTTCAAGGAAATGTACACTAGAGAATAAACCTTCAATTTTTAGTTTTTTATTTATTTTTTGAGATGTACAGTACTATGTAGTTTTTTACCAACCGCCACCTGTATTTGACAAAAACAAATGTTTTGGGCTGTTACCTGTGGGCTGTTGGCCTGACTTGCTTTGACTCTGAGGCCCACACCAGTATTTCAGGTTTCTCTTGCCCACTTATTTCATGGAGTGGGCTTTTAGGAAGCCCGCAAGTGGGCACCTAACATCTGTTTTTGCTGGGGGATCGGATGGGCCTGTAAACTAATTTATTATCCTCGATATTTATCCGTGTTTACATTTTAGTCACTCAACTTCAAGACTTATGTCTTAGTATCTAATATCTTACAGCTCGATGACATTATTGGGTGGGGAATGGTGAAACATTATCTTCCTTTTCCAGAGAAATTCTTAATTTTGAGGGGCACAGCATGTGTTTGTTTTAAGATTAATCCACATTAAAAAAAAGAGATAAACTTGAGATAGCAATTATGACCAAACAATAATGCCTTTTCTTTTAAATATTTTTACTTCAAATTGTCTCCATCAAACACATGCCCACTTAAAATAACATGGCAAGAGAGCAACGATCAAGAAGTGGCTTTATTTGCACTAAAACAAAAAAAAATATAAAGAAATTAAGTCTAGGAATATATTATATAGTAGTAGCACTGCATAATGTACCCAATTGGTCAAAAGTGCAGCCTCGGGATAGGGCTTTGGACGGCTGACCTTTTGTTTTTGAAGAGCAATTTCAGTGATTTTCTTAACATTTTTTACAACGGTCCCCTTCTTTGCAAATTTAAATATGAAATTTTGTTAGAATGGTGGTTTATATGAACGTCTGGTATTAGTGGCCATAAAATGCTAAACACTAGTAGATGGTTTAAATTTTGAGTGTTCTTGTTTTCCGGGTGCTTGCATTTTTTAAAAGTTTTGATTTTTTATTATAAATTAATTTATATATTTACATCGATTTGATGTATTAATATAAAAAAAAATGTATATATTCCCAAACAAAAATCAACGGTCATCACTCCAACAAACATTACTAAAAGTCATAGAAGCTATTAGAGATTAACCGACTAATCCTTAAAATATATTCCCATATTTGGTACTTGCCCCCAAAATTAGGTTTTTATTTTATGATCCTTACCGAACATGTTTGGTCTGAGGAAGTCATGGGCAATTTGGGCTATGTTTAGTTTGAGGTTAAAAACTGGGATTAATGATTTGCTAGTAATTTTTTAATAAATCAATAAAGAGATTCGATTATTATTTTAAATAATGTTAAAATTAAATATAATAAATAAATAAATAACAAATAATGGAATGGTAGAAGCCACTCTAAACCAATCTCCCTCCACAACAAAACCATCAAACAACTGAACAAGGTTAAAAGTAAAAAATATTAAGAAGATTAAGGAGTTGTTAGAGCTCTTCACAGGATTAGGAATAAAAGTTCGGTGTGATCGGTTTGTCCTGCATGGTTTTTCGGGAGCTGATCGCCGTGACTCCGCGAGTCTACTTTACTCTTGTCTTTTTCTTCTTTTTTTTAATGTTTTTTCTCTGTTGTAGTTTGCTTAAAAATCCTGCATCAGCTTGGCATCAATACACGACGTCGTTATCGGAGATGCTAGTCCTTCTGCACCACTCTTTACAGTCAGGGAATCATTATCCATTTCCATATCGAAGTGAAAAATTCGAAAGGCTTGTGTCACCGAGAAGAATAAGAAATGAGAGGCACATTCTGATAGATAATAATAAAAATTATATTATGGGGCCTCATTTACAAGCTTAAACTTTTAGACGAGATAGTTCCTTAACATGGTATCAGAACCTTGTTGACCCAGTGATCACGAGTTCGAATCTCATCATCCCCATTCTATTTGATAAAAAACCAAGCACAAGGTGATGTGGATCTGTGCAAGTTTCAAGCCCAAAGAGCTTTTACTTTAAAGAGTGTGTTAGAGAATAATATAAATCATATTATAGAACCTCACTTCCATACTTAAGCTTTTAGATAATAAAATTCATTAACAAATTCTCTCGGTGTAGTTGGCAGTGTTGATCAGGAACAACAAGAAACTGTAGCGAATACTTTAACCCAACCAAAAAGCAGAGAGAACACTTGAGTGTAACTCACCCCACCTCGGCAGATCTAGGCTGGTTCGATCCCACATTAGGTCAGTTGTGCAGTACCAGATTGATCACAGAAACATGCAGCACTTATCTTGCATAATGGCAAGGAAATTCACCGGACCCAGTTCGAGCTCGACCTGTGATTTCATTATTTATAAAACAGTAAAAGAAGAAGCATGAACTTGGAAGGAAAAAATAATAATATAAAAGGCAAAATGTATACATCATCGTCATCATTACAATTAGCCCACACACCAAATCTAAATTCGAAAACAATTCTCTCTCTTTACTTCTTTTTCAACCTTCTTCTCACCTTTTCCCTCCTTTGTCGTCCCATCTCTTGCTTGCACCCTCCTCTACTCCCATGTCTCCTTTCCCAAGTCCTCCTCAGCACCCACGCATAGAGCTACTCTTTCTCTCTCGAGAGTGTGCTTACTCCACAAGATTTGTATTTTTTATAAAGCACGAGGATGCAAAATCTTCTTTTCTCAACAAGATCATTGATGCTTCTGTGATTTAAGATTTATCTGCTTCCTTTTCCCTTTTCCTGCCTTGAATAAAGGGTAGAGTGATTCGATAAATACATCATAGAAGAGGAGAAGAAGAAGAAATTGGAGGAGGAGGAGAGGGAGGAGAAGAAGAAGAAGAGGGCTTGGGGTTTAAGCCCATGGGTAGCAGAGCCATCTACTCGCTCATGTTTTTCTTACTCGGTCTCTTCCTTTCTTCAGGTGATGATTTGCTTTGTATGATTGGAATGACTCTGTTGCAGAAGAATCGTGTTTCACAAATTCGTTTCCATCATGCCAAGAAAGCAACAATTTCACATCATATACAAATACATTACTGATTTTCTTAATTCCTTGTTAACTCAAGCATGCATGATACACTGAAATTGGATTTCAGAAACAACATGGAGATTTATTTTTGATTGATGAATCGAATATATAGAAACACACAATAGCGCCTTTGCTGTGAGTTTTATCTCGTCATTCAACTTCTTGTTTTATTTCTGTTCTTCGGAGCCAAACCTTCGCTGGGTTTTCTACAATCTGGGAGGAGGATTTGATAGCTTTTTTTTATGTCGTTTTAGCTCTCTTTTCGAAAAATGATACCTCTTTCTTCACATATGATTCGTCGGGCTATAGTCTATATTGTACGAAATGGATTTTTCAGATTTCCAATCATGGTTCTTATTCAATTTCAATTCTTGTCCTTCTCTTTTTTTTTTCTGTCAATTATTAAACATGTTGGCCTACTCCAGGTGGCCACGCTTGCTGCACTGTAAATTACCTATCTACTTGTCACTTTAGGCCAGTCGGTGAATTTTGGAACCATGCACATAATAATATCTCGATGTCAAGTCTGAAAATGGTGTGAACAGAAGTAAAAAGCTTTGACGAATACAAATTTCGATTTTAAATCCAGGTTCAAGTGCTACAAAAATGTCAGCAGCTGGGAACAGGAGACGAGCAGACCATGGAACAAGACAATTTGCAGTGGATGCGAGTTCTATTTCCAGTACCCGGAAGGACATCACCACCCCAATAGCAACTGTCCCCACAATAATTCCCGCCACTCCCACCTCTTCAAATCCAGCAATGAACCCTAATTCCGACCCGGATTCCATATCGCCGGCGACCATGACACCGATGGTAACCCCAACCTCAACGGCACCACCTGTATCTCCCGGAGCTAGCTGGTGTATCGCTAGCCAAAGCGCATCACCAACAGCATTACAAGTTGCTCTGGACTATGCTTGTGGCTATGGCGGTGCTGATTGCTCAGCAATTCAGCCGAGTGGAAGCTGTTACAACCCAAACACTGCCCGTGATCATGCCTCTTATGCATTCAACAGCTATTATCAGAAGAATCCAGTACCCAGTAGCTGTAATTTTGGAGGAACTGCTGTTACTACTAGCACCAATCCAAGTAAGTTGTGTCTTTAATTACTGTGCTTCCGAACTTGAGCTAACATCAATAATAAATTAAATATAAGATTTTGATGTATTTTTTTAAAAAATAATTTTATAACGAACCGCTAACACTGTAAAATTCTAAATGTCATCAATAGCCCTTGTGGTTTCACAAATTAAATGTTTAATGCTTATATTATTAAATTCATTTACCATTTCCGTTCATTTGATGCTATTTTTCAATTTATTTTTAATTAAAAATTACAGAAAAATAAGTGGATGGTATCAAAAGAGATTAATGAGAAAAGGAACATTTTTTTAATTTATAGTTAAGTAGTCGAGAAAATCTTTTGAATCATTTTATAAGTTTTAATAGTCAACACTGGTCAAAGAACCATTTAATAAGTTTTAATACTATTGGGATTAATATTATACACACGCGCGCACAATAGGAATAGGGACTAGGTTATAATTAACTCTTCATTATATCTAGCCATATATATATATATATATATATATATATATGTATAAAAAAAAAACTACGAGTGGATTTGGGTTAGAAATCAACAATGGGCCAATGTGGATTGAACAGTTAGCTCAACTTCCTCTCTAAAACAAATGCTCGGAGTCACAGTTTTCTTCTCCATGCTCACGCTTTACAGTGAATTTTTTAATTTTCCCTTTAAATAACACCTGAATTTTTTTTTTATTATTATTATTATATGAATGGTCATTGATCAAAACTAAATTTCCAGTCACAAACTTGTCCGGCTAACTTCGCCACTCATTTGTAAGTATCGGTCGTAAAGTTTCAGGGGATTCGGCTTCTTTATTCCTTGTTCTGAAGAAAAAAGAAGGAAAGAAAAAGCAATGCTTTTCTTTTATTTATGCTTAATTTCCCATGTTCAAGTTCTTATTCAAACAATACTTCACTCTGGTTATGAAAAAAAAACAGAAGCTGTGCTCTGATTTACTTTTTTTGTTTATTTAATTTCAATGCAATTTCAGGTACTGGGACATGTCAATTTCCGTCCACCAGGTGATCTCTCTTACTCACTATAATTATCTCTCTTTTTCATCCAAACGAGGACCTCCACGTGGTTGATTTTTCTCCAAACTCAACTTACCTGGATTTGGAAATGTCTTGCAGCACAAGCTCATCAATCTTGAACACCACAAATTCAAATGGAGCTACGGTTTATGGCGCAGTACCTTCAAATCCTACTCCATCGATAGCTTCCAGGATTAACGAGACACCACATTTTGTGCCTGTGACATTTGTCATCATCTTACTGGCTCAATTAACATCATCTCTCTGCTAGAGTGGATGTGCATTAATTAAACGGTACTTTCCTGATCGATTGCTTAATAGCCTATGTTTTTTAGGAGACTTAGAAGCACGTGTACAGGGATGATGAAATGCTAGGGCGTAAATCTCGTGGCCTTGGCTTTTTGGTTACAAATTATATCTGATATGTAAATTACTCTGTAGTGATCATATTGAAGGGAGGAGGTGTAGAGAAAGAAATCTTATTTTGTTGGTGGGTTTTTTTTTTTTGCACTGTTAGAAGAATGTAAGAAGAATTTGTTGATGATGAGAATAAGAAATTAACTTTGTTCATTTGCTGAAATGTGCTCTAGCTGTTGATTTATCCTGGACATGATTCAGAATCCCTTGGCTTGCTCTAACAATCTCAGCCCTGCAATCCTTGGAGGAAGTAATTTATATATTTGTCTTCGAAATTGGATTCATATGTAAGTTATACATTATGATTTCTATTTCCGAAATCTATCCCAATACAATCAATAGACCATTTAATTCCACAATGCATTTCAATTGATGATGAAAACTTTCAAATATAGAACAATGAAAATAAAGAACATACCGTTCTCCATTTTGATCTTGAACTGTTGCATAGAATCCTTTGATGATCACTTTGTTGATCTTCTCCTCTAAACCTTTCTTCTTTTCAGCAATCCCTTAATGGAGAGGAATTTCCTTACGGTTTTCTATTATTCTCTTTCTATTCCTTTTTGTTCTTCTATTTTCCAGCACACAAAATGAATAACCACCCCTCCTATTTATACCCACCGAATGGGTGTCTCTCAATAGGAGGGAGGGTTTGTGCCTTTTAATTAAATGTCATTCAAGACATTACTTTAATTCTATAACTTTATTTTATACACATACATATATTTAAAACCATCAATATATGTATGTATACAACCTTATGAGAATATATGTTAAATTATGGTTAGAGGAGAGGGTCTCAACGTACCCATTCTAATACTCGTTTATTGAGACCGATCCATCACGGTTTCGCTTTAATGTATTAGAATCCGTAGACTTTACAAAGAACTTGAACTTTAATGATCGGACCGTTAATACATCGGCCACTATACAGAAAACATTCTTACATCATAAGCTAGTCTCGAATGTCTTGAGCAGCGTATAATTTCAAGGCTGGTCTGTAGTCGGGTTTGGTTTGGTAGGCTACCTGGTGAGCTCTGTTTTTGTAGATTTTGATCAGGGCAGCACTCCGGTTTGGGAGTATAGTTGAAGTTGTTGTTGTAAGTGATTTTTGTTTAAAAATACATTAAAATAATATTTTTTTATTTTTTTTAAATTATTTTTGACATCAACACATAAAAATATCTAAAAACACCATTTTTTTAATGTAGAATAGAAAATAATTTTTATTTTTTTCTTAAAATATTTTTGAAACTCAATGTCCATCAACTTAATCTTCTACAGTTATGAACTATAACTCTATGTATATTACTGAATTAAAGAGCACAGAGACACTGAAAATATCTTGGTTTAATTTTTTGATTTTGTGCTATAAGCTTTGTTATTTATGTAGCAGGAGTTATATACAACTTTTTTGAGGAAACTGGATGTGATCAATAAGGAATTAGCTCGTAAACACCCCAAAAGAAATGGAGTTTAAAGCCACTGTTTGTTTTAGTATTTAAAACTGTGTGTTTTATTTGACGAGAATCACCAAGACACGAAATGAGTGCAGGATGTTTACTCTCTCCTTGCTACGAGATTTACCACTGTTTTTATTTCCTAGCAAAGAAGAAGACCTCCTAGTTCTAGCAACATTGCACAAAACCAATTAAACTCCATTTTATTAAAATAATAATAATTTGGAATCGATATTAAAAGCAACATTCCAAAAATATGATTAACAACACAAATCCTAGTTGTTTTTTCAAAGAGAAAACCCTACTATCTCTTTCCTTCTCTCTTTCTAACCCCACCTTCTATTTTATTCGCTCTTCACCTTCAACAACTACTACACGTGATTGTTTAATATGCCGCAGCTTTACTGAACTCCTCCTTCTAGTGGCCGGTTGAAAGTAGAGTTGATTTTTAAAAATGATTTTTGTTTAAAAATATATTTTATTTTTAATATCATAGTAAATGAAAATAATTTTAAAACATTAATTTTTTAAAAATAAAAATAAAAAAATTAATCTTTTTTAAAATCTTTTAAAACACAAGATAAACAGGACACTGGTCTTCCACTCGCATCCGAATCAGATTAAAACCCCACCGATTTTTTTTATGTTTTAGACGACAAAATGTCTGACTGAAATCATTCACCAAGACCAGTTTAAGAAAGGTCTGTTTCTGTCTTTTTGTAAAGGCTAAGCTAGATCTTAATCGATACAACAAGATGTTGTCTCGATGTTATTCCATTTTTTTATTTTTTATTTTTATATATATATATATACACACACACACACACACACTAATTAACCATTTGCTCAAAATTTAATCTCTTACACTGCCAATTTAATTATTTATCTCTCTTAATATTTCTTTGAGTTTTATTTAAATTATTGATCTTTTACTTTTTATATTTTCAAATATGATCTATTGTTGCACATTTCCATTTATGGTTTTGGAAAAAATTAGGTTTTGTTAAGATTTAAAAGTTTTAATTACCAAAAAATATAGATGAAGTTTAAAAATTAATAAATAATTTTTTTAACCCAAATTAATAGACTAGAATCCTTAATTTTAAATAAAATATATTTTTGATCTCTTTTCTCCCTTCGATTTGTGTCTCTCTCTATCGTCTTCCTCTCTCTCAACTTATTCTCTTCGTTTTGCCTCTCGTTCTCTTTCCCCTCTTCCTCGATGCTAACAATTATTCATCCTTGATGCCAAGCAAATCCCGTGCTCTTTTTTATTATTGTTGTTTAATATTATATTAAAAAAACATATTCAACTTATTTTAAAAAAAAAAACAATGAATAATTCTAAATTATTTATAACCCAACTGATCCACTCACGAATTAATTTTGTATAGCATTAATTAAAGTCTGTCAAGAAGATATACAGTGTGCATTTATCCTACCATTCATTGCAATTTGCAAGTGCAGAGGATTTGAAACCAGAGATAAAACCGCCATTGCCTCTCGTCCCTGCCAGGTTGCCATGCTCCCTCAAACTGTAGATACATGGAAAATATCAAAATATATATTTTCATTGCAGTTTCCAAAATTTAAAATCCTTGATCAGCGGCCCTGATTGATCGACCAGCAGTCCACTGTTAATTTGACAATTTTCCAAGAAGACAAAATTAGCACCCCCATATAGACCGGATGTTAGGATTGCTTCGGTCATCGGAAGTAAATTATGCGGACGCGAGGCATGGATCCAAAGAAACTGGATGCATCATGAGAGGCTGGGATGCTAAATATTTTGTCTTGAGAAGATCATTATGTACAAATTAATTAAATTACTATATTTTTGGAAGATTGAAGTTAAGAAAGTACGGTGGCGTCGGAGCCCACCACTGTGCCGCTTACTCCTCTGGCAGTGGGCCGTTCATTAGCTTGTGAAAACGACAAAATCTAGGTTAGACTTTTAACTTGTTATTCTCGTTTAAAGATATTTTTTTAATTTTTTACTTAAAACAATATTTTTTTATGTTTTTAATAAAAAAAATCAATGAATTATGTTGAGTTGATTATATTATTGTTAGGATTTAATTTATGATTTTTGTTAATTTTGATTTTTTTAATGTAGCTTGAATAACTTGTTGTATTAATAAATTAACATTTGTTTTGCTGTGATTTTCACATAATGATATCATTGACAACAATAATGATATTACTCATCATGAAGAAAGCATCAAGTTATTAATCTTTATTGTCGTTTATAACTATAGCTGGGCCTTGATGATAGTTTTGTCATGCATGCATGTCAGAAGGTCGGTCCCTTCGACAAGTCAATTTGCTAGGTGCTGTTTAATTATGTAATTCAATTAATTTGTAATTGAATTAATATTGTTTATTGCAATTAATTATTTTGGTGTTAAGATTACATTTTTTTAAATATTAAATTATTTGCTGTGAAAATTACACGTGTTTTTTTAAATGATCATGTTGAATTTGTTATGATTAACAAGATATTCACTGGAAGTATAATTGGTTTTTGTAATCTTGTTATTTTTAAAAATATAATTTTGTTGTGGGTAGAGAGCTAAGAGCATAAAAGTATTACGATAGATATTTGCGCTGTATTCTAGTGATAAAAAAGTTTTTGAAATTTTTTTTTTGAAATTTTTTGTTTAAATTAATTTTTGAAGTATTTTTTATTATTTTGACGTGCTGATGTTAAAAGTAATTTTTAAAAAATTAAATAAAAATATTATTTAAATATATTTTTAAATAAAAAACAATCTAAAAATATTAAAATATTTTAATATATCAGACACTTGTACCGTATTTACTGCTATTACTATGCTCAGAGTAAGAATTATTTCTCATCGGTGCTAGTTGGGAAATAATTTTATCTACCATGCTGACGTGGAAAACAAAACTCTGAAGAAAAGGCATGGATGCAGGGAATATTTACAAGTCTCAGCCTTTGGTAATCCGTAATTGTTACCACAGCGCTAGCGTTATTTGCTTTGATAATTGCCTTTATCTTTCTAGGGTTTTTTTTCTTCTCTCCCTGTTGTTCTCTTCTTTAGCTCTATTTTTCTTTATCATTGGTTTTTGCTCTGAAAGTTCC
Organism: Salix caprea; assembly: GCA_964035475.1. Classification (NCBI taxonomy): domain Eukaryota; kingdom Viridiplantae; phylum Streptophyta; class Magnoliopsida; order Malpighiales; family Salicaceae; genus Salix; species Salix caprea. The sequence goes on along the minus strand of OZ037755.1, from coordinate 13,851,231 downwards.
CTTCCATGGCTTGCTGGTGACCGCCTTAGTAATTCTGAATTTTATTTGAAATTTTGCTCTGTCTCTCCAGCAATTTCCATTTAGCATTGAGATGGTTCACTTTTCGACGGAGTTCCTTACCGGTTCTCGAGTTTGTCAACAGCCTGGAGACGGGAATCGGGGGACCTTCATGAGTGGATTTGGATTTCCACAATCCATTTTAATCGTGACGAACCAATCTCGATGACCCATACCATCTGATCATCATTGACTAATTTGAAATTGCATGCGGTCAACGCCCCCGAGTAAATTTCTAACTGCTCTAGCCATTGGCTTATGCTGGTAAATTTCATTAACTGATGCTCATTGTTAGTTGTCGTGCTTAGCCAATCTGAAGGACCCAGAGGAGAATTGATATGATCATAGCCGTTACTTTTTATTGATTTCCAACAAAATTGATCGTTGCTATCATAATTACTTCTTGATGATTGTCTTAAACCGCAAGAATTGAGATGTCCCTGACTAGTATTACTGTGTTAGAATTTACATTAATTGCTGGGACCCTTCGTTTGTAGAACAGCTCCAGCAGGATTTGTTTCAGTCTAACGAGGTTGTTGAGACCTAATCAGTATTCACCGATAATGTAATCATGAAGGTTTTCTTTTGAAATTTTGCCAGTTTCCGATCGAGATTCCGTTCAAAACCCATCTGTTAGGGTAACATGCAATGTTTTGTTAGGTGCCGGCCATGCATTACATTGTGGATTGGGCAGATTTCACTGCGTTATTTATTTAACCGGGGTGTCCTGCTGGCTCGTTGAATCTTTATGATACTGTGCATGTGTTTACGGAAATTAAAAACAAGTTAAATTATTAATTTTTTATACTAGAAACATGAATAAAAAAATATAGTTAGTGAAATTCAAATCTTGAATTTAAAAAACAACATACCTCTTAAATTCAACATCTTTCCAATTAAGCTGATCTTCGAGACTTAGATTAAGGTTTTAATTACGTGAATCAATTTGCTAGAATCTACACGAACATGGAATTTTCTTCAACTTTCTTTTGTTTATATGGAAGGTAAGGTCATGCAATTCTCATCATTAGTGGTACAGTGCTATGAAATCATCTTAAAAATCACCGCTATTCTGCTCTTCCTGGGCTTCGCTGGTGTTTATCATATTTATTAAATTAAATGTTGTTGATATTATTTTTTAAAATATTATTTATTTAAAAATATATTAAAATGATATTTTTTATTTTTTAAATAATATTTTTGACATTAATATATCAATTTAAAAATATAAAAAAATAATTTAAAATAAATTTTTTTTTTTTTTTTCAGAAGTGTTTTTAAAACGTATCGTGAAACACCCCCTAAATATCCTATCATGTTACAGAAAAGATAAACGCAAATGAACTGGTTTCAAAACTGCAGGTTTTCAAGGAAGTGTGGTGGCAATTGTTGCGAGACAGTATTGCAGGTTGCATAGCACACATGGTTCGACGAGTGATGATAGCGAGTACGCTCAGCTCGAGTGCATCGTGACTGTTTAGGACAGTCTTATGGTAAAAAAACAGGATCATGTTCATGCCTTTCGCACTGGTCAGAGAAAAACACGAGAATTAATAAAAAACAAAGAAAAAAAACTATATATATTCTTTTTTATATATATAGCAATAGATTTATATAAACTCGCTTGACCTGGCATCATTGTGTGCGTGTAGGCCTCGAGCCCGGCTCCCCGTGCCAAATACTTGTCCGAGGCCTATGGGCTCAAGCGTCGGGCATGTTTTGGATGCTGGATTGGTGGACTCGTATTTATCAATATTTCTTAAGGGATTTTTTGTTGGCCCAGACCCATATTTCTTACAAATTAGTTTTGGGCCCAGCATAACATTATTTTATCACGCAGTGCATTTATTACGTACCCGAACAAGAGAAATACCTTTCCTTTTGATATTTAATGCTTTTTTATATATATTTATTATGCTCTCTTGTTTTTACAGAAATATTGACTTGAAATTTGTTTTAAACATTTTTTTTATCATAAATGAATTTAATTAATAAATAAGTTGAATATACATGTTCAGAATAAATAAATCTTGATTTAATTTTTTATTATTATATTACTATCCTCACCTTCATCGTATTTCTTCACAAATCTTTAAAAAAGGGTTGGGTATGATAATATTAGTTTTAATAATAATAATAATAATAAATTCTTTTAAAATTGAAAAATTAGTGGAGTTGATTTCTAATTTATTTTTATAATGTTTATTATAAGGCACGATTCGGGACTTTCAAGGGTGGGAATCATTTTTCAAGCTGGACATTGATATATGTATAGGCCCCATGGCGTATGGACTATGGAGTATGGACAATGATCGATTATTCTGACAGCTAATCTTATATGTATTATTTTTAATACCAACAAGGTAAAATTATTAAAAATATCAATTTAATATAATTTAAAATAAAAATAAACCATGAAAACAAAGAAAACTCGTAGGCTATGCATCAAGATTAAGTCTCGTCTTTTATTGTTTTCTCTGACTAGCAATTACTAGAAAATACCCCCACCGATTAATTAAATCCCCTTTTTTTTTAAAAAAAAGAAGAAATTAATTAGTACAATTGAAACTTTGCTAGAACTAGAGTCCCACCTACGCGTGTAAAGTATCCAAACAGACCCTAGAATCTAGTACGGCGCCCCGTCTTACAAGTCACAAAGAAAGAGCGGTGGTGGAGGCAGGAGGAGTGAGAGAAGGGGCAGTGCAGGGGGAAAGGAGAAACAGAGAGCAGAGAAAATGGAGGTAGAGAAAGTAGAGACACAACAACAACAGAAAATGAAGCAAGTACATCTGTTTTACTGCGTGGAATCCGAAGAGCTTGCCCGTAACGTTGCTGCTCACTCTGAACTCATCACACTCCAATCCATCAACTGGAGGTCCTTCCCTGCCTCCCTTTCCCACTCTTACTGCTCATGTTAATTATGTTCTGTTCTGTCCTTCCTTTTATTTTCGTTCTTCATCCATGAATATGACTAGGGTATTTGTTGTTTTAGAGAGCGTTTGATAGTGTGTTTTTTATTGTGTTTTTCTTATATATACTTTTAAAATGAAAAAAGGACACTTAGTCATTTTTTTCTGTCCCCTGATAAACAATACCCCCTTTTCTTGAAATTGGCTTGCATAGAATTACCATTAGTGTTTGAGTGCATATGGAATTTGTTGTTATAAATAAATTGTCTCACAACTCTAGAAATAGCGAGTTTACTGTATAAATTCACAACCATCATGAAATATACTACAACATTATCTGCTACTGTGGAATTATAAGCTTTTTTTTGTGTTCTGGGGGACTGCTGGAAATATTATTCTGAATTTATCTGTTAAGAAATTTAGTTCCTGTATGTGAGTCATTCTATGTATTCTGTTTGAATATTTCCCTTAACTTATTGTACAGTTTTCACATGCCATTCAAACATGTCTTTGATTGAGTGGCAGGTGACCTTGAGTCTGTGGTGTTTGGTTTATTGCATTATCTTGTGGTTGAATGTTATTTAAGTGGAAAAACTTAATGATTCTTTGTTGTTATCAGGAATTTCGATGATGGATTTCCTAATCTTTTTATAAACAATGCTGAAAATTTACGAGGTCAACATGTCGCCTTCCTTGCATCTTTTAGTTCTCCAGGAGTTATCTTCGAACAGCTTTCTGTCATTTATGCACTGCCACGTCTGTTTGTTGCCTCCTTCTCGTTGGTGTTGCCTTTCTTTCCAACTGGCTCCTTTGAGCGAATGGAAGAAGAAGGGGATGTTGCAACTGCATTTACCATGGCTAGGATACTGTCGAATATTCCCATTTCAAGAGGTGGCCCCACTAGCCTAGTCATCTATGACATACATGCGCTGCAGGTTGTTTCACTCTTGCTCCACAAGTGAACCCACAATAAATAAGTATATATGTTTCACCTTGTTGTGTTGGAAACATCTTATTGAATGACACAACATAAGCTCTTTGTTATGAATTACTATTATTAATAGCAGGCTTCATCACCAGTCTTTCTGTAACATTTGAGCTGCGGGCAGGCCTCAAGTTGCTCCTCTCTGAAACCATAGTTAAATTTAATCTCCAGGCGTTTCATTCTTCTTTTTTTGTCACCTACCAAAATTTAACCTCTGGTCACATTCAGTTGGTTGAGCATCTAAAAACATTTTTGTTCTCATTCTCTTCTAATCTATACCCTTTGAGCATCTCCATTGTTTTTTTTTTCTTTGGTGTCAAGTACGAAGGTAATAGTTTATTTATCTATCTTCCTTGTGCAGGAAAGATTCTATTTCGGGGACCATGTTTTGCCTTTATTTGTTACTGGGATTCCTCTGTTAAAGCAACGTCTTCACCAACTTCCTGAATCTGACAAGGTTCGTAGTACCAGAATGTTGATCATTTCTGTGAAATACGGTCTTGTTTCTGATCACTGTGATGATTTTTTTTTGTCATTGCTGTGACTATAAAACCATTGTCTCTTTGAAGAATTTTGTAGCTCAATAGGATTATCTTGCTTGCCACTGATTGTGTTGTCCAATTGTAATTTCAGATTGTTGTTGCTTTTCCGGATGATGGAGCCTGGAAGCGATTCCACAAGCTTTTGGATCATTTTCCTATGGTTGGTTTAATTTCTCTGAGATTGGACTGAATGACCAGTTTACATGTTGTATGGATAATTAATGTTGCTGGATCATGAATTTCAGGTGGTATGTGCGAAGGTTCGTGAAGGTGATAAGAGGATAGTTAGAATAAAGGAGGGAAATCCTGCTGGCTGCCATGTGGTTATTGTTGATGATTTGGTACAATCTGGAGGCACCCTTATTGAGTGCCAGGTACTTGTTTTCCAGCAAACCCTATTTTTCCTAATCATTTTCTCTGAATCTTTCAATTAAAACTTGGAAAAAATCATTTCTCATTTCTTTCAAGGCTTTGATTCCTTTTCTACTCCGTTGGAAAAGATTATTTCTCATTTCTTTCTAGGCCTGCGATTCCTTTTCTACTCTGTTCTTTGCTTTCTTTTTTTCTTTCTGTTTTACATACCTTACCTTTTTTTTTCTTCCTTTCTTTCATTTTCAATCTCTGTATTCTGATTTAAGAATTCTAATTCTTACCAGTTTCATGCTAACATCTTTTGTTAACATAGGCAACCTACATATTTTGTACATCACTTGTCAATACTTCCTATCTATATAAGTTTTGGTTTGTATAACCTTCCCCAATTTTCTCACCTTGCTCTTTTCTCAAACTTCTTGTTAAATTTTGTATAACCATACACTTCCGATTTGAACTTCATTTGTATGATATCCTGATACAAATTTAGGGAGCCTGAAGATCATTTGATCAAAATTTTGGAAACAATCAGGCTCGATTGTGAGAATAAAAGTTGATAAACTTCCATTTATTGCAGGAATTAACTTAATTTCAACTGCCTTTTGCTGACATATTTTAAGGAAAAAAACCATGTAACATAAACTAGTTCTTTTGTTTATAGTTCATTGATTTGAGGGAAGGTCCTGCCTGGATTTGCTTATGATAACCTTTTGTGAGTGTTAACTACCATTATCATATAGGAGATCAGCAAGAGTTTCGAGCATGACCATCAGTTTAAGCCATGGCCACCATTGTGTTTGTTTAGATATCACCTTATTTTGTTAAAAAAAAGAAGGAATCACCTCGTTTTTGCAGATAAATTGTGTACAGGAATTGGGTCCATGTATCTTTAATAAGAAATGTATATATAACATGTGCATCTGTGTATAACCAGTCGGTCCAATTCATTCACATTTAAGATCTGCAACAATTGTGAAAATCTGGCAAATTAGCCCCTTATCATCGCCCCTTTGTTCTTCAGAAAGTATTGGCAGCTCATGGGGCAACCAAAGTCAGTGCATATGTCACCCATGGGGTGTTTCCTAAGCGCTCCTGGGAGCGATTTACACACAAAAATAATGGTAAAGGCCTGTATGTTGCATAGTTTTCTGTTTTGTTCTTATATATTTTTGTTTGAACCTTTTAGCTTTAAGCCATATGATGATAGTGCCATTTTTTTTCAGGCATGGAGAATGCATTTGCTTATTTTTGGATAACAGATTCCTGCCCTCACACTGTGAAAGCCATCGCAAATAAACCTCCATTTGAAGTTTTGAGCCTTGCTGGATCCATCGCTGATGCTTTACAAATATGACTAAGATTCTCAAGGGGGTTTTGTATTTGCAGGGACTGCTATATACTCGATGGAACTGGAAGACAATCTGATAGTAATAAATTTTGATGAAAGTCCGTAGCATCATTTTTATGCCACTAGATACAGGTGGCCCGGTTGTCTAGTAAAAAATAGAGCTTAAATTTTCTCAGCTCGGTGATTTTAACACCATGCTATTGACAGGGGTATCCTGTCTCGTCAAAATGATTTATGTAATTAGAGATTTCATTTGTGCTTCATGGCCAGTTCTTGATGGAACTGAGTTGGTGAATTTGCACGATGAGAATGTGCTTTGCAAAGGGATACTCAATGCGTACTGATAAATTATGTTTGATGCATTGTTATAAAACTATGTACTGCAAGAAAAACGAAGCTTAACCAGCCTCTATATGTTTGTTGTAATTTAGCAACCTTTCTCGGCACTATTGATATTAGTTGAGTGAAAACACTACAAGTTCACCATGAAAGAACCTCATAGCCTCTCGATCTCGTCAAAAAAAGTATGAACTTTTGGTCTGCTTTATGATTTCTTAGCTCATCCTCATAACCTCATAGGCTCATGGACCATCAAGCTATAGCAATATCCACGTTCTGAAATCACAGGTGCCTGTATCCATAAATTGAAACCTAGGGCAATCAAATGTAGATTGAGAAAAGCATTACCCTGCTTGGTGAGGGGGGGCAGAGGGTTGGACGACTGTACAACCATATACACATTCATGTGTTTTTGTGGCTACAACATAAAACGACAGGATGAATCGGATCCAGGGTCTGTTCATCTTCCATCCTATACAACTTATAACAGCCCTTAATCCCAGATTATCCGATTGACATATGTGCATATAAACATGTTTGTGATATTTGCAAATGGACTCCAGAACCTGGTGCAAAAACAGAAAAGGATCAAGCCCAAATGGAGTTCTCATGTACAGATCAGCGAGAAATGCCTTCATGGTGGATACTTCACTGCTCAGCAAAATATGTAATGCCTTATTCTCACCCTTGGTTAAACAACAATGGGTTGCTCTACATATGAACAAAATGCCCTCTGCCAACTGTGAGATGTTATGCAGCATCCATGGTGCAAAAGTGGAGACTGCTCATCACTCAATCAGTATAGTACCCACTCTTTAGTTTCTCTTCCAAATTTATACATTCAAAATGCCTACACAATGGTTAGCACTCCTGACACCATTTTCAAGGCCAAGAGCAAGTTTAGGCTGTTAATTCTTCTCCGGTTTCTCATCCAGGCTATCCTCTGGGCTGTCAAATGAATCCCCGAAATACGATCCATCAGGCTGACGGATACAAATGTTTAAATTACCAGATAGGAAAGGTTCCTGGAGGATCCACAAAAAATAAGGTCAGTGAATAGAAAATGAAGTGACAATTCATCAAAAAAAGAAAGAAGAGAAAAACAAATGGTGTTGCATTTTCTAGCCCTTAATTTGGTCAGATATAAAATAACTAGGTATTGTCAAAATGGTGTCCTTCATTTTCCTCTTTGATTTCTTATTCTAAACAAAGTATGCATTATATGTACAATAAGTTCAAAGATAGTGATTTGAATAACATTCCAACTGGTTGACAAAACAATCACCGTACTTTTCTAATCACAAGCATAAATTAGCTACAACTTGTTACCTGATCAGTAGCCTCTTGGCCCTCGGAGTGGAAGAGAATTGGCCGGCATCGCTTATCTTCATTCATTAAGCTTGAATTCTGAAAGTGTGTAACAAGGGCACCCTTGCCCTGAATTCGAGCATATGCCAGCGAAGCAACTTTTTCACTATTAAACTTCTCCCACCTCTTCCCATTAAATGCCTGCGTTCATTTTTATGCATAAGATTCTAGCCAAAAAATTGCCTGAATTTATGATTCACCAGTCTGTATTAAACAATTTGACAATACTTTTCCGCTTAAGAGTCAAAACATTCACCAAGAGAATGGCAACAAAGTTAAGTTAATGAAGAACATACCTTAATTCAGATTTTACAGCAGAGATGACACTAGAGTACATACAATTTAATTATTTTATGACAGAAATTAAGGTGCCAAAACAAACCTCATAGAAGGAAATGATGTGCGAGGGAGACACCATATTGATGAAAGCATAACCCACATTGCATTTATTCTGGAACCAGAGCAGTTAATTAAACCATAAGCACATTCAACTTGAACAAATTATGTAATAACAACAAATGAAAGTTTTTCAATATTTCGTTACCTTAAAATCAATGGGGAGATAGAGAAAGTCATAAGTACCGCGATGAATTTCATCAATAGAAGCCAGTAGCATCTTTGAAGTGTACCTAGAAATGAAAACAAAAGCATAAGAAATCACCATGTGGCCACCTTAATCAAAACCAAAAAACTCATCTGTTTTCAAACACTCAGCAGTGCTCTACTTGTTAGGGATGTTTTTAATCATTAAAGTTGTCCTAGTATCTTCCCCGTTAATGATTTTTTCCAAATCAAGCTGATACTGCTTCTTGCAATCTATCTGGCTCCCAATATTCTCCACTCGCCGACTTCGAACACGGTCAACAAATCCCTCATTGCTGATTGTCACAGGTCCTGAATAGGAACCAGCCCCCATATACATAGGATTGTGCCTAGGAAATGACATCACCCGATAACCAGGTGAACCATTTTCAGTAAGGGGACCTGGAATTCCTATGCCAGCACCCACAGCTGCACAGCCACCCATGTTCATCATATAATTTCCAGTGCTGCGATTTAAACCCATGCCCCCCAGCGCAACTTGATGCATGAAGGATGTTTCTGGTGATTCTGGGAAGATGCCAAAATGCCTATCAAGAGGAAGACCAGATGGAGCAGATCCAACATGATGGTGATGTGAACCAAGAAGAGATCCATGCCTACTAGTGTATGGAAAAGCCTGCCCTTGCCCACGTGATGGAAATGCATTTCCAACAGATGATGTTGGCCAAGCAGCGGAACTGGCACTCTCGGAGTAAGAAGCAGGATTTCCCCAGAGGAACTGAGGACCAGTCAATGTGCCTATACCAGATGAATTTGATGTTGGAACAGGACTAGTGCTCAATTTCTGGTCGGTAAATGAACAGGAATGTTGATGGGCTGCTCCTTGCATTGATCCAAAGTTGGTAACCATCTGGTTTACATGGTTAGCCCTTCCATGGTCCTTGCCAATTGGGGCAATCTTTGCAGGGTTAGAAAGATGAGGGGGGAGAATTGAAGCCAAGCCAGGCAAATTATTTCCATTTACAGGGCTTAAAGTTCCTAGACCTGGGGACTTGCTAAAACCATGCAATGGACTGTGTTCAACTGGGCTACCAAACTGTGCCCAGGCACCTGTCATGAAAGTATCATAGATTCAGCCAATAATCCAAAAGCATTTCAAAAGCACCGACCTCTGAGCTGATAGGAAATACATGACAATAATTGAATTCTCAGATAATTATAAAGAAACTTCAGAAATGATTTACCTGGAGGAGAGTTCCCCACTGGTGAGCCTACTTGATGTCGAAAACTTCGAACTTCATCTTGTTCCAGCTCTTGACTTATTTGCTGTATCATGCTGTATATAAAGGAGACTCAAATTCAGGATATCAGTGATTACGACATAAATCATGCTGTGAAAGAAGATTCAAGATATATGCATGGTTTATATTTTGAAGTCCATAATCATTAGGTATGAATAATACCAGCAAACATTGAAGTAAAAAGTAACAACCACTCTGCGGATATGAACCCAATACAGAATGATGATTGTTACTTAAACCGAGGATTTTTAGTAATATAGTCACGTTTGTTTATCAATATCCTGAATGTACTTCCAAGTTACAAAGCCTCCCTATGAATTTCAGAAACTTTTCATATTAATGTCAATTAGGACTTCCAAAAAAACAATCATCTTGTCCATTTTACTTAAATAAAAAGATCCTCATTAATTTCATTCCATGGATGGAAAATGGAACACAAACTCTCCCATTTCTACTACAGGAAAAGAAAAAAGAAAAGAAAGAGGAATCCAAAGCGTTCACAAAGTTAGAAATCAACTAATAATTCCTAAACTTTACTTAAAACAACATATTTCCAGCAGATTTTTCTGGTCATGAGATACCCACACAAAGTACTCTTTGTATATTCTGGTAAAGTATCATTCTGCCCCTTTCCATTACTGTTTACTTTTGCATATATATAACTGTCCTTTTTCAAAGGTATTGTAGCAGCCACCTTTTCCAGAAAGAGGGAAGAGGGCACGCTTCTTACTGTACCTAATGATAGGCTTAACATAACAAAGAGGCTTTGGGGACAATTTTTGCAAGATGCATTGAAGAAACAAGTCCATCTAAAATTGACAATAAGAATCCCTTGTATCGATCAAAACTACTTTCTCAATTGAATCAACTTTGCAGTATTTAGCCAATCTGACAGTGAGCAAGAATCAACTTCAACAAAAACACAGAAGCACGAGTTGCTATGCATTAGCAACATCAAACTAATACTTACTTTCTACGAGCTCCACCAGGGCGGCTAGGTTCAAGCTTAATGCGCTTTCCAGCAATGTCACTCTTATTTAATGCTCTCAGAGCTGCCTCTGCAGCTCTCACATCATAAAATTCAATGAATTTATGGTGGCGCTTGTGTGGTGTTTCTCTTATCTGTATTTTGAGTGCAATGGAATAACAACCCATAAAGATAATGAAAGTCTTGAAAGCTTACATAGAAGAATCATTCCAAGGAACAAGTAATAAATAAATCAAATAGAACACCCTAATACATACCTCTTTGACCTCTCCATACACCCCAAATATTAGGCGAAGATCATCATTTGATACAGATGCATCCAAATTGAAGACTACAAGAGTCCCTTGATTTATATCCTTTTCAGACGGATTATCCTGGTATATGGCAGGGGAATAAAATTCGGTAAAGATGTTGATGGGATCAACAACATAAAAAACAAACAAATTTATATAAACTCTCTTTAAACCTTGGGAATTGAAAAATGAATGTCCAGTTTTCTCCTCCTTAAGGGCTTATTTTGTAGCGCACGCATTGCAGTCCGAGCATCTCGAATATCATAGTAAGATATCATCACAAAGCCTCTATGCTTGCATGCAGTGTATAATGTTCTGATATCCCCATATTGCTACAAGAATTGAGAAAGCTTGAGATTAAGCACTAGGTATTGACAAAAACTCCACATCTATTTAATTAAGCTTCTATGACCCCTTGCTTCATCCAAGGGTATAACTAGATTGATTAATTAGCTGCACAATGTAAGACATAAAATTTCATATCCATTTTACAATTTAACAAAAAGCACACTACATACATCCACACATCAAAATATCAACAAATACAATAAAGAGGTCAAGAATGCAGTTTAAATATAATCAGACGAATGCAATCAACCATAATTAGTGATCATTAACAAGGTTCATCACATTAGCTAAATACAGATGCAAGTTGCACCAACTTCCGCAAATTATATATTGATTGAAAACCAGATGAATAGTTTGCTTGAAAATACTAAACAAAGAAATGGAAGTTCTTGATCAGAATTTTCAAAAGTGAAAGAAAGCAGGCAATTAGAGTCACTGGAACAGAAACATTCAATCACCTAAAGGCCTTCCATTACTTTGACAGTGGTCTGGAAAAGGACATTTATGGAAAACAATGAAATTCACAATATATAACCAGAGTCCTCCACATTATTGTTGATATTCTGAAAAACAATTGCAGTTTAGATAAGTGATGTCTGGCATTTTTGACAATTATAAAAATACCTCGAAGAGAGATTTTAATTCAGAGTCCTCCACATTACTATTGATGTTCCGAACGAATAATGTTCTTGAAGGATGCTCCCCATACGGATGTTCCCCGGCCACTGTTCCCACACCATTTGGAAGAGGATAATGACCAACCCCATTTGCAGGGATCCCATCAGACATGTTTAGCTTGGACATGCCAATACGAAGACTTTCTTGGGATTCAAAATCCAACTCCATTCCCCCTCCAGGACCAAAGAAATCACATTCTTCCAAATCCTCCACTTGACTAGGCAGCCCACTAAGATCAAAATCATCCATTATGCCGGCAAGAAGTTCGTCGTCATTAGGAAGCAAATTTCCAATTGCACTTGATTCAATGTCTTCAAATAGATCCATAACCTCAGTTTCTAGGTCGAGTTTATTCAAGTTAGGTGAGCTATCATCAATAGATTGACCACCATTCTCTGATTCATGAAAGTTCACTGCATAGGAAAAAAAAATTCTATGAAATCAAAATATCTTTTATGAGTGTAAATCCATAACCTAGCAACAAGAGCTTAGACAAACGCTTTTCATGTGGAAGGACAGGCAATGAGCTGGAAAACAATCTTGCATCAGTTCTAAGCGGGATCCCCCATGCTCCAGTGCCCACCTTCTTACTACTATTAACAACTGGAATTTTTGATGGACCTATAAACATAACAGAAGGCCAATTGAGACATTACCAATTTACCGCATGCACATATACTAACAAGATACAAAGGGGTGCGCGCTGGTTTCAAGAAAGGAAGGAGTCAAAAGAAAAGGAATGCCCAGGACACTTACCAGACATTTTGTCCTTCAAATTTTGCTCCAGTTTATCACTTCTCACTAACACAGAAAACAGAAAAAACGAAGTCAAACCCTTGAAATGGCAGGCACGAACATAAATCCATCATGCACATAAATAAAGTAAGATCATTTCAGTACCGTTCAAACACGATGAGAACTTAAATTGAGTTCAACAAGCGATTTCCGATACTTTCAGTATAAAAATAATAATAATAATCCCTAAACCCTAATGCAGACACGTTCTCCCTGCCTATCAGTGAAAGAAATTCTCCACTTTTTTCCCTCTCTCACAGTCTCACGTTCTAATTCTGCAAAATTACAATGTCAATCGCATTTCAAATCTTATCAAAGGCTAAAAACGGCTGCGGAATAACATTTATAACACAAAAACACAAGCAGGAGGTACCAAGTCAACACCCTGAGAAAAAAAAAGTCCATCAAAACAAGGAGCAAAACTTGAGCACAATCAAAATCATGCAACCACCACATAAAACAAAATCTAAGGCAGCTCACAAGTTTCACTTCATAGTTCCCTCAATCCCATGTAAACCCTAAACTCCAAACACCAAAAATTAGCGCCCCCCCCCCCCCCCCCCCCAGAAAAAAAAAAAAAAAAAAAAAAAAAAAACTCAAATTTAGCATGCCAAAAACAACAGAGGGAGAGAGAAAGTTACTCCTGACAGCACCATTAACTCTCATACGAAAAAGGAAATAATACAATCAAAGATCAAACTCTAAAAAGCTTAAACTACGAATTACTTCAACAGATAATGATTTAAAAAAAGTGATAAAAGAAGAGAGGAAGAAAGAGTACCAGAGCAGTTAAAAAGAGACCATTGAAGACAGATTCCAAACAAATTGAGCTTTTGTATTGACGATCAAATAATTATTTTTTTAGCTTAAAAAACACAGTAAATAAATTATAATCAAGAGAGAGTTTCTTAGAAGTATACATATATCTTTGTTGCTTGCACTCCTCTACATCATTTGCTTTCCTCTCGCTGGGAAATTGGAAAGAAATAATAGGCAAGTATAAAATATTTAATATAGAGAATTTATGTATAGAGAAAGAGGGTATATGATTGGAGAGGGAAAGAAGGGCGTAGTGGTGAGTGTCGTAAACTTCTTCAGAGAAATAATTATTATTAATTATTGAAGGAGACGAGAGGAAATTTAATATGGTTTTTTTAATTAATATTAGAAATAGTAAAACACAATTCCGCTGTATTTGAATTTTGTTTGGCGTCCGTTGACGCAAATCCATGACTTCAAAATATACTCTCTGTTGAGATGATTACAAGAATCTAAAGGGTTAAAAAAGAAGAGGCTCCTTTAGATAGTTTTATAATAAAAATGACATCTGGAATTGCTGGAATTACAAGTTTACCATTCATAGTAAAGGGCTTCGGGTGTCTTGTCGAGGATGTGGCATGATGTGATTAGTGTAAATATAAAGGTTGATTGAGGGGGTTGTGTGGAGCTGAATGTACTTGATAGTTACACATTTTGTGTTTCACTCAAAGTGGTGGGGTGAGTGACGTAATGTTAGCGTCATCAAAAGTGGAAGGATTCTGCAGCACCTTGTAAGATGCATTTGGGGAATAAGTGGAACCAATTATATAATGCCACGTTTGTAATGAATTATTTGCGTCCCATGACACGTGGATCCCACGAAGGAGTTTTGCTTATTTCGACCACCTCCGTTAGCATTGGACAAAAGGGAAACGAGAGACACGAAACTCAGCCGTTTGATTGGAATCAAAAATCTTTTGGCAGTACTAGGTTGTTGTTTTTTTTACAGTGGAAAAGATAGGAAAAAAAGGACTAGGAAAGCTAATTCCCAAAAAATCAGCAAAACGAAATCGTCCTAAATCTTCAATAGGTGAGTCCCGTTCGCTTCAGTAGAACTTTTCGCTGCAAACTTAGCTATGAAGTTTGATTATTTTGTATTTAAAATGTGTTTTTAAAAACATTAATTTATTTTGTTTTAAATTCAAATTTTTGTAGTATTTATGGTTTATTTTAATGTGCAGGATTAACTTGCACAAGGGAAAGAGGACGAGAGAGTTTATTTGTAAATCCCACTGTATAAACTCCTCCGTTGGATCTGATGAGACCTCTTGCACCAATTCTGTCAGGATTACCCTGGAAAATATAGCATGGGTTGGCTCTCCTTGATAATAAAAATACATGATATTTACATGCTTTTAAAATAAAATAGCTATTAGAATTTTGTGACGGTAGTTAATTTCGAGTGTTAAAGAGTTATCAAAAACAAATTAATGTTGCTAAATATAAAAAAAATTATACTTTTAATTTAAAAATAAATTCATGATGAAAATAATAATTTTAAAGAGAATAAGGGGGTGTTTGGGAATGCGTTTGAAAAACATTTTTGAAAAAAATTGAAATTTTTATTATTATTATTTAAAATTAAAAAATAGTATTTTTAGATCATTTTGATGTGTTGATGTCAAAAATCATTTTTAAAAAAATAAAAAAACATCATTTTAATATATTTTTAAAAACAATATCAATCATAATCTCAAACAAACACTAAATATTGTCTCTAGCATACAAAAAAAACAGCTAGTGATTAAAGTGTATTTTTCAATATGATGTGACATACAAACCTCTTGAAATATATTTTTTTGTTTTACAACGGGTTTTTGCCAGGACACATTGAATACTCAAGTTCCTATTCCCCCAGAGGCTGCATCTTCTACCTCTGTCAGGCTAGAAGTATATTGGATCAGCCAGCATCGCCCTGCAGAGAACAAGCATATTTCTTTCTCCACACCCGTCGAAGAGTGGCAGGAACAAGTGAGATTTATTAGAAAAGCCACAAGAGATAATCCAATCATTATTGTTGCTGCTCGTAAAGCTCGAATCATCCCCAAAAGCTACAATGAGCCAGATCTTTTTAGCCACTGTGCAGTCACGCAAGCAAGGAAACAGGTTTTCCTCTTCCTGATTGTATCTCCCGCGATTACGAGATGGATATTAAAAAATTAATATAAATTATATTTTAGAATTTTATCTAACAATTTAAAGTTTTAAATAAGATAATTTTTTAATATATTATCAAAATTTTATTGATCATTTATAGAGTTTTTTCAAATTACGCAGTCCGCAAAGTTATGATTAATAATTACAGGAGTGGCGAAGATTTAAATTTTTAAGCATCAAGCATCCCCGTGACCAGCTGAGTCAAATCTCACCTGTCCTCACGCCACAAATCTATCACCTTCGTATCAAGTTCAAGTTGCAAAGATACTGAAGTGAAGAAAAGGGAGGGGCATGCGTCAATTGTTTAGGTTTTGCAGATCATCCTTCAGTGCATTATAACATAAGTAATGTTTGAAAGTATAGTAGTGATTGTTTTTAAATTGTTTTTTATTGGAAATAAATGTAAATAATATTTTTTTTTAAATAATTTTAATATTAGGACATCAAGAAATAGACACTGAATTTATAATTTTCTCCTGTTATTAGTGTCGAGGGAGGACGTGTTTTCAATGTTAAGAGCATAAAACATTTGGATGTATCTACAAACAAGAAGGTCGTTCTGTGATGCTTTTAGAAAAAGTAAAAAAAAAAAAGTCTGTTACTAACTTACTATTATAGATACTGCAGCATGCAGCTGTATATTATTTTGTTATTGTGTTTTAAAAATATTTTTTTATTTTTTAATTCAATTTTTTTAAAATAAAATTTTTTAAATTATTTTAATGTACTATTTCAAAAATAAATTTTTAAAAAAAATATTATTTTCTAAATCAAATTCTTATACCGTCACTATAAAATGAGTTTAAGTGTCTGTTTGGAAGTGTGGTTGCGGTTGCTTTTGAGTTTTTTATTTATAAATACATTAAAATTATGTTTTTTTATTTTTTAAAAATAATTTTTGACATCAGCACATCAAAATAATCTAAAAACATCAAATTTTGTTAATTTAAACTTTTAAAAAAAAAATCAAAAATACTTTCTCAAAGCACTCTCAAACACTGCTCATGGCTGATCCATCGGCCGAATTGTAGACTCGAATATCCATGATTCTTTTATCGCACGGGCAGCCTCCGTCAACACCATCCAGTATACTTGTTAACGAAGTTCGAGGAACGGTCCCAGGTCACTCTGGATTATCGAGCTTGTTGGGTATCCTTCCTGGAACAAAACTTCCGGGTAAATCCACTGTATCTTTCTTGGAAGCCCATCCAAATGTTATTTTATCATTAATTATTTTCAATTTTTTTATCAAATCACTGGTTTGTATTGTGAATATTGGACGTCCCATTCGGAAAGTATATAAACAAATATTTTCTTTTATTTTTTTGCTAAAATTAGTCGTCTAGGAAGTTTTTGTGAGAAACAAATTAAGTTAGATTCCCAAGTTTTTGTGAGTTTTTATTTTAATTGAAGTGTATTTTTAAAATAATTTTCAATTTTATATACGAGTTAATAAATCTCCTCCATGATTTTTTTTATTCTGCTGGATTTTTTTAATAGATATTTTTGAAAAATATTTTGCATGTATTTAATTTTTGAAAAATATTTTTCTGATTTATTTATAAAAAATAATATGAGCAGTTCTTTATAAAAACAATTTCTATTTCATTCTATTCAATTGGTTTCATATATGTGTCTATCTTTACTATCATTTGAATAACCAAAAATATCAATTACAATAAACAAAATCAAATACTCCAAATTAAATATATTGATATATATTCTGTGTCTTATTAAAAAAAAATTAATTATGTTATGATAAAAAATATCTTAGAGAAGTCTACATGTTCAATTTTTCTCGGGAAAAAAAATAACCCACGGGGGGGGACAGGTTAAAAAAGTTGTCTTTGCTGAAATTTCCTGTGCAGAAAGTTTTTGCGAGACAAAATGATTCGAGGATTAAATCACGTTTTCTCTCTCTCCACCTTCCTGGCCAGGTTCAAGACAAAATTCAACAGGCACTATGGGTTGAGCGTGTTTGAGAAGCTCCTTTTCTTTTTTATTATTCATTTGTATTTAACACATGCACAACATGTTTAAAATTCTCAATACATGACCATTATATATTTAGAGAAATTATAAGTCTAAACTGTCACAATCCAACAAATATTCTAAAGATTCTAAAAATACAAATCATTTAAGACTACAAAAATCTTTTATAATTCAATTATAGGATGGCTGTCACAATAATCCTTACAATCTTTTATAATCCAACAAATATTCTAAATACAAATCATTTTAGACTAGGAAGTTCTTTTACAAATCAATTATAAGGGTGTTTGTCAGCTTTCTTTTATATTTTTATATGCATTTTTAGCAGTCTGTTTATTTTTATTTTAAAATATTATATCCATATCTTTCTTGGTATTTCATGATGATTTTGATGTATTTACTAAAAATAAAAATAAAATATTCTAATGTATTTTTAAATAAAAAAGTTATTTTGAAAAACATTATGCCTACCATCTTTATTCTACTCTAACCTCAAAAGTTATTATGGATATACTGTTGAAGTATATAATAAACATTTTCGACTCTTGATCCATTTATCAACATGGCAGATTCCATGCTCGAGAAAAAAAGAAAACCACGTGGACTTTTAGCGTTTTTACTTGATAAACACTACCGCCCTTGAAACCCAGCACGAATAAAATATTTGTAAGTTACTGTGTTGAGAATTCTGGTTTACATTATTTTTTAAAATATTTTTTTTATAAATATATTAAAAAAATATTTTTAATATGACAGGAAAATAATTTAAAAACATCAAAAACAATTAATTTACAATAAAAATAATATTATTTTAATTTTTATTTAAATACTTTTGAAATACACAAATAGGTATAAGTAGGTGACTGGACTCCTCTCGAATTAAGGATAACATGATCTAGACATCGAACATTTGTGTTTCACTGTCAACTGAATGGTTGACTTGAAGTTTAACTGGACTGAAAATGTATACACTGTAAATTTGGGAACAAGATTGTGGGCTTAGATCACGAGCCGCTGATCGGTAAATAGTGGTCCGTTTGTAATTTTAGCGGGTCCAGTAAACTGTGAGCTCAGTTGGGGAGTCAAAGGCCTGGGACTTATTTAAGCACCTGGAAGACAGAGCCTCCTGTTATAAGCACAAGAACCTTCCACCCGGTAAGTGAGGTCTTGATCTAGTGGTTGAAGGAACTTGTTTCCTTACTCTGTATTAAAGTTTAAGTCCCACCATGCACGCTAATCACCCCCACGGTGCCTTACATGCTCACTGGGTTTGCAGGATGTTCAGTGAGTCCGAGGATTAGTCCGAGGATTAGTCCGAGGTTCAGTCGTGCTAATCACCTCTGTCAGGCTAGAAGTATATTGGATACCCCAGTTATTAAAAAAAATAAAAAAAACCTTCCACCCGCAATTGGACATTTTTTCTGTAAAAAGCTTGAAGTGGTAACAATTTAAGAGTAAACTCAGGAGCCATCAACTCATAATCGGAGGTCAAAAAAAGGCGTTATACTGTTTTTCCACGATCTGGAATCTACAATGTTAAGCTACGTGCAAAGAAAATGGAAAGAACTTATTGGAAAATAGAAAAGAAGAAAAAAAACAGTGAGAGGACAAGAGGGAAAATAGAAAAGAAGAAAAAAAACAGTGAGAGGACAAGAGAAACGTTATCACATGTTAAAATGTTGCCACGTTTTGTTTATCGAGCCAAGTGTGCTTGAAGTCAACGAAAACGGAGAGAAACTGCACGGGGTGTCTGTTAATCGTGTTAATAATTGTCTTTTACACTGAAATAGATTAAAATAATAGAAAAATATATAGAAATAATTAGTGAGGATTTGAGAGTTTTATTGAATTTTCAAGGTGTTTTTTAATTTATAAATACATTAAAATAATAATTTTTGCTTTTTAAAATTGTTTTTATCATTAATATATCAAAATAATTTAAAAACACTCAAAAAAATTAATTTTAAAAAAAATCAAAACATTTATTTATTTATTTGTTTTCCAAATACCACCACTTAATGGGATGGAAACAATTCTCCCGTGACTTGTGATGACGGACAGTGTGGCCTTCTTTGTCTAGAAGGTACACACCCCGAGAGATGCGGGACCTGCATGCAATGGGCCCCTCATCTCTTACTATCACTGGTTCAGAGTAGCGTTCAAGTGGCCACGCGGGATGAAAGCATCAGGATAAGACTACATGATTATGACGGAGGGCAACGGGTATTTTTCACTGTTTTAAAAGTACTTTTTTAAAAATATATATTATATTTTTATTTTATTTTAAATTAAATTAAATATTTTTGGTGTTTTTAGATTATTTTGATGTCAAAAATAATTTTTTTAAATGTCATTCTAATATATTTTTAAATAAAAAATACTTTTAAAAATAATCACAACTACATTATTAAATAGTCACTTCATTAATGATCCAGCTTTTATTTTATATATATCAGTCAAGTACATGAACTCTGGTCGTTCTTGCTATAATACACTCGAAGTTATTTATTGTTATTGTTCAATCAAGTACTTTAGTGACAATTTCATTTTATAAGGTTTTTTAGTAGAAGTGTCCTTTAAAATAACATTATTTTTAATAAATTAATATATCTAAAATGAATTTTTTTTTAAATATTATAAGTTATTTCAAGACGTTAACTTATTTTGTGATTAATTAAACCTAGCAAGTAAATTGTTAGTACAATTAAAATATATATTGGTTTGACAAGATAAATGAATATCATGTGATGACAATATAAATACAAAAGATTGATGAATTTTTCAGTTGAAGTGTTTGATTGACTAAATGTCAGCCAAAGCAATAGATAGAAAGTACTTGATCGGAATTTAAAAAATCAGTGTGCTTGGATGAGAAAAATAAACTTCACGTGCTCGATCGAAAAAAATGAGTGAAATTGACGTGTTAACTATGCAATTATCTTTTAGTTACTACTCTTCTTCTTAGTAAGAAAAACTTAAAAATATCAATTTTATTTCCAGACAAGTGTTTATGTCAAGTCTATCCTTTAATAATTTTGATCTGTGTTGGAATTTCTTAAGAAAAATGTCAATTTCACTGCAAAATGACATTATTTATAATAAAAGAGTTCTTTATTGGGATACCATGACCAAGTATAAATAAAAAAAACACCTTAATTGATAATTCTTTAAACTTGAGAACATAACTTGTATAAAAAACTATTTTAAAACAGATACTCATAATCATTTTTCAGGTTAATATTGTCTTGCCTAACTCTGTAGGCTATGATCTTTCAGTGTCAACCTTGATATTTTTATAAATATTTCACTAAACCCTTAAATATTTAATGTTTAGCACGTATTACAATTTTTTAAAATATTTCATAGTTCATACATGTAAGATTTTTTACATGAAATTCAAGAGAGAGATTGAGAAGATACACAAGAAACAAAAAAAAATAATGATTCAACAAAGCTCTCATGTTAAAGTATATAAACACTATCGATGGTACATGATAACAGGGTATTTCTATTTTTTTTTCCAAAAAAAACTAAAAACATATCTTGAAAGATGCAACAATAATTTGATGATATATTAACATGTGGGTTTGGCAAGCTATAAACTCAATCTATTTGTGTCCGATCATGTGTTTAACTTATGTAAATGTTAATACAACGAACTACTATATCTAATATATCATAGTTCGGTTATATAATGAACCAAAAAGAGAGTGGATTTATCAAACTGCTACACCCATCATTTTTAGGTTTGGCTACGCTCAAACCCAATTGGTCTCGATTATATGCAGACTCGATTGGTCCATATGTAATCATAAACTAGTGTCAGAGCATGAGACTTCGTTTATTCACTCTTAAATACAATCCATTCGGTTAAGTTTTCACACCCTATCAAATTTGGGTAAAAAAAAATACTGGATTCAAGTCTAGTTACTAATACCGTCATATCAAAACTATAAATACTTATGGTGATCTCTAAATATTGCAGGTCAACTGGCAAGGTGATGTTTTTTTTAGGTGACTTTATATTAATTGAATGCAATGTAGGCCGAATTAACCCTTTCGAGTTTCCGGGTCAACTTAATTGCAATGGTCAATTGTCAACCAATAAATTAATTAATCAAATTACAATTACAAATGCATTTTAAGAGTTGATCCAAAAAAGTGTGGTCTTAATTTAGGTTTAGAGATCTCTCTCCTCCGTAGACTTTGAATCTCGTTATCTCCCTCATCCCGCTGAGATTCAAAATCTTGTTTGCGTATTAGTTTTATTCTCCCAACAGCCAGAGAAGCGTGATTGGTTGAGCAAAGCAATACCGTCTTGTCGGCAGCGCTGGCAAAGCTGTAAACACGTAATAAACATGGTAGGGTGGCTACAAGAATACTAATTATACAATAGATGTTTATTTTTTTAATAATTAATTTTCATAAATAATTTTAAATGTAGACTGCAATCATCACAGGTTGGATATTCGAGACCGGAGATGGATAAAGATTTCATGTTTCTAGCTTTACCCCCCTCTCTTTATAAACAAAAGAAGTGAATGATTGGCCTTTTTAAAATAAAAAATAAAAAACGGTGGTAAATGATTGAATGACAGGGGATCTACTTTTTGAAGGGCAAGTTTTAGTGTGGTTTGAGAGTATGATTACAGTTGTTTTTTAAAATACTTTTCGTTTAGAAATATATTAAAATAATGTTTTTTTATTTTTTAAAAATTATTTTTGACAACAACACATCAAAATAATCTAAAAACATTATTTTTTTAATTTAAAAAAAAAAAAAAAATTCACACGAGCGCGCGCACGTATATATTATACAAACTTTACATGTTTATTATTGTTTTTTATTACTATTATTATCTCATGCAAATAAAATTAACTCACTAAGCCCAATTAGACTTGTAACCTAAGTGATTTGTTTTTAATTTAATTTCTTACCTTTTTAACATGTCTACTTTTAAAATAATATTTTAATTCATGTTTCTATTAATAACCCTTCTCTATTATTTTTTATTTTTCTTATTTACCTTTTTTTTGTAATTGTACCGTGTGTATTAGATTCCTGAAGATAATTAGCCACAATGTGAGATGCCGTGGAGTTGTATACACATTAACTGCATGGCTGAAGTGTGATAAAAGTTATTTTTAAAATGATTTTTATCTTTTTTTTTAAATAATAATTAAATATCATAAAATTATTTTTTTAGAAAAATGCAGTACACCACCGTCTAAAACCCGAGACACAATGGTGAGATTTCACGGGAGGACCTTGAAAACGTGAGTTGACAAATGGGTGTTTAGCGCGAGACTGCTCTCCTGAAGAGATTATCGATTGAGATTAGCAATTTTTCTTGCCAATTAAAAATAGAAAAAGGAATATAGGATCGAAGAAGATGGCTAATTTCACGATCCAGAGCTGGGCTGGCTGTTCTAAACATTATCCTAGCCTCTCCTTTTATTTGATTGATATGGAATAGCTTTTCGAGTGGACGATGACTCCGTTTCCAATTACACCTCTTCCCTTTATTTGCGCTTACTCTCTACGTATCCTGTGATTGATTAATTAATTAGTCGATGAAATAAATAAAATATAAATATTTTGGAGACGAGTCATGTTCAATATATTAAAATAATATTTTTTAATATATATATATATATATATTACAAGATTAAAAAGGAGTAAAAAAAAAGGGGTGTAGACTATTTACTTATATAATAATGAATTAAAAAGCATATAAAGTGTTTTCTAGCAATTTCGGTGTATATGGGGGTGTTAAAAATACATTTGAAACAGAACAAGGTTGCTTTAACAAACATGCTCTTAAATATCTGCCGAATAAAAGCAACGGGAGCGTAGTTGTTTTAACTTTTAAGCATCGGAAAAGGTTGGGCTTTTCTTTTTGTAATCCAAACGAAAATAGTGAAACGGACAGCGAGGAAGGGGAGGAGCCACTCACGCCGACACTTGGAACAAAGTCAATTCCAGGAGGGTAAAACGTCCAAACTGGAGGGCAACAATCTGGTGAGTGGCTGGTTTTCAGCGGCTGGACAGGTTAAACTGACGCGTTGCCAGTTTTTCATGTGGTGACTACAAGTCCACTCAAGGTGTTTTTTTTTTTTGTCAAATAATTTTTTTTAATAATAATAATAATTGAACCAGCTATTAATCAATGGAAACCGTGTTGGTCAACTTAAAACACGTGAAGCAAGTGCTGGATTGTTAAATTAAAAATAAATGTGACCTTTTTACCCCTAAGACCTCGAAAAATAAATTCAGATGTTTGAAAATGTTTATTTTAATTTTTTACTATAAATTATTTATTTTGGGTGATTTTAGATCATTTTTTCATTTACTAATTTCAAATATATATATTTTAAATAATATTTTGATACATTTCTAAATGAAAAATACTTTTAAAAACAACTCCAATGATATTTCCATATAGACATTAAAATGAAGTGTGTGTTGATATTTTTAATCTAGGATGTTATATTTTTCCTCTATATTTTTTATACTAGCATATAAAGATTATATAAAAAAATAAATTTAATGTTTTTCCATATAAAAAAAAACTTTAAAAACACGTTGAAATGCCTTGCCAAACGAAGTTGAAATTGTTGTTTCATTAGAACGAGAGCCTATGAGAACTTGAGAATTAGATCGTGGGGACGCTATGATTTAGGAATCAGTTGACGAAATGGTTGGTCATTAATCCAGAGTATATATAATATATAATATCCTCTTAGTTATTATTTTTTAAAAGTATTTTATTTAAAAATACATTAAAATAATATTTAAAAAAAATTATTGTTGATGTATACAGATTAAAGAAATCTAAAAAATAATTTAAAATAAAAAATTATTATTATTTCATTAACACTTTTAAAACACAAACAGACAAGCATTAGCTCTTATGTATACAGGATTTGTGAGTCGTGTGTGTTGAACTGGATTGTCAAGGTGGGTGATAATTAATTTTATATACAGGGAATCATTTCCATAGAGTGTAGCTATGGCAAAGACTAAAGAGCCATGGTAACATACATAGAACCGAAGGATTGGCAGTGAGGGACAAATGATATTAATGAAAAAAATAATTAGGATCATCTGAATGAACGCAGCCTTAAAATGTGTATCCATTGACAGTGAAAGGTGTTTGAAATAGTAAATTGGCAGGTAATAATATAAATCATTAAGTTTTATATCATCCCTTGTATATATGACTTAAGTTTCTGGATAAAATAATTATTTAACATGATATTTAAATTTTATTGATCAGATAATTACGAGTTTAAATCTTATTATTCTATTCTATTATATAAAAATTAAGTATAAAATAGTGTTAAACCCATAAAAGAATCTAAGTTTATAATGTGTATTATAAAACAAAAAAAATTATATTATGATGTTTTACCTAACAACTTAAATTTTTATACGAGATAGTTATTTGATAAATTGGACCGCGCTTCTAACAAAACTTGTTTTTTATTTATTTATTTTATAGCCTTTTATGTTTTTTGTGTTTGAATCGTTTTGATATGATGATATTAAAAAATAATTAGAAAATATTTTAATATAGATAAAAAAACAATTTAAAAAGCAGTTTCTATCACGTTATCAAGCATGCATTTAAACATAAATATATAGTATTTCACATAGAAGTATAGAGCCAAAAGTTATGTTTTATAACATAGTAATCCACCAAACCAATACCTATCTATATATTTATAGACCTTTCATATTGGTCAAACAAATTTTATTTAAGGAATTGTTGGAAATAGTTTATAAAATATATAATGGGCTTTTTAAGGCTAAATAATATAAAAGGTCCACTCGCGTTTGAAGTCAAAACCATGATAGAATTTTTTGATCCAACATTAACAATTTAACTTTAAATATTAGCATGTTTTAAAAACCAACGAGAAATTATTCTTAATAGATATTTGAATAACAGAAATTCTAAACCTTAAATAGTTTTATAGATTGGGATATGAGCTTGTGGGCTTATAAATTTGGACTCGAGTTTGGTTAATGAAAAATATTTTATTTTTTTATTAAATCCTTGTTTAATTAGTAATTTATTTTTTATTAAATCCTTGTTTAATTAGTAATTTATTTTTAGTCCCTAATATATCATAGTACATAATACATTAATCGTGCGACTAGAATGGATGTAGTATTTTTAATTAGTAACTTATTTTTAGTCCCTAATATTCTTCTCTATACATGATTTTATTATACAGGACAGGTAGTGAGTTTAACATGTTATCCTGGGTTCATTATATTTTTTGTTTATTTTATTAATTATTTTTTAGTTTTATCTCTCAACATTATGCTATTTAAAAATTGAGTTTCACAATTTATTTTTTTATAGAACCATTCTAATTTTATAGTCAAAATTATAGGTTTGACATGTTGATCAGATAATGTTTTTTATTCATTTTTAAACTTTAATATTTTTTAATTATGCTTTATATATTTTTTCATATTGACTCACTTTATTATTTATTATTTTTTTTAATTTTTTAATTTAACCTTTTTTTTATTTCACTCTATAATAACTCAAAATTTTTAATTTTTTTTTTATAAAACAACACAATAACAATGCTACATTATTTTTTATTTTAAATATTTCGACCCAACACAGCCAGACTCATTTATCAAGTATATAACGTAAACGGTAAAGTCTCATGCAAAATCCAACACTTTTCGGGAAAAAAACCTTTTACCAAGGCACAAATTGTTTCCATCTCAATAAAATAGAATAAAATGTTCCAAAAATGATCAGCATCCATGCTTATATCCCGCGGATTCTTCACTTTCCATGATCTAGCCACGTGTCAGAAAGCGTGTCCATGAAATCATACACACAGTTGCACCTAATCCTGTTTCTCAATTCCACTGATCCACTCTACCTGCCAGAACACAATCCCATACCATTTCTACCCCTATATAACCCATATAATTACACTCCAATGCCATATTCCGTATCAAAATCCTATTATCCGTGCATTCATACGGCATAAATCTAATTCTATCAATCAATAAAAAATAACAATAATTATAAGTATGAAGCAAAGCATCAAAACCCCAAAAATACCCCTAGATACATGCCATAAAAGCCTCCATCTCCCTCCCTGTTTTATCTCCTCTCATAATCTCTTATTTCACTTCCAATTTTTTTTTAACTACTTTGAGCTTCGTGTCGGTCGGTGTACAGATCTCGCATTTCTCTACACTCGAAAACCCTCACAGACACTATAAATTCTCTTACCAAATTCAAAATACGGCTCTACACGCAAACCCGAAAGCAGTTTCGTTTAGTTAACTCAACATAATATTTTTTGGGGGCTAGGTTAGTTAGAGGAGCGATTGATAGAATAAGAAATGCAAGAAGAGGACTTGTCATCGCTGTTGTTGTTACTGAATTGTCAAAAAGAGACGGTGGCTGTTGATTTATGGTAGTAATTGTTATTATACATATTGGAGGGAGGGCATTCGGAGGAGGAGGGCATGAAGAAGGGGTTGGTTTGAATGTACGTTCGGTGAAGGATTCGAGCAGGAATAAGGTGGTATTCTGTTCTTGTGATAAGGAGCAGGGGGAGATGAGGAAAATGCAGTTCATCAACCTTGATTGATTTGCTTAATTGAGGATCTTGAATCTGTTTCCCAATATCACCTGCTTTAAGAATTTTCAGATTTTGGTAGAGGGAAACTATTTTTTTTCTTTCTGGTAGGGGTTGTTTGGCTGAAGTTTTGGAATTGGAGACAAAAACTATGCAGCAAGATCAGAGAAAGAAGGTGAAATTAAAAACTGTTTTTAATTTGTTTTGGATGTTAATTTAAAAGTTTGATTCAAAATTGACTGTGTTGTTTATGTTAAAAGTGTTTTTGGTAAGAGATGCATTAAAAATAGAGGAAAGTAGGGGAACATCATTATATGAAGAAAATTGTGAATAATTAAGAGTTGTGATTATTTTTGCAAATTGATCTAGTCTGTTTTGCAGTTAATCCATGTAGCAATTTATATGATTCTATATATTTTTTTTAAATACATAATAAAAGAATTAATTTATGTTTTTGCTGTTTTCTTAATGGGGGATGCTATGGAGTTTTTATTTTTGTTTTCTGCAATGGGAAACGGTATCATTGAATGAAAATTTCTTTCTAGAGAAGTGGGGTTCTCTTTGTTTCGTGTGAATGTTATCAGCTGACTTAAAGGTACATGCTTCCTTATGATTTCATTAGATAGCACTTTTATCTCTCTTTTTTAAGTGGATTTGATTCTATTATCAGTAGATTTTTTTCATCAATAGATTGTTTTGACTTGATTTTTTTCATCAATAGATTGTTTTGATTCTGATACTTTTTTTTTTTAATTTCCTGCCCCGCTTCATCTTCAGTCTAAAATGTTTTGACCTGGATTTACTTTCCTTCTGTTCTGATTTTGTACAAGTGAAGACTGATGAATTTGTCTATTTTGAGAGTCTAAATGCAATGTTGCTTTTAGAGATAGCACTTTTATCTCTCTTTTTTAAGTTGATTTGATTTTATTACCAGTAGATTTTTTTCATCAATAGATTGTTTTG
This sequence comes from Salix caprea, assembly GCA_964035475.1. Lineage (NCBI taxonomy): Eukaryota > Viridiplantae > Streptophyta > Magnoliopsida > Malpighiales > Salicaceae > Salix > Salix caprea. The sequence goes on along the minus strand of OZ037755.1, from coordinate 13,822,807 downwards.
ACTTGTTTTTTTTCATCAATAAATAGTTTTGATTCTGATACTTTTTATTGGTTTGGGAGAGCGCACTTGTAAGAATTCAGTTTATTTATTATGTTGGTTTTATATTATCTGATTATTCTGGAAGCTATAGAATTTCAGTGTTATGTACTCATTATTTCAAACTATTTGCATTGCATTGCATTCCTTTTCTTTTTCTCCTTTCTATGCTTGTAATGAATTTTCATTTTCTGCCCACAGCCATTATTGTTTCAAAGAAGAAAATAAGGGCTTTGATCTCATGGAACCACTGGAAAATAAAATAAAAATTACGGTGTGAAGGACAGATGCATTTTTTTTTTTTAAATATCAATTTTGATTGGATTATTGTTTACTAGTTAGAATTCATTTGACATTTGAATAAGAAACTTTTATGTTTATAAAAGTTACAATGTGGGTACCATTTTGTTTAATTTCACTCAAGTAACTGGGATCCTTCAGAGGTCTGCCATTTCTTTATAAGATGCAAGATTCATTCATCTGAAGTGGTACATGCTGGAACTCAGTGGCACTGATTTTCACGCTGTTGAGCATAGTGAAAGAAGATATCAAAATATAACACATAAATTTTTGTGACATGATTAGTGTCATATAGTTAAAAAAAGGCATAGAAATGTTTGTTGATCTTATTTAATGTGCTGGTCTTCTCAGCTAACTTGGGTTCCTATGTTGCAGAATTCGACAGAGATGGACTTTTTCTCTGAATATGGTGATGCCAATAGGTACAAAATTCAGGAAGTTATTGGGAAAGGCAGTTATGGTGTTGTTTGCTCAGCAATTGACACTCACACCGGTGAGAAAGTGGCAATAAAGAAAATTCATGATATTTTTGAACACATTTCTGATGCTGCTCGTATATTGCGTGAGATAAAGCTGCTCAGGCTCCTAAGACATCCTGATATTGTGGAAATTAAACACATTATGCTACCACCTTCAAGAAGGGATTTTAAAGATATTTATGTTGTTTTTGAGCTAATGGAGTCGGATCTTCATCAAGTCATCAAAGCCAATGATGACTTGACACGAGAGCACTATCAATTCTTTCTCTACCAGCTACTTCGTGCATTAAAGTATATCCACACAGGTACTATACTGTTTACTTCTTTGATGAGAACATTTACTTAGTTCCATCAAAAGTGTATGTGCAGATTCATTACCTGTTTCCTGATATTATAAAAAATAAAAGAGGCCTATTGCTCCAATACAAATAAAGGAAATTTGGTGGAAGCCTGCCTTAATGATTACCTGTACATCTGCGGTCCTTTTAAGTTTGCCTTACAACCACCACAACCTCTTCACGTGTCATGAATGTGTGTGGATCAAGAGGAGATAAAATTCCCCTTCATGATTTATAAGCCAAATACGAGGAGCCATTGACTGTCCTCTTAGGGATGATTGCGTGGTGTTAGAGTTTGATGAATGAGAACACACTTGAGGCTACTATGCTCATGGCAGGTTTAAGCTTCTAAAAGAGGGTTTTATATGACCCTTAATCGTAAAGTCACAGGATTTGATCCTTAAACCTATTCAAATTGAGTAGGTGCACCTAATCCTATGTGTATATGAGGTAATGGCCAATTTCTCTATAAAAAAACCTTCTTTAAGATCAGAAACAAAATGAACTAGCCTCAATTGTCTCCACCCCACCAGACCTCACCTTTCCTACCAGTGCTTTCTAGGAGCTTCATCAATGGCTGCTTGAATATCATGCATAAATCATGAGAGCGGCATTTATAACCCACTTATCTCAATCGACATGCATTCATGACACAAGAAAAGATTGTGGCAATTTGTAAAGCAATTTGAATTGCTCATAAAGCTGTGGATATGGTTTCAAGGTGTCATTTTGCAAAAAAAATTCTGGTATCGGTGTTATTGGTTCCTCCTTCAATATGTTTTCTTGCAATACATCAACTTTTAGATTGACAATGAGTTTGACAATTTGTATTTTCTTTCTCTGGTATTCCTGCGGTGACTGCTTTCCTTGTGATATAGTTGCTCTGTCCACATCTACCTTTTTCTTTGTTCAGATTTTTTTAATTTCCATTTATCGAGGATGTGTCATATATCTAACTCTTATGTGCTTGGCTCCAGCAAATGTTTATCATCGAGATTTAAAGCCAAAGAATATATTGGCAAATGCAAACTGCAAGCTTAAAATATGTGATTTTGGGTTAGCAAGAGTTGCTTTCAATGATACGCCCTCGACAGTATTCTGGACGGTACTCTTCTAACATATTAGGTCCCTGATGTGCTTATCTTTGCTCAATAAATCTAATCGGAACTGGGAGTGTTGACTTCGAAACTTGTGTCGTAAATTTACAGGATTATGTTGCTACAAGATGGTATAGAGCTCCTGAACTCTGTGGGTCCTTTTTCTCCAAGGTATATCCAAACCAAATGGTTTTGAACATATAGGTTTGACAATTTTCTAGTTAAGTTAGAATTGTTAGTTGGCGCCTGGTTTGCAGATGGAAAGTGATTTTTCTGCCTGTCTTCTTGTGTTAATGCCGAAAATATTGATCCTTTAATTAAGTTTCGATACTAGATGTGAAACTGTTTTTGTTCTGAAAGAATGACGAAACAGGTGTAGATGTGTTGATCTCTTAATTCTATGAAAAACACAGTTAGTTCTATTGTTCAGTTTTGTATGTTGGAAATTTCCATCAATCATTGATTTTTGTTTTGGATTGCTGGTTCATAATTCTGAGGGCGAGAGCCGGAGAAGGTTTCCTGTCAAGTGGATTTAATGTAAACAGAGTAATTGTTCAGTGGAAAAACTGGCATTCTTGCAATTTTAATTCTAAAATTACCAATAAGGTTTAATTCTACAGTTTTTCTAATTTTTTTAACGGCATCTGGTTGCAGTATACACCAGCAATTGATATATGGAGTATAGGCTGCATTTTTGCTGAAGTACTGATGGGGAAACCACTTTTCCCTGGCAAAAATGTCGTTCACCAGTTGGACTTGATGACTGATCTACTCGGAACACCATCATTAGATACAATCTCTCTGGTAAGTGCAAAGTTGCTATAAATTTTGTATTTTGTTCTGGATATATTCATGCCATATTTTGTTATGGACATATTATTTCCATATCCTCAACCTACATCAATAACCCCCCCAACCCCCCCAAAAATGGCACACATGCAAAGCCCTCATAAACACAAAAAGAGCACATATTGCATATTTTATGTTATTTACTGTTTTTTTTGTCCTAATGAATCAAGGTTCGAAATGATAAGGCAAGGAGATATTTAACCAGCATGAGGAAAAAGCAGCCCATTCCACTCGCGCAGAAATTTCCCAATGCTGATCCTTTGGCACTACGTTTGTTGGAAAGGCTACTTGCTTTTGACCCCAAAGATCGACCAACTGCTGAAGAGGTGTGTTCCTCTACAAAATCAATTGACTTTCTCTGAAATTTTATGCCATTCTTCTTTGCTGAACCCTTCTGCTTGTGTGTCTGCATTGCATTCAGATTACGGCTATTTATTCTCTCTTGATCCCTTTAATATGGCTAATCTGTTGAATTATTCTGGCCTGCTTATATTTATTAGGCACTGGCAGATCCTTACTTCAAGGGATTGGCAAAAATTGAGAGGGAGCCTTCCTGCCAGCCAATAACAAAGATGGAGTTTGAGTTTGAGAGGCGAAGAGTTACAAAGGAGGATGTACGAGAGCTAATTTTTCGGGAGATACTGGAATACCATCCTCAACTGCTCAAGGACTATGTAAATGGAACTGAGAGGACTAACTTTCTTTATCCAAGGTTCTAGTTTTTGAGACGCCCCTCTTCTTCTTCTTCTACTTCTCCTTCTTGTACATTTTTTATTTATTTTACTTTTGGAGATAGTTTACTGAACTTTCTGTCTTGCTACAACTTTCCCCTGACTTTTGGTGGTGTACACAGTGCTGTTGATCAATTCAGAAAGCAGTTTGCACATCTTGAGGAAAATGGTGGTAAAAGTGGACCTGTAATTCCTCTTGAAAGAAAGCATGCATCTCTTCCCAGGTATGTATATTCAGGCATCATGTTCTGCTGTCTTCTTGTTTATTTGCTGCGATCTTGCTGTTTTTGTTGCCTCGCTTTTTGCAGTTCATGGTGTGTCACCTGATATAATGGGGGATCGGAGAAGGGTAGTGATGTTAGTGGTAACTTTTCTAATGATCAGGGGGTTGCATTCTTTCATTTTCTTCTGAACTTTGGAATCTTTCACTAATTGTTGGTATAGGAAAGTGATCTTTAATGGATACTGTTGTAATGATCATCAGATCTTTTGTCCTTTCAGTTTTTTTCATCAGAGGTGTGGGGACAAGCTCAATAAGAATATAACAGGATGTTTTTGTTGGGGCACATGTGATGTTCTGCGTGACATGTTATCTATTGCAAGTATAAACAGTTATGACAGTAGTGGCAGTAATTTAGCTGTATTAAAATTATTGGTTGTTTCTGCTGCGCTGAATTGTTAGCTGTCCCGTTACATTTGTGCAAGGAAGAAATTGAAAGCAACTGTTAGAAGGATGGATGGATGGATGCATTTTATCTTTGGATTTAGATTATTTGTCCTGATATGTGTTGTTTGGTATGTTTAGATGGTTTGAAAGATCTGTATCTTTACAGATGCTATAGGATAAGATAACTTATTTTCCTTTTTTGTATTGTGCTTCTGATACTCCTTGGGGATTTTATTTTCTGGATTTCAAAAAGGCTATACATAGTTTTGTTGATTTAAATGTTTCTGTTTTATTTTTTTTACGAGGATTCTTTTTTCTCTTTGTTTTATGACTTGCTTTCTTGGCGTGGAAGTATTTCACTGGTGGCCAGTTGATTTTTCTCTGATCTTCGAAAGATATGTGCAGGTCCACAATTGTGCATTCAAGCTCAATCCCTATCAAAGAACAACAGAATCTTGCCTCCTTCAAGGACCGGCACACTGTAGAGGAAGCATGCAACAAAAATCCCATAGACCCTGAAGGAATTCCTGTAAATATATCAAGGATATTGCAGGCACAGCAGAGAATTCCACTGGGTACTCGGTTTCTTGTTGTCAATGTTTTTTCAACCAACTGAATTTCTTTTTACATTTCCAGTGTGTAATAATCCATTGAATTTGCCTCTGTAGCTAAACCTGGAAAGGTTGTAGGGCAAGTTGTATCATGCGAGAATGGGAGCATCATGAAAGATACTTATGACCCGAGAACATACATGAGAAGTGCAGTCCGTCCTTCACACGCTGTCCCTTCTGCGTATTGCTACCGTAAATCCAACACGGGAAAACAAGAACGATCTACCATGGAAGCTGAAACCGACTTACCTTCACAGAAGCAAGTCCAGCAATGTGGCATGGCCGCCAAATATGCACCAGATGTTGCTATTAACATTGACTCCAACCCATTTTTTATGACACGGATAGGAGCGAGCAAGGTAGAGCATGTGGATGACCGTGGGATGATTGACACAAGTTTGCTGCAGGCCAAGGCTCAGTATGGTGGGATTGGTGCTGCCTCCGCTGCCGCCTCCACAGCTGCTCACAGAAAGGTCGGAACTGTTCAATATGGCATGACAAGGATGTACTAGAATAGGACAGCTCTTCAATATGGTATGACAACAGGGATGTGCTAGAAAAGGACAGCTGCTCACAGAAAGATCGGAACTGCTCAATATGGCACAAGGATGTTCTAGAAAAGGACTCAGAAGATCAACGTGTCTTGAGTCTTACAGTGGAAAAATACATGCCGGGCGAGATTCGGTCTGGGAAAATTGCTTCGTGGGAATAAGGGTACAGGAGGTGTGTGGATATAATGTGAAATTGTTGGACGGCATTTTGTATTGTAAAGTCAATAGTTCATCAATTAGATATTGAATTGTACTATATTCTTGAGACCTAGAAACAGCAAATGTTGGTAATGATTTGGGAAGAGATTCTTTCTTTTGAGTGATTGCAACACTGGTTCAACGTGGAGTGACAAATTTCGTGATGAAAAAGTACTCCCTCAAAAGAAACATCCGCCACACAAGAAGTGCGAGATTTAAAGGTGTGTTCAATTCCTGCCTATATTGTTTTTTAAAAAAACACAAACAAACAGCGTTTAAATAAGAATTGGGAGTAAACGATCATTTAATATCAGTCTCCGAGTGGTTAAAACTTAAAAGTCAAGCATACTTTGTAATGGTTTGGAATTGTTGTTGTTTTTTAAAATATTTTTATCTAAAAATATATTAAAATGATATTTTTTTTATTTTTGATATTTGTACATAAAATAATGATCTAAAAATATAAAAAAAAAATTAAAAAAAATTAAAATTTTTAAAATATCCAAAATATTTTTGAAATCATACTAAAGCTATCGAAGATTAATTTTAGTTTGCTTTGTTTTAACTAAAAACAATTAACTCGCCAAGCAAAGCTCGGAACTTGCAAGTTAAAAGCCTAGAAAATTTCAGGACTTGTGAATCAAGGTCGTCCGTCAATTATAAAAAGAAAAAAAAAAAACATAAATATTGGGCAAGGTGTGCGGTCTAATTCAGGCCCACTCTCCTGGCTGTTTTGTGAAAAGCTACACCAAGGCTAGGCTATTTTTGTCGTTCCTTTTGTTTTCATAGTTTTTTTTTTCTTTAATGTTAAGTTGTTGTTATGTTATATTGGATTGATTATAAATTATTATTTTCTTATATAATAAAATAAAAATTTGATTCCGTCTATAAAATAGTTCCGAAAAATCTTGATCCAAACTGGAGGAGCAATAAACTAGTCCAACATCTAATTGATGAACTATAGACTTTACAAAACAAAATGACGTGTAACCAGCGATTTCAGATCATATACATGAACAACACTTTGGCTCATGATAACTGATTATGACGGTTTGTGTTTTAAAAGTGGTTTTAAAAAAATAATTTTTTTTACTTTAGATTCTTAAAAAATAGTGTTTTTAAACTATGATTCATGTGATAATGTCGGAAATAATTATTAAAAAATTAAAATATATTATTTTAATATATTTATAAATAAAAAAAAAATTTCAAAAACAATTTCAATCACAACCCAAACAGTTTCTATATCAACAAACACCAAAATTAGTGAGCTAACATGCCCGTCAAGTCTCACTAATCCATTGCACGTGTGAGTCGCTGAGTGATGGATGCCTCTAATTAGTTCATACTGGGTCTGGGGCCCATATCTAACATGGGATCTGTTGGATACGGCACTATAATTTATTTTGTTTCAACTTCATATATTATTTTATTATTATAAGCTGCCATGACTTTGGACTTCCAGTCTCGCCGGGGGTTAATTACCCTGGATTCACCCCGTGCTTGGGCCGGTAACGGATCATGGGCCCAGGGATTTATAGCCTGGATGGTGACCGGTGAAGCCGACTGAAGTGATTCGCGTCGTCGAGGAAAAACAAAACGGAAGAAATTATACAAACCTGACAGGCGGTTGAAATATGAGGTTTGCCCATCTTTCATATTCAACTCGTTTGACAGAGACGCGGCTTGGTAGAGAGATTTTTTGAAAATAATTATCCGTTTCTCTCTTTTGCGTTATTTCTTACGCTCTCTTAATAAAAACCTTGTGGAAGATGTTTGGGAGTGCGGTGGCATCTTATGCGTTGCTTGAAAGGTGCAATCATCGTTCATTTATTATCACGTGCCCTGCTTTCTAGTCATTTTTATTTTAAATTCAATATTTATATTCATTAAAAGACCAAATCACCCTATTTTAATTGATAATTATTAAAAATACCATTTTAAAAATACAAAAATCCTTTTGGACAGCATAAACAACAAATAAAAATATAATTTGATTTTAAAAACTTAATATAATATATTTTAAAAAACTATTGAGATGAAAATATATTATATTGACACGACTAAACCTTCTAAATTTGTAACCAAAGTCATAAGACTATAATAACTTTATATAAAACAAATTAAAATAAAATTATTCTTGAATGATGAAAATTAAAAAAAAATCTATAAAACACAAGATAATATTTTAAAATAAAATTATGAATTCAAACAAAAAAGAAAAAAAATACCCTTGGCAAATTTGCTCTTTCTAAACTTTGATTCCTTTAAAATTTTAATTTAAGATATAAAAATATATCAGAAGAATCTTTGTAAAATTTCATAATGATTAGACAACAAGATAAAATGATATAATTAATATTAGAAAATTAGATAATATTAAAATAAAATCATCAGAATTTAGATTAAATTTATATAATAGTCTGAGATTCCAAATAAGATAAAATATATTTTTATTTATTCAAATTTTCAATTCAAACAATATACACGAGTCATTCCAAATAAACAGAATGGCATTAAAAACTGCGAACCCAACCAGATTGCAACGAATTAGCTAAAAACTGACAAGACATTCTTCTTGAAAAAAACTAAAAAGTCTGTGACTTTTGAATGCAACAAACATGACTATTAAACGCACTACTATATTCCAAAATCAAATTATAAAGTGAGTAAATTAAACAGAGCTAGATAAATTATAATATGATTTATTTTTTTTATAAAAAAGTAAAATAATTTTTTTTTAAATCTAACTGATTTTTAATTGGATTGTAGATGAACAACCAACTTATTGTGAATCTAGATTACTTTCAAAGTAAGTTTTTAAAACTTGACTTCCCAACAAAAGCGTGGTTGAGAACTTGAGAGTAGAAAAACGTGGTTGGATTTGTTTTTTTTTTTTTTTAAATATTAAAATGATTTTTATTTTGTTTTTTAAAATTTATTTTTGACATCAACACGTAAAAATAATCTAAAATTACTAAAAATTTTAATTTAAAATAAATAAAATAAAATAAAATTCAATTTGTTTTCAAAAAGTCTTTTGAAATTAAAACAGGTTTTATGAACTCAACGGAACAGTCGTTTCAATTAGAGCGCACGGTGTTATGGTTCCACTGGCATGTCAATCTCTTAAAATTAAAAAGAATATAGTTTGCATTCGAACGACAAACACTGCCCAGGAAAAATAAAATGGTGGACATAGGAGAAATGGGTTGGCAGCGAAAACCATCCACCAACGAAACCTGACTCCCACACTATTGCTCTTGTGATTATATTTATGGGTTGACATAATTCGATGCCCTGCATGTGTCTTCTGGTAGTGCCCCCATCATCAATCAGGACACCGAACCCTACTTCTCTGTCTCCCGGTGGGCCCCACTTGCATGCATGCATTGTCCCAATAAAACCCCATCAAAGGTGGACCCACCTTGCCGCCACCACATCTTGCCTCACTAGATCGTATTTGGTTACCAATATTCACCCTGCCTCGATAAACTACAAGGCTCGAACTCATTCGACTCACTCCGGTGGTTCTGGGTAAATGGGAGCAGAGTTTTCTCATTGTCGAGAGTGGACTCAGCCAATGGCAACAGTGGTAAGAAAAATAAACTGATAGGATCTTATATATATATATATATGTAACTGCTAAGACTTCAGGGTTTTTGCGGATAAACAGAAGACAGACTGATAAGTTTCAATGTCCACGATCATGAATGGAACGTGTTAGTTTGTCATTATGTACGTAAATGTGTACGGAATCAACACAGTGCATGGAGAAGAGAGATGAAAAATATAGATGTGGGATTTGATCCAAGAAAATTTGTATTTTGTTTGATATGAATATAAAAATATAAAAGAGGCAGCTGTGTAGTGTGTAAATCCAACAAAAGATTAGGTGGTTTTCATCGCATGGAGCCCCATATCCCCAACACAAAATCTCTCTCTCTCCCAATCCCAATGACCAGACCGCCTCCCAGTTTCCTTCTCGGAAACACCACCATCCGCCTCCCTCCCTCCACAGCGTCACCACTTGTCCACCACCGTCCACCCTAGCTAGCTAGCTCTTTAATATTTCTACCCAATTAGGAAGACAAAATAAAAGAGTAAAAAACGTAGAGGTCAGAAAGAAAAAAAAAGGGTGTTTAATTAATCTCTTTGTGGGGCTCAAGATGGGTCCCATGAAAAAGTGCCACGTGGTTTCCATGCTAAGGAGGTAGTGGTAAAGATCATAGGAGAGAGAGGAAGAGGGGTGCACATGGGTGGTGTTGGGTTCAAGAAAATCATGTGATCACATGTGCTCTCTCTTGCCTTTGTTTTGTTTGGTGGACCCGTTCGTTTTCCTCTTCTTCTCCATGGAGCCTCTCCCACAGGTGACCATCATCATCCAAGGTTTACATGGCAATTTATATATATATATATATAATCTTCAATTTCTTTTGTCCTTTTTGCCAGCGGGCTTCGTTTGTTTTTTCATAAATAACTTGTTTTCTTTTTTGAGAACATTTTACATAAAAAAAACACTCAATTTGAAAAAAAATGAAACATCCCAGCTCCCTCTTAAACACTAATTAAAATACATGCTGGTTGTTAATTCATTTGGTGGACGAGCTAGTTTCCTGTATTATATTTAAAAGAATATGTTGAAAAATTAAAACATTTTTTCCAAACTAAACTCATTGAAAAAGAGACAAATTCCCAACAGAAAACGTTAATTCTAAAAATATTTAACAGTAGCAAAAGTTGCTTGAATTAAAATAGGAGGCAAGAGTTAAAAATCAATATGGAACCCTAGGCAGCGATTTAGGGATGTATTTGTGTCCTATTTATGTTTCTATTATTACCCTAATTTATTCGATGTAATGTCTCCACGCATCGGGTCCAGCACAGTTTTTCGTATGCGGTGACAATGCCTCTACAGGATAGGTCACATGTCGGCTCTCTCGGCTCGACATGAGCACGCGCCTTTAGCCAGAGTGGTTCACACCTTCCGCTAGAGTCCAAAACTAGGAATTGGGAAGCCAAATAGAGATGGGCCCATCTTCGTTGGCATTGACATTTCTCGAACTCAGCAATAATTCAACACCCTCTCCTCCTACATACATACCACCACGCCGCTAGCTACCTCACAATCGTCCGTTCCTTTCCCTCTCTCTTTGATTTCTCTGCTCCGTCCTCCATTTCTCTCTCAATTTGTTTCTCTTTACAGGAAATATGGTATCCATGGAGGATAACTTGAGCCAAGCAACGATACCCACATTTCATAAAAGAAAAGAAAGCAAAACCACCCACAGAAAATCTGAGATGGCTAACGCAAAACATGCATCTTTAGTTGGTTTGAAAAGAGGCAGGAGAGCAGAGAATGTTCACAAGAGAAGCAGAAGAAAGATAAAGGAAACATTGAAGGTTCAAGAAATGGATCGAGCGACGACGGTGGGTGCAGGTGAAGATGACGAGAGGGCAGAAGTAGAGAGAAAGATCGTGGCATTGCAAAGGATTATCCCAGGGGGCGAGTCGTTTGGGGTAGACGAGTTGTTCGAAGAGACTGCTGATTATATAATGGCTTTGCAGTGTCAAATCAAAGCCATGAGAGTTCTTTCTGGTTTTCTTGAAGGGTTAGAAAAGGAAAAGAGGAAGTGTGGAGGTTAACTAAGCATGGATTAGCTCCCGTCTTGTATCACTTTTGAGGGTCCGTTCATGTCATTTTATTTTATTTTTTATAATTTTAATTTACCTTTTGTCC